>OX123189.2:18665351-19895351 GCA_944739405.2 Euclidia mi
TTTCACATTGTAAGTTATCTACTAATGCAAAATTTAGTAGTTATTGATATCATACTCAAGCAATAAATTATGTTCATTTGGTAAGCCTCCCAAAGAAAATATGGTGAAACAGGAGCATCAACTTACTTCTTTTGATGTAGGCAACTCGCGAACATGACTGTTCAGAGCTATGGTGGAACAGAATTATATTGAAACCAGCCGTCAGTCCATATTCTATGAGAGGGTACTTTCTCAGTCGTATTGGCCCATTCATTCTGAAATCAGCAAGACTCAACTAAACACATATCAGGAACTTTTATCAGTGAAAATTAGAAATGTACTGTGTTATGTATTAATTCAATTAAAACACAGCCGGACACATTGTGACTGCAAGCTGGGTCACCATGAAAAAATACCTATCCCTCGGAGATTTGTGATTCATTCAGATATGCACTCCCTGAATACACTCATACGATATAAAAATGGAAATCAACGGGAAATAAGTAGGTAAATAATTTTGCTATAGATATAAAAGTCAGCCCCTATAGTCCACCGTAAAATCCATTCATATTTTTACTCAGTACATAAATTCACTCCTACACATTGCACAATATTGTTATCGCAAAAGAATCTGCGTATCAGTACCAACATTACACATAACACGTACGGTATCGACAATTTCTAGCTACAATAACGTTTAAAAATTACTACGCAAAATGATTATGCAATCGTTCAAATCAAATATTGGCAATGTGGTTGTAATTTAAAGGTATATTTGGAACAAGTGTTTCTTTTGGCAATTAACAAATTTAAAGAAAATTCCAGAATCGTGCAGATGTTTCGCGATTACTTTATTCTTTATGGAGGTCGTGCTATCAATGTGTTCTTTATCATTATGTGCCTTTTGCCTGTGTTGCTTTAGTTATGTGTATGCGCTGCACACCTTTTACATAATATGAATTTGAAAAGAAATTCCTACTATTAATTATGATTTGCTTCAAAAACGGTATGTAGGAGTAAATATGGTTGATATTGTCAGTTTAAGTCCATGCTTATTTCCAGGGTTCTTTTTATCATGGAGATAAAGGTTTTATTAAATGAATTTAGTTCAGTTTTAATGTATCGGGCATAAGAAAATAAACCTTAAGACACTCTGTCTTTTCATATCTTAATACATACAATTCTTGCGTTACTGACTGACTGACAGACACGCTACAGCCAAAACTATTGGGCACAGGAAGCTGAATTTTGGCATGCATGTTCATTGGGGACCGTAGGGGTGCATTAAGAAGGGATTTCCAGAAATTCCCACGGGATCGGCCAAAACGGGTAAACATGCAGGCGTAGCTGCTGGCGTCCTTTAGTTATCTATAGTTCTGTATAAATTATTCTTACGCGTAGTGTTTATAAAATGGTGAATAAAGTTTTCCTTCACGTATTATTAAATAGATTAACCACAACCGTCAAGCAAACTATAAAAAAAGCAATTTGTGAGCTAATGGAAATTATCTAGAGCAAATCATATCCTTGAAAACCTCATAGGTAAACAATGAATCTCTGACTAATAGTCAATCATACGCCTTTTGATAACCAAACTGGCAAAAACAATGAACTTTGTTTTGTATTCTGGAAACTCACCGACCGCAGTATTAGTAATTTCTATAGGTATCGGTATAGTTACAAAGATGAATAACACGTCTCTTATGATTCATTCAGCGTGAGTTTACTTTTGACTCATACAAAACACAGGTAAGAAAATTCTAGACATGTCTTGTTTGTATCGAATAAGAAAAGTGTTTGCGTACCATTTAAAGTTTATGAAAATGTATTATTGGCCTTGACGAGATGTCGTTTTAACTTTAATGTTTTAAATTTACACCTGTATACATATTTATATATCCCGTTCCGTGCCACGGAGTGCAAGCTATTAAGCGGTCAGCCCCGGGTCTCATGAACATCTTTGGCAGACTTTAATGGAAGTCAGTATCGCTGAATAAATATGATGTTTGTAAACCGTGGAATATCGCTTTCTTTCTGGGAAAGCAAGTATTCTGTCAAATCTGGCTAAAGTAGTAAGCAAACAGACTTCGAAGCGGAATTCTTGGATGCAACTGGAAATTACAAATAATTATTACCTATTGTTTTATGAGTAGGTATGATAAACAAATATAGCATGAAGGTATTATATTTGTATCTATACTGAGTAATTAGTGAGAGGTGACTGAGGTTAGGACGTATTTCTTATAGGAATATTTTTAACAGCGTATCAAAACTGCTATGTAACACACTAAAGTGAGTTACGCAAAAAATCTTTATTATTTCACTAAAATACTGACTTGCACACTAAAATACTATTTGTACACCAAATATGATGATCTTTTTACAAAATATTATTTGATATGAAAAGTTTCGTCCGCTCGGGAAACTTATCCACTCAGAAAACTTAATAGGTTATGTTAGGTTCTCTTGTGACCCTGCTCCTTAAAATAGGAGCCCTGCGAAGCAGGGTTCCGTCAACTTAGCTTAGTGGTGCTATTAGTATTTTTGGTGGAAAATTAGTATTTTTGACTAACAGTTAAACACGATCCTTTCTGATATCATAACAAGTTGTTTTGGCAGTTATGTTACCTGAGTTTCTTTTAACCTCTCTATATACTTCATTTGAACTAAAATGATTGAAAGTAAGCACGTGGAGGCGTCAAACCTACATCATCAACCTAACGAGGCAGCGATATAAAATAAAATATTTATTATATACCAGGATAAAATATGTTACATTTTACTGAAATACGATTCATTCTAGAGTACCTACTATCATGTATCATGTCGATTTATTGTTCGTTGGTTCCCTTCAATTTGCTGCCTAATTCAAATATATTTTATTTAACTACATATATGTGATATTTGGAAATTTGTAAACCACAATGAATGATTCAAGATCATGAGTAAAAGTGGCAAATTTTGCCGTGGGTTCGATCCCCATTTTGACTTTAAGACTGCGCATGAACATAGATGTTTGTCTTGGTCTGGGTGTTTCTATGTATAATATGTATTTATTTACAAAAAAGTACCTATATATGTATGTTTATCCATTATCTATACCCATAGTACTAGCTCTGCTTAGTTTGGTACTAGATGGTGTTGTGTGAATGTGGTAGAATATTATTATTATTATAGTGATTTAAGCGGTCGCATCGCTGTTTAGAATCACGCGTAGTGTTGTGGGTTCGATTCCTACATGAGGAAACACTCTGTGTGATCCATTAATAACACCGACGCTGCATATACTTATGTACAATAATTTAGTCCAGTCACACATGTACCGCATATTCATACCTGACATTCAACTGGCAGTAATAAAAATACCAACAAAGCAAAACGCCGCCCGACAAGCGATCATTGATAAGCATCTTACCGTTTGAGTAGGGTTTCTTACGTCAGTAGTCAATTGCCCCAGGTTAAACAGTATTTCTAACTCACTGGACGCATTTGCTGTTTGACCTTTTATTTGCCCGAATAATATGTGAAATATTGAGAGGGAATCCGTAAAAAGGTTTACATTTAAAAGCAAATACATGTATAGGCACTAATAGGCAGTAAAAAGATTTTGAATAAAAATAACTGTCAAAGTGGGCCGAAGAGAAATGTATGGTTGCAAAAATGAGTGGAACACTTTTCAGTATTTTGAAAGAGACGTTAGGTACTTTATATTTTCCGTGAACAATAGTTTCTGAAGAAGCAGCGAAACAATTTTAAGGGTTAATTTATTGCCATTCAGAGGTTCTTGGCTTTAGTCTACGGTCCGCACCAATAGTTTGAATTCTAGTATAATTTATATATTATGCGTATTAAAATCTTAATTGTCATTTTCCCTCTATCTCGCACAGAAAGTTTCTTTTAATTTATAAGCTATCTTTTTAGATGCAGCACTTGCACTATGAAAGAAAGCAATGTTATGCCAGATCTAGTTAGGGTAGGACGTAAACATCGGACTTTAAATAAATGGCCTAAATGCAATCAGAGCTATTTTACGCTTTATATGTTGATGACTATAAAATAACTGCTATCTATACTAATTTGTATTACAGTTTTTAATGCAAATACGTCGTTATACAACTTAGAACTTTGTTAGTTTAAAGAAACATATTTTGTATACATTCTAGTCTGACTAGAAAACTGAAGAATCTAGAAAATATTTTCCATTCCTCATTTTATATGCCATTCATATAATAAACAAAGAGTAATTTGCTTGCCATAATTGAATCTGATATTTTAATATAATTCTTACATAACTTGATTTATCGTTCACCTTGAATGTCAATCTATTTATGGAATTTTACTGTTTGAAAACATATTATTTAGATTTGCAGTTATACATGATTTGATTGGCGTTAATTTAGAAGTCCTTTATTTCTTTAGTTTTTATTATAAAGTAACAAACTTGTTTTTACTTATATATTGCTTAGATTTTAAACTTCACCATTATACATATTATTATATTCTATACATTTTTACTCGATAAATTTATAACGATGGCTGAGTGGCGTAGCCGGACTGTAAACGACTACCATGCCGAAGGGAGCGGGTTCATACCCACTCAATTCAATTTGTGTGCGTGAACATGGGTGTTTGACGATGATTTCGATGTTTGATATGGTTGTATATGCAGACAATGCATATGTATGTCTAAGCATCGATTCCTATGTCCATAATTCAAGCTCTGCTAAGTACGTTTACATACGTAAGTTTGGGTACGTACTAGGTAATGTAGGTGGTAGAATATTATATTATAGAACATTAACGTATATATAAATGTCTCACGGTATAATTAAACGGCAGGCACTTTAGCGCCAGCAAACAAAAAAGCATTTATTACAATTTTACTTTGTTTGTAAGGTCGATTAAGGCTGCCTTCACACTAGCGTTTGTCCAGCGTAGGCGTTCGATGAACGTATGCGCAGCGCAGACGCCGCAACAACGCGGCGCGTGCGTCGCGTTGTCGCCGCTTCTCTACTGGTACAATCAGTACGCTGCGCTAGCGCCGCGTGTGCGCGACGTATGCGCCGCGTAAGCCGAACGACAACGAAATTGTGACGTCTGCGCCGCGCTAGCGCAGCGTTTAATTAACTGCAGAGGAAACGTTACGACAACGCGACGCACGCGCCGCGTTGTCGCGGCGTCTACGCTGCGCATACGTTCATCGAACGCCTACGCTAGACAAACGCTAGTGTGAAGGCAGCCTAAGTTTGTGAAATCAAAAAGAAACACGTACAAATTTCAGTGGTTTAATAAGTGCGTGTTAATATGGCTATAAGAAAATCAGTTTATTAAGAAATATCTATTTACAAAAATCTAATGACTTTCTGGCTTATATGTGGTATCTTGGGGAATAGTAAAACTCAACCAACAGTTTCCACCACGTAGAAACTGATAGAAGCGTGAGCACGGAAATAGGTAACACTTTTTATTAAGATAATGTTATGATTTCTAACAGAACGAGATCAGAATATTTTATCCAACTGTTTGTTTTTTAAATAATGGGAGAATTAATAACGTCATCTATTGACACATCTGTAAACTTCATGCTACATATAATTAAGAATAACTCCATTGCTTTGAGGTGTATAATGCACCCAAAAATGTATTTTTATTTTTTAATGGGGTCGAATGAATTTCTGTTTTCTTGGTTTCACATTTGTAAATTCAGATGCAACTGAGAATTACCTAACAGAATAGATTAAAATGCGACATTGCCACTGCTAAATAAGGAAATACCTTCTAAAAGTAATATAGTTCTTCCTGCTTCTTTTTCGTGTGAGTGGTGGCCGACTCCGGTGTTGGATTTTCTCGAATCGCACGGATACCTTCGACATGGCTTTACGATTTTTACCCTGAATCAAGAGCCGGGACCGACAGCTTTATGTGCCCTCCTGAGCACGGTAGCACTCTGATGTAAACGCCACACACGGTCACCCATCCCATTGGTAAACTATGCAAGCATTACTTTACTTTGACGATCTAATAAGAACGGCAGGGCAAGTCACGCTACGAACGCTATAACTTGTTTTTTTATATGAGTCAAGAAACTAGTTTTAAATGGTTAACCAGGATTACAACTTATTGAGTATAAGCCTTATTATTTGAATGATAATTAAAATTTTAGTATAAATAGTCCGTGTGGTGACGGATTAAGAATACGGAATGTCACCATCCCATATCATCCCATGGGTGTCGTAAAAGCCGACAGCGGGAGCATATAATACAGAGAACAGCACTGTCAGAGAAGGAAAACTTGATACAAACTCTATACCAACCCGTTTGGCCACCGTGGTATTGTAGGCCAATTCCTCCTTTCAGAGGAGAGGCCTAGTCCAGCAGTGGACTGTAAGGGGCTGATGATGAATGATGGTATATAGATAAGGAAGACCGATAATATTTCGTTGTTTCAAACAACTATATAATCGGTATGAATGGAACGTTATAATTATACGCGTGATAATACACAAAAACTAAAATTACGCCAACTGAAACGTTGTACACATACTCTTGAGTATTTTTTCGTCGAATGAAATGATCTGTATAGTAGAGTCAGCACTACAACCAGACGTGAGTAAAGGAAGCGCTAATACATGTCTGATGCATTATTACGTGATACAAAATGAGCTAATTTTGCTGAGGACTAGTCTAGAAGCTGGCCTTACAAGGTCGACCGATGTGGGACAAAGAGTATCATGTTATGGTAGGAAACAGATGCGCCAATACTATCTTAAGTTTAATGCCTTTATACATTAAGCCATTGAAATAATAAATTGAAATAATTAATTAAAATATTACTTTATCATAGACGACAAAAAAATATACGTGAACCAGTTCTTTTTTGCACTAAATTTACACAATATAAAACCTTCTTAAAGAGAGAATTATGACTTTTGATTAATAAAGAGTATCCTGAATGGATTTTGCAGCCATTTTTTATTGTAGTTGTATAGAATAATAAACTTAAAAAAGAAACGCTGACAGGGTCATATATTTAAGTACGAGCCGGTAAATGTTCATGGAATTCACTGGAAAATTAATAAAGATATCACCTGCCTTAACAACAGATTCATTATAATAATATCGTAAAATTGATTTCGATTATACCATCTCATCATGTTCTAAGTTAAATGACATTTTAATGTTAATTTTTCTCTGATTTGAAAAGCAATAAAGGTGATGATTCACAAAGCAACCAGTTTATGCCTATTGTCATATTTACGTTATAACTCTATCGTTGTCGTCAGCGATGCGCTTACGCACCCCACTGCCCCGCAACCTCTATATAGCCTCCGCGATCCGCGCCCGCCTCAGTTTTAGTTGCATCACCAACGAGTGCACACGTTAACGCAAAGCAAACATGTTCTCGTCGCGATCGCTTGCGGCCCTTGCCGTACTGGCGACAGTCGCCGCATTGCCGACCACTGACCGCCCCATCCCACAACCAATAACCACAATATACAATGAAGATATTGACAGCCCGTGGCTAAGCTTCCCTCTATTCGGAAACCTCTTCGCGCCACTCTGGAAACTGTTTCCTAGCTTCGCCGACATCGGACCTAGGATAGTCGCCGATGACAGCAAATTCGAAGTTGTCGTCAATGTGAAGGACTACAAGAAAGATGACCTGAAAGTCAAGGTAAAGGGCAACTTTATCTTCATTCAGGGAACGCACGAGGCGAAACAGGACGACCGTGACATTTTCGCGAGCCAGTTCTTCCACACATACACCTTGCCGCAAAACGCAAGTGCCGCTGATGTGACCGCTCAACTAACCAATGATGGAAATCTGATAGTGACGGCTCCGGTCACCGGTCCGGTTGACAAGGCTAAGGAAGAGGATAGAGAAGTACCAATTGTGGAGACAGGCAAGCCGCTGCCTAAGGAAGAGGAGAAACCAACCCCAACGACGCAGGCAACTATTACGACCACCGAAGTTGATGACAAGAAAGAACCAACGACTCCTTCTGAAAATGACAACGCAACCGAAAAAGACAACGTGATCCCCCACGGAAACGAGGTTCAATTGTAAAGTGATATTTAGCTTAAGTATTTAATTATAAATCAGTATTTTAATAAATATTTTTTGTATTTACTCGGGTGTTTTGATATGAGCGTGTTGGTATGTGTTCCGCAGCGCATTTAATAGGCTGGTCGTGGCTTGAATACGAATATTCAGACGTGTGCGGTGTGACTTATGAAACAATAGAGGTTTGTCTTTGTTCTTTTTGGCTACCGTATTATACGCAGAGGTTTATATAATTGTAAGCCGGTATGTGACATAAAAAGTATTGGTTTTACAAAACTATTTTTCTTTGGAAAGTCAGCCATATATAATATTGATTGTTTATTAATATTTGAATATTAATCAACATTTATAACAGTTTTGTAGAGAAATATTATTTAGTTTGGGTACATAAAACATGTCAGACACAAGAAAAATATATTTCACGCTACAAAAATAATTATTCTTGGTTTTGAATCAGTTTCATTACATGTTCTGGCTTGATAACTTCTAATTACGAGTACTTTGTAGAATATAACACAAAGAAACCATTAAAATAAGCTTTAATAACAATTTTATTAATAAGCGTAGTTAATTTACAATATATGTCAAATTTAACAAAACGATGCAGTATAGCTAGTTAAGTATGTATTACTTAACGTACCGGTTCGATCGTTCTAGAATTCTAGGGAACATTCTCGGTAATTTACTACGGCTTCCTACATCTGCCAGCGTGCGATTTAATTTGCAATCAAAATTCAAATTAATATCGATCGGTATTAGGTTTAGTGGTGATATATGCAAATTCAAGAGTATTTGGCTTTCTTAACAGTTATAATAATGTTTCTGTAAATAATAGAGCTACATTTTTCTTTAATGTAGACTGGTCATAGTCCAGTGGAGGGAAATAGTAGATGATCTAGAGTTCAGACCTACCTATACCGCAACCAGTGACTTTTTAACATTGAGCGTATTAAAATGTAAATTTGATTATTCTTGGTGACCAAAAGTAACACGTTAAGCCATCGGCTTTGCCTGTCATGAAGATCTTTCATGTCTCTCTTAATTATTTTGTAAATAACGGTTGTAGAGTTGAGACGTCAGTCCCTCGGAGAAAAGCGAAGCGGGTCATCTCAGGCGTGGTCTTAATCTCAAACGAGGTTATGTTTGGACCACAAAATAGGGAAAATATTGATAAACATAACTAAATGTTGGTAAACACATAGATAGTATTGTTAAATTTTACACAGCAAAGAAAACTTGCTCATCATACAAACTTTGTCCACCCTGGGAATCGAAGCCGTCGTAGGTCGGCGCTTAGCAGTCAGGGCCAGTCAATGTCGAGGTTCGATTTCTTATTCTTTCAGACATATCAGTTTATGCATATGTATGTTCACATACTTAAATTTCTAGGGACGGTACTTCATGGTGTTATGATTACCAACTCTCAAGTTACATTTGTTTAACTGACATATATTCAGGTCATGTCATAACATTTTGACCACATTCTGTTGACAATCTTGAATTGCGTAGTGCTCTAAAATTAATAGGAAGTGCTTGAGTATATGTAATTTAGTACTTCATTTCTTTAGAGTAAATAATATCTTCATTTAATTTTAGATACCAACTTCTAATGACCGTATTTATTTAGAACTGCACAAATATCTGAAGAGTACTTAAATAACTATAGACAATTGATGATTGTGTCTAGTTGTTGTGGTAATGGAAGTGGAGAGTGCACAAATGAAAAGCTGCCTTCAAGTTACTTGTAAATTGTTTTAGTATACCAAGCTTTTAGGGTATTATTTTTTATTTATTTTATTTATAGTCTCACGCCTGTATGTCCGAAGGGGTAGCCAGAGGTGTAAATATTACACCCACATTTCGCCATGAATTCATTATTTTTATTCTTGTCAAATGGACACTGACTGCATCATTTTTCAGATTCAGGTTTTTGTTTATCAGTCTGCAACATACTGTTTATGAACCAGCGGTTCTGATTATAATGGTAGGTAAACATAACACATCACTCGCGTTAATGTTTGTTGCTTGAACAGAATATTAAAAAAACTTCTCGGGAACTAGTTGCCTAGGACTGTCTTTCATTGGTAGTGAAAATTTCTGCAACTTGTTTGTACCTAATATAGAAAAGGCCTTCTCAGGCTCCCTAAAAGTAATAAAGTCAATTTAGTCTAAGTAATTATCGCTTGCGAAACGGTAAAGAATATCAAATCAATCGTGAGGAAACCTGAATAAAGGATAACTCTAAACCATATGTGGCTACCAGGTTACGTATCTAAATTAAAGTTTGCTTAGGTCTCATAAATATACATGCGTTGTATGCATAATACATTCATTCGATATTTTTAATGCAGTGAAAGCCGCAACTGGTCAGTGCGCAAGCCAATGAAAAAAGGTGGGATCTAGTATTTATACTTGTGTGTCGTACTGATATATGAAGTTCATTGGTTGAAAGAATAACGATTATTTTAGCGTGTCAAATAAGTAGTAAATCGTATCATACTTATAGTGCAGCACTACCTGAACACTATGATTGGTGATAATGTTTTGGATACGGATTCAACCAAAAAGAGTAAATTATTTAATAAGTAATTTTTCATGTATCATTGAAAATAAGTGGATTAAAGTCATCATCCCTTTACACCGAACGCATCTACAATTCTACATATTGCTCAGATGGAAATCAATATATATATATATATATATATATATATATATATATATATATATATATATATACTATTCCGTCACTGTTTGTCTGACAGACATAGCACAGCCTATGAACTACTGTGTGTTGTTAGAAGACTTATAAGTTGAAATTTTGCATTTTGCTTGAGGAGTGTAGAGCAGCTGCACTAAAAGAGGATTTTTGGAAATTCTACCCCCAAAGTATGAATTAGGTCATGGTCAGAGGTTGTATGAGTATGTTTATTTCTACAATGGATTCACTTGAAACTTTGTACACCAACTTTCACGCGGTTGGATCTGCCGGTGAAGTGTAGTAAAATAAACAAGACATAAAATTATTCTTGGCGATCATGGTAGGTACCTATATTACTCGTATTTCAAGTTTATTGCCATACTCAGTAACTTGACGTCAATAAACCGCGATTGAAATAATACGCGAAAAATTTACGAATAGACAATAGATACATTCACTGATGTCAATCAAACTTGCAATTCATACGCACTCGTTCAAACACCGTGACTATCGTATAAATATCGATAACGGTCGCGTTAACGTGTAACTCATAATACAACTCACACGGTTTCCTACACACACATACACAGGGGTAATAAATATTACTATTTTATTTTTATTTGTAACAGACCAAGGTCCTTTGCCATTATGCCTTTAGCAAACCTTAATAATGAATTATTTCTCTTTATTTTGTCCTGTTACATCCATTGCAATCTTTTAGGACAATGGCACCGTCAATTCAGTGAATACATTAGGTAGTATAATCAGTTCTTTCAAATATCATAAAATCTGAAATTGAGTACCTATACAAAAACATAGTAGAAATAAGTACCTACCTATTACTACCTACGATCTCATAATCTAGATGATGATATAATAATATACCTATATTATTATATCATTATCTAGATCTAGATGATGATATAATAATATACCTATATTATTATATCATTATCTAGATTATGAGATCATATTATTTTACTCAGCGCGATTTTGTGTCTTTTGGGAACAGATTACGTATTCTACTGGCAACTTTCAAAGTGCAAAGTGCAGTAGAACTTATTATAATGTTATAAGCAGTCTCAGATTTTCACGTCTAAATTAAGACGGAGCTTTGATCCATTCGTCCTGTTATTTCAATGTTTGTTATTGTTTCACGCAGAAGCGTTTATTACCTAATTAACATATAGAAAACCTTTTATCAACCTATGTAGATAGGTATGTATCATAGATGCTACACGGGTGGAGCTGTAGGGCGTCATGGTAGTTCAAAGTGCTGTCTTCATTTTTAAAGTTTTCTGTGTTACACGTTCGATCTAACCGTCAAGAAATGTTTTTGTAATATGTACGCCTTTAATCTATAATATTCATCGATGGAGTATATTAAACCGAAAGCAAGTTTGTAGATAGCAATGGTTCTCATATAGTTTAACTACAGAATTCATACATACATAGACTCACGCCTGTTTCCCCACAGGGGTAGGCAGAGGCATATTAAACGCCCACTTTTCGCCAGTGTTTTGATCCGACGTAATAGGTGGCGAGCCTATTGCCGCTTATTGGGACATTTTGTTTGCCAGAGCCTTGTCCGTTGATCGGCAGGTGCACCACTTGCAGGTAAGGTTGGCTTGGGACCCTAAGTTCTTGGTGGGAACCCTATGCACTACAGAATTCAATATTCGATCTATCCATTTTTTTGACATTTCGGATTCGTTTCTCACATAAGCTCCATTCAAAATATGTCAAACACGAATCTCGAATCTTAAAATCCATGGATCGAACGCATATTGGAACCGGCCGTTAATCTACCAACGACTAGTTGTAAAGAAGAAGATCATAAAACTGCCTCTAGATTAGACTGCCTCCCTGGTCCAGTGGATAGCGTATACGACTGCTGATCGGAGGTCCCGGGTTCGATTATCGGGTCGGCCAAAAGTGTTACTGGGTTTTTTCCGAATACTCAGCAGCAGCCCGGAGTCTGGTGATGTGCCCGGTAACGGTAATAGGCTCCTCCCTAATACGTGGGACCTAAAAGATTCATGGCGCAATGTGGGTGTAATATTTACACCTCTGCCTACCCCTTCGGGGATACAGGCGCGAGACAATAAAAAAAAATAAGAGATCATAAAACTTGGACAGTGTCGCGTATCGTCAAGCTTAAGGAGGAGACGCTATTGCCTAAACGTCTTCTATAGGGCAAATCATAGCGTTGACGAAGCCGTGGTAAACAGAACTGTATTTATGGCGCCTCGATGGTATCGAGCATGATCACAAGGTAATTTGAGGTCGGGGTTAGTAGTGGAAAGCCAAAAATAGATCTGTATGCTCTATATTACGCTACGCTATATCTATGTATAATTGGTTATGCAGGGATGTTTTCGACCAGGCCAAGGCCCACACAGGGCAGTAGCACCCAGATAATGCTGAACATTCGTTATATGGAGTACAAATTTGATGCTCTCAGTACAGTTAGTTCGATGCTCATTAAAATAGCTAATGATGTACCTATTCTAATTTAATTACCGTTTATTTAATTCTATCCCAAAATTTAATAGCATTAGTTTAGCATTTGCTAACAAAGTATGTTAAAACAAACCGATTTGCTACGCATTTAAAATATTGGTATAGACAGCAAATTTATGTGAGTCATAAATTTTAATATTAATAATTAATTGGAACCGGGTCGAATTAGGCGCTACTTATATTTAAATTAATATTTTATAATATTAATTAGTAACACCTCGTGATCCAGTTTTAGTTCGATTAATTATACGAATGCGCATTGTTAGTCCCAAGGTCAACATAAAATATTGATTGAGTCAAAATACGTGAACAGATTCGAAATAACTCGTTGATTGGATGTTTTAGATAGATATATGGCTTTTGTTATATTTGGAGATATCTGACATTTCGTGGATCCGGCTCCTCCCATACAATTTACGTCTACTTCGCATAATAAAGTTGGATTATAGACGTGCTTATAATCGTAAGTATAAGTGCAGATTATCAGAAGTTCTGTTCTTGACTTAGGCTAGATATCATTATGTTTTTAAGCTGTAATCTTAAAACCATGCTTGCTATGCTATGGCAACGAGTTTTGGTCGTGCGTAATATGCAGATATTCTAATTATTTGTGAATCACTTTTTTATTAAATAGATAATATCTATTTTACTAAGTAGGTAGTGAGACATAAGCACATGGATCTGCATTTTTGCAGTTATTTAGTTGGAGAGATTCAAAAGAAGGGTAGTTTTACCAAACTCTATTGAGCTGTAGAAAAAATACCAACAGAACATCTTTCGTGGTCATTTAAACTTATTTTAAATTGGCTTTCGGTATATATACTTACCACGTACCGTCATGTTCACGGATGTACTGGATGGACTACATTCATGAACATGGCGCTTGCTACAGTGCCGAAATATCGGTTGCTCCGAACATAGGTACGTGGTATATATCCCGAAAGACAATTTAAAATAGGAAAACCTTTATCTTTGGAGACTATCGTCTCCTGCAAGCAATAGCGCAATTTTAAGCCACGGGATGTCCATCACAGACGGTATAGACGTGAGAATCCTTACGTTATATGCATACAGATTTAATATTAACATGCATAACGTGTAACGTATATTTTGATGCTCAAAATGAATTAATTTGGTAGACGTAAAGGTACCTTTAAAATATTTTATGAA
This sequence comes from Euclidia mi, assembly GCA_944739405.2. Lineage (NCBI taxonomy): Eukaryota > Metazoa > Arthropoda > Insecta > Lepidoptera > Erebidae > Euclidia > Euclidia mi. The sequence goes on from OX123189.2 coordinate 18,679,787, forward strand.
TGTTTTGTGATTTTATTTATATTTAAATTCATATTTATGAAGGGAAGTTAGGTGTTTATGACATTTTTATTCTATAATCTAAAAGCATATAAAATTAAAATTCTGCGCAAAAATATACTTTAAAATGTAGCAGTATTTGATTACTACGAGGAAATAAAACCTTGTAATACATGCAGAAAATATGCAAGCGTAATCCACATATTTGCATTAGATGAGTCACCATCATGCGCCTGTTACAAGATTACAAGTATTCTATAACAACTTGCTCTCACTTTCTTTAATCACTCATCGAGGATAATAGCCATGTGACTCTTGTTTACTTTTGTAGCTTCACTTATGATAAGGCAACCATTAAAAACAAACAATTTAAGCTAGGTACCGCCATCTGACGAAACATTATTCGGATTTTTTTTTAATACTTTTCGTCTCGAAGGGTTTTGATGCTACAAGTGCAACATGTGAAAATCAAACCCGTCATTGCAAGTTCTTAATTATGACAATATCACCCGCTCTCCACACTGTAATCTTTTGTATATAAAATAACTCTAGTTGCTTTCTTGTCCTGAAGCCGTACTCGCAACATTATAAAAGCAATAATTATAGGTTATAGGGTTTTACTGGGCTAGACTGCTGCATCAATTTCCATGTTCGATTTGGAAAGAGCTTGAAGTTTCAAAAAGGATAATTATATAGAAATACAACAGGTTTAAGCTTAAGATACAATGCTAATTGCAGAAATGTACCACAGACGGCCTTATTGCTAAAAGCAATTGCTTGCAGGGAACTTTTATATTTACTTACCTGACGACTAAGGGCAATGAAACAGACTATTCATTCACTCTATTTAAAACATGTCATATTCCCAGAGCTATTATGCGTCGGACGTATGCGTTTTAGCTCAGCGCATTCACGGTGAGTCAAGTGAGGGAAACGGGTTGCGCGGTAGGCAATGAACTTATTACCTGCCAATACTCATGTAGCCTTGAACTCAGACAACTTACTCCTGTAGTTTTCCTTGTACGCTTCTAGAAGCACCTTAAAATTTATAAGAACACCTTCTTTATTCTTAAGAAATTCCATGACGTTACTAAAATTAAGGTAAGCCTTTTGAACTTCATTGACTTAAATATTAAAATTATTGTTGTTGATTTGGAGTATAATGCATACGGCTGGTGACCTTTCGGTCTTAGGTTCAATTCTCCTGTCGGGCTCAAAATGTTGTAATGATCATCATCGTCCACAGCCCGTCTTCGTCCACTGCTGAATTTAGGCCTCTCTTTGTTCTTGCCATTGATCTATTACTTACAACTAGATAAGCAAACTGCGCTGAGATGTGTTGCCGTTTATTATGGGTCTGGACCTAATACTGTTACAACAATGTTATTGTGTCAAATTTGCCGCACACAAAAATAATACGAACTTGTATTGGGCAAATGCGTTGTGAAATCTTGCAATTGTCGTAAAGAAAATAATTTAAAAAGTGCGGCATATTATTCCACATGTATTCATCATTGTTTTTCACGATATTTGGTTGAAAATGACAAAGAAAATGGCAAATAATCGTTTTTATTTACAATGTTACCAAGTAATAAAATTTTGGATCGTCCACTTTTGTGGGAGTTTTACTCCAGGATATTATGTGAAGCGGGAAATATAACAATTTCAACCGGGAGGATGGATATAGATTATAGGCTACTTGGAAACCTGTCATTAGCAAATGTGAACACTGCCGCTGTGACAAAACTCAACAGTTTGTAGACGTCATTAGTGTAGTGTGTCGAAAGACTGACAAACACAAGACGGCGCTGAGTTGTCATCAGTCTCTCGAAGAAACAATTATGTATTTATACCTTAAATAAGAAGTTTGCGCGATTAAGACCCGCTTAATTATTTTGCATGACTGTTTATTTAATTACAAAAATGTTTTATGTGGATTTTTCATTTTGCTTTTATTTTCTATGAAAATGTCTAAAAACCCGATTACAATAGCACGTATATGAATACGTGCTATTGTATAGCCCAGAGTGCGAAAAATCCTAAGGTTTATATTGAGTGGTAGAACTACGCTGATTACAGCTGGTCTAACTGGGGTAGTACCGCCCTCTCACAGAAAATATACGTATAGTAACAATACTTATGCTGTTAGGTTTCGTTCAGACAATAGGGGAAGGGTATTTAAGTAAAGGCGGCCAAGAAACCTTTTTCTTCGCCTAAGTATTTAAGGACCAGCATTGGCATCACTGGCATCTAAGGGCCACTATTGGTCGCTTAGACTTAGGCTTCCTGTTATAATAAATTTATGATAAAACTTACCGATTTGCTGAAAATCGCGATGAACCCGTGTTTGAGATCTTTGACCTCGAGTATTTTTTTCCAGTTGTCGGATCGTGGGAGATTTTTATAGATTTCATTCATGTTTTGAACCAATTTTCAGCTGACTATTACCACTTAATACTACTACTATGTAGTAGTAGTATTGTAATAATAAATACACTGGGTGCATAGGGTTCCTATCAAGAATTTAGGGTCCCAAGTCAACCTCACCTGCAAGTGGTGCACCTGCCGATCAACGGATGAGGCTCTGGCAAACAAAATATCCCGATGAGCGGCAAAAGGCTCGTTACCTATTACGTGGTATCAAAACACTGGCGAAATGTGGGCGTTTAAAATGCCTCTGCCTACCCCACATGGGAAACAGGCGTGAGTCTATGTATGTGTTAATACACTTGAGATATTATGACGCTCAATAATTAGGTATATTTTGTTATCATTTAAAGTAATTGTAAGCATAGTTCAAGACTGGATTTACTGAAACTGCTCATAAATATATAAGTAGCAACGAGGGAACAAATGAACATTCCCACATATTAATATACATACAATAAATTATACATACCCATAAACACAACCTTCTGTTAAGTAATACTTTTAATAAAAAATGGGAAAATATTTTTAAACTGGAGAACACCGCATTTCTTGATGAAAGGTCAATTGTCATCACATTAGAATTGACATTATGGAACTTGCTTTTAACGAGTGCAAAAGAGATGAATATAGTTTTTTTCTTAGATGCTTATTGGTTTCAAAGCTACGTCTTCTATCTCGGCTGGTCACCACGCTATTTTGAACGTCAATTGTAGGAGTTTGCTACTCTAGTGTTAATGTTACCTCGATGGTTCTTGCCATTTCCCTCGATCTCGTGCTGAACAAAGATATCTTATCCATAACAGAATGGTGGCCACGGATTGGGAAAAGAAGCGTCAGCTATCCCTTAGCAAGAAGGGCCGACGATATCATTGCAATTGCGGGCCGAACCTGGGCTAGATTAGCACAAGATCGGGGGAAATGTTGTTAATATTGATGTAAATAAGGACCGAGAATTTATATTCCATTTCTGTCAAGACGATGCTTAAAGCTGAGTGTCGGCTGTTCTGATTTATGGAAATTTATGGTAGTCGATATTAGGAGGTAATAAATTTGAGAATATTATTGAGTACTAACTTCCTAGTCAGTTCTCTCAAATATCCTAACAACTTATTTTGCTTCTGATGTTTATCTCTCTGAGTTATAAAGTTCGATGACGGTCGGAGTTAGCATTATGCTAACTACGTGACAAAACTATCAAAATAATAAGTAAATTACTAACAGCAGCTCTTTATACAAACATCAGTTCGACAAAGTTGTTTTAGCTGTCATTGCGCCAATTTTTGAGCAACACTTTTCCTACAATTTACAACGTCTATAAGATTTCCTAAAATTATGTAGGGACTTTGTGCGGGTACTATAACTCTACGGCAACGTTTTACTTACTGCACAGCTTACCTAAGATTTATTTTAGAGATAAGGGACCAAAAATTAAAGTTATTTTTGTAATAAATTAGCAGACCTTAACATATAATAATGATTTACCAAATTATTTGCCAGTAAATTCGAACCATATTCCCCATAAGGAACTAAACATTTATATCACTTTGTGCGTAAATTGTGCGTCACTAAAAGGTATTGTTTTGTTCCCGGAAATTTTGATCCCTTAGGGCCAACGCATCTGACCGTCCTCAAGGCTGAGTCGACTCAATAAATTATTTACGCGATTTCATAACGAAAAGTTACTTTTGCACTGTTTATTTATAATCACTGATTTTAGATTGAGTTATGAATTAAATAGGACGTTTTTAAAAGCTTATTACTGTTCCTGTTTTCTTTACTTTACGTCTTTAATAACGAGTTTTTGTCGATAGGATTACTCCTAACACCGCCAAATAAATGGTGGACATCTGATGAAAACAACATATAGTAGAATAACTAAAATCTTATAAAATACTTATTTTTAAATAAAAACATGAGATCTAATTCTTCTCTCTTTAAAACTTAAAAGCTGTGTGCACTTTTCAGTGGAGTATGTACCTTTGACAGACTTCGACAAGTCTCTTGACCTCTAAAGTCATTATGACGGTATGCGAATATATTCAGCAATGGGGACCCGTTAAAGTTGGTTTGATCGTTCAGTAATGTATTAGACTCACATCAGTCGAGCAACGGAGGGAATTAGAAAGTACAATCGTTTAAAAGACATACACACGGTAGGGAAGCGCTCAGTCGTTGCCTATCGCTCCTGAGGATGCCTCGTGAAGAGGCGAAACTCGTGTCGAAGAATAGTCGGCGCATACAGCGGGATACTGCAAGTCAGGTATCTTTCTGGAACCCATACCATTCCTATATGCCTTATCCTTTTAGAGGAGTTCGGTATTGACAACCTTTTTCTATTGCAATAGTTGGGGTGGTCAATCCGAGGGTGCGTGGTGGGTTCCTCTTTCCTTCAATTCGGGTACAATGGAGTTCCGCCAAGTAACGCCTGATTCAATCAACTATACTTAATTATTATATTTTGAAACATAATATACAACTACATTCTGAGAAAATTTACATACATACATAGACTCACGCCTGTTTCCCGGAGGGGTAGGCAGAGACTACGGAGCGCCATTTGCAACGATCTTGACATATCTCTCTTGCTTCATTCACTCCCATCAGATTCCTCATGCATGCTCTTCTGTTCAGGGTGCTTCTAACCTGTTCTGTTTTTAGGATGTCTCCAATCTGTTTAGAGAACGTCCGCCTAGGTCTTCCCCTTCGTCCTGTCCCTTCCACACTTGCCTTATATATCTGCTTGGTCAGTCTTTCGTCATCCATTCTCTCCATGTGTCCAAACCATCTTAGCATACCTTTCTCGATGCTTGTCACTACATCTTCTTTTACCCCACAACACTCTCTTATCACACAATTCTTTACTTTGTCAGTCAAAGAAACACCACACATACTTCGCAGTGCTCTCATTTCTACAGCATTTATTCTACTTTCATGACTCTTCTGCCATACCAAACTATCACTACCATACATAAGAGTAGGTACTAACACCCCTCTATGGACAGCCAAACGTGCCTTTTTGGACACGTTTTGACTATTCATAAACGCCTTCAGAGCTCCATTCACTCTATTACCTGCATTAACTCTTCTTTCAATATCTTCTACATGCTTACCATCTCTTGTAAACAGCGTACCTAAATATACAAACTCATTCACTTGCTCCACTCGCTGTCCATCGATCATAACAATACAAGCCGTAACGCATTCCTCCTTTTCAAAAACCATAACTTTCGTTTTACTTACATTTACTTTTATTCCTTTCCTCTCTAACGCACCATGCATGATTTAGCAAAAAGCATAAATACGAAAAGAATCACGGTTTTTTGTATGGGATCCCCCTTAATATTTTCATTTTTTTATTTTTAGGATTTCTTGTTATAGCGGCCACCAAAATACATAATTTGTGAAAATTTCAGCTTTCTAGCTATCACGGTTTATGAGATACAGGCTGGTGACAGACAGACGGAGAGACAGACGGACAGATAGCGGAGTCTTAGTAATAGGGTACCGTTTTTTAACTTTTGGGTACAGAACCCTAAAAAACATTGCTCGTCTAATTTTATACCTGCAAAATAAATTTAATGTCCGTTGTCTTAATATCTGTATAACGTTCAATATAAACATAACCTTTTACAAGATTCGTGGTAACTCTGTATAACACACGAGGATAACGTGCAATTTGCAGCATCGAAACAATCTAATATCAATAAAATTAATAAAAATATATATTAAGATACCAGGCGACATTTATACCGAAAAAATTATACAAAAATTCTCTTAGCAAAACTGGTTAATGACTCATGATCATCACCTTGGCTTGACTTATTTATTAGACGCCCATTCCAGTTCCTAGTGTAATCTAAATTGTAGATGTATGGTAATGAGAGACAATCTGTACCATCCAACGGATTCTGCAAGAACTTCCGTATAAATATTACGGAAACTAAAATCTGTTCTTTAGATCTATGTGTAGTGCAACAATGTGCAATGCTAAGGCAATCATTTAATTTGCATTGTCATCACGAAATTGTTGACGTAGGTTATGTTTATTTTCAGAATGACCGTGCTTATTTACGGCTGGTTTCAATATTTACGATACATATTTAACATATTTTGTATGGAGCGTATGTCAAATATGTATCTGTAGCCAAATCCATGGATAAATCGAATGATGATACGGGCCGTTAATCGATGTCCAAGTAGTTTACCTACACGTACCGTGATGTGTTTTTGTTACGTAGGTATGCTTGACTGTTGTTGACAAATGTCGACAATCGCTAAAGACCAGGCAGTTGATGGTTCAATGTGACTTCACCATATTTGTAATACCAATCAATTTCCTTCTACATAACTATGTATACTTTTGCGCAATTTGCACATTGAGTATCTTTGTAAAGAAAAATAAATACTTGCAGTAGTTATCTGTAGAGTATTAAAAAATGTTTAATTACAATAACACGATTGTTAACTTATAATTGCAAATATAAATAACGATATTAATGTTGTAACATGGTAGAATGAAATAAATATATAATTTAAAGTGGATTCAGAGACATTACAATTATAGCAATATAAAAAATATGTATGACTTAAATGTGGAAGATACGCCGTTTTCTGTCTAATGTGAGTATTGAACCCGAGACATGGAGAACCATGCAGAGTGGCGATTAGCATAATTTTTGTACCGAACAACTTGTTAAAAGCTATTTACCTTAAGTAAGGATTCTACAGGCCACTATAATGTTGAAATTAAAATTTATTTTATTCACAAGAAATGTGGTTACATAATGGTGGTAGGGTAATAACAATCTCCTCACATTCTACCATAACAATGGTGTGTGAATAAGTCAGTCAGTAAATTACATCATTATAAGTAAATTATTCTATATCAATTCTATAATTAATTAATGGTAATAATTGATAGCAAGTAATTAATTTGTTAATTTAACACATAACATAACTTCACGCCTTTATCCACGGATAGGCAGAGGTGTATTACACACCCACACATCGCCAGTTATGTTTCGATCCCAATGTCCCAATGTGGTGGCGAGCCTATTGCCATCTACCGGGCAAATTATTCAGCGAGCGATAATTAACATTTTTAATACAAACATAACTTCGAAAAGTCAGAGGTGTGTGCCCGGGGTACCTGGGGATCGAACCCGAGGCCATCGTCTCGGCAGTCCGTGACCACTAGGCTATCGCCGCTGACAGTATTAATTTATATCTTCCAACCTTCAACATCATTCCCTTAAAGTGCTACATCAATGGCATAAAACTCGTAATGCGTAATTTAATTTTTCTGACGTATCGACAAAGAAAATTTAAATTCAGTGAATCATGAAAGTGGAACTGTTTTATTACTTTTGTTACGAAGTTTAACGATTACAATAGCATAGTACTCATATTGTTTAATATAAGTCAGAATGTAATATGTCGAATATTAATATATACGTCCCAATCACTTAAAAGTACTTTCATGTAGCGCCATTGCTAGAATGAACTTCATCTTCAATAACCGCAAGATGTGTCAAGGCTTTTGAAAAGTCGTTTACACTTTCTTACACACTCCCTTCTATAAAAAATAGTTTTTGCATATTAACAGCGTTACTATTTGATAGCCGAATAGAGATACGGACAGACTGCCGCCATGCACTGACTTTCAATGATATGAGCGTATTAATTTGTTAAATATCGCTTATCCCGTATCTTAGATGGCCTCCCAGCTGTCACGAAGATGATCAGATCCGACAGTAATGAAAGGCAGTCAGTACCTCTGAGAAAACTGACACTGGTCAAAACTATAGAATATTTTTACCCTGCATGCATTCCTTCTGTGGAAAACCTTACATTTTATCAAATCTCGATAAGCTAGTAAGTGGACCCTGAATTCTAAGGCTGGAAAATCTTGGGTTCAACTGAGATAAAGATAGCCGCTGGGTTTTTAGCTCCAATTTTTGAATTCTGTAATTTAGTTTTTAGTAGAACTAATACTATTTTAAAAGTAGGATATAATAAGTAAGTGACACTTCTATCAGCGTTTCTACATAATTCTATAATATCTCTACAAGCATGACAGTAAATATGCCGAAAGGATGCCGGCTGCTGGATGAATGGATTGTCAAGCAAAACATTGACATCCTTTTTAGCCGCATGTTTTTTTCGTCAATGGATGGAGCAGAGCAGCACAGCACGCACACCGTATGTATTTACCCGCAAGGCATTATAAGTCGCAGATAACTTACATAGGCGATCTCAAGTGAACGACACTACACTTGCTTATTAACCAAACACCAATAAACGTTCGTCAATGTGACGATGTTACACGTGCTTATTAGGTATGCTCAATACCCGTATAGGTATCATGTATTATTCATCATATATTCGGTCAACATGATTATGCATTAGCAATTTGATTGATGCTTATAAGCTGTAATTGCAGTACGTTAGTTAATACGGTATTATTTGGCCTATTGTGTTTTGCTTTTTATGCAGATAAGTTGTGTACAATTCGCGTCATGAATTGGGCACTGATTAGGAAGTCTGAAATTTTGGTAAATCTCCAGGTAATATTAAGAAGCGAAACTCAAAAACTGCTTTACATAGCGAAATCATGTCTAATGCCGTAATACGATTCATTAAACTACATACCATACTAATAGCCATTAACGTTGAATTGGTAAATTAGTATGCTAATTATTCAATCAAAACCTTGACTAACTATTCCTTCCTGACATAAACTGAATCCGTGCCGAATGCAGATTTTTAATACTTTAAACCAATCTAATCTAATACTAATAAAGCTGAAGAGTTAGTTTGTTTGCTTGCACGCGCAATATATAATAATCTCAGGAATTACTACTGGTCCGCTTTGAAAAAATATTTCAGTGTTAGACAGCCCATTTATCGAGAAAGGCTATAGGCTATATAACATCACGCTATGAGCCACGGGGGTGGAACCTCAGGCTCATGTAGTAGCAAAATAAAGTTACGTAATGTTAAAGTACAAGTATTTCATCGTGCGTATATTTTGATTGAAAGTGGTTCAAATGAAATTCTTTACGGTGAACAATTTTATAAAAACAATATGAACTTTAATTTCTTTTGTACGTTACACATTTAAGAATAGCGGTACTTCATGTACCATTGGTTGCATACCTACACTGCGTAGTAACAAAATAATTATTAGAGTAGTTTTGTTTCAGTGCGACAATTCACGATAATGGCTTTTTGACGGCATGGTTGGCGGGGTGATTTTGGAGGCCGCCTCGCCCATTGACGTTGCTCCGAGACTTGTGGGTCCGAGTCCCACACGAGACAACATTTGTGTACATGTACCCCCGCGACACAGGGTTTACTCTTATTACGCGAGTTGTATTTAAAAAAGAAATTTCGGAAAATGATTTTATAGGACTGTCTTACGATTCTATTAAACATACCTAGATGAATAGGGAAATTGTAAGGTGGGAAACTATCAAATGACGGGATACCTGTGAGTGTAATACAATGTTTGTTAAGAATTTCTTAATAGGAGCATGAACTCTGTCAAAATATCCGGTAGATGGTCACACTGCGTAAATCCTATTGAACTGTTGCTTTATTTCAAGTGTGCATACGTATACCTATATAGAATAGAATAACGAAATGAGGCCTATGTACGTGTATGTTTGTAGCCCTCAACGTATCTTTTCAGAACGATGAAAGTAATAATCTGATTAATCGAAAATATCGGCTTATTCACTGATAGTCCTCGACTCCGATTTTAAATCGAACCTTACGGTAATTTAACCCGGCGTGAATGAGGTCGGGTATGTCATACCCGAGAAGTTTTTAAACGCAGTTTATTTAATTTTGCTGTTGTCTTACGAGTCCTTACTTTTCAGTGGAGGTTAGGGTTCGAAGGGAAATACAGTATCAAGTTTAATGTTGCGCCCGCGGTGACAGTAGATACACATGGGTAAACGTGGCTGGGGTACGTCACACCCGACCTCGTAGTCGGTGTGACATTTTTGAGTCGACAGTTTTTTGTTTATTTACGGTTATTTATAGTATTTTATGATTATTTTTGGATTTTTCAAGATGTCGACACGATACTAAGATGTAGACACAATAAAAATCTATTATGTCTCGCACTGATCAGTGCATCGGCAGTCAAGGAGCTAAAACTATTTATATGTATTACTTCTGTAATATTCAGATAATTTGGTAAAGTCTCCTGGACCATGTATTACTACAATTATTACCGCAGCTCGAAGAACGTCGGTCAACTTCAGTAACAAAATAATACTGGGTCCATTATTTGAACATGTGTAAAGGTTAAGGCGTTGTGCTACATGTACTCATTCTATGCACTTTGAACGATTTTTACTATAAACATATCGACAGCAAATACAAGCAGGGTGCAAAAATGTGGGCCGCTTAATACCGTATAGGGAAGGATAACACACTTCATGCATACAGGGAAGGATAACACAGTTTAAGCGTATTTTTTAAAGATATGTTTATTTAGTTTTGCCTACCTTTCCATTATAGTTAATAATGCATTGTTTATAAAAACTTGCTCTGTGCCGTCACTGAGGCGTGTCGTGACCAGTCTGTGTATACGTGGGTATATGCCTAGCCTAATAATAATTGCCTGTTAATTGAATATTGTTTATGATGCGTGTCGTTTCACCGCATTGCACTAAGTGTAATTTGTACCGCGGCTGTTTAAAGACGCAGTGATGTGTTGCGTATTTCTAGAACACTGGCTATTACCGCAACTATTTTTGGAGATAGGTATTTTTATTACAGGTTGTCTGGAGTGGTACTATTGGCTGCGGTACTCAGATTGGATTTAGTTCCTATTTTGTATTGTCTGTTATGGTCGAATACAAGCCGGCTACCTGTCTGAATTAGATGGTTTGGTAGTCTATGAATACTAGGTGTATAAACTATACACTAGTTACTTGCACAATAAGTATTGCTGGTTATTTGTATGTGTTATACCCACGTAAAGCCTGACCTGTTTAGGTCCAGATTTGTTATTATACATCGGATAAAACTCTTTAACCTCATCGTGGACTTTTTACGAATAATACAGACAGCTATTACTGTCTGTCTATATGTGCAATTGAATATATGAAAAATGTAGGGTGCGCTATATACAAACAATAGGGGCAGGGGAGCGAACTTGTCAACGAATATAGGAATTTGTTGCTATATTGCAATCGTTAGGATAACTTAACCTGATCCGTCAACCGTAACAAATAGTTGTATGCGTCTACGCGTACGAATTTATAGCTATTTGTGGACGCCTTCTTGTACCTAATGCAAACAATAGTCATGGTGGAGGTGATCGTTAAAAAACCTTCTTAATAATTAGATATACTTGTTGCTGGATGCACAGAACAGTATTCACTCATTTCTTATGTAGTTAGTGTCTGCGATGAGTCATTGGGCCAGTACAGAGTAACAAATTATTCATGTGACAAAAAACGTCCATAGTAGGTATTGATAGACGCGCAAATATTACGGTTACGGAGTCTGCCATGAATTCACAAATCTAGACATACCTTAAAATTCGATGTGACAATGTCATCTTTCTAGCAGACTTGCAAGGATGGTTGTATTAGTCGGATGTATCAGAACTTTCGAGAACGACTTAAGTAATCAACGTAATTTATAATGGTAAGGAAGGACTGATTAAGAGTGGCATATAGGCAGTGCATACCTATGCATACATACATACATAGACTCACGCCTGCTTCCCCGAAGGGGTAGGCAGAGGCATATTAAACGCCCACTTTTCGCCAGTATTTTGATCCCACGTAATAGGTGGCGAGCCTATTGCCGCTTATCGGGATATTTTGTTTGCCAGCCTCGTCCGTTGATCGGCAGTTGCACCACTTGCAGGTGAGGTTGGTTTGGGACCCTAAGTTCTTGGTGGGAACCCTATGCACCCATATATTTAAGCATACCTATGCTTTTCGCAAAATTTGTTCCTAATTGTCTACTTTGTGGAGATTAAAGCAAATTGTATACAAGCTAACATTTCTTGATTCTGTGAATTAATGAAGCCTCTAGGAGCATTGCAGAAATACCAAACATTACCATTCTAATCATTTTTATTTTTATTTGTAATAATATTAATCAAACTGACTTAATTCAATATTTATATTGTGCCTTTCATTGAAGAATAAGCGTTTAATACCTTGTGCATTCAACCGGTAATGTTTGTGAATACTTCGATTAGTCACGATGAGTTCAATAAATGATTCAGTATTCTATTCATTCGGAAGAAATCTAGATCATTAACAATGCATTAGGCTACGTATCCATAAAAGCTGATACGAATCAACTGAACGGCGCGCAGGAAAAACGTTTATTGATGTTGGTTAGCATAAATGAATTCTGTAATTTCAACGAACAAGCAGCGGTTAACGTCACTTTCTCAATCGTTAATTACGATCATAGCTACAACTGTTTGTACACTTCAACAGCGGTTGTAATTTTTATACACTTAAGTCTTGATTCGGGTTATACAATTATTGTATTTTTGTAGTAGTTTTTGGTTTGTGCATTCGCCATTCAGCGATGGATGAGAAGACTTCTACATAACTGGCCACGAAAGTTTAAATTCTTATACCAATTTGTTTTCTCAGTCAGGCTAAGCTCAATTTATGTCACAGGTGGTCGTTATGAATGACGTAGGTATTATTTCCTAACATTTTCAATAACCTCTCGTGTATAAACAACCTAATCCGTTGTCAACTCTGTCGGGATTTGAGCTGCCATTGACGAAGGCCTGCCTTTGGGATTTCTGCCTCAGTATGATACCAATAACAATTACTACTTACGACTTACTATATTATCCGGTCACTTATAAGCAAGCTATGATAATATAACTTTGATATGAATACTGTTACAAGGTTATAATACAAGATTTTGTTCGGCGTACAGGTAGATGTATGTACTAACTAGTTCTTATAAGGTCGATGGTAATTTCCACTTTATTTTTTTCGAGAATAAAGATCTTCTGATGCCAGATATAATATTTTATAGTCTGCGTATACGCAAACAAAATAGTATTAAGCTTACCTTATTTATTTAACTTTTAAACTTATTTTAAAGTGACCCCAAAATATGTATTATTTGCGTGTATTTGCGTATCCGATTACAAGCGCACTTAAATAAATGCAGGACATCATTATTTTTTAAATAACTCAGCAATGTAAAAGTAATAATATTTAATCATCATAAGCCAAATTAAATTGAAACAGGATGGTGTACAAGCAATATAGATATAATTGGTCCATTATGTTGCAATATTCACGGTCAGTTATTTGTCAAGCATTCTGGGTTGCTATCAATATATTCAATCAGAAGTATTATTTATAATTATTATAATTACTGACAATGAAACTATTAGATACTACGTAGAAATAGGCTACTTGATCAAGAGACAGTTTAGTAAAGTTATTAATCAATAAAGATTAGACAAAGTAGGTTAGGCTCACAGCGACTACATATTGACTTTTGATCGGCAAAGTAAAGCAACTTCTACAGAGTCACTACTTGGATGGGTGACCGTTTGTTATAACATCTATATCTGAGTGCTATCCGGGCACGTTTAGGTTTTGTTCCCGGTACTTGTGTTAGGTATGATTCATTAGGAGGTGGCCTTCAGGTGGCCTATATAAACGACAGACGCCGACACCAGAATACGGTCGCAGACCAAAATTAAACTATAAAAATATGATGAATGCCTCGTTGGTCACGCGGCGTAAATTTGCGCGTGGGATTGGGAGGTCTCGGGTTCGATTCCCGGGTCGGGCAAAGTGTTATTGGGTTTTTCCGCTAGGAAATTCTCAGTAGCAGCACGGAGTCTGGTAATGTGCCCGGTACGGCAATAGGCTCGCCCCCTATTACGTGGGACTAAAATAAATCTTGCGAAATGTGGGTGTAATATTTAAACCTCTGCCTACCCGTTCGGGGATACAGGCGTGAGACTATAAATAAATAAAAATATGATGATAGTTTACATTAGAATAACACAAAGTGCAATTTTTATCATGCATAGGGTAAACAGTATAATGATTGGCACCCTAAGCGGTTTCTACTACTAAGTAACAAATTCTCAGGAAAATACAAATTCAATAATATTTTCTATGGTTTTGTCAGAATTGTGTTTACATGGGCATTAATAAAAATAAAACATCGTATTTAATAAAGCCGTTTTATTAGCATAGAAATGTGCTCAAACTTATTTCTTAAGAAAAGTACAATCATTGGCACCCTGGTATAGTTATTGGCAGTACCCAAAAGGTACAATCATTGGCACTGTTGCCCTAAGGCCGTGATACCCAGACAGTCTTAAGACTTGATATCCGGATCTTTATACATGTATTCTACGTATATTTATGAATGTTTATGTAACCTTCTAATATTTCTAACATAAGTATATATTTGAGAGAAGTTTAGTTCATTTACCACGTTTTATATATTTTATCTCGGAATATTTTTCTAATGTAGCTCATTTGGTTTCTTAGATACATTGTAGCAAATGAGCCCTGTTTCAGTTTCTCACAAGCATTTTGTTCGTTATATTTTTGTCTATACTAAGTTCTTTGTTTTAAGAGATATCTGTCCTGATTTCTGGGTACTTTGTAGAGAATGGTTGCTATCTCTGTACGACCGTACCATAGTAAGTTGGGTGTAAATGCGAAGAAATTTACA
The DNA here is from genome assembly GCA_944739405.2 of Euclidia mi. Classification (NCBI taxonomy): domain Eukaryota; kingdom Metazoa; phylum Arthropoda; class Insecta; order Lepidoptera; family Erebidae; genus Euclidia; species Euclidia mi. Next base: position 18,694,931 of record OX123189.2, read on the forward strand.
ATCTAAAGTTGTTTGTATGCGAATTTGACGGAAAACAAACAAAAATCTGGAAAAAATATGATTCTAAAATGTGCCAATGACTATGTTGTTGAACAATTTTTAAGTATAGTCATTGGCACTATCGAAAAAGACGATCCATCTATTTAATAACGCAAAACTAACGTATATTAAGCTTTAATGAAGATAACAGATAAAAAAAACATAGGTACTTTTGTGTAAAATAAATTAAAGATATATTTTTTCGCTTCGGAAAGTAACTACCTAACATACCTAACTAAACATTTCATTCATTTTTTAGGCAATTTTCCTAACATTTTTTTAAAATAGTTGAGAAAAATGGTTCATAGTTAAGATTTAAATACTTGTTCTGTGTGAAAAAAATAGGTTAATCCTGCTTATGAATGTATTTCTGTGACATAATAATATAAGATTTTCCTAATATTCAGGATAATTCAGCAGAGTGCCAATAATTTGTGCCAACATTACTATATTTTACCCTAACCCCTAGTAAAACGCGTCGTGACGTAATATTCGTACGGTAAATATAAAAGAAAATAATTCACGTACCGTTAATGTTTATTACTCCCGCGTTGACGACTCCGCAAAAAGATGTAGCCGGACTATCAGTGCACGGATCAAAAATTATCCGTTTGATAGTAGCACAATATTGCCTCAAGGAGCTGTAAAACCGTAGTAGCTATTAGATATTCAACATTCGAGTCGTTATCACATTATAGAGTTGTTCAGAAATGAGATTTCAAAGTTCTCATAAAAAATAAAAAATCTGCTTTTTATTATTTAGAAACGTCATTTATTACGTATTTTACTCTTACTCTAGAAATAATTCATAAGTGAAACTGAAGTAAACATACCTATTGGGTAAAACTGCTGTTGTAGTGCGATTTCTATATTTTTTAAATATTCTACGGACTATTGCAATTTAGAATGTTCGCTAGAATGATCGTGAAAATGTTCGGTTCGACAAAACAGAAAACGGCGATTGCTCGCTGTTCTGTTACGAGTGAATGCTCAGGTGTATCAGCGCCAAGGCGAAAATTGGCCCAATGAAGTTTTTTATAAATAAATATCACTTTGACGGAAGCCACAATCGTTGAATCAATGGACATAAATCTAGTCGAAATCTGATAAATAAATAATAGACTAGATATACGATTATTTAGGGATCGTGTAACTTAAAATGCTTCTTGTAAAACTCCACGTCAACCCTCTACCAACCCGTCTGGGAAACTTGGTAGCCCAAATCCTGCTATCAACTCATTGCTGTTGTTTAAGTAGTTGTAAAAAAGACAACACTCGCACTAGGAAGAAATCCTGTGTTGCGAGGGACATTACAAACATACATAGATGTTTGGAGCCTGGGTGTTCGACACAATGAACACCCAGGCTCCAAACAACTATGTATTTATGGATCAGGCAAAGCGTTGTTTCGTGTGGGAATCGAACACTGGGCGTAGTATCAAATGGCGAGGCGGCCCTTTAAACCACTGTGCCAACCGTGCAGTCAAAGTACTTAATTCCGGCGGTGAACTGCATAAAGCTGTTAAGCTAAGGTTGTTGATATGTTAATCGCCAGAGAACGCAACTACTGCTTTATAAATGTAGGATATTTTCTTTGCCCTGTTGTTTAGACATTCTGTATTGGAGAAAGCCATAACCGGTAGTTCAGGCCACATTAAAGCAATATTGTTCTAGACACTCTTTGTTATTACTACAGGTCTGTGTTAACTTAGCATAAGTGTTTGACCTAGCCTATATACCTATGGCATCCTATTGTTTCGTGATATGACGTATGCGAGTAAAACAATAGAATAACGGCAAGCGGGACTGCATATTTCATAATATTTATAGTGCCCCGTACACTACCGTGTTTTGTCTAGAATATTGTTATAGCCAGAGCATGATGTGCACTGAGTTGTATAACGATGATGCTGAGTTACAGTTAGCGATATTATTTTGAAACAGAATCAAATCGATAACTTTTTTGCTACCAGATTAATTGTGCAAGCGTCTAGTTTTGTTGGTAATCGTAACTTGTATCAATATAGTGTCATATGTATGTATTTACTAGAAGGTATATTATGTTAGTTTTCATAATTAAGTACTAACTTTTAAAATCCATTATGGTCTATTTTAATTCCTAGTGTAATATGTATTATTTACTAATAATTTGATCAGACATCAGATATGTGATAGGTATGTGACGTAATCTTAATATATAAAATCCTTGCGTTACTGACTGACTGACAGACACGCTACAGCCAAAACTATTGGGCGCAGGAAGCTGAAATTTGGCATGTATGTTCCTTGGGGACCGTAGGGGTGCACTAAGAAAGGATTTCCCGAAATTCCCACGGGTTCGGCCAAAACGGGTAAATTAAAAAAATTGCAGGCGTAGCTGCTGGCGTCCTCTAGTAATTATATAAAACTAGAGGATGTCAGCAGCTACGCCTGCAATTTTTTTTTATTTAACCGTTTTGGCCGATCCCGTGGGAATTTCGGGAAATCCCTTCTTAGTGCACCCCTACGGTCTCCAAGGAACATATATGCCAAATTTCAGTTTCCTGCGCCCAATAGTTTTGGCTGTAGCGTGTCTGTCAGTCAGTCAGTAACGCAAGGATTTTATATATTAAGATTATAGATCCTTAAATTTTTCAACTTCTTGCGAGGCGATAACATTTTGTGATTAAAATAACATATTTAAGACCATAAACCTCAGTAATTATCAATAATTTATATATTTTATAGTAATTGTACGGCGAGGTGAATGCCTTGATGTACATAATGTATGTACACATGGGGTTACTGGCACTTAAATGTACTTTCATATCATCACGTACAGTTCGTGAAGATATGTGGTTACAGTATAGGCGTTAATAAAATATGAATACAAATTCTGATGTAAACTTTGGCTCTTATTCTTCAAATATATTAGCAACTTTCATCGTCGTAAGTTGGTCGACTGAATCCTGAGATCAGTTTTGCTAAAAGGCACTTACTTATGAAATATTTCACGGAACGCACAAGCCGCAATGCGAAGATACAGTGATGTATATTTTACTAGCTAAGCTTACGGATACGCCAGCACTGAAATCAGTCTGATTTAAACAGAAAAATAATAAATAGCCGTTGTTAGATTAACTAACTGGTGAATGAATTACTCGTACATAATGAAAAAACAGGTAAGAAGTATAAGATTTCATCCATTACAAGCAACGAAACAAATATCTTATCTGTATAATATACATTTTGATTAATTTTACACGTTAGCACGTAGAAAACAAGTAATAAAATAAATGCAGCGCTAGTTCGTGTAAATAGGCACTAACAAGAAAGAGATCTTGCATTCCGCAGACGCGCGTGTATCTACACTGTGCATTTACAATGGAAAACAAAGGTGCTGTGCACAACAGCAGGCTTTAGTTCATAAGCCGTTTGTCATAGAACTAGGTATTTTGAAACGGTTAGCTAAATACAGTTATTTGATAAAATAGAGAGGCAAAGTTCTTGGCATGAAAATTAACTGAAATTGGAAGAAGTCTGAAGTTGTTCTCTAATATAGAAATTCATTTATGCCAGAACCCAAAATGACTAAGCCTATTAAACTTTCCAAAGTTCCTTAAATCAAGTACACTTGAAGTCAGGCGTACTTGATTCCTGTCATTTACACATAGTCGTTAGTCCGAATTCTATTAGTATGGTAATTCAAACACATTATTTCATTAATCATTTATTTTGGTGCTGCTAGTGACATTATAATTAAGTTTGTTCATAACTATTCTAATAATAAAAATCGCTGCAATTTATAAAAGTTTAGAAATGAACTGAATGTTCATTGGGACACTACGGCTGGAAGTGATAAAAGGACTAGCTAGATGTTGCTGCACTCTAGTTCAACTTAACAGGTGCTGTCCAAAAACACAATATAAGATCAAAATAGAGTATTTTATTTATTTTGTACATGGAATATTTAGATTCAATACATAGTGTTATAAATTATAGACGCATGTTTTGTTTTAACATAGAGTGACGCAAAAATTGACTCGATAAGAAAATTATTGGTAGGTTACCGAAAAAAAAACATTAGGCACGAATCTAAAAATAAGAGTAACAATACATTACAATCTTACATAATTATTCGTACTGCATTATCAATAGTTATAAACTTTTCACTCCTTCTTGCATATATTTGAAGAACAGTATACTGTTTACTGATAATATTTTCAAGCATACCATTCTTTACTGAGTGCTAGCGGCAATAACTTCCTGTTTTCTGTTGTGGTCTATATCATCGACTGTATGTCGTCGATTTCATTCTAAGAATCGCCAGCTGTTGTTTCCTACATACTAGCGTGGTGATTCGCTGACGCTGTTGTAACGTCGTCATTTCACTGACCGGCTTAGAGAAACACGTCAGTGCCATCCGTGCATTACAGCATTCGTTTATCGCTATACTGCAGTTTTATTTATTATTCTAATAAATTCTACGCCAGTCAAACACGGATGTAAGATGCCAAACTAGTCAGATCCTGAACTTATAGTAACTAGATAACTGAGAAACATACTCATTTTGTCGATGAATTATATCTGGCGCCAGAACAAAACTTAATGCTCACAAAACAAAGATGTGTCTAGAGTGAGATTCGGAGCCACGACCTAAGCACGAGGTGTTATGGCAACAAACTGACAATGTAGTTAAAATGTTCCTAGGCTATGGAAACATGTTTAAACTAATTTATCTTCACATTAACATACTTTAAGCAACTGAAACTGACCCAGCAACACAAAGTACAAAGGAAATTTTAGGTTAAACCTTTCTCCTTTCTGAGTTCCTAACGAAAGTAAAACTTGTAATGTTTAGCACTTGTCCCGTAAAAAGTTTTGTTTTTGGCAGGACTCGAGGTATTTGCGTTTTGTTCATTCGTTTTTTGGTACCTAAATTAAATAAGCCTGAAAGAAGATGTCCCGACAAAGTAAGACATTAGTCGACCAAATTGTAGACCCGTAACCGGCGAGCATATATGTAAAAAGTTATGAATATTGAGGAAGCATGAGGTTTGTAAGGATAGAAGCAAGTCGCGTTCCGTTGCCTCTGCCTACCCCAACAGGAAAAAGGCATGAATATGTTTGAAATAAGTTGGTGGCATACAATATTTGTCAATACGTTCTCCTGTAGTAACAATGCACGGCTGGCATCGGTCCAAGTTCTCCTTTGTACATAAACCACTTCATTACCGAGACAACAGCTGGAGGTGATAAACGGACCGGCTAAGATTGTTCCGCACTTTAGTTCGGTTTTAAGCCAATCTAGAATGTTTTCTAAGAAAATGTTTTCGTTGAATTATATTTCGGCAGTCTTAGGAGATAGGTGGAGGTTCTGTTTTGTCATGAGGCGAATAAACAATCGTGTGATTATCTAAAACATAGCATGTTTAACTGAATTATGGATTTATGGAGCAATGATATCATTTGTAGTTAGTAATATGTTGGATTATCAAAATTTACACATTACAGTTTACGAGTACTTATATACGATGCTGAATGATTAGTTGCTAATTCGATTTAAGCTGATTTTTTCGAGACAAGGGCAATTTCAATCCAACATATTTTTCTGCGGGCGTACCGTTAATTCAACTTACACGCATGGTATATTACTCGCTTAAAAATCGGGTTCACCATTTTTATAGTGGTCATATGACACACGCGCACCTGTATGTGCTGTCAGAAACGAACTCATATGCACATAAGTTACGCTAGTCTGAAACCACTCTAGTGGTCTGATTACGCTTTAAAATATTCATTTAGAAACTTTTATACACTCGGTAATAGTAAAGATGCTTTTCTGATAGGTACAAGGTACCTACGAATCCATTTACCACAAAATTGTAGACCGAATATAATATATTCGGTATATATTATATTTACCTAGACCAGTCACACGTATTCCAATATCTCAGAATCGTCACCATATTTTCTACCTATATACTTATCTAAATAAAACTAGGGATCTTGGACGATGTGCGTCCCGATAATATATTACTAAACAATTTCCATTCGGTAGATTCGCAAAAAAAAAGATGTTTTCTTGGGATATTCTTGAACGCATGTTTATTGAATTTGAACGATATTGGATGGCCAGCTACCTTATATATATGATCACGAAACTGTTACGCATAACGTAGAAGTCAAAGAAATATGGGTTCTAAAACAAATGTATAAGGGCGAAAATTCCTTGGAACGTTTTTGTTGAAGTAAAACATGTGTGCTAGTTTGTATCTTCACACCGAATTTTGGTAACCTCCTTCGCTGTTTGTGTACTAAAAGTTGTTCTCTAGAAGTCGCCTTTTTGGGTAAATAGGAAACTTAGGTCGGGCTGGATTAAAGTTTCGTACCGACTTTCGTAAAGATCCATACATTACTGGATGGGCGGAGATCAGTAGTTTCTATTCCCTTGAGTTTGTTTAGAAACAAAAGGCTTATATTTTTCATAGGAACAAGTAAATAAACAAACTTCTTTCTATTTGAAATAAACACATGTAAAAGGCATTCGATTTTTACTTTATACGACGTCAACGTTAAGATAAAAGTTCGTTTGACTTCAAGTATTTTTGTAGTTTGTGTTTCAGTACTAATCTAGCAGCCGCGGCCGTGAACGCAACCTTGGTCACAGTAGCTCCGATCAAGCTGCGGCTACGACCAAAATTATCCTATATTTTTGTAGGGATCTGCCGTCAATATACCTACAGAGTTTAGCGTTATAGCAGATTTTGATTTTACGAACAATCATATTCAATTAATTAATTGCCTATTTGTTATACTGATTGATGACAGATATTCTTACGTTACCTCTGAAATATTTTGAATTCCTATCTAATTCGTTTGTGAATGGGTACAATTAATTTTAATATAAACTGCTGAATCCGCTAAAATCTATAGTCAATTCTTGCGCGTTTATATACAGGGTGGCGCTACCATAGGGGCACTTTTTGAACAGAGGCATAGCGTACAACATTCTGAAGCCTTGTACCAAAAATCAATTAAATCGGTGCATACTGCAGTTTTGTATCAGCTGTGTGGAATTCAAAGCATGTGCAAAAATTGCGGAACTTAAAATCGATATTGTGGCTAAACTACTGCACCGATTTAATTGATTTTTGGTACAAGGCTTCAGAATGTTGTACGCTATGCCTCTGTTCAAAAAGTGCCCCTATGGTAGCGCCACCCTGTATATACATCTTATACTTATATATAAAGCTGCCAGTCTTCTGGGCACGTTCCCAATAGACGGCGATGTGGAGGATTTTCACGACGCCCTTTGATTCTTTTTTTCTTTTTTTTTTGTATTGTACCTATATTTTAATATTTTAATTTAATTTTAGTAGTAAGTAGTAAATAAGTAGGTAGTTATAATTGTTTTATGTTAAAATTAAATTAAATAACAATAAATTACACACTCAAAAGCTGAAGAGTTTGTTTGTTTGGTTGAACGCGCTAATCTCAGGAACTACTGGTCCGATTTGAAAAAATTTTTCAGTGTTAGATAGCCCATTTATCGAGGAAGGAGGCTATATAACATCACGCTATGAGCGATGGGAGTGGAGCAGTAGCCTTAAATAACGCGGGTGTAACCGCGGGTATCTTCTAGTCTAAAATATGTGCAAGCCTTTTGCGCATCTAAAATATTAGGTATGTCAACGTAAAATGTAATCACGCTATTTTTTCGTACTTGGCATACAAAAGGCCGAAGTACCAAATCTGATTTACGAATCCGTACGTACGGGCATTTCAAAATGTCCATTTTTCAAAATAAGACCAACTCTCGCTTTTATAAATGTTTGCCCAACCATACCGTGTCGTGCGGGCTTTATCAACACACAGAATATACGGCTGGCTTATTCTATTAAGACACTTTTTTGTACTATCGCCGCTATCTAGAATGACTACGGCCAACATTGAATGCTCTTTGAAAAAGACACCTGCAGTTGTAGTTTTTGCGAGCTTTTATTCGACTTGCCTAATTTGATTAGCTCGTATACATTCACAAAGCTGCTTTTAAATAAATTACTGTCATCCTACAAAAAATATTTGTTGGTTCTGTTTTGACGACAGCGCATTTTTAAAGCATGAGCTTTGTTCGACAACTTATCAAGCATTGGCTCCGGCACGTAAAAGTTTATAATACGGAACATTTTTGAGTGATTGTAAGTCATTAACTCCAAATATTTGATAGATTTTGATTATATTTTCTATTTATTTTACAGAAATCACACGTCGATACACGACTACGATATATTGCAGAAGAGTTAAGGTTGGCTACCTTAACTCTTCTGCAATATATCGTCGTCGCCTAGCCATATCCCGGATGCATCCAAGACACAACTCTAATCAGATATAATAAAACATCAGCTTTTCCACATACTGCAAAATATTTTAAATCAAAAAGCAGAAGAATCGGGTTCGAAGATGTAATCGCGAATCCTAGACTTAACCGTCATAGCGCTATGATTTGATAATATTACTTGTAAATAAATGTATTAAAAAGCTACAGCCATCACATTTTGTATATTTAAGTATAATGTACAAAACACTAATAAAATATATTACTAGGCAACACAATAACTTAGATTCAATACACAAAAGGTTGTACGACTTTTACTACAAACTTTTATACAGCCGCTGATTTATGTGGGTAATATTTATTTTATTGCAAACCGTTTATACTAGAAGTACTAAGCCAAGTTTAACTTGCCTTTGGGATTTTTGTTAGACCATAAACGTTCTCGTTTGCTCGAGTTTGTGATTTAAAAGTGCGTACTTTACGTAAGGTTGAACCTGAATTTAATGGTACCAAATAATAACGTTTCTATTTCGTGGGTCCAATGTACCCATGCGTTCACAATAACTGCTTTAGGAGATGAAAAATATCGACATTACATAGAAGACAAGTGAACATTAAAAAAGGGGAGTTAAACAAATAGAGCTAAACCAAGATTTCGTAAAAGAAAAGACAAAACTAAGTTTGTATCTCAGTATACGATTATCTTTTATTTAACAATTTAACTGATTTGGACAAAATGTTATTCGAAATAAACTATAGGTACGAGAAACAAGTTAATCTACTTTTTTACTCTCCCCCTGCGACGTAAAACTCAATTTTACGAGGAGGAACTTACGACCTGCTAAGATGCGCAAAAGCTTTAGTACATTAAATTAAAGTAATATAAAATAAGTATCTTAATATATAAAATCCTTGCGTTACTGACTGACTGACAGACACGCTACAACCAAAACTACTCGGCGCAAGAAGCTGAAATTTAGCATGTATGTTCCTTGGGGACCGTAGGGGTGCACTGAGACGGGATTTCCCGAAATTCCCACGGGATCGGGCAAAACAGGAAATTCGAAAATACGTGCGTGCGAAGCCGCTGGCTTTGACTAGTTTCTTATAAAAAGGTACTAAATATAGGCTTTTGTCATCAGAAGAAATAAACAGAACTATTTAAGATATATCTAAATAGTCAAAAATTGATGGGTTTATTAATAAGTAAGTCCTACAAGTACTTTCGAGTTACATAATCAGTCCAGCTCAGTATTGTTGTATTCTCACCTACATAATATAATTGCCAGATTCTATGATGATTTAATTTAATTCTTAGATTTAATAACATGGTTAGTCACAGGTGAATGTAATAAAATAATGATAAAATTCAACCTTTGAGATGAATATAACAAAAATTTTAATGCGGTTCTTAGTGGAAATTATATGTCAAAGTATACACATACGGTAAACAGTTGTAAACAAAGCCTACCACGATAAAACCCGTATAAACTAGTTTCAATGTTTATGAACGTTACAAACAAGTTAAAGTTGGTTTTCAACAAAGTTATCTCCTCCTATATTAAAAAGGTTTACTGAGTGTTTGGGTTCGGATGTTTCGGAAGATTATTCAAACCAAATAATTAATCATTCAAAAACTAGAGCCAAATGCCAGTTGAACCTCCATTATCAACACAATGTTTGTTTTCCCGCAATAAAACTATTTTACGATTAATTTTTTCACTTCCACAAACGACTAACAAAAAGTTACAAAAACAAAGCTATCAGGATATCCACGAATGACATGCCCGACAATCGGTCATCCTAATCCTGCCAAAATCCTTTCATAAATCCCTCGTATAAAGGGATCATATGAGCTGGCAAAACGTTCGCGGAAGAATACATTTAACTAATCCCTCCCTTCAAATTACTTTGTATCGAATGAACGTAATTATTGAAATGCTTTTTTGTAGCTACCAAAATTTATTGGATTTTCCATTTCGGTTATACGAAAGGATGCCCGCGGCTAGGTCCACACATTAATATAACATAGAAGTTATGCGATGATAATCTGTGTAAGTATATAAAAGTTGTCTTATTGACTGACTGTCATTGTTTACGTGCAGGCGAAAATACTGGACGCAGGAAGTTCACATTTGACACATATATTCCTGAAGGAGCGTAGGGGTGCACAGAGAGGGGATTTGCCGAAATTCACGCAAGTTAAACAAGAACGTCGTTCCTGTTCCAGCGCCCCGTGCTTTTACAATCAAATATTATAAAAGCACATAGTTTACACTTCGGCCCAGAAATAGAGACAACTTGAACGATCCATAATTTATTTTTTTGTTTTTATATGCATTTATAAAAGCGTGTTTTTCTAGTGTTTTTCAAACTATTAATTTATTTTATACTTTTTGGTCTTTGATAACGAAATATTATTAACATTTAGGTATACATTTATTTTAGGTAGGCGAATGAGCCCGCATCCTCTCCATCTCCGCCTGTGCGTCTGTACTACATGGTGTTTTACCTGTCAGCTTATAAAAATCGAGCTCTTCAATCAGGAGACCACTAAGTGATATTACTCTACTCAGAGCCACATACGCCTGTCCAGCCACAAAAGTACGGGACCCTAACTACACCATTGCGTGGTCTACAATATGTAGTTGGTTTGTTATAACCCTGAAACCTGATCGTGTTCAAAATCCATTACATGGCCTTTCTCACAAGTGCAAACACGTCTATGATACGATATTTCATCATGGAATGCCAGTGCCTATCTTCCGGCCTCATCATTAGACCTTGAAACCTAATTGTGGCCATAGTTAATTTTGTAAGAAATCCAAAACAGCTGTGATACGATTTTCCATTATTATGTTCCAGTTCATGTCTTCCAGCTCCATCATCAGATCAGTTTGACACCATATTATTGTATTGCCATCAGAACTACATACAACTGCCAATTTTCATTACGCTACGACCCTTGGAAGATGATTAAATTAGTTACCTGAGATTCCATTACATTGTCGCATACACGACGACCTAATAAAAGCGTGTTAATAAATTCTTATGTGGACGTAGCTGCGGGCATCCTCTGGTACATCATTATGTTATTCGAAAAATATGACTGATCACTCGCTCGCATCAGTCAGCACGTTTGCAGTGAAGCATAATATACGAACAGCAGTAAAATAACTCATTGTACCGCTACAATGCTAACTACATGACAATTGATTTGACAAGCAGCCGTGTCAAAACAAACAAACAGTGACCCACTTGCGATGTAGCGAGCGGCTAACGGAAACATAATACGGCCGTCCAACCAACTGATTTGTGTGGTGTTTAGGTGACAATGTGGATCTTGTTATATTACTGCAATAAATCAGAATAGTTTCAACAAAATGTTAGCCTGTGTGAACACAATTTTTATACATGAAAATGGAAATTTATATACAGTTTATCTGCTGTGGATCTAAACCAAAACTTTATAATATCTTTCAGTAAATAAAATTACAAAAAGTACATTGTCCATTATTGCATAATTTTATTTATGCGATTAGAAGACGGGACGATGGTACCTATTGAAAAGTGCAGTACAATAGGTACTGGTAAACGGCAAAACGATCGTATAACTTATTTAAAACTACCAGATGGATGACATAGTTTGAGTGATTAAAATCTTACACATGGAATAATGTCAACCCCAGAGACACTATGTAGGTACCAAACGTTACCTGTATATTTTGAATACTCAGTTTGCGTAAATGATTTTTTAGATATTGCTTGAATACGATACTTGATACGTGCTTTAGTACTTCTTTAATAAATGATAAGCATAGCTAAATGTTAAAAGTTATTTAGTTACTGATAGACTGATGCACAGCTGAAACTATTGGGCATAAGAAGCTGTTTGGCAGTTATGATGTTTGGGAGCGGTAAGGATAGGTACACGAAGAAGGGATTGCCCGAAATGCCAATAGGATTGGGAAGAAACGATTAAATAAAAAAATGTGCGTGCTTAGTGGCCTCTAGTTTTAAAATTCATTCACTCCCATCAAGTTCTTCATGAATGCTCTTCTGTTGTGTGTACCTCTGACCGGCCTTTTTTAGGTTGTCTCCAATCTGGTCAGAGAACGTCCGCCTAGGTTTTCCCCATCGTCCTGTCCCATTCACACTTGCCTTATATATTTTCTTCGTTAGTCTTTCATCAGCCATCCTCTCTATATGCCCAAACCATCTTGGCGTACCTTACTCGAATGCTTTATCTTGTTTTAATATAATAAAATTACTTGTCATTGTCACTCGCTTCCACTACATGAATACGGTGACTGTGAGACAGGGGTAGTAAGAATGTGACTACGACTGTGATTTGGTACTAGTAGTAGTAAGTCAAAATTCAGTGGCATTAGGAAGAGTGACGAGCAATACATTGTGATAATAGGTAATTACTTAACATAAGCGCGATCGATTTTTGTCTATCCAGCTCCAATTATTTAGACTAGCATGTCGATTATGTTGGCAAAGTTAGTAAGCATTCATAAGGTTTTGAATAATTGATGGTGAACATCTACACGTGTCGATTTTTAAGGCACATTTCGCTGCACCGTTAAAATGAGCGGTAATTACCATTTTATTACGAACTTTACTTCGAAAAGTCAAGCACGTGTATCTTATTTTATTCAGTCGTTCATTTTGTAGCAATTTGTCAATTGATCTGTGTTGAATAATTAACAGATTAAACGCAAGTAGAGCAGACGGAGACAGAGATATTTAAGAGGGGAAGGACTTAACGGGATTTCAGTTTTAAACTGGGATTAAACTTAAATTGGAGTAATTTGAATAGGCACAGATCGTAAACAAGTAATCTTTGGTACAATCTCGCTTGGGCTTAACAAACTCTTAAAACGTGGTGGTATTAACAGCACGACTATGAAAATAGTATATTTGTATAATTATTCATCTTTACATAATACAGATCTTTTATGAAAGCATTTCCTTCACTAGGCTGAATACCGGGGCACGCCATATTTTAAAAATTCAAGTCTTTCACACGATACTCATCGATCACATCAATACTCGAAAAAAGTAATTTCCCATTTTGATCTGTCTCTTCCTAGTTATATATCTCACATAGTGGTGGGGTCAGCTTTCCTTATTTTCTCCTATATTTATGAAAGGTTACTGAAGATGATGTCACGGATAGAGCGAAGTGGTGCTCTATCCGTGACATCATCGTCAGTAACTTTGCATGCTCTCTTATCATTTAGCACTACATCTCTCCACCTTGTCTTTGGTCTTTTCTTCCAACGTAGTCCTTCCAACGAAAAGTTCCTACGTAGTCTGGTGGCCTCCTTTATCCGTGACTATACCAACGCAGCGTACTCTCCTGCATCTTGACGGCGATGTTGCGTACACCGAGGCTTCCTCTCATGTATTAGTTGCGGATTCTATCGAGCCTAGTTAAGTCGCACATACAACAAAGCATCTTCATTTTTGCAACTTGGATGGTATGCACGATCTTTTGGGTTGCAGCCCATGTTTCGCAGCCATATGAAAAAACTGGTCTTATTATGGACTTATAGATCAAACCCTTAAGTTTGATAGGCTCAGACTTTGCAGACTTCCTGTCGCAGGTAACACAAGTTACTTCTCGCCACTTGGATATCGAACTCAAACCACTCGGCGCAGTGCTAAACAGACGTACTACGAGATCAGTACAGTCAAATAGCATCTCACTTTTAGTCACATTGCTGCTGTCCCAGTGCATAGCTTTATAGAACAGTTAAACAGATTTTCATTTGTGGTTGTGGTTGCCTGACGCCATACTGTGAACTAATTATTATGGCAAACATTTCAATCAATATCTGGTCTTAAATTACTACTATACTGTTATTGGTCATTTTCGGTTACATTACGACTACATTGTTCATTTTATATTGGTTAACGATATCTTTAAAAGTAGTCATACTTGCTGAAACTACATGATTCGTCCACATCTATCATATTTTGTGAAGCAAAGTGTTATGTAATTAAATATGTTCTGTTCTATATGACTAGTCTTTACACCAGTTTATCATCATACATACGTAGACTCACGCCTGTTTCCCAAAGATGTAGGCATTTTATCATACTATGCAGCAGAACAATACAATTCTCTGCGTTTATACGAGTACCTACACTTCCACCTTCCAACTGCACGCATTGCGTATTGCTCGGGGCTTGACACTGCGCTAAGTGCTTTCTTCCTCACACTAGACGTTTGAGAGTTTCAAAAAAATATTGAATCTGGTTGTGGTGTGTATTCGTTGTAGTGATGTTTCGGATATCCATATCCGTATCCGCGCATATCTGAGGAAGAAGAAGATTCTCGCGGCTCTTTTACGAATCTTTCACCTTATTAATTTTCAATTGATAGGATGGAATACTATTATTGGTGGTTAGGTAGAATTAAAACCTATTAAATTCCATTCATATAATTTCAATACAAGTCGGAACATGATCTGTCTATTGTTCCGCCGGGCGTGCGTTATGTCAACGTTTCAAGGTCGCGGGCACCGACATCGATTCAGTGACGCTACGGCCAAACTACGCCTAATTGACGTCTCACGTGACCAGAAGGCTGGTTTATTCTTTGCTCAAAGAATCAGCATTGCCATCCAATGCAGCGTGGCATGGTGGCATGGCTGCCAGCCTTCTGGGCACGTTACCCGATGACATTGATGCGGAGGCATTCTACGACGCCTAAACACACCTTTCACCTTTTTTTCACCTTTTCATGTTAAAATAATTGGCACTCATAAAATACCAAACAGCTGCAACTTCAACCGCCATCTTGCAAAATGTTATTTTTACCGCCTAGTTTATTGACATATCTCGGTAAACTCTAGTGTAACCACACGACTTCACGCAGTAATTTTAACGGTAATTTATTGCCATAATTATGGCGGTAACAGCCCGGTAGACGGTAAGGTAGTGTGGCCGTAAAATAAGAAAATAAAGATCCGTATCCGTATCCGCGCATCTTGACACTAAATATCCGTATTCCGATCCGAATCCGCGGATGTACATTTATAACGATCCGGCACATCACTAATTCGTTGTTAAATGTTTGTAGATATCGCCAGAAGTATTCTTTTTTAACATGAGTTGTATTTTACTGGCTACAGAAC
The DNA here is from genome assembly GCA_944739405.2 of Euclidia mi. Classification (NCBI taxonomy): domain Eukaryota; kingdom Metazoa; phylum Arthropoda; class Insecta; order Lepidoptera; family Erebidae; genus Euclidia; species Euclidia mi. Next base: position 18,710,438 of record OX123189.2, read on the forward strand.
AGTACCATTATTGTTAGTGTCGCTAGTGTTCTCTAATATAAACGCTAGCGTGGACTTATTCTCTCATAGTCTCATTAATGTTCAAGGTTATCCAGTATATTTATATTAGCAAGTAATTTAATTTAGTTTTGAAACAAGTTACACAATAAGAAAACATTGTCTTTACATTGTGAATCAGTGTATGAGACAAATGCATTCTACGTTATGTTATGTTTTTTGCCGAATTTTGATAACATTAAAACAGCTGACGGAAGAATATGAAACTTTGTACTTAAAAATATTAGGTATAGTTCTTATTACAGTACAAGTGATGTGCTCCAGAGCAAATTTTGGCTACGTCGGACAGTCTTAATGTGGCAAGCCAACTGTGCATGTGCAAGCCAACTGTGTATTCATCATTCTCCTAGCGTTATCCCAGCTTCAACCTGGGGTCCGCTTTCTAGTCTAACCGGATTTGGCTGAATATTAGCTTTTCCACAGAGTGACTGCCTGTCTAACCTCCGCAACCCGAAGGGATAGCCATATTCCATGATTTAGACTAGTGTCAGTTTATTTAGAAGGTACGGACGCCCTATAACGACTGTCAAAGATCTTCATGACAACCGGGACCGACGGCTTAACGTGCTCTCCGAGGCACGGGGCAAGCGATAATTTATAATTCAATACGCACATAACTCCGAAAAGTCATTGGTGCGCGCCGTGGATTCGAACCCGATACCCTCTGCATGGCAGTCTGTTGGTATCTCCACTAGGCTATCGCTGCCAAAGCTGCGCAAGCCAACTGTGTATTATAGTGGATAATTGTGCGCGCAAACACAAATGCACTCTCTATTCTCTCACTTTCATAGTACGACAAATCTCATATCCGACACGACCGGCACGAGATTGGGTGCAGTGCCAACAGCTTAACGTGCTTTCCTAGGTTTGGCTAATTCGCTAACTTTATCAATCCCACTCCTAGGTTTTATTGGAAGATTCAACATAACTTTTTGATCGATCCCGGTATTTCACTCGAGACCCTATGACAGTCAGTGTCAGTGACAGTGTACAAACAGACATTTATTTAAATTCAAAATATTAATTTTAACTATATACATTACTATACTACATAATCATAATGTCTAAATACAGGGTGTAAAAAGACCCTTAACGAAAACTGAAATCCCATGTTGTACCAATCACTACGAACATTTTTTACTTAGGCACCATACCTGGGCAATTACTGGTTCAGGAGATATTGAGGTTCAAAGTTAGTATGGAATTTTTCTAATTAGGTACAAAATCGATGCATTCACGCCGCCAATATGTTCTTTAGATGCCCTTTGACCCCATGGATAAGTAGGTATTTCGGGGATTGCACCCGCGCGCTTTTAATTGTGGTTTAAAAAATGTGAAAACTTAAAAAAAATATCGTTTCCCAGCTATTATTTTTGGTTAGTATGACTTGACATGATGTCCACAACGAGTAGACTTCGGCTTGGTGATTGTGACCTGTATATGTAAGTACATAAATCTAAAAATAAAAACTAAAAACATGTAAACAATAAATGCTGTAGAAATGAGAGCACTGAGAAGTATGTGTGGTGTGTCTTTGACCGACAGAGTAAAGAATTGTGTGATACGAGAGTGGTGTGGGGTAAAAGAAGATGTAGTGACAAGCATTGAGAAAGGCATGTTAAGATGGTTTTGGCACATGGAGAGGATGGATGACGATAGACTGACAAAGAAAATATATGAGGCAAGTGTGAATGGAACAGGACAAAGGGGAAGACCTAGGCGGAGGTTCTCTGACCAGATTGGAGACATCCTGAAAAAAGGACAAGTCAGAAGTACCCTTAACAGAAGAGCATGCATGAGAAACTTGATGGGAGTGAGTGAAGCAAGTGAGGTATGTCAGGATCGTTGCAAATGGCGTTCCGTAGTCTCTGCCTACCCCTCCAGGAAACAGGCGTGAGTCTATGTATGTATGTATGTATGTAAAAACATGTACAGGTGTGTTTAGGCGTCGTAGAATGCCTCCGCATCAATGTCATCGGGTAACGTGCCCAGAAGGCTAGCAGCATTGCCACGCTGCACTGGATGGCAATGCTGATTCTTTTAGCAAAGAATAAACCAGCCTTCTGGTCACGTGAGACGTCAATTAACCGTTTAGATATATCTCGGAATAAAGAACGAGCGCTCGGACCCCATGAGCCTAGCGTTTCCACCCCAAACGGCTCAAACACGTAATTAACTATTAGATTACTGTATTTCCGCCGTTTGAGGGTTTCCGCAGATGCAGCAGCAGCGCCAGCAATAATTCAAAATTATTTACAAACATTTTTCATCATGTCAGCCTAGAGACGTTCACAGCTGGACATAGACCTCCCCCAAGGTTCTCCACACAGACTGATCTTGAGCCGCCCGCATCCAACTGCTTCCCGCGATCTTAACCTGATCTTCGGTCCATCTTGCGAGAGGCCAACCTCTGCTGCGTCGTCCGGTACAAACATTTTTGGAAACAGATTATCATCATCGTCCAATTTTGTACCTTTTGTAAGTAAGTAATCGATTGGTCTCTAATTTAGTCTTTCTTTGTTTAATATAGTTTTTCATTTCTTATATTGTAGGCGGAAAAAAAATTTGTTTGTGGAAAATAAATTTAGTCCATGTATATTTATTACGCTCACAGTAAGTCTAACAAATATACATTCCTGAAATTCGTTTAGCATCAAACAACAACAGTTCTATTAAAAACTCTAAAATTAAATTTTGTCAAACAAAGCCACAACTGACAACTATATTCAATTAGCTACCGTCAGCAAAAAATAATTTTCTGTCCTCCAAAACAGTTCTGGATATTAAACATGAAACTCACGCTCAATTTGAAACAATTTCCGTCCGACCGTGATGTTTTTGCTGACTATCCGCGCTTGGTATTGTATTATCGATTAAAATCGAGTCGGTCATTCGATTCGGGGATTTGAAACAATCGTTATGTTATAAAACATTATGCGGCAGGTTTCAGTTACTCGTAACAGTTTTGAGTTAAGATTACGATAAACCAAAGCTACTAACGGCCTGTAGTTATAACTCAGTCATTGTTAAAGTTTGCAAATACTATTGTTTTTATTAATAATATAATTTGCAAACTGTAACAACTATAAGCTATGTAATATTTTATAATCTAAACTAAATATAAGTTATAATAAGCTTATCAATTGACTATAGTCATGTGGTATCCACCATTGCGCACCAAAGTGTAGTGTAATAACTATTGAATTGTACAGTCCTGATTGTTATGCTACCGGAGCGTGGACAAGGGTGTATAATTTTACCCCATCTACTTGAGCTAAGTTTTGAGGTTGTCTGTTACATGGGCAAGAGCGAGTAAGACCATCCATAGCTATCTACCGAATATATTGTTAATATTCTATTACTACCTATAATTTTACTATCCATCAGCAAATCTCAATTTCAGCTTACCCGACTCAAGAAACAAAGAGATTTTTAGTTACAGCAACGAATGTTTAATCTGCCGCCGACGAAATGGTTTATTTTTGTAATAAATATGAACTAGCAAACTTATCTCACGCCTGAACAGTTCAAAGAATATTTTTCGTGAGCAAACAAAACCTTTTTGAACTAAAATGCTCTTCTCGATACCCCTGACCGAATTCTACGGGCAAAGCTATAAACATTACTATAGCGACTGTGGTTTCAACCGCTAAGACAGCTGTTGTCCCATCACCGGCGATTAGCGAGTGCCGTGAAAGGCTAGTAGGGTCATTTCGCCTATTCGCGTCCATCCCCCTATTCGCGTCCATTTTGCGGACCTCCCTTTAAAAAAATAAGTATACTAACACACTAATAAAATGAAAAGTCAGTATCGCCAATACCTCGACGTATAAGAGACACGCACAAGTAGACAAAAGTTCCGTGCGCCCAGCTTATCCTGTTTAAAAAAGTTAGTTAATCTCGGTTGTTCAACAAAAGAGTGCAGATGCGCGGGATATAAATAAAAAAATTGTGTGCAGCGGCGCGTGTGACGGTAAGTATTTTATTGTTTTATGTGAATTTTAGGATACATAGCTGTTTCTAGACATTAATAATGAAAAGACGAATAGTATGAATTATGAATTAGCTTGTTTTTATTTTATAGTTAACAATTAAAATAAGGTGGACGCGAATTACAACACCGAATTTATTAAACTTCCACTTTGCGTCCACAATGGACGCGAACTCGTCTATTTATGATTTCTTTAGTTGTTTATTTTTATGTGATTAAAATATGAGAGAGAAATTGGGATTTTGTTTATTTTAAGTGTTAAAATAGTATGCAATTGTAATGACCAATTTGCGTCCACATTATTATGATTGTAATAAAAGATACAATCGATATAATAATCGATCACAAGTGGACGCAAACTATACCTGCAAGGGATAATATTATAGCAAATTGCGTCCATATTTTCATGAAATAGAAATGATCGTATAAATACATTCTATATATATATTCTTTTTATAATTTAAAATGCATTTTTGATTAAGACTGAGTTTAAAATTGAATTATTACATTTAATTTCTTTTATTCCATATTTTTCTATTCAAGATGAGTTCTTAGGAGACAAGAAAGAAGAAGGAAAAAAAATACAAAAGATGATTAAATAAAGAAAACGTTTTGTGATATTCGTGAGAAGAAGAAATCGATAAGACAAATATGTACATAATTATGTAAAAATTATGCTATTCCGAAGACCACAATATTGGACAACATGTATCGTTATTTTTTTATCTTTGATTTTAAGTTCCATCGATGTTGAGAACAATAAATAGTTATTTATAGTTTCTATATGATTTAATAATGATAATAATGTAGATTTTTTATAACTTTAATCTTAAATGTAGAAATTGTTAAAAGCCAATCTTTCTTTAGATTGTCTTAACAATATCGCCCTTATATGAAGGAATATAAGGCTGATATTGTTAAGACTAAGCTGGTGGACGCGAACTGGTCCACAGGTGGACGCAATTTGGATTTTTTGGACGCAAACTGGGTAAAATGCCATATTTTGAAGTTTGTCTATTTAAAAAAAAACACAACAAGTTTCGAACAAAACTGAAAGTTATTATTAAAATAGACTATATAATGAACGCATTTCATAATTTTTTCATTGAATCAATTTGCTGGAACATTTTTATTTTCTCCTTCAAACTTGCCAACTGCACTAAATGGACGCGAACAGGCGAAATGATCCTAACTGAAAACGAGTTGGCGAGAAGCGAGCGTATACTCGTAGTTCTAATAGTTTTGACGCTGGGCTATCAGCGAGAGTACGGGTGGTTGGCTTAGTACTGCGCCATACTGCGCGCGCTGTCCATGTGTTCCAAGCGACCATTACAGAGCGAGTATATTTATGATACCTCTCTTCGCTCAGCGACAACTTGGTAGAGCAAGTCCTCGGCAGTGTGAAAACTCAGCAATCAACTAATCTGTCTGTATATAAAAAAAAAACTTCCATTACTGACTGACTGACAGACAAGCTACAACCAAAACTATTGGGCGCAATAGGCTGAAGTTTGACATGTGTATTCCTTGGAAATCGTAGGGATACACGAATAATAGGGATTTCTTGAAATTTTCTCGGAAAAGAGCGGAAAGGGCTAAATTACAAAAAAATGAGCGGGCTTAGCTGCGCGCGTCCTCTATAAAACTCTTTTACTTTACTCCTATACAAAGGTCTTTTATTTATACAAAATGATCTGTTTTAAGCTTTATTGACGTGAAAACAGCCGATATTATACGCTTGCTCGCTGGCGGTAAGACAACTGCCTTAGTGTCAGCTGTCCTTTTCAAATAGACCTACGATTGAGTATTCATCGAATTAATCATAACCATTTATCAATTTGAATTTTGAGTAAAATTACAGGCTAATCTTATCTATTATCTAGGATCACTTCAAATCTTTGTAATTCCTTTAAAGTATTTGGTCCATTGATTTAAATTAATACTAGTAAAAGGAAAAGGTTAATCAGTACTTTTGATTCATTAGGATGTAATATCAGATAAAATTTAAATAATATTTTGGCAGACTGATGTCTCTATTACTTAAAATCGTTGTAAAGTCCTCGATTTGACTTTTGTGCCGATATCGTAGTATTAATGACAGAATAGAGACATGTTTGATAACTGTAACGGATGCCAGGAATCGAACCTTTGCTAGTCCGCTACAGTGCGCTGGTAGTGTGCTGCTGACGTGTGCCTACGACGATGCGTGTTCTTCTATGTGTGTGGACTGTATGGCTTCGATGTGTAAGGGCTTCAGAAATGAAACATCTTCATACGTTGAGAGCGATGCTGTTCAGGTGTGCGGTGCTTGATGGTTACATAGGTCACAAGATGGTGGTTGGGACGCCAACAACTGGCCGAATACATGGTCGCTTAAGTACCTCGAAACTTTACCTTATCGACGACCATCGCACCGAACACGTGCACAGAAAATCTTTCGTTTATTTTTATTTCAAATATAGTACAAATGTTACGTATGATTCGATCCTATTATACATACATACATGTTCTATACATCGTTAGATAGGTCTCATTAAGTTCTATCTATTGGTATACAATACCTAAACCTAACTATTAGCGTCACTAAGTTATTCCATAAAAACTCCCAAAAAATGCTGCCACACAAGGGCCCGCCCACTATATTTTCTATTGAAAAACTATTGTATATTAAATTTATATATATAATTTTGGTAGGCCGTTGTGTGCAACTATATGGGGCATCTATTAAAACAAACACCATGAAAATATCTTTATTCAATTCGAACCTATTACATGATAACTTTTGAATCATAAAAAAATTACAGAATTTCTTAAGTAAATACTATCGTAAGTAAACAAATTTTATGATAAACATACGAATGTTTGTTATTATGCTTATTTTAACTATATAAGGTAATAACTAGCAATAAAAAGGTATCTAGACATGATTTCAAGTCTATATGAAGCCAAAAAACACTTATAAAACTATAAAACGAATATGTAAACAAACAGCTGTTTTATGAAGTATTAACTCTTATCTGTCACTACTGATAATGCTATTTATGATTCGATATCTAAGGTCCCTACAGTTAGCACAAGTTTGAGACTAATGTTCATGTATTACATAGTTGTTTTATATTAACAATCTAACCATTTACACAATTTTAGCTATTTTGTAACGTTTTGACACGTCCGGGAACCGAACCCGGTGTACCGCACGATTCGATAACACTGATTTTATACGATTTTCACTCGCGGTTTCGAATACACTATTCACTGTCATAGTTTTAATGTCTGTCGCGAACATCTCTCCCGCCGTGCAGCAACGCGCGTGACCCGTCGTGTGGCGGTGCTGCAGAGCACCCGGTGAGCGACGCCTCGTCACTTGGGCAGGGGGACCAGCTTCTTAGCCGGCCGTTTGAGGACGCCTGCTGCTGTGCGCACCTCGACAGTGCGTATGGCGCCGTCGGCGCCCGGGTAGACAGCCACAACTCGACCGCGCGGCCAGGTATTGCGCGGGAGTTGGCCGTCGGCGATCAGGACGGGGTCGCCGACCTCGAGGTTGAGCCCAGACCCATGGGGCTCCCGCCGGTGTTGCAGCTCGGGTAGGTACTCGCGCACCCAACGGCGCCAGAACATGTCGGCGAGGATTTGGGCGCGCCGCCAGTGCTTGCTGCTGTTGAGGTCAGCCTCGCTGAACTCGCCCAGCGGAGGGAGGCGAGCAGAACCACCGAACAGGATGTGGTTCGGGGTGATGGCCTCGCTGTCTGCTGCGTTGACGGAGACGTGTGTGAGGGGTCGACTGTTTACTGTGTACTCGACCTCACACAGTAGTGTAGCTAGGACTTCTTCGTGCGGATGGCGCTCGTGAAGGACCGTATAGAGGGCGGTCTTCACGCACCTGACGAGGCGCTCCCATGCGCCCCCCATGAATGGCGCTGAGGGGGTGATGAAGCGCCATATGATGCCACGGCGACTCGCTTCTTCGACGACGGCGTCTCTCATCTCTCGGTCGGCACCGTGCATGTTGGTGCCGTTGTCCGAGTAGATCTCTGCGGGGCAACCTCGGCGCGTTGCGAACCTGCGCAGCACCAAGATTGCGGAGTCGGCGCTCAGGCTGGCGGCGACCTCCAGATGTACTGCCCTGGAAGTGAGACATGTAAACAGTGCCACATAACGTTTGTGACGCTGTCTACCGACGGTTACGGAGAGCGGCCCGAAATAATCAAGTCCCGTGTAGGTGAAGGGCCTCTGATGGTGAGCCAGGCGCGTCTTCGGATGGTCCCCTGTGGCTGGCTCAGGCGGCTGCGTTTTTCTAATGCGGCATGGTAGACATCTATGTACTATTTTCTTTGTAGTCGGCCGCAGACGAAGAATCCAATAGTGTTGGCGTATTTCATTGATTACCAACTCTGTACCGCTGTGATGTAATTTTCTATGCGTCCAATCTATGTATAGCTGTGTAATACGATGATCGCCGTCTAAGATCGGCGGTCTCTTTGTTTGTTCGGAGATTTCTTCTGTAGCTATTATACGACTGCGTAGAGTGATCATTCCGTTGTTCATCTCCACGGGTAACGAATACAGGCGGCTGTCTCTGGCGACACCTCCTCCGCGCCGCAGCTCCCGGAGATCGGCGCCGAAGGAGTCCTCTTGTACCGCCTTCACAAGAAGGTCCTCGGCGCCGCGGGTGTGTTCTGCGGAGAGAAGCACGAAGTTTCGGGAGTCGGCGGCTGGACGAGGTGCCGCTCTGCCCGACTTGATGTTGTGCTTCGTCTTCGTGACGTGACGCCAATCTGGATCCTTCTGTCTATTTTTCTGCGTTCTTTTATATAGAACCTTCTCTGCGGTTTTCTTGCATAATGCTATAAATTGTAGAACTCTTGCTGTTGCTCGTAAGAGCCTTTCCCATTTGGAAAATCTATACGGGTCCGGTACGGCTATAATTCTATATGTTTGACGTTTCTCTACAGCTGTCAGTGTGCGCTCTTCGCCTGTCGCGTCAGGGGCGATGTGCTTCTCTACGGGCCATAGTGACGGTTCATCGTACAGGAACGACGGTCCGGTGTACCACTCGTGTTCGGAGTTAAAGCTGTTTGGCACGTCGCGTGTAGCCGCATCCGCCGCGTTCATCTTCGTAGGTACCCAGCGCCAATCTTCAACTTTACTATGCTCTTCTATGGCGGCTAGGCGGTGTGCGACGAATGGTTTGTACGCCCGTGCTCCTTTTCTGATCCACGTTAGTACGGTCTTGCTGTCCGTCCAGTACACGACGGCCTCGGGTTTGACGCGATGTTCTTCTATTACCGCTTGAGCGACTCGCGTACCCATGACGGCTTCTATAATTCGCTGTGGTGGGCGACTATCTATGCAGGATGCAATGCACTGCTCCCCTTTTGTCTCAACGACGGTAGGCTTAACGGCGGCCTTCAAATCTATGGGAGAGTGCACCTGTCCTCTATTCGAAACGATAAGAGAGTTCGTTTCTTCGGTTTCTATATGTCTATCCGTATCCGGTTTCAGTTCTATGTTTCTATCTAATTTTTCTATATGCGCGAGCCTCTTCGCTGCGTCTCCATGGCTAATGGGTATGACGTGTGCTTCTTTCTGTAGAAGGGCCGTCTCTATATGTCTATCTACTAATTGTTTCGTATGTTTTTCTAACATATCTGTAGCCCGCTTCTCGGGGTCCGAGTTCGGTCGACGTGGGTTCACTATGAGCGATTCCAGTGCGAAATATTCTTTCAGTTGCGCTTCTATGTTTTCATCTATAGCGGAGAGACCGTTGACGAAGTGTACGGTGTTTCCCAAGGTGCGTGAGCGTGCGCCGTGCAGCACCCATCCCAGCGACGTAAGCGACGCCACCGGTTGATCGTTGGGTCCTCTTCGTACTGCGTTCGCTATGAGCAGGTGCCAGTTGTCTTGTCCTATTAGCACCTTCGGCACGCCTATGTCGTACACCAGCTTCTTCTTGATGCCTTCGAGGTGTTTGCAGTCTATCAGGTCCTCTTCGGCGATCTTCTGCGGCGACAGGTGTAGGCTGGCTACGGTGCGCGCACACAAAGGCACTTGTTTGCTGCCGGCGCCGGCTCCTCGTATTTGTATGTCTACGCGTCGCGACGTTGGCATGTCGATCGACGTATCGCCTATGGCACGGATCGTAAACGGGTCCAGGTTCCCTTCCGCGCCGACTTCCTTGGCTATGTCTTCGTCTATGAGCGATACGGTGCTTCCGTCGTCGAGTAGGGCGAACGTAGACGCCTCTCCCGCCGGTCCGACTATCTGCACGGGCACTATCTTTAAGTATGCTTGAGCCTTTGCACGTATGCACGAACTGGCGACCGTTTCTTGCTTTTCTATGTTCACGTCTTCGGTCCTATGGGCTCCTCTATCGTAGTGAAGCAACTGGTTGTGTGTAGCGCGGCATCCCTCTACACCGCACTTCTTGGGCTTGCACGAGTGTTCTATTCGGCGTATGCGTAAGCAGCGAAAACACAATCCATGCTGCTTAGCTAGCTGCCATCTCTTCTCTGCGTTGGTGTTACGAAACGTGCTGCAGGCCGACGAGTAGTGTCCTTCGCGTTCACATATCCTGCACTTCGCGTTAGACGTGTCCGTATGCGTTCGCTTCTCCGTCGCCGTCGCCGTGTACGTCCTCTGCACGGTACGTCTGCTTGGCGGCCCATCGGTGATGTTCTCAGCCGGCGCGAACGCGCTACAGTAACGCGCGTACTCTGTCACGAAGTCACTGAATCGGCTGAGATCTGGCTTCGACTGGCACTTCTCGGTGTACGTCTTGTACCACTGCACACGTAGCGAGTTCGGTAGCTTCTCGGTCAACACACGCACTAGCTCCGCATTGATGAGGTAGTGTTCTTTTTTCAACGCACGAAGTGTGACGACGCCGCTTCTAATCTTGCTCGCGAACGCGCATATGTCCTTGGGTGCTTCGCTACAGCGTGGCAGGGTCCTCAGCTTGTCTGTCTCTGCCTGTGCGATCGAGTCTGGTCGTCCGAATTGCAGCTCCAACTCCTTCATGATTTCATCTGGTCGCGCATGCCCAATCAGTTCAGAGCTAACTGTTTCTAACGCTCTTCCCTTGAGACTTCTTCTCAGTCTCGCTGTATTCTCCACGTCGTTGAAGAAATTCTTGGTGGTGTCGTATATCGCCTTGAACGACAGCCACTCGGTGTGCGCGCCGCCGAACGTCGGTAGCGTCATGATGACTTTCGAAACCGCCGGGTGTGGTGCAACTATCGATGTGTCCGGTGGCTTCCTGTCGGCGAGCGTGGCGATCGCGGAGGTGAGATCCGTGATGAACGGCTTCAGCGAATCACCTCCCTGTTGATGAACGTCCATCTTCTGTGAGGGCGGTCCATCTTCTTTATCTATCTTCTGTGCCCCGTCGACGTCCCTCTTCTTAGCGGGCGCCGATACCACTATATCTATATCTTCAGGGCCGGGCTGGGGTTCCGGAGCCTCTTCCAACCACGAACGTACGTAGTCTTGTTTCGACTGTCCATCCTCGTCGTAGTCATCGGGGTCCGCCTCCTCTTCAGCCTTCTGTAGTGCTAACTGTGCTAACTGTAGTTTTATCTTCAAAACTTCTTCTCGAGCCAACATCACATTTCTATTGGAGCGTCCCGTAGCTGCTGAGCATTGGTCGCGTTCCCTCGTTGGCTTCTTTCTATCTCTACTTTCTATTATACTATGTTGCGCTGTACAAACGCTTGATCTATCGGATGGTTGCAACGTCCTTTCCTTGCCATCTTCATTTTTCGACTGCACCTCTGCTCGCTCCCTTGCATCTTGAGTGATGTTTCGTTCGTCCCTCCCCGCGGGGCCGGGGGGGGCCGGCGGCGGCGCGTCGCTCCCGACTGTTGTCGACGGCGATCGCGGTGGCCCGTCGTGACGGACGACCGCGGCGGCTGGGTTGCGGGCAGCGGCGGCACGGGCAGGGGTACTGGAACTAGGCCCGGCGCCGGCCGCTCCCCCGGCGACCTCGGGAGCACGACCTCTTGAACGCGTCGTAGGCATTCTTCAATCTTCAATCCGGCTTCGCAAGGACCAACAAATGGGACGAAGCCGCAGCAACAGGCGATCCGGCTCGATGCGACCAACAAATGTAACGGATGCTAGGAATCGAACCTTTGCTAGTCCGCTACAGTGCGCTGGTAGTATGCTGCTGACGTGTGCCTACGACGATGCGTGTTCTTCTATGTGTGTGGACTGTATGGCTTCGATGTGTAAGGGCTTCAGAAATGAAACATCTTCATACGTTGAGAGCGATGCTGTTCAGGTGTGCGGTGCTTGATGGTTACATAGGTCACAAGATGGTGGTTGGGACGCCAACAACTGGCCGAATACATGGTCGCTTAAGTACCTCGAAACTTTACCTTATCGACGACCATCGCACCGAACACGTGCACAGAAAATCTTTCGTTTATTTTTATTTCAAATAAAGTACAAATGTTACGTATGATTCGATCCTATTATACATACATACATGTTCTATACATCGTTAGATAGGTCTCATTAAGTTCTATCTATCGGTATACAATACCTAAACCTAACTACTAGCGTCACTAAGTTATTCCATAAAAACTCCCAAAAAATGCTGCCACACAAGGGCCCGCCCACTATATTTTCTTTTGAAAAACTATTGTATACTAAATTTATATATATAATTTTGGTGGGCCGTTGTGTGCAACTATATGGGGCACCTATTAAAATAAACACCATGAAAATATCTTTATTCAATTCCAACCTATTACATGATAACTTTTGAATCATAAAAAAATTACAGAATTTCTTAAGTAAATACTATCGTAAGTGAACAAATTTTATGATAAACATACGAATGTTTGTCATTATGCTTATTTTAACTATATAAGGTAATAACTAGCAATATAAAGGTATCTAGACATGATTTCAAGTCTATATGAAGCCAAAAAACACTTATAAAACTATAAAAGGAATATGTAAACAAACAGCTGTTTTATGAAGTATTAACTCTTATCTGTCACTACTGATAATGCTATTTATGATTCGATATCTAAGGTCCCTACAGTTAGCACAAGTTTGAGACTAATGTTCATGTATTACATAGTTGTTTTATATTAACAATCTAACCATTTACACAATTTTAGCTATTTTGTAACGTTTTGACACGTCCGGGAACCAGGGCTTGAAAACGTTACCAATTCACATTAAAAATAACGTTAAGTAACGGTATTTCAAAGAGATACCTGGCATACCGGTACGATTTGGTAGCGTTATTTAGTAGCATAACGTAATAATAGCGGTAAAAAAGTTACGTTAAAAATAACGGTATTATTTAATTTTTTGTAAAATTACCGGTAACAAGTTCACGGTATAGTTTGGTTATTTTATGCGACGTTGCCGTTTTCTCGAAGCCGCCGCCCGCCGCGACCGGTACGGTGCAGCGATGCGGCGGTGGCGGAGGCGCGGGTGGTACGCGGCCACGCGCGTGCTTTCCGACACTGTTGCCATTTCGTTTATCGTCTTGCCAACTCTCACGCGCTTAGTTTAATCTAAATTATATATATAGAAAACTACTGTTATAGTTCTCACTTCTTATTATTACATTTCCTTTATTAAGTTTTAACGTTTAGGGTGAAGCCACACTGCAACGTTGCGTTGTGACGTTTGCTTTGCAAGATTAGGACGTGACACCTAATAATGCAGGTTAATGTCAACGTTGCGACGACACAATACAGCAGCAGTGGCTTCGCTCTAATTGTTTTATTTATAGACTCACGCCTGTATCCTCAAAGGGATAGGCAGAGGTGTAATATTACACCCACATTTCGCCATGAATTTTTAGGTCCCACGTAATAGGGGGCGAGCCTATTGCCGTTACCGGGCACATCATCAGACTCCGGGCTGCTACTGAGAATTCGGAAAAACCCAGTAACACTGCCCGACCCGGGAATCGAACCCGGGCCCTCCTATCAGCAGTCGCATACGCTATCCACTGGACCACAGAGGCTGTCAATTGTTTACATAGGTAACTAATAATTGTTTACATTTTTTAATATTTTTACAAAAGCATTTAAAAATATAAAAGTAAGTTGAAGTCCAGAGATAGAAGACCCCTAGATAAACCTGAACAACCCCTCTAGGGGTCCTCTATCTCTGGACTTCTGCTTACCATACTTACGACAAGCTGTATAGTCAAACTTGATAGGAACAAGAAAACAAAGTTATTTTCTACTCTCTCATAATTAACGACACCTGATCACTGCACTAATTTAATTTCATCGTTACCAACACTATTATTAAAAATAACACAATCTGAACAGGCCCTCTGGGAGGTGGATTCTGTAACCGATATAGCTATTTATTTGATCTCACATTTACTATCTGTAACCATTTCAGCCACTTCTTTGTTCGCATATTTATCTTCTAGCTTAATTTTTCTTTCCATTTTCGTCTTTATTGCCGCTTTAAGCGCCGCGTCTATTTCGAATTGTTTATTCCTTTTTTCCGACGCAAATACATCAGGTGACATACTTTGCTTTGCTGAAATAAAACGGCAAATAATTGAATTTAAATGCTGCGTACGCTTAAATAACATTTGCTTAGTAAAATTTTATTGAACTTACCCATTTTGAAGCTGAAGAAAAAGTTTCAGTCAGATTCGCAAGACACACTGTACGTGACGGGTGGAAAACCAACCATGTAAACGTTGAGAGTAACCCAACATGAAACCATGTAAACTCAGAGAGTTTTGCAAAACTAAAAAAAACGATGGCATCATCACACACATTGTAAAATATGTCATTATGTCATATTATGGGCTAACTAATAGGTTGTCGATTGCTTTGGTTTCATATACCGTTACTTTCTGCTTCATTCACTTCTACCATAGTTCTGACCATGTTCGCGAGTTGCCTACATTAAAAAGAAGTAAGTGGATGCTCCTGTTTCACCATATTTACTTTGGGAGGCTTACCATATGAACATCATTTACTGCTTGAGTATGATATCAATAGTTACAAAAAAATTTACTAGTAGATGTCCACAATGTGAAACAGTTGCAGCTCCTTACAAAAATAAAATGTACCACCATTATATTTGTTTGAAAAGAGTGGCCATGAGTTTTATTGCCCAATCTTTCTCGTGGTTCTACCTATTGTATTGCGAACGTGGCAGTAAATGTAAATGTAGAATCATTAAGTAATTAACTTAAATTTTGACGTTCATAAGCGTCACTTTGTGGCCTAGATGAATAAATGATTTTGACTTTGACTTTGACTTTATGAACCTTTGCATAGAACATGGCACCTATCGTGACAGTTTAAAAATAGCAGTAATTAAACCTATCCATAAACAACATAGCAAATCAGATTTAACGAATTATAGACCTATTGCCCTTTTGCCTATATTTTTGAAAGTATTTGAGAAAGTTATTTACGAGTGTCTATATAACTTCTTTGAAACGAATGATTTGTTCACAATTTGTCTGTATGGTTTTAGGAGAAATCAATCGATAAATTTGGCAGTATACAATTTTAAAAAGTTGTTGAAAGATCTCCAATAATTGCACTCTATATGAAGCTTTCGACCATGTCAATTATAAAATCCTATT
Organism: Euclidia mi; assembly: GCA_944739405.2. Lineage (NCBI taxonomy): Eukaryota > Metazoa > Arthropoda > Insecta > Lepidoptera > Erebidae > Euclidia > Euclidia mi. Next base: position 18,726,079 of record OX123189.2, read on the forward strand.
AGATAAATTATATACATATGGTGTTCGGGGCAATGTCCATAAACTACTTGAATCATACTTTACTAACAGAAGACAGTATACGGAAGTAAAAAGACTCACTTTTCCAAGTAAAATTGAAGAAACACATCACTCTATAGAAAAAGATCTGCTGTCAGGTGTCCCTCAAGGTAGTATATTGGGTCCTCTATTATTTATCATTTATATCAATGACATGCCAAAAATAATAACCCATAACATGACATTATTTGCCGACGACAGCTCCATATTATTTATTAATGAATATTTATCAAATTTAGAATATGACATTAATACATCTTTAAAAATAATAATAGAATGGCTCAGAGAGAATAATTTAAAAATTAATTTAATTAAAACAAAAATACGTAATAGAATAGAAAATTGTTTAAATGTGTCCTCCCATTTATTTTAATGATATGGTTATAATTTATATTTCCAATATATAATTAATCTGGCATGAATGTAGCCTTAAGTGTAAGCCTTAAGTTTGGGTTAAAGATAAACCGATCTAAAACCAAGATTATGATCGTGGATCGCGTCAATGACAATTCGCCCGAAGTGACTCATATTGCGAACTGCGACGTGGTTCAGACCTACGTATACCTTGGGGCTTTAATTTCAAACAACAGCGGCTGCGTAGATGAAGTTAAGCGACGCATGGCCATAACGAGAACTGCGATGGACGAGTTGAGGAAAGTGTGGCGGAATCGCAATATTACTAAAGCCACTAAAGTCAGGCTCGTGCGCGCTCTTGTTTTCCCCATCTTCCTTTACGCGGCAGAGACGTGGACAGTACGCGACTTGGAAAAGAGGAAGATAGATGCTTTGGAAATGTGGTGCTGGAGGAAGATGCTCGGGATATCGTGGACGGAGTTCCGCACTAACGTCCATACTCCACGAACTCGGCATCACACAGCGTCTGTCGGCCGTGGTGCAGTCGCGTATACTCCAATATTTTGGGCATGTCTCCAGGCGGGACAATGACTCCATAGAGCGGTTGGTTGTGCAGGGAAAAGTGGAGGGAACCAGAGTGCGCGGCAGGTCACCCATGCGCTGGACTGACCAGGTGAAATCCGCAATAGGAAACCGCGTATCCGATTGCACCAGGAAAGCTGCCAACAGGGAGAAACGGCGGGAGATCGTGCGAAGAGCTGTATCCGTCACTACCACCAATGAGGATGCCTCAACGTGACCACGACCGCTCTGCCAAGAGCGACACGACTGAGAAGAAGATATATGTATCCCATTTGTTGACGTATTTCAATAATTGTCAATGTCATCAATGTACATCTATATTACTTACTAGCAGTACCCGCGGCTTCGCCCGCGCAATTATTATAAGTAATTATGAAAACTATCATACGATATGTAATTTAAAGTACCTATTAAACGAATTTAAGTAAAAGAATGACACTATCAGTAAGCTGACGACAGAAGCAAGTGACGTTCTGTTGTCTCTGCTTGTTTTTTTTTGTCTCTCTGAGGAACGCAAGGATACCCTCACGGGTGTGAGGGTACCCCCACACTTACGGGTACCTATCCACCGCTCTGTATTTGAGCTTGGGGCAGGTGGGGGGTTATGTGCGGACTCTCCCCCTAGACGACCGCGGGGCATACCCACTAAACCACAGCGGTGTTCCTCTAACGATCCATTGAAAATGACGCCTAAATCTCGCTCACGTTACTATACGCAATAGCATACATCACGCTCTCATATTGACTTTAAATTTACAATAAAGTTAACCTCTGTTTGTTCTCATCCATACTTCAACAAAGAAGGAAAACGAAAACTACTTCATCGAGAGGCATACGCGGAACATGTACGCCGCCTCTTGGGCCTTGTCGGACGATGAGCGGCCCCACGGGCTCACCGTCCGCAGGCTACTCCCAAAAGGAGACGGCGGCGTTTAAGGCTCATTCGCTCGCCATCTTTGATCATGAAATAAATGTTGGATTTGGACTCCCCATCCCTTTAAATATTGGAGACGATACCCATATTGATATAAAAAAAATCCCATTCGCCATCTTTGATCACGAAATAGATGATGTTTTTGAATTTCCCATTCTTTAAAATATCGGAAACGATTCCCAAATCAACTTTAAAAAAAATCTCGTCCGCCATCTTTGATTTCCTGACCACCATCTTTGATCACGAAATAGATGTTGTATTTGGATTCACCATCCCTTAAATCATCAGAGACGATACCCATATTGATTTTTTTAATTTTTCCTCTCCGCCATCTTTGATTTCCCATCCGCCATCTAGAATCACGAAATAGATGTTGTATTTGGATTCCCCATCCATTTAAATATCAGAGACGATACCCGTATTGATTAAAAAAAAATCCAATGCGCCATCTTTGATCACAAAATATATGGTGTTTTTGAATTCCCCATTCCTTAAAATATCGGAGACGATACCCATATCGACTTTAAAAAAATCCTGTCCACTATCTTTGATTTCCTATCCGCCATCTTTGATCACGAAATAGATGTTATATTTGGATTCTCCATCCCTTAAAATATCGAAGGCGATACCAACATTGATTTTAAAAATTTTCTCATTCGCCGTCTTTGATTTCCCGTCCGCCATCTTGGATCACTAAATAAATTTCATATTATTATTAATCAGCGTCCCAAAAATCTCGAAAACGATACCCATATAGATTGTATCCTATTCGTTTAGCCTTTTTTTGCCTTTGACCCAACCCTCCCCCTTCTCGTTTGACCATTTTATAATTTTTGTCTGGCCCCTAAAAGTTGTGGCGTGATTTTATATAGCCTATAGCCTTTCGGAATAATTGGGCTATCATAGGCAATAACATTTTTTTGAATCCGACTGCTAGTTCCTGAGATTAGCCGACATTATCTTTTAGCCTTTTTAGCCTTTTGCCCGGCCCCAAAGGGTCAAAGCGTTATGTTATATACGCCCGTATTCACAAACGTTACTATGAGGTCTCATAGTTTGAATGGACGCACAGAGTACAAAAAACCTATTCAAAGACAATACTTGAGTGCCGGCTAGCACTATGCGTCCCTTAAAACGAACGCACAGCTAAGGTACCCCGCTAGCTATATTACGCAACGCATAGGGTCAATTTTGTGTTTGACTTACGTCAAAAACTTAAGTTATGTATTATTTGCGTAGTTCGGTGTACTTTCCTCGAGGTTATTTTCGCATCAGTTTACAATGGATTATAGTAGCGAAGAAGAATTTGATAATTATATCAACGAACAAAGAATAACTACTAGAAGAGTTGTACGGGATTTCTAAAATCCTTTTGATTATTATAGTTCGGAGGAATTTAGAGGACGCTATAGGTTTTCCAAAGAAGTGATGTTTTTTCTACTCTTACCACTAGTGAATAAAGACCTAGAAAAATTAACTGCGAGAGGACTTCCAGTACCAGCTATTTACCAAGTTGTAGGTTTATCCATATTTATTATGTTCACAAATCCACAATTCAATACAAATATACCACGAAGTAAATCGACACAGAGACGGAATAGTATTGTTTACAGCTTCTTTAGAGGTTATGTTATGACAAAATTGACAATTAAAATGAACATGAATGAACATCAGTGAAGTGCAATGAACTACGCAACATACGCTAACCAATCAGAGTGCTCTATTTAACGCAGTGCGTTCTCATAGTTAAGGGTCGTTTGAGTATTGTTTATGAATTGAAAGGCTGGCCATATGCGACGCACTGAGAAATGTCTTACTTCGCATAGCGTTGCTACTTTACTTACACAAGTATCGTTTTTGAATACGGGTGATAGCCTATAGCCTTCCGGAATAACTGGGCTATCGTATACAAAAATAATTTTTCAGAACCGACCGGTAGTTCCTGAGATTAGCGCGTTCAAACAAACAAACAAACTCTTCCGCTTTATTATATTAGTATAGACATATTATGACAGAATAAATGTACCTAATTATTGTATGCGTAAATGGCGGGACATAGCATGTTCAAATAACCAAACCTTACTAGCCCAAACATTCTAACTTATGTACCTATGTTACACAATAAATATTTCTGAATTTGAATTATGCTTCTTTAGTTTTGTAAAGGGATTGTCACCAAGTAGCCAGGCAAGAAAAAGCTCGTGATCAAAATCTTGCCCCCGCTTCTAGGTCGCTTTACTTTGGTAGGCGTTGATTCGTTTTGAAACACCGTTTGGGTGTCGAGTGGCACTTTGTTTCTGGATCGTATTGATAAATCCAGGATTCAACACCTGTAGCGATGTCGTAAACCCGCCGAGACGAGCCTGCTTCAAATTTGTCTATCGTATCATGGCACCATTCCACCCTTGCCTGATTCTGAACATATCCTCCGCACCCGTAGATGCACGTGTAGAATCTCGTGAAGGCTTCCTGATTCAATCTGCAGTATATGCTGAATCTCTTGGTATGTAAGTCGTGTGTAAAAAATTGATCCAAGACAATAGTCTTGGATCAATTTTTTTACTGCTAGGACGTTTTCCTCCGCAACAGCCGACAAAGGGCGACCACTTCTTTCTTCATCCCCCAAAGTTAGTCGACCGCGCTTAAATTCATTATAATAACGATACACGGTTGCCTTAGAAGGGCCTTCATCCATGAATGCCATTTGAAGACTATCATACAATTCGTCTGGTTTTAGGGGACGAATCGTACGATAGACTGAATCGTACAAGAACGTACCTATTTTTACTTATAAGTAATCATATTTTAAAATAAATTATAATTGGCCAGTCTCACATTGTATACACAAAAACTTTTTCTCGCAATACTTTCTGAGTGACCTGGTATACAAGAACAAACAAAACTCAGGATAGTAGTAGACTATTAAACACGAAAATAGTCGTACGGCACAGTCTAGCGTCGAAGTAGTCTGAAATTCTTTTGCAATTGGACGAGAGCGACGGTAACAAAACTAAGTCATAACGATAAAATTTTCGATACCGTACCTTTTACCGTTACGTAATTTTACCGGTAAAATGTGCCAGAATTAACGTTAATTTTGATAACGTTATTTCTTAGTTAACGATATCTGCATCAAAAGGCTGTAACGATACCAAATTTTTAACGGTATTTCAAGCCCTGCCGGGAACCAAACCCGGTGTACCGCAAGATTCGATAACACTGATTTTATACGATTTTCACTCGCGGTTTCGAATACACTATTCACTGTCATAGTTTTAATGTCTGTCGCGAACAATAGCATCGTAATAAATAGTCCGGTAAGACGGAGGGAGTACTTCCATCTTCCTCAGAATATTATATGCCGCCTTCTTTAGAATAATGGGATATCGTAATTATTTTTATTCCGTGTGAGTGTGTGGCTCAGTTTGGTATCCAATTTAGAAACCACCCGGTTCACTATTGTGCATTTCTCGCCAAAGGTATGCCGTCGGGCGTGACTAAAAAATATACAGTATCCTCCCTCCTTTAATATGTTTAAACTACTCGTATAAATTCCTAAGGCTTTTACGACGTTGAATGATGTGTCACAACTTTTACAGACTTGCATCCTAAATATCCTAATACAAAAGTGTATGAATTATTTGTGTTGATACTAACCGATCACTATTCATATGGGTATTCTATAGCAGCGAAATTATTGCGAGAGATAGGAATACGAGTGCCTACTTAATCATCTGCTTGGTACAGTGATATGTTTCGAGAGCCTAGTGCGCACTTTAGCGGCGCCTGATTCAGCCTATTTACACAAGTCACTCATGACTATACAAATGTTATCATCGGGTGACCAGCAGGCTAATATGACATGGGAGTATGGAAACAGAGTATAATAACAGACCTGCCTAGTCATACGAGTATCCACAGACGCGCGTCTACGTATAAGACGCACAAATTTACCCAAATGTATTTGTATATCTTAAGTGATAGGGATTAAGTTTCCAATTTTTAATGAGGCCTGATAGGAATCAACCGATAGACGTTCACTGCTGGATATAGGCCTCCCCTTAGGCCCTCCATATGGACGTACAGTGCGTGGCCTCCACTCCATAAAATTCTTGCTCTAACGGCCATCGGTTCTACCTATGCTATATAAAAATATGTATTTTTCAAAATGTCACAAAAGCGGATATAATTCGATCTTCTAATAAAAATAAGGAACTTTTTACACAATTTGAAATGGTATATCATTGCAAAGGTCGAGGTTGAACTGATAATTAATATCCTTTGCCTCAAAATCCGCATATCAACTTAACAATATAAACTTAATCATCACCGATCTTGATTGTAAATAATCTTTATCAAGGACGTGAACATCAATCAGGAAAAATAAAATAAAAATAATGTTAAAATAAATCAGTCGGTAGGGTGAATGCAATTATTGGCGAGCGTGTGATTTGTGGTTTCATAATATTATTTGTCGAAAATGCATATAACGTTTCGTTTATAAAACTATGCGAACGTGTGAACTGGGAGTACATTAAAACTAATGAACTTTTCACCGATATGGGCTGTTAAAATACACAATATACTGATTATTTATGTTTCTGTATTACTATTGTATTTTAATCTGTGCACAAATGCTGCAACACAGTTATGCTTCTTGCCAAATTTTATGCTTCGTTGTTACAAAATTGTTTTTATGTTATAATATTCAATTTCGAATATTCAATTAGAAATCTGGTTACATTAAACGCATTTCGAGTGTTGTGTTAATGTAATAGTAATAAACCTTAAGACCTGTATAATAGTTGTATAACCGATTATTCTAAGCGGGGTCCCTCTCAAATTAGTTAAGGAGTACGTCTACCTTGGGCAATCCTTGCAGTTGGGTAGAAAAAACTTCGAGAAGAAGGCTTGCAGGAGAATATAGCTCGGCTGGGCAGCGTATAGGAAACTCCGTCAAGTCTTTCGTCATCCCTACCGCAAAGCCTTAAGGCAAAAGTCTTCAACGAGTGCGTCCTGCCCGTTATGAATTACGGTGCCGAGATGTGGACACTGACGTTGCGACTAGTCTACCATTTTAAGGTTGCTCAGCGAGCTATGGAGAGGGCTATGCTCTGTGTTTCTCTGAAGGATCGAATTCGTAATGAAGTGATCCGACAGAAAATCAAGATAATTGATATAGCTCAAGGAATTAGCCAGCTGAAGTGGCAGTGGGCTAGTCACATTTGTAGCAGAACCGATAACCGTTGGAGTGGTTGTGTTCTAGAGTAGACCGTGCTTTTGCCAACGTAGCGTAGGACGGACTCCCTCCGGTTATGAGGCGTGACGATATACGCAAAGTGGCTGGCAGTGGCTGCACACGAAAAGCCGAAAATCAGGCTCAGTGGCGTGCCATTGGAGAGGTCTATATCCAGCAGTGAATAACGGCAAGCTGATGATGATGATAATAATAGTAACTGTTGGGCACGGGCCTTTTATCACTGTGAAACTCAAACTCAAATATGTTTATTTCACACTTCAGAAAGTTATTGATAATAATATTTAAAAAAGTAACTTTAAATGCATATTTACATAGTTGAGCATTGAAAAAAATGCCTGTTCAAAAAGTAGAGCGTCATGAGAACAACTAAGAAACTCAGGGCCACTCTTTACATCGTCTTGTTCTATACAATTTAAATAACTTAGTAACTAAGTACATTTAATTATTTTTATATGAGCTTGTGTGTCTATTATGTTGTTGTCAATTAATAAGGTTATTTTAATAACAATATAAAAGTACTAAACTAACATACTTAATTTTTTTTTATTTATAGACTCACGCCTGTATCCACGAAGGGGTAGGCAGAGGTGTAATATTACACCCACATTTCGCTATGAACTTTTAGGTCCCACGGAATAGGGGGTGAGCCTATTGCCGTACCGGGCACATTACCAGCATCCGTGCTGCTACTGAGAATTTCCTAACGGAAAAACCCAATAACACTTTGCACGACCCGGGAATCGAACCCGAGACCTCCCAACCCCACGCGCACATTTATGCCGCGAGACCAACGAGGCAGTCCCGCGAGACCAACGAGCAGTCGTTTTTCGAACATACTTAATATAGACACAATAACTCACATTCACATGAAACTTAAAAATGTTCCGAAAAAAAAGCCTCGTGGGACTGAACAAATTAATCCCAAGCATTTAAATTATCTTCAATGTAATCTAGCACCGACTAGTAGCTTTTTGAAGAAGTTTCCGTTTTATAGGGGAGAGTAACCTATATTCAACCGGCTCCTAAATTGTACCACGTCTTTATTTCCTATTAAATATTAATATTATTTTACATACATACATACATACATAGTCTCACGCCTGTTTCCCCGAAGAGGTAGGCAGAGGCATATTAAACGCCCACTTTTTGCCAGTGTTTTGATCCCACGTAATAGGTGGCGAGCCTATTGCCGCTTATCGGGATATTTTGTTTGCCAGAGCCTCGTCCGTTGATCGCCAGGTGCACCACTTGCAGGTGAAGTTGGCTTGGGACCCTAAGTTCTTGGTGGGAACCCTATGCACCATTTACAATTTACAATTGCAACATAAAACAACTTGACTAAAGCGCCACCAACACTGAACCATTTTGTTAGCACGCTGGACAGATACAACGTCTTAGACAAAATAAAACCTTTGTTGGACTCAGTTCATGTTATTTTTTCGTGTTTTGCCTAAGAAGGTTTTCATTCAATAGGGTGAGTAATCAATGAGTAATAATATAATGACATCTATAAAATATAACGTCTGTATATATATATATTGTTTTTGACCAATAGCGAAATTATACTTCACTTAGATTATATAATTATTATACTTCATGGGCAGATGTTTTGCTTTTATTTTGAAAATGATTGTAAAAATATACTGTTGCCAATATTGTACCATAACGAGTTACTTAAATTGTACCTACCGATCCAATTTATGTAACTGATTTAAGATTTTAGTAACTTTCTAATCGATGTTGGTATTTGAGATTGGTATTTTAGATGAAGTCTTCTGTAAAATAGAAGGAATACTATAAATGGAATAAGAACGACATAGAATAAGCTTTGTCAGCGTATGCAAAAAAGGAAATGAGATATTAATGAGATCTTATGACGATACCCAGTGACGATTGTTCCTATTAAATAAAGAAATAAGATAATTATGTTCCTATTCAGATAGATGTTAGTATTATTTTGTTAGTTAGATATTATTTGATTTTTGATAACTATTTTTGAATTAACATGTTGATAAGTTATAAATTTTCTTAAAGATTATGATGCCAAAAGGCTTGGTTGGTTAGAACAGTAACTTTTTAAGACTGATTTTGCTTAAGAATACAAATAAATGAATATTCTTAACAAATAATTTGGTTTTTCTTGAATATGTTTTCTTTGGTACAATTTAAGTACCTAGTGGTACAAAATTAAGATACCGGTTGCGTTATTTGGACCGAAGGACAGCCTCCACAAAATAGCTTCTTTCACCAGTTGCAACTAAACTGCAATAATAATATCACATGGTAGACATGACATTCCAAAAGCATATAAAAACAATCACTAAAAGAACGGCTATGCTATATTGAATGCAATAGCCATATTTACTCATAATTGGCCCTGTAAATACTGGATGACGTTTTTTAGCGTCTCGAAAATAATAGAGCATAATAAAAACATGAAATAGAAGCTTATGCCATAGCCATATTTGTTTAAATAACTAAGTATGAAATTAATTTACCAATAAACTCTCCTCATAATAATATGTCGCCAATTTATCATATTAAAATATCCAAAAGAAGAAAAAAAAAAATCAATCTTTCCATTAAATTTGATGAGTTATCTTTTATTCTTCTTTTTGTTTAGTTTATTGTTAAATTAATTTCATACTAAGTTATTTAAAAATATGGCTGTGGCATAAGCTTCTATTTCATTACTTATTATATTCTGTTATTTTCGAGACGCTAAAAAAAGTCACCCAGTATATATTGTCCCACTGCTGGGCACGGGCCTCTTCTCACTTGTTGTTGTTGGTTGGCAAACTTCACATGTAAATCTTATAGAGAACTCTCAGACATGCAGGTTTCCTCACGATGTTTTCCTTTACCATTTAGAAAGGGATAATGAACAATTTATACGTACATCACTTGAAAATGTTATTGGTGCGTGCCGTGGATTCGATCCCGAGAGCCTCCATCAGTCTCACCACTAAGATATCCCTGCTTACATATTCACTAACATCTTTATACAAATATATACCTCGATATTTTCTTTGTCATTATATAGTATCGTAGTCGTAGTATTCCGGCTGTATGCAATCCTTTTACTTTCGAGCCCGGCGTCCATTTCCTTTCCAGTCTAACCAGATATGTCAGAATATTAGCTTTTCCACAGAGCGACTACAAATCTTCTAATCCAAATCATTGAAAGCTATTCTAACTTGAATTGACGGTTGTTTACTTTGAACAGTTAATGAGTGAACGGTATTGATTACCGACAATTGTTATTTTCACCCTATACTGACTTTAATCTATTCAAAGTTCATTCCACATTGGCGTATTTTTTCATCGTTTAAATTCATTGATTTGGCAAAAATTAGTAATCATACTTTTGTTGAAGACGTTGATCATAAATAAATAAACTAGCTTCTGCACGCCGAGTCAGTCGGCATTACCTCGGTTATCGGAAACAAACGTTAGCCAAACACCTAACCATGAGCTATGGAAGCCATATTGCTGCAAAGGTTCAGGAAAAATCGTTTCGTTGTTCGGTAAAGAGTACCAGACATCTATCCGTCACTCTTTACAAACATGCAAGCTCATAATAGTAGTTGTATGGCAATAAAAACAAAATTAATCCGCATCTGAGCGCCGATGAGCAAACTAAAAATACAGCAGATATTTGATGCATTATTAGATAAAAAACAATCCGGTGATTTTTCACCTACTTATGTATATGCATTTCACCTAATTCTTACAATATGTTTTAGTAACTCTCTATTTTGACTTTCAGCTGTGTTAAACTAGTGTAAAGCAATTCAATCATAGCAATTGACGTTGGTATTTGGATGGCTTATTTGGTTTGTTGCAATCAGCTTATGAACAGCAATTACATTCCTAAGTAACTTTTCTAAAACAATTCTAAAAGCAGCATTTTAGAATCAGTGTTTATCCTTTTGTTTACAAACATTCAACACAATGCACAGTTTTGTTCGGTAATTGTGTCTTTTAGGAGTTAGTGGGTACAAAATATTATATTTTCTTTTTCGACGTGTTTATTTCAATAATAGCAATAAGAAAAATAACACTTTATTCGCATCACAGATCACAAGTCCGAGCAATGCTAAAAAAAACATAGCCAACTCGCACTTGGCCAGCGTAGTTGGTTTAATCATTGTCATACTATGTAAACGTCCTGTAGTAGGATAGTTTATAAACAGAGCTGATGTTATAATCAAATTTGATGAAGTAGTCAAACTAAATACATTTTGGTATTTCTGGTACTAGGTATTGTACAAATTATTAATCAGTAAATCACAATATCGGTTCGGTCTCAAATTTAACTCTCTGAATCAACGCAATTGATTACACATTACACACAGCACATACTGTGGAGCCTTTGTATCAATCATGCGAGGTGATGGGTTAATGCTTCGTTCAATACACCGACAGTATTTATCGCCAAATATTAACTGCTGTTTAAGTATTTCGCAGAAATTCAGCACGGTAAGCTATAAATGAATACTGATTTTGCTCTCACCGTCTATAAAGTTTCCTTTGGTTGGTTTGAGCTGCAAAATGTAACTGCTAGTGTTTAACTGCATGAGTATTATGAAACACATCACATCATAAGTTTTAATTTTTATCAGTGTCGTCTGCCCAAATATGTGTCATAATAACTTTATACCTTCGGTAGGATAACATAAATGTAGTTAAGAAATAGGTAAACATACCTAACTCATTTTAAAGTTGTCGCAAGCAAGTTTTCTTGTCTACGCATAATACTACAAATTAAATATCATTTGGTAAGATGAAAACGATTGTGGAAGCAAGGTATAAAGGAATACTGACTGCAAACTGTCAATATTATATCTAATTATGAAACAACGATATAACATGAATTAAATAGAACATATGCTCAAAGAATTACTATTAAAATGAACAGCAGGTTGTTTCTGTGAACAATTATCTTCTCTGAGCTCCAGTAATTTTGCCAAAATTCACTAGCTATTGTAGTCTAAATAAAACAGGTAACACTCGTTTCATTTCGATCGGCTTAGAATCACATTCCTGTGGGTGGAACAAGGGTTTTCTCTTACTACAAAGCCACAGCGCTAATAAGGGTTACTGTATCATGAATTAATATTTGACATAGTCATAACATATACAGCAAATTTAATAGATGAATATACTGGCATATCGCCACGCCCAATCAACAACGTAGGATCTGCAAATCTGCAACTTTTCAGTAGAGCAATAAAATTTAAAGATTGAACTTGGAATAAAAATGTAACCAAAAGTGATAACTTTATAAATTTTGTAATGAGTATTTAATATATACCATTATCTATTATACGAAGGTAATAATATATAAAGGTTTGTTAAAAAATATTAAAAAATGTCACATGTCGCCATTTTCATCGGACAAATTCGATCATATTATGTCGGATGTGGTATATCCAACATTTTTGATTGAATAAAAATCATTACAATACATCGGATGTGGCAGATAAAACTATTTTTATGGGAAGAAATATAATAATATTGTTGGTTCTACTACTAACGTAACTGACTAAAGTTCAAATGCCTTAGGTATTATCAATTATTTTATAAAACGTTTTCCCTGGTCCACGGACATTAATTTTACGCAACTTTTTGAACGAAACAATGAGTGGGATTCGAAATAAATTAAAAAATCATCGACAACATGCTCATTTATTCATTCTAAGCAAATGCTAACAAAATTGTGAAAAACTAAACAAAAGTAAAAATCTTATAAATCTGAAAAATTTAAATAACATTTTAAATCAAAGTTTTATAATCAATCTAAATAGACAACTCTCTACTTATGAACAAAATAACAATGTTGTTCTTTACACTCTTATTACTGAATTACAGTCTTACAGCATTATTTAATCAGCAAATCAAACAAAAATAAAATTCTAATATGTTTGTCCGTGTGGTGACGAATTAAGAATACGAAATGTCACCACCCGATATCATCCCATGGGTGTAGTAAAAGCCGACAGAGGGAGCATATTATGCAGAGAACAACACTGCAAAAGAAGGAAAACTTGATACAAACCCTATACCAACCCGTTTGGCCAGCGTGGTATAGTAGGCCAATTCCTCCTTTCAAAGGAGAGGCCTAGTCCAGCAGTGGACTATTAAAGGCTGATGTGATGAATATGTTTATGTTTAATTAATAATTAGGTTTAAGTTTCAATAAGTAAGGATAAGTGGGATTAAGAATGGTAAAGCGTCCTCCCCGTGGGATCTCCACCTTGTCGTGGTAGGGGGGCTCAGTAACCGTGGATTGGTCACCCGCGGTGAAGCTAAGAGGGATCCAGGAGTGGATGCTCCGCGTGGGCTTGGAGGGGCCTGCGCAGGATGCGTCCAACGGTGCGGGTGCGGGGGACAGTTCTGTCTGTCCCTCGCAGTCGGGTGCGGTCGCGGGAGGAGAGGCGTGTCAGTGTTGCGTTGCCGCGCGCCCTATCTCCCGCGACCAAATGGGGGCGCACCATTTGATGCGTTGAGGTGGGGCCGCAGAGGAAGAGGAGATGCGGTGTTGCGTTGCCGTCCTCCCTATCCTCTGCGGCCGCTGGGTGTTTTGGCGGCGGAGCCGAAACCTTAATCCGCCGCCAAGGGGGTTTTGTTCGGGGCCCGCCTAACCATCTGGCGGGCCAAGCTATTAGGCAACGAATCAACGCAGGCTGGATGAAATGGCGATAGGTCACAGACACAATATGTGATCACAAAATGCGTGTGAAATTAAAGGGCTGCATTTATAAGGGGTTATAAGCCCTGTCGTACTGTATGTAGCTGATTATTGAGCTACAAAGAAGATAGATGAAAAAGGCTTGCATTTGGCAGAGATGAGAATGTTCCGATGGCTATGTGGAGTAACAAGAATGGACAGAATTAGGAATGATTACGTTAGAGGTAGAATGAGAGTGGCGCCCATAGATGAAAAGGTAAAAGGTAGTCAATTTGCATATTATGCACATGTTATGCGAAGGGATGAGATGTACGTAGGTAAAAAAGTGATGAATATGCACGAAGAGGGGAAAGAGAGAGAAGAGAGAAGGCGGCAAAGGAAAAGTTGGATAGACTGTGTGAGGATGGTTGTGAAAGGGAAAGGATTTGTGGACGCTTTGTGGCCTAACTAAGTACCTATACCTATGACTAAGTCACGCGAAAAACACAAAGAAGTCAACGATAGGATGACTGGCGACAGAGGAGTATGGAAGTGAAGGACATACTGTGCATTTGCATTTTGCAAATTAATCATTCAAGTAATCAATTATTCAGAGTCACTTGAACTATTTTGTGTAATTTATTCTTAACTACTATCCAGTCTTCTTTGCACACAAGGCGTTTTTTAAGTTTATTAGTTTTGAATGTCCATTTTCTATACACTATTTGCAAGAGATGATACAGACGCTACCAGTAGATTTCCATATAAAGCATCTGCTGTTATCAAAATCAGGTCTTTGGCACACTGGACCCATAAAGTATTATAACAAGGTTCATGAATCTGAGATAATGGAACAGGAGTTGATACTTCAGTAGCAGGTATAACAGGTTTTATATATATAATTTGAGTATTGATATTATATTTGGATCTAAATTTTCGTCAGTTTGTCCATTACAAAGATTGTCATTTTCTATTTCTTCTAACTTAGATACAGGTTCTTCGTCGAAAACATATTTCAATTAAATTGCCATTTTTTCCAAATTATGACCTCCAGTAACAGGTACAGGCGACTCTCGTACCATCCCTTAAACAAAAACTGCTCTGCATCTGTTCGTCAAGTCAAATTAATATAAGTACCTACTAAAGTAAAACGAATACTTAAACAAGTACATAAAGTAAATTTATAAGTATTTGTAGATCAAACAATAATAATTATGCTATGATTGCCAATCAATAACTTCATAAGTGGTACATCGGACACAACCCATTTAATAATTGCCGATCATCAATTATGGATGTGACATATCCTACTTTAAACATTTTAAGATGACCCATCACTAACGTCAGGTGTGTCATATACTACAAGAAACAATATTAGGTTTGCAATCAGTAACGCCGGATGTGGCTGATCCGTCAACATGAATGTTATAATATACGATCATTAATGTTAGATGTGCCCGATACAATTTTTTTACATGGAACAACAACAACAAATTGGTATAACAACCAAATTTATGTAAAAAGGTATATAGTACCTATTATAAATTTCGAACACTAATAAAATACGCGTGTGCATCTCCCACCATTAACTCGGCAAGTGGCAGATCGGGCCACGCGCTCGCTCAGTCCACGCCATCAATATCGTCGCAAAGTAAGTACCTACTATTTTGAACGAACACAAATGACAATGTTGACGTAATTATCTTCGTTAATGGATGCAAATCTAGAAATTTATAACAATTTGTCTGTTCGTTACGCTATTCTAAGTGATTTAGAATAATAAAACAAAAAATGTTTTTTTTCAGATCCTACTTTAACCCCTTCGAACCTGATTTTATAAAATGAGCTGGCAAAATGTTTCAAGTTGTTTTTCTTATTATTAGTATAGTAATTAATGAATTGTGATATAAAAAAATATGTCACTTTTTTAGATTTTTTGGAAAATTTATGTCCATCCACATGGACAGCGGGTTCCAAATGTTAATCTGCAGGACTATTTTCAGTCACCTTCATATTTATATTTTTTGTCAATGATAATTAAATAAACAGCTTACTAATGATAATTTTAAGTTTTTAACTTTATACAAATATCTATAATTCTTTGTAACAACTTTTAATTGTATTTTTTATGGAAATCTCGAAAACAATTGCGCTCACCAGTTAAACACAAATGGACTTCGCACTTCATACAGTCCATATGTCTTTTACCCTTACACTGCGGTTTCTTGCATCTTCTAGCTTCCTTTTTTATCATAGTCGGGCAAATAGTCTACCGTATCATATTGAATTTCATTTGCAGGCCTAATTTCAGTTTCTGCACAAGGCCGTCATTATGGTGTACTAGTTTTGATATTTACTGGTCTGCTGGGACCAGAAGAAGGCCGTCCTCGTTTTCTTACAATTAATTGCTATCCTAGTTTTATAAGAGCCTCAGCAACTCGCTGACTGAAGTGCAACAAATCTAGAATATCCTTATTTTGAATGTTGCAAGTTTTGCTATCCTCTTGATATTTAAGTCAACTATTACTCAGTGCCAAGTCAATGGCGAGGAATATCATCCGTAATGTCCAATTTTTAGATCTAATGAAGATTCGGTACAAACTAATAAGTTGATCTGTTTGATCTACCTACTCCCTCCATTCCATGGTTATACAAACGCACAAGTTCAGGTCGTGGAATAGGTATATATTGTTTGGGCAATTTGGTTCATCTTCAAATATCATCTTGTTCTTCTATTCCAGCAAAATTTGAAGCAAGAACCTGAACCCTTCTTGCCATCCACTTTATTACTACCACATCTTTGGTAATTTTCGTCACTTGATAAATACATATACCCTCTTCAAAAAGCGGTTGAGCTGATCAGAGAAATTTGGGTGTATTCAGTTCTACTTGTTTTCTCCATATGGTGTTACTTGGTTTTTTATTGCTTTTTCCAGGTTCAGCTGCAAGTTCTTCTTCTTGAATTTATTTTCATCGTCCAAACAATCAATCATTGTTGTAGTATCGTTTAGATGTACATCATCATTACCCAACGCGTACTAAGTTAGTAGCCATACCTGTCATAACTTCACCTTCACTTCCCTCATAAACATCTAATATTAATCCGTTTTCTAATTCATCAAGTAATAAGATGTTCCGAAAAATCAAGTAAAGCATCGTTGACCCTCAATCAAACGGCGTAAGGATTCGTGAGCCTGGCAGCCATTAAATAGCAGTATAGTACCTTAGGTACCATAGCAGAAAACCCGATTATATCAAGTTTTATAGGTATAATTAATCCACCTGGTCCACCCTTTGAAAGTCTGACTCTCCGATTTTAAAAAGACAACTCCCGCACTAGAGTCCCGTGTCGTGGGGGACTTTACAAACATACAACCAACGTAAACTAAAAGAAGGAAAGAGCAACCCACCACGCACCCTCGGACTGACCACCCCAACTATTGCAACAGAAAAAGGTTGACAATACCGAACTCTTCTAAAAGGATAAGGGATATAGGAATGGTATGGGTTCCAGGAAGATACCTTACTTGCAGTATCCCGCTGTATGCGCCGACTATTCTTTGACTCGTGTTTCGCCTCTGCACGAGGCATCTTCAGGAGCGATGGTCAACGACTGAATTTCCTTCCATTAGGTTACAATGGAGTTCCACCAAGTAACGCCTGATTCAATCAACTATACAACCAACGGACACAATGAACACCCAGACTCGAATCAACAATTTATGGATCACACAAAGTGTTGCCTCGTGTGGGATTCGACCCCACAACACTCGGCATAGTCAAGCGGTGAGGTAGCCGCTTAAACCACAACGCCAACCATGCAGTCGTTTGTCAACAGTCTAGCTATATAACTCGATCTAATTAATGATGATGCTTGCATAAGCAATTTGATGGCACAGAATCATCTTACAGACACCCAAGCCTGCTTTCACAAAACGATTATATTTATTCATCTTAGCTTGTCTAGCTTTCAGTTCCTTGTCGTAAGTACTTTACGTATAGATTCTTAATTGTATAGATAGGTGTATGGCGATTACGGCATAGACAACATAACCGCAAAAAACATTAGCTTTTTGTTGTAATGTTGTCGCTATTATTATTACGGAAAAAAGAAAATATGATATCTAGGTAAAGAGTAATAACGATACGATATTTCCAAAGACGCTGAGGAGCATTAAAGACAAACCTGCGGCTTCAGAAAAATACTTCCTGGCTGAGTCCATTATATGTAGTTACTAGATTATTAATTCCATTATCGATATGAATTTAACAAAATATGAAGAAGTCATTGGAAACACCTACGATAAATAAGTACTAAAAAGCATTACAAGTGTGAATGAAGTTAGTTATCATCACCAAACTACAAAAGTTAAGAACTAACTTGGTGCTAAAATGGCAAATTAGCAACTACTATTTCTAATATGGAAATCCAAAAACATTTTACCCAGTTCATAAACTTTATTTAGCATATAGAAAACTACTGCTATAGTACAAGGAAGACCCGTTCGATAAAAGCTTGGTTATGCTCTTCAAAGGCAATTTGAACTTACGACCATAATTGTTTGAACGGCCTCGCATTACACTAAACGCCAAGTCACCGTCCTACAAATTACCTTTGCACATCAAACTTGTTCATAACTACACTGTAGTGTTGACAGAAGGGCTAAAGGATGCCGCCTACGTGTTATTATGAACCGATATTAACGATGGCGTCATAAAAACGATGACGCGGACCGAAGACCCTAATAAAATCGTAATTTGTACGTCATCAGTCATTAGTGTCGTTACTTGTTTAAGATTTCACTGATTGTGTTTTAAATGTTAATACTTGACGATTACGACAGAATTGAAATAACGGGTGGCGCAAAAGTATTGACACTATTTGGTTCAACTACAACTTCTTTTCTAAATTAGAAAACTAGAATTCGTTTTTTAAATATATATATTTGCGCCATGAAATTTAGTTGCATTATGATTTAAATATGATGTCTATTGAATGTTGACCTCCAGAGTTGAAGCACATTTGAGCCCTATTTATGACATTTTCCATAACTAGCCGTAACACTTCCTGCGATATGTTTCTTATTTCTTGGTGTATGTTGTCTTTTAAAGCCGCGAGAGTCTGTGGTTTGTTCACCTAAACCCGAGATTTCAAATAACCCCAAAGAAAGAATTGTCTGGACAGGTGAGATCGGGTGATCTATAGCAGGCCAAGGCAAAACGAGAGATAACACGGCCTGGAAAAGCATCCCTAATTAAGTCCATAGTATCGCGCGCAGTGTATGCTTAAGACGATCTCGGTGATCAGCAGGTAGCAGCTGATGAGTCATGTGAGTTTTATACGGAAACATCTTCAATTCTTTGACCAAACAACGCTGCAGAGTCCGCCTGGAGATTCCCAATTGCGTGGCACATCGCCTCGTTTATGTTTCTGGACACACTTCCACATTTTCGCGGAACGGCCTGTTCTTGGTCTGCCAGACTAACGCCTATCCAATGTTGAGCCAGTTGCTTCGAGGCGTGTGGCAAAGCGTTGAATAGTGCGACTAACCGGTGCCGGACGGTGGGGAAATCGTCGACGAAATTCACGTTGTGTTTTTACACTGATGAATTATTCCGTAAAAACATTGACACGATTATTCCACGTTCTTGGGGAGTACAGCGTTCCATGATTATTTTTAGTGAATTTTACATTTGACTACATATACTACAACATTTTCAATATCTGAATGACAGGAGATGTCATAAAAATATTAAGAATTTCTGTAAAATATTAAGAAGGAAAAAATTAACGAGAGCGTTTTAACGAGCATTCTATCGAGCATTCTTGCGAAAGAACAGTAATTTTATTCGCTAGAAAGGTCACGAAAATGTTTGTAGTTGTGGCGTGTTTCTTTATATAAATATAATTGTAGTTGTTGATATACATATGTATACTGCATAACATTTATAAGTTAAGTTTTGATTATATTATTATTACATGCAAATTAATTCTTATGTATAATGTGTATAATAATTTTAGTGAGATTTTATATTTATCATCTTTATTCTCCACGTTTGTATATTTGTCGGACGCGCAGACATAATTCGTATTAGAGAATAAGTTGGTCCGCCGCCTCCTCGATGTATTGTATGCGAGCGACCGGTTCTCAACCGCGCGGCCACGCCCTGTGGCGCTGCGCCCGCGCACATCGCTCGGCAGTCAGCCAGGTACATCGAGACGCGACAATATACTTATTCGCTCCGCGCTCATAGTTAGCTACCTCCGCTATATGTATAATAATTGTTACTTGAAAATCTTTGTGCTTGTGCTTTCTGCCTATTACCTACTCCTTCTGACTGTGACTTTCTTCTGTGTTCTATTGTGTGCTTGAACAATATAAACTTTACTTCTTTCAAGACTGCTTTTCCTTTCTCCGCATACCAGCAAGACCTGCAAACCGTAAGTCAATACCCAGCACACTACAACTAAATTGGTGACCCCGATAAGGACACGGAAGCAAAATGAACAAAGGGCAAGACAATACGAGCGAACATGACCCAGCGATGGTTCAAAACGAAACTTTTCGTGTTGGTGTTCGCATACCCCCTTTTTACCCGGAAAAACCAGCACTCTGGTTTGCTCAAATGGAAGCCCAATTCGCGCTATCAAATATAAAGGCAGATGAGACGAAATTCTTCTACGTGATAGGTAACTTGGATCCGCAGTACGCGTGCGAAGTAGAAGATATTATCTCCAGCCCACCGACAGACGACAGATATGTAAAGCTGAAAGGAGAGCTCATCAAGAGGTTGTCAGCGTCTCGCGAAAAGAAGGTGAAACAACTCCTAGTGGAAGAGGAATTGGGCGACCGCAAGCCGTCACAATTCTACCGACACCTACTCAACCTGGCAGGCCCGGGTGTCCCAGAAGAGTTCCTGCGGACTATATGGTCTAGTCGTCTCCCGAGCAGCACACAGGCCATCATCGCCTCGCAGACGAAGATGAGCATGGATGAGTTAGCGGAACTAGCCGACAGAATAATAGACGTTGTGGGTACTCAGATACCATCAACTGCGGCCGTTACAAAAACTACAAACGCGACGGACTACAATCCTAGCTTGGAGATCTCAGCTCTTACAAGGCAAGTGGAAAAGCTAACCGAGCAAGTAGAGAGATTATCGAGACCCCGTAGGCGTTCGAGTAGTCGTAACCGTCAACGGTCGAATTCTACGCGATCACACTCTAGTTATCGACAGTACCCACAATGCTGGTACCACGAAAACTTCGGTGAGCGGGCGAAGAAATGCATCAAGCCCTGTGACTACCAGACGGCGGGAAACTCCAGGGGCAATCAGTGAACGCGACCGATGATTGCCCAAATGCTGGTCGCTTGTTCGTCACGGACCAAAGGTCGAAGATGCAATTTCTGGTCGACACTGGCAGCGATCTCTGCGTTTTCCCCCGATCAGCAGCGCCAGGACGACGGGAGAAGACAAATTATACGTTGACCGCAGCAAACGGTACGATTATAAATACTTACGGTTACATAAATTTAAATTTAAATCTAGGGTTGCGCCGTGACTATGCCTGGCAATTTATTGTAGCCGATGTAACAAAGGCAATAATAGGTGTTGATTTTTTAGTTTTTTATAATTTAATTGTCGATTGCAGGAGCAAGCGCCTGATCGACAACAATACAACACTCGCCGCCCCGGGGTCACTTGCTCGACCGTCTGATGCTATCTCTTCGGTTAAGGTAATTCTTGGTGAGTCCACATATCATCACATACTACGCCACTTCCCCGACATTACTCGTCCACATGGCATTCACCGCACACCATCACATAACACAGTACACTACATACATACTACACCGGGTCCACCAGTGTCATGCACACCGCGACGGTTGGCACCAGATAAGTTAAAAATAGCGAAGGAGGAATTTGAGGCAATGTTGAGAGATGGTACAGCCAGACCCTCTAAGTCTCCATGGGCATCGCCATTGCATCTAGCACCCAAGAAAAATGGATGGCGACCTTGCGGCGACTACCGCATGCTCAATGCAAGGACAGTGCCCGATAAATACCCTATCAAACACATTCACGACTTTGCGCACAATCTTGCAGGATGTACTATATTTAGTACAATAGACCTTGTGAAGGCATATAATCAGGTGCCAGTAAATGCAGAGGATATCCAGAAGACCGCCATCACCACTCCGTTCGGCCTTTACGAATTCCCATTCATGACGTTTGGACTTCGAAACGCTGGACAAACTTTTCAACGTTTTGTTGACGAAGTGGTCAGGGGACTGGACTTCTGCTACGCCTATTTGGATGACTTTTTGGTCTTCTCGAAAGACCGGAAGTCCCATGAAGACCACCTCCGTCAACTTTTCACCAGATTACAAAAATACGGTATAGTCATCAACACTGGCAAGTGTCTGTTCGGTCAGAGTGAAGTAACTTTCCTTGGCTATCGTATCTCAGCCAAGGGCACCAGGCCGTTACCAGAGAAAGTGGAAGCTATCACAAACTATCCAGCTCCAAAAACCGTACGAGAACTTCGCAGATTCTTGGGTATGGTAAATTTTTACAGGCGTTTTATACCCGACGCAGCCCAACATCAGGCTCCTCTGAACGCTCTGCTGTCCGGTTCCGTGAAAGGAGCACATCCCGTGAACTTCACACCTCTTGAAGTGGAGGCCTTCAAAAAATGCAAAGACAGCCTTTGCCAGGCCGCTTTACTCGCACATCCAGACTGCAACGCCAAGCTCGCTCTTTTAACGGATGCGTCGGACAGAGCGGTGGGCGCAGTGTTACAACAGTGTAAAGATGGAGAACTGTGGCAGCCACTGGCATTTTACTCCCGATCGCTGAGTTCATCGCAACGTAAGTACTCACCTTATGATAGGGAACTACTTGCTATATATGAAGCGATTAAACATTTTCGACATATGGTCGAAGCACGGAACTTTGTAATCTACACTGATCACAAACCTATTTGTTTCGCATTTCATACACGAAAGGAGAATTGCTCTCCAAGACAGTTCAGACACCTAGATTACATCTCGCAATTTACAACTGACATAAGGCACATTTCTGGTAAGAATAACGTCGTGGCCGACAGCCTTTCACGAATCGAAGAAATCACCCAACCAGTGGACTTGGGTGAACTGGCACAGTCACAATTACATGACCCCGAACTCGACCAGCTGCTCAACACGGGTGACTCATCATTACGACTTATTAAGGTCAAATTGCCGGGAACACTGTCTGAACTGTACTGCGATGAGAGTAGCAAGATACTTCGACCATATGTCACCAAGGAATATCGCCACCCAGTTTTCAAAGCACTGCATTCGCTGAGTCACCCTGGCGCAAACGCTACGATAAAACTGGTTGCGGAAAGGTATGTCTGGCCAGGCATGAACAAAGACTGTAGGCAATGGAGCCGCTCTTGCGTAGCGTGCCAACGTTCCAAGGTGACACGTCACGTTTCAGCACCCTTAGGAAACTTCACCTTACCCAAGGCTAGGTTCATGCATATTCACATTGACCTCATAGGCCCCATGCCTCTATGTCAAGGCTACCGTTATTGCCTCACCGCCATCGACCGGTTCTCACGATGGCCTGAGGTGATACCAATTCGGGACATTACAGCTGAAACCGTGGCAAAAGCTCTCGTGGCCGGATGGATAGCTAGGTTTGGTTGTCCCGTAGATATCGTGACTGACCGAGGGCGACAGTTCGAGTGTGAGCTCTTCAAACATCTTGCCAAGATTATCGGCTTTCAGCACAAACGCACAACGGCTTACCATCCGGCTTGCAACGGATTGGTGGAAAGATTTCATCGACAGCTTAAAGCCGCCATCACCTGTCACGCCAACGGCAGCTGGGTCGAATCACTGCCACTAGTGCTTCTTGGCATTAGGAGTGCCTACAAGGAAGACTCGAGATCAACGCCCGCCGAGTTACTATATGGCGAACCATTAAGACTGCCGGGCGAGTTATTTCAACCGGAAGTCGACGACACGATCGACTTGGCTGATTACACGGCTCGCCTAAAGATTTTAGCTAAGCGCCTGCAGCCATCCCCAGCATCTAGACATGGCAGTAAGGCGACTTTCGTTTTTAAAGATTTGGCCTCGACCAGCCATGTTTTTGTAAGGGACGATACCACTGGCTCACTTAAACCCGCATATACGGGTCCCTACGAAGTGCTGCAAAGAGGAGACAAGGTATTTAAGCTGCTTGTAAAAGGTAACGCAGTATCAGTCTCAATAGACAGGCTGAAGCCAGCTTATCTACTCAATGACACTCACACCGACACAAACACAACATTAACACATACGCAAAATAACACAAACACAACCAAGACACATACAGGAACACACACCACCAAATTACCTGAAGCTCGGAGAGATAGCACTAGAACGACACGATCAGGTCGTAAAGTCAAATTCCCCGACTACTATCGCCCATAGTGATGGTCTCAAGGGGGGGCTGATGTGGCGTGTTTCTTTATATAAATATAATTGTAGTTGTTGATATACATATGTATACTGCATAACATTTATAAGTTAAGTTTTGATTATATTATTATTACATGCAAATTAATTCTTATGTATAATGTGTATAATAATTTTAGTGAGATTTTATATTTATCATCTTTATTCTCCACGTTTGTATATTTGTCGGACGCGCAGACATAATTCGTATTAGAGAATAAGTTGGTCCGCCGCCTCCTCGATGTATTGTATGCGAGCGACCGGTTCTCAACCGCGCGGCCACGCCCTGTGGCGCTGCGCCCGCGCACATCGCTCGGCAGTCAGCCAGGTACATCGAGACGCGACAATATACTTATTCGCTCCGCGCTCATAGTTAGCTACCTCCGCTATATGTATAATAATTGTTACTTGAAAATCTTTGTGCTTGTGCTTTCTGCCTATTACCTACTCCTTCTGACTGTGACTTTCTTCTGTGTTCTATTGTGTGCTTGAACAATATAAACTTTACTTCTTTCAAGACTGCTTTTCCTTTCTCCGCATACCAGCAAGACCTGCAAACCGTAAGTCAATACCCAGCACACTACAACTAAATAGTGATGTTTGATTCTATTCTTGGCCCTGTTCTTTGTTTAGTTAAAAACGGCTTCTGCTCGATGTCCTGTTACAAGTGAATGTCCAAGTCTATCAGCACCTTGTAAAAGGTAGACAATTAGTACAACAATACGTACCGGTTCGCTGTAGCCGCACCTGTTCGCTTACAATGATGGAGACCTGCTAGCAGAGAACTCGAGCACGGAAAGCGAGACAATAACCCACGTAGGCGCCACTGTAACGGGTTCTGGTAGTAAAACGCAGAAGAGGTCCTAGATGCATTTATTGCCGAGTATTGTCTCACTTCCTTTGCACGAGTATGACCGACCAACAACACGACACTGGCCTGAACACTAAGGGCTGCAGTCTCCCACGCTGTTCCCTCCGGTAGTGTGTAGGCAGGCTGCTCGAAGACTGCGCGTAGCGGTAGATCTTCGCAGGCCGTTGGTTCAGCTAGCAAACGCCGGCGGTGCGAGTACGATGAGCAGGGCAGGCCAGACTCTTCGGCAGAGGTGACGCCGAAGGCGATGCAGGAAAGTGTAGCGGTCTAGGAGCGTAGCCGGAGTCTCAAGGTGAATCTGGAACCCGTAGCTGGGACCAGGATACACGTAGATACGACGTAGGGTCAGTAGGTATGCTTAGTTATAGTAGGTAGGTAGTAGAAGCGACGTTAGAGTAGCGGTGACGGCCTCTCTGTCGGCCCCTTTATATACCGGGCCTTCCATCAGAGTTCGTGTTGGCGAAGCTTGACCAAATATGGGCAAAACTTACGAGCGCGGACGATGGCCTTCCCTGATTGGCCGAGCGTATGGACGGTATTATGACGTACACTCGGTAGGTACCGGTCATACGTTACAATACCGCCCGCCATAGGAGAGGATTTTACGTGGCTAACAAGGAAAATCCGACTAGCTGCGTTAGGTCTATGAGTCCGCTACTGTCCAAGCTAAGACGGCATATAGAAAGAAAGAAGGGAAAGTCTTCTACGGTTTGTAACAAATAGTTAGGCACCATAGTGTATAAGTTTTAGGTCCTTAATGTGCCAAAACCCAATAGAATTTCCAGACGCGTCCGACAACTCGTAAACGAGAGGCGACTTTTTATTAATCACTGTGCACTTCACGAATTTAGGGGCTAGTTTCTTACAGAAGGACTTATCTTTGTCGATCTGATAAAAAGTCCTTTTCCACATAGTGTCTCCCACATTAAACTCAGCTAGTTTACGGCGTAAATTATACGTTTGGGAATTCCTAGCATGAGCTTGAATGAGGAGTGCCTGAACTTTGTCAAATATGCCTGATAAGTGACCTATGTTTTCTGCGTAATTGTCCCTAGGTATGTATACTATATCATCACCGTCCGTGTCGACATAGACTAAAAAACTAGGTGTATAGCCCGTGACTTCATTAACTGCAGTCTTTAATGCAAACTGCACCTTAGGTAGGAGAGTGTCCCATAATCTCTGGTAATTTCCTACAAACGCCGCTAAGGTATAACCAATGGTTTTATTATAGCGTTCGACCATATTGACATGTGGGGTATATTTAGGAATATAATGAAGATTAGGGATTTTGTACTTGCGC
The DNA here is from genome assembly GCA_944739405.2 of Euclidia mi. Lineage (NCBI taxonomy): Eukaryota > Metazoa > Arthropoda > Insecta > Lepidoptera > Erebidae > Euclidia > Euclidia mi. Next base: position 18,752,606 of record OX123189.2, read on the forward strand.
AACATAGCTTTTAAAGTAGCACTGACAAACTGTTTACCATTGTCCAATATAATTGTAGATGGTATACCATGAACTAAAAATATTTTTTCTTCCAAAATATTAGTTATTATTTCAGCAGTTGCGCGCCTGATAGGAAAAAGTAGACAGTATTTACTAAAACAACAAGTTACTACAAAGATGTAGGCGTTTTGTTTTCTTGTGACGGGTAGTGGCCCCACCAAATCTACACTAATGGTTTGGAAGGGTCGTGAACACACTTTGGGTCGTCCCATGGTTCCCAATGGTGCATGGTTCTGATGTTTGTGCGCGATACAAGTGTCGCAAGAATTTATGAACTTTACTACGTCATCGCGCATTTTGGGCCAATAGTAACGCAGTGCGCTACTATTGGCCCAAAGCGCTTGTAAGTTTTAAATATACTGAAATGCCCCGAAGTGGGTTCGGCATGGTTCTCTAATATGGCATTATTTCGATCAGAAGAAGGTAGTACTTCTTTCCATTCGAACTCCTTACGTAGCATACACCTAGATTTAATCAAACGATACAATTTATTATTTTTAATAGAATAGTCTGGATAGTCATTAGGCGAAGATAAACAACCATTGTAGGTGGCTGAATACCATTGATCAGTGTCAACATTAGGGTCATTCACGTTATTATTATTCGCGATAATTATATTTACAGGTAGGGATCGTGATAACGCATCGGCTATAATATTATCTGCGCCGCGCCGATGCTTTATTTCGAAGTTAAAGGCTGACAGACGAACCGACCACCGAGCTAATCTACCAGTCGGGTTGCTCAAGTTTAGGAACCATTTCAGTGCGGAATGGACAGTATACACAACAAACTTTAACCCGTTATCTAAATAACAGCGCCAATATTCGAGGGCTGTTAGAACTGCTAATGTCTCCCGTTCTGTTATACTGTAGTTTTGTTCCTGTGCATTTAGTGACCTACTCCTGTAAGCGACAGGTAGTTCCACGCCATCTATTTCTTGTGTAAGTAACCCACCGATGCCGCTCGCACTCGCATCTGTGTGAACTTGAAAAGATTTCTCGTAATCGGGACACGATAATATTGGTGCGGAGCTTAACAATTGTTTTAGTTTACAAAACGAGTCATCAGCTTCCACCGACCACTGGAATGGTGCGGCTTTCTTACCGGTAGAGGTAAGTTTGTTCAAAGGAACGGCAATAGTACTAAAATTAGGTATAAATCGCCGATACCTTGATGCAATGCCGAAGAACCTTTTGACTTCTTTTTTATTCTTAGGCGTAGCATATTGAAGAATGGCTTCCACCTTACATGGGTCTACTTGTAATCCTTTAGAGTTTACTACGTAGCCCAAGTACTTCAATTCATCATGGAAGAATTTAGAGTATTCTAAGTTTATTGTAAGGTTGGCCAATTTTAATTTTTCGTATACCTTATTTAATAGTGACACATGAGCATTAAAAGATGGCGATATAGGCACGATATCATCTTAAAAACGAATACAGAGTTTTTGAACTCAGGACTGTTCGTAAACAAGTGATCCACCAAACGCTGTTGTGTCGCAGGCGCATTCGTTAAACCAAACGGCATAGTCACAAATCTAAATGTTCCTCTAGTAGGCACATAGAACGCAGTCTTATCACGATCACATTCGCGAAGAGGCGTCTGCCAAAAGGACTTAGATAAGTCTATACTACTTAGATATCTAGCGTTCCTAAGGTTGTCTAAAATTTCGGATACGTAAGGTAGTTTCTACGCGTCTTTTTTAGTAATAGAATTAAGTTTCCGACTATCTAAACAAAACCTTAGTTTACCGTCCTTCTAAGGCGTTAGTAAAATTGGTGACGACCACGGACTTTCGCATTTTTCTACCACTCCCAATGCAAGCATTTCGTCTAATTCGTCAATAATTATTTTTAATTTCGCCGGCGGTAACCTATAATATCTTTGGCGTATCGGCGCAGAATCGCCAGTGTCTATTGCATGTTCTATTAAGTGAGTTCGTCCTAAACCGGTTTTTTCAGTAGAAATCGACTCGTATTGCTTTATAATTAACTTAGCCGTTCTTTGTTGTGACTCACTCAACTCACTAAAAGATTGCAATACGTTCGTGTTACTTGGCTTATTTTCACTTAACACACTACACGGCAATGTTTTAGACATGCATACGGATGCGATATGGTTAGGCAGTAATTTAAATAGTTTCCAGAAATCGATGCCTAAAATTAAATTACTTGTAACTTCTGGAATAATATAAGCTTTCAATAAGTGGGTTTGATTATTAAAAGTAGTGGGTAAGTTGATAAGACCGCGCGGCAACAAGATATTTCCATTCGCGGTCCGAATGGAATTAGTGTTGTGACACTGCTGTATTTCTAACCCGGTTTTAGTAATTACCTCCAGATGGGAGTTGTTACCTAAAATTGTAATGGCTGAACCGGAATCGAGCAATCCACAAATAGGTAAACTGTTAATCGTTACGTTAACATAGGGCCGTAGGTCATTTTTAGGTTTATTATCCAGGATCGAGGCGACGGAATAACTAGAAAAATACACTTTTAGAGTGTTTAGCCAATTTCTCCAATCATCTTTGTCAAAATTGGTTGAATAGGTTGTAGAACCTAATTTAAATTTTGACACGCCCCGACCCTGACCAACTAGTTTTTTGGTTTCGTCGATTTACAGTTCGGGCAGTTAGGGAATGTCGCATCCCTACGGCCGCACTTGAAGCAAATTGCGAACCGATCGCGTTTGCATTCATTCAAACTGTGATCATTGATACGGCAGCGCGGCAGTACTTGGACGTGACTAGAGCGACAGAGCTAGGTTTAGACTTAGGTTTGCTAGGTTCGTTGTTCTCAGTGTATTCGGGTATTCCGGACATACCCTCTATAGTAGCAACGGGATCATTATTGTAGGAATTATTACGCGCTCGGTTATTAGGTTTGTGACTGTAAGCTAGGTCTGGTGCCAACGTGTCGTTACTGTAATACGGTTCGCGGAATTGAGAGTTCAAACATTTCAACCGTTCGTAGTTTAAACATAACGTCTGCAGTGTTGCTATACTGTCTATTGAAGATATTGACGGAGCTAGCACTAGCGAGTAGCATGGACGTATGTTATGCAATAGGATGTCTAACTTTTCGCGTTCGGACAATCGCTTTGACGGTGACAGCCTAGCGAACAGCTGATTCATTATCGAGAGATAAATAATTATAGTTTCGGTAGCACCTTGAGTACGTCGGCGGATTTCATTTAATAACCGGTAGTCATAATCGTATGGTGTGAAATCGTCTATTAATTTAGTGGTGAGTTCTTCCCATGTAGTGAAATATTCTTTTAGGCTGCGATACCAGTGAAGTGCGTAACCGGTAAATATTTCGGAGGCATATGATAAAATTTTAGTGGAAGGTAGATTACGCGCGGTTTGGAATTCGGTTACGCGTTGTAGGAACGCTCGGACGCATCCCGTACCGTCGTATTTTAGCTTAGACAGTTCGCTAACTCTCAAATGCTCGCAATGCAATACTGGGGCTAACCCTGCCTGCGTCGAGGTAGACGGCGCAGGTTGGGCCTCAGCCACAGCATCAGCTGAGCGAACACCTGATTGTTCAATGGCGGACAGCTCCGCCGAGAGCATGTCGAACCGGCTGCACAATTCAGTTATGCGTTTTGAATACGCCGCAGGACGTTCCATCCTAAGGAGTCTATGGAAAATGTGGTTGTGCAGTGCGGTAGACCTCCTAGCTAGGTTCGCGTCGTAAGAAATGGTTAATAAATTCACTCGCTTGGCCAGCTCAGAGACGGCCTCACTAGCGCCCTCGAAGTCCACCGCTATGGCTAGACCCGACTCCAAAATGTCATCATTTGGAATGGCTTCCAGTAATTTAGGGAGCTGCTTCCGCAGATCTAGGACAGAGGTAGCCGGCTCCTCACCTCTAATCGCGACCTCGTAAGCTAACTCGTTCTTGTTTAGCAGGAAGTATTTTATGGAGTGTGAGCCCATGGTGTATGAATAACCGCGTAAGTATACACTACACACTACACGTAGTGCGCAAGCGTTCCGCCCTTACAAATGGCCTACTTTACGATTAGGCGTAAAAGTTCGACCGTTAGGACTAATTAGAAAAACGTTAAGATTCAAATTTGCGAACTAGTACGTAGTAGGTAGTTACACTAAAAGGTAGACAATTAGTACAACAATACGTACCGGTTCGCTGTAGCCGCACCTGCTCGCTTACAATGATGGAGACCTGCTAGCAGAGAACTCGAGCACGAAAAGCGAGACAATAACCCACGTAGGCGCCACTGTAACGGGTTCTGGTAGTAAAACGCAGAAGAGGTCCTCGATGCATTTATTGCCGAGTATTGTCTCACTTCCCTTGCACGAGTATGACCGACCAACAACACGACACTGGCCTGAACACTAAGGGCTGCAGTCTCCCACGCTGTTCCCTCCGGTAGTGTGTAGGCAGGCTGCTCGAAGGCTGCGCGTAGCGGTAGATTTTCGCAGGCCGCTGGTTCAGCTAGCAGACGCCGGCGGTGCGAGTACGATGAGCAGGGCAGGCCAGACTCTTCGGTAGAGTTGACGCCGAAGGCGATGCAGGAAAGTGTAGCGGTCTAGGAGCGTAGCTGGAGTCTCAAGGTGAATCTGGAACCCGTAGCTGGGACCAGGATACACGTAGTTACGACGTAGGGTCAGTAGGTACGCTTAGTTATAGTAGGTAGGTAGTAGAAGCGACGTTAGAGTAGCGGTGACGGCCTCTCTGTCGGCCCCTTTATATACCGGGCCCTCCATCAGAGTTCGTGTTGGCGAAGCTTGACCAAATATGGGCAAAACTTACGAGCGCGGACGATGGCCTTCCCTGATTGGCCGAGCGTATGGACGGTATTATGACGTACACTCGGGAGGTACCGGTCATACGTTACAACCTTTAAACAAATTGTATTAAAGATGACTTACTTACCTATAGTTTTAAGTCTTAATATTAACTTAGATAAGGTTATTGATCAAACTGGAGAGTAACGAGACTGATCTGCTGATCTGCTGGGAGAAGTACGGCACATGAACGTTCCAATTAATTCGTAAATTAACTATTTAAATATTTATGAATCAAATGAAATGTTCATCATTGTCATGCTAGTATATTTGCTTTATAGTCTTACCAAAAGCGACATATTATTAGCTTTACCACAAAGTGTGTGCTATTTGACTGGCGCAGATCAAAATGACTATATATGTATGCCGTGCCTATAGTCATGTTCTATCACGTATACCAGTGACATAATATTTGAGGGTTCTACCTCCCTATAATGGCTGTTGCAGACACGAAAGCTAGGTTCACCGTATTTATGCGCTCGTCAGGTTGAGCTGCGAATTGGTGGCCTGCGAATTGACCGGGATGGTCACCAATTCATAGCTCGCCAAGACTTCTCAAGATCTATAAATCTGTCTATGATGAACGCACTTAGCTTCATGCCATATCAATCGACAGCTTCATCTTTTTTCCTAAACGTATTATCTATTATTAAATTCAATGCCATATTTCTTATTCTATAGCTCGTGCTACCGTAACATAAGGCCATAACGATTCACAAGTAATATAAGGTTGTTGAACTATTACCATGAATTATTGTCATCGTCACAAGCTTACTCACACTTCAATTATGCATGTTTTCTTACCAATTTGACTTATGATGATGTATTCTATCACACAATTTACATGTCTTTAAAACTATTGTCAGTGGCAGGTCAGTGATCGCGCTAATAAAGATTCAATGACTTTCCATCTGGAAGAAATAGACTTCTGTCGACTCACACTAATTATATGACCTTGTAACTTTAATAGTTACCATATGAAAACACCAACACATTAATACTTAATTAAATAGACCAGCTCTAGAAATTAAATAAATAATTAATTCTCAAACTTAAGGATATTAAGGTACTTTGGTAGCAATTGGTCAACTAATATTGAATTGAAGACGGGTACCCACTAGGCTTCGTTCACAGACTAACGGATGAGTCTATAAATTGCCTCGTCCGATCCATCAATCAGTCCATTCCCGATTTACCCGAAATCTCTTTTGCAAGATCAATGTTCTTAAATCCGAGCCATTATTCTACGAAACGAGAACTATTTAAACTGCAATTAAGAGTTTATTAGTACGTCGCAAACAAACCTGTTGCGTTGGCTATTTACTTAAAACTGTTACTTTATTCAATTTAATTAAGCATCACCTTATAGCGCTCAAAGAGCGCATTTCGCTTTTTGCAATAGGTAGGCACAGACTTAGTAATATAAAAAAGGTCCCCAGAGGTTGTCACCTGGATGGGTGACCACTTGGGTGGCATCTACAATCTACATACATCGTACCATCGCACGTAAAGCCGTCGGTCCCGGTCCTTGTCGTAGGACAAGAATCTGAAACGGCTCCAACGTTGTATTCTGGGAGTATCAGGGGCGATAAATCAATCTAGCTACGATGCATTTTTGGAAAAAACGATTTACCAAATAATAAATTACCGAGCAAATCTCCTCTAACCAGGTACCTACTTCATTATAAGTTTTTTCATTTTGTTTTTTTTTAAACAACTCGTCATGACGGACACAATAAACACCCAGACTCAAAAACAACAATTTGTGAATTACACAAAGTGTTGTCTCGTGTGGGCATGGAACCCACAACACTCGGCACAGTGTCAAGCGGCGAATCGGCCCCTTAAACCACTACGCCAACCGTGCAGTCAAAAGTATATAACTTAGACTAATAACATGTAAGTTCGTGGGTTAAAATACCATATTAAAACAGTTTGGACTGTTATTAATAATAATAATATGTAATAATAATATTCTATCACATTCACACAACACCACCTAGTTCCAAACTAAGCAGAAGCTTATACGATGGGTACTAGACAATGAATAAACATAAATATATTCTTTTTTTACACAATACATGATGTTCCCGCACAGAAATGTTTGCTCCAACCCGCGACCTCTAGCGTTGTAATTATGTAGCATCTGACAACATTCTCCAAAGTTGTCCAAAAACTAAGTGAATAGGAATATAAACACTGCTGACAATTCTATTCTTATTTAAGTTGTCATCAAGTAATTTTCAAAGCACGTGGCAAATCTTACAAAAAAGCTTATTTGTTTTCTAATCTATCGATTTGTGGAGTAAAAACGTGTGAACAATATAAATAGCGGTTACAATGGCAAATTACTTTAGTCATGCAACTAGATTTAACGCGTGATATGATTGAGCACAAAATGAGGCAGATTAGCTTCAGAGCTAAGATTAACTATCAGCATGGGGATTATTTAATATCTTTATAATTATATTTCTTACACAGTCAAATTGAAAGAGGTGGACTGGAGTGTGATGCAGAGACGATGTATTAGATTAATTTATAGACTCACGCCTGTATCCCCGAAGGGGTAAGCAGAGGTGTAATATTACACCCACATTTCGCCATAAATTTTTAGATCCCACGTAATAGAGGGCGAGCCTATTGCCGTTACGGGGCACCAGACTCCGTGCTGCTACTGAGAGTTTGGAAAAATCCAGTAATACTTTTGCCGGACCCGTGAATAGAACCCGGGACCTCCGATCAGCAGTCGCATATGCTATCCACTGGACCACGGAGGTAGGCAGATTAACATTTTAATTAAGTAGATTTATATCACAACAAGAAGATGCCCGTAGCTACGTATGCACATTTTTAAGTTACCCGTTTCTGTCCAATCGCATGAGAATTTCGGAAAATCTCTTCTCAGAGCATCCCTACGGTACCCAGAGAACAAACAACTTTCAGATTCTTGTACCCAATCGTCTTCGCTGTGGCTTGTCTGTCAGTCAGTAACGCGAAATCACTACATAGTATTAAACAAAGTCTGTCTTCTGTCTGTCTGTCGCTATGTAGGCTTAAATCGTAAAAACTACGCAACGGACTTTAATTTGATAGATAGAATGATTCAAGAGGAAGGTTTATATGTATAATTGACGCGGGCTAAGCCACTGGCGACGTCTAGTTTTATATATACAAATAATTGGATATAAGTAATCATATGGTTATTGAAGTTATATCATAAACTACTCTAAGTCATGGATACGCATCATTAGCGTAAAGTGATCCTCGAATTTTCTACGGTTTTTGCATCTTTCAGGTTACAAACAATGAGTGTCGAAAATTTGTTTCCTGTCGTTGTTCTTCCAAAGTACAAGGTATTTCTAAGAAGTTGAAGCTTATTACTACAAGTGTAGTAGGTAGTCAAATAAACACGTCATGCAATGACGTCCAATAGCTATCATACTTACTAATAACCGTAATTTGTTTCCAGGTACATAACATAGCTGCACGCCTTTATCCCCAAAGGGGTAGGCAGAGGTGTATTACACACCCACATTCCAGCAGTTAAATTGCGGTCCCAATGTAATATGGTGAGAGCCTATTACCATCTACCGGTCATATTATTAGCGAGTGATAATAACTATTTTTAATGCACATATAACCTCTAAAAGTCAGAGGTGTGTGCCCGGGGTAACTAGTAATCGAATCGTCTCTGCAGTCCATTACATACACCACTGGGCTATCGTCGTGTTTCCAGGTAATGTACGAAACTGGCCATTATGCTGGAACAATGGTTCTACTCCCTATAAGGTCACCAGAAGTAAAATAAAACACCACTGCAAACAATGCTATAAGTCATTTTTGGCACGAATATGCACTCTGAATGATAAACAATATTTAGTATGTATGCGTGGGTGGCAGTATATTAAAACTTATAAGATTTGTAATAACTTGATGTTTAGAGATGGTGGTTGTTTTCCTGTTATATATGAGCATGTTTTTCCCATTTTTTGTTACTTACCATAACGTAACCCTTGTAACCTTCATTATTCTAGCCAATTTTATTAAGTGCAAAAATTTGTGTACATAAAAATGTACCGTAGCTTCGTTTTTATTTAATAAGCATAGCTGATAAGGGCATCAAATTATGAACGCACAACGCAGAATAGGAATATTTTAGAGAAATTTAACTGAAGAGCGTCGAGCGATAGTTACCTACAAAATATAGCTGTTCATATAAATTCTTGCGCTACTGACTGACTGACAGACAATGCAAAGACAAAATTAATGGGCGCAGGCACCTGAAACATATCATGCATGTTCCTTGGGGTGCACTAAAACGGGATACCTAGAGATTCTCGCGGGTTCAGCCAGAAATTGTTTAATAAAACCGAATGTGTGACCGTAGCTGCGGGGATCCTCAAATTATATATATATATATATATATATATATATATATATATATATATTAATGACGTATAAGTATTATGACCTAAGTAACTGTAAACGTCTAGTCACTAACAATGAATTGTGTTTTATATGCTTTGTGTAATAAAAAAATAGTTTTCCCCAATTTGGCTGTTCTTCGTATCCAGAGCATTAATATTTCTCTACGTCACAAAAATAAAACAGGATATTGGAGTTTTCGCACGAGCTATCTTTTCGTTAAAGCTTATTCATTAATAAAATCGCGTTGTTAAACAATGGTTAAAGCAAGCAACGCTGACCATCAAATTGGCCATAATATAGGGACATTAAATAGAGTAATTGTTTTATGGAATAACGATAATTAAGTTCATACGATGTACCTATAGTAATCACACATTGTAAGATTATATACAGACTAATTAAAAATAATTGCACTTTTAGCTAGCCGTTTGTGTAACTATTAATAGAAAATTATACCTTAGACTGACAGACCTAGAGTAGCGAATTTTATTTATACTAATAATAAATAAAGACTTTTAACGATTAACGCGGTAGCTACTGAATCTGTTAAAATATTGTTTTTGGCATTAGATCGGATAGTAACATTATTAACTAATACAATTGTATTAATTTAGAATGAACATTTTAATCAGGTGAAACGTTTCCGTAACTGGATAGGGCACAATAAGAATACGGTGTTTCCGATATTAATTAAGAAGTTTCCTACTCGACAGAAGACGAGTTTTGAAATAAACATCAAAACCAGAATACTAAGTATTAGTGGGATGGTTGTCACTCCAATGAAAATGTCAGTGCCTTTATATTTTTATCTCAACGTGGCTAATAAATAAGTACCTATATAAAAGAAAATGTACGAGTGTTTACACAACATGATCAAGAAAATATTAGTACCTATACTTTTTGCATTTGCTTTGAATTTGCTATGTTGTATTTAAACTAATTATATAGTAAACTTTACTCGGCTTATTTATTTCTTTGCGCTGTTAAAATAACAACTATAACTCAAAGATATAAAAGCTGTTATCATTTATAATAAATCCGGTACTAGGACAGAATTATAAGGAGATATTCCAGAAATAGTAGAGCTATCATAATAGCTGGACCTAAGCAGGCATTTGAAATCCTGAACACGATGGCCTTAGCCCTTGGAGCAAAACGTTACAGATAGAATGGATTTATCTTAAGCCTAAAAACGTTTACGGAATATTACGTCTTATCACAAAATTGTACCTATTAATAATAATTTAATTAATAACCGCAAGATAAACAATAAATTATGGCTTTAAATCGCCGCGATACATACCCAAAGATAATCATTATAATTTTTGCCCCAAATCTTAAATAACACAATTTTCCTTAACTTTAAAGTAAATTACTTATAATTTTGCTCAAGTTAAGCTTATTTTATTACAATACTTGAGGTAAGTTAAATTAAAAGGTAATCTTTGGGTGCTAGGCCGAGATCTTCATAATTCAGTGACTAATTAAGCCTCTCGGGAATTTTTCAGATGAATTTCAATGAAACTCGTTAGGCAAATGAAATTTTAATACGATTTGTAGTTAGAAAGCAATAAAAATTAGATTTTCGTGGATTTCTTTAGATTATCTTTTAAACCGTTTAGTTAATGAATTTTTAACCGAGTATCCAGTAAGTAATCCGAGAACCTTCTATAATAAGCGCAGGTTGCTCTAGTCTATACACAATTGAAAATTGCTGTTTAATTAAATGTGTAAGTTTTGTAGATTGGGTGTTGGTGTGAAGAAAAAAGGGTTGGATGGCCTTGCCCTCTACAGTGTGAAAAACGTCATACGTTCGTCTCATAGTAATCTTAGAATTTATACTTCATTTTGTAGATTCTCAGCCTAAGTTTAAAATGAAGTCTGATTAAAATTAAACTGCAACATAAACTTCAACCTATGTTATAATGTACGTTTGAAAGAGTTAGTTTCGAAGTTGTACAGAAACATAAAGCAACGTAATAAAATGTTACGTTTAGTTATCTTATCTTATTAATCATGTTGTTCTGTGTGTAATGATTGACTTCTGTGGTTGTTAGATCCTCGACTTAATAAATTACTTAGTTTGTGTTTTTATTTAATGGGGATCAAGCAGAAATAGATTAGATTGTCATGTGTCGATTTGATCCCAAATAATCCATGCATTTTTAAACATGTGTTCAATTGTTCATTGACGTGGCTGGAATACCATATTAACCATGAGCGTGCAGCATTCATGAATATATTTTTCGGGCGTTACGGAGTTACCTAGACGCTCTGGCACATTGGTGTTTCCATAGAATATGATATTTAAAGTAGATAAAATATCTTTATTCCTTAGTGTAGCAGCCATCTGAGGGCATTTGCTGTGACCGCTCTGTGGAAAAGCTAATGCTGCTTGCTTTTGCTAAATTTTGTTCCATTACAAATCAAACTCTAAGACTCAATCAATCAAGCCTTTGCTCGCTTAGATTACAATTTTCACAACCTAAATCATACAACAATTGATTATGATAACGGTACCCAATTACTAAGACATCACTGCATTGGTATAAGAAAAAGAGTAAAAGAACCTAAAAGAGTACCGTCGGCGGGCTGTGAACCAAATAAGTAGAATAGGAATATTCCTCTTGCCGCTAAGCAACAAATCATATAAATGCATAACAGAGAATTTTAAGCAATTATGCATGTATTCAGTCTTTCTTAAGTACCTAACAAAATAAAAAGGTACAATTAGAACTTTCTTTTGCCGTTTCAGCAACAAATAATACGTAGTAGGGAATTTAAATTTGGCTACTATGTAAATAGATAATTAGGGACCAATATGCACGATCACATTGTCTATTTGCATGAATATTCTGATCATTTTCAGCAAATTTAGTCCGACCAATAATAAGTACCTAACTATAGTCCGTGCCACGAGAACATAGACTTTTTGTAAACAAAGAATTTCTACTAAGTGACTTAGCGATAGTTCTGTCAAAAACAAATAATGTCAAATCCATTGAGCGCAACGGTACATAGATACGTGTCATTGGAAACTTATATGCCAATGGATTGGGTTTTTATCGATATTATGCGCTGTCAACAGAATCTTTTGATGTTTTGAGGTACTGACGCATAGAATATCAACATTAGGCGTTAGTTCATTGAAATGTTACATTCTTGGGCTTAACATGCATTTATCAGAGACCAAAATATTTTTTTTTAGTTATCTAGAAGGGGTAAATGTACAGGTAAATACAAGTTTATAGGATCGCAACGCTCTTCCCGCTGCCGGAAAAGCGGGTGCAGAATAGCAGATGGCAAACTATTAGTCGCGCAGACTACCGTAACTTCTAATCGATTTTGTTTGAGTTCATTCTGACGATTTCATTCACAATAAATGTAAAATCTCCATGCTTAGAAATTTTTATGCAATGTACTAGCTAGTTATCTGTAATATTATTCATTGTTGGTCAATAATTTAATATTTTAGGATAGGTAGGCTACTTGGCAAATGATTTATTGCCTATGATTTAAAAACATCATATCAATAATAGAGTAACATGTACTCTATAATTCTGTACTCTATCATTTACATACATGGTACTCTATTTTTCCTTAATTTACAGAATAAATAACGTGTAAATTAACGACAAAAAAATCGGCAAATTTATGAACATTCGACCATTCAAACACAAAATCAAATATTTTTATTTCAGTAAAATTTAACAATATAAATTTAAAAACACAGTAGTATAAGTAGGCATTGAAAAAAAGACTGTTCAAAAAGTATAAAATCTAAAACACAACTGTTTAAAAAAAGGTTGTGAAGCCCTGAATGTTTGTTTACAAAAAGTCTATCTTCTCGTGGCATCAACTATAGTAGGTACAATTCAAACGGAACCCTACCATGCGTACGAGTCTTCTTCAAATTTGATCGGTTTTAAAACTATTCTCACTAAACTATGTAGGTAGCATTCATTGCTTGCCGGGCCTCACATTGTAAGTCAAGAACCTGTGTCAATAGCACTCTAGTTTTGGTATTCTATTGTTAGTAGCCGTGTCCCAATAATACTAAAAATACGTCATAACGCACACTTTGAATCCACTATAGACAGAACGCCTTTTGTGTGACAAGCATGAACAGGGACAGGTCAACTTATAATAGATAGTTTGTGCCTTGACGTGTAGTAGCGCGTACAGAAAGAACAATAACAAATTAAGATGCTTGTGTGCTACTGTAGGCAATGCTAGTTGACTTCGTAATAATAATAGTTATGTTTACTTTGTTTTCCATTCGTGCAAACAAAATTGTACCCTAAGGCTTTCATAGAAGACTTTAGATGGTTTGTAGATCATAAAATTGCTAACACCTCAAAAGTAAGGTCCCGATGGTCTAATGCTGGTACAAGAAGGTCTTTATTGGTGTTGTTTGTTTAAATACCAAATAATGTACCACTTACTCGCTTTTATTCAAGGAACCAATTAAAATTCATTTCATATAATAGATCAACATGTACATTTCCAAATAGTGGTAGATGACCCCTTGATAGTTATATTAGGTTTGTTTCACGTTGTACACAAAAATGCCAAATATATCGTCATATATTCTGACCACTTATGCTGACTGTTAGGTATTGATAAAAGTTATCATTATAGCAGACTCAATACAAAAATCTGTAATAATATAATAGGATCGAAATAAAACCGAAGGAGTTTTAGGTCAATCCTATTATAATTTCTAGAGACTAACGAGGCAGTCTCCAAAACATTGTGTAATACCGCGTAGGTATGTATTAAATGACGTTGTTTATAAGGAAATATCAAAGGTAACGCTATTTTTGTATCATTTTATTTGAACAATTACCAAATGAACGTGAATATAATGTAATATTTAAACATGATCGTATGTAATATTTAAAACAATTATTATAATTTTATACCGTTACTAAATGATAACGATTCGAACTACAAATAAAAAAGTGTGCATATCAAAATCATTTAGGTTAATAGTAGCAGTGAACCAAAATAAAACCTAAATATGGTTATTTTACAATAGTAGTAGTTTTTGTAACACGCAACTGGCGGGTGGACATTTTGCTTTTACATAGCTTTAATATATATCTTTATTTAAGTATAACTATTATATAACATATTATTAGTATATTATATAAATATTTTTATTTTATTTATACACTTATATATATTTTTATATAAGTCATATTATGCTAGATACAAGTAATGACGATGACAGCTTCTTAACTGCTAGTAGTAGTCTCAATGACAGTTTCACTAGTTTGCCCTCACTTGCAGAGATTCTTCAGTCTCAGTTCTCTGACGTCGCGGGGAACTTTAATGTAGTCCATATAAATGCCCAAAGTATTCCAGCCCATTTCCCTGATATGCTGACAACCTTTGACTGTAAGAACATCCATGCTATTCTCGTTTCAGAGTCATGGCTCAAACCATGTCTGCCATCAACTTCATATTCTCTTCCGGGGTTCCACCTAATTAGAAATGATCGCGCGGTTGGTGCTGGTGGCGGTGTTGCTATATACCTACGTGCTCAAATTCCCTTCCGTATAGTAAGCACCTCATCGCAACCACCACCCGCGAATGCCGGCGAGCATCTCTTCTTAGAAGTGGAACTGAATCATTCTAAAGTTCTTCTAGGTGTCTATTACTCTCCTTCGTTACGTATAAATTTTTTCCCTTCTTTCGAACAACTCCTAGAATCTTTAGTACCTTCTTACAGTCACGCAATTGTAATGGGTGATTTTAACACCTGCATAATAAAACAGGATAATCGTGCCACAACCCTCGAGCGTATTGTACATTCGAGCAATCTATCTATTCTTCCTCTCAATGCTACACACCATTTTCCAAACTCTGTACCTTCTCTCCTTGACCTAATTTTCGTTTCTTCCCCTACTTTTGTATCCAAACATGGTCAGTGCTCTGCAGATTCTTTCTCTTACCATGATCTAATCTATCTTTCATACACAATACGCCCACCAAAGGTAAAACCTAAAATTATTATGCAACGCAATTTCGGTGGGATGGATCGTTTGAAGCTCTGCGAAGATGCCCGTAATATTGATTGGTCTCCTTTGTACTCATCAGACTGTGTAGATAACAAAGTCCAAATTTTCACTGATAAGTTAACTCACCTGTACGACGAGCATGCACCAATCCGTGCCATTAAATTAAAGCATTTACCTGCACCTTGGCTGACTGACGAAATTAAAATTCTTATATCAAAGAAAGCGGCTGCCAAGGCAAAGTATAAATGTCGTCCAACCCCTGCGAATTTGGAAAAATACACAAGTACTAGAAATCTCTGCAATAAGGCGTGTAGGAAAGCACAACGCCAACATATTCACAGCTCTGTTGAAAACGGAGACCCAGTTAAAATCTGGAAATTTCTAAGAACACTGGGAGTTGGTAAGTCTCGCAATGACACAATCTCCAATGATATAAATATAGATTCGCTTAACGCACATTTCACTGCTTCACCCAACTTTGATGGAACAACAAAATCAAACACGTTACAAGATCTTTCACGTATCCCAACTCCCAAATATTCACCTTTTGTTTTCGAGCAATTTGCCAGTTGTGATGTTAAAAAGAGCATCACTTCAATCTCATCCAATGCTGTTGGTAATGACTGCATCAGTCGAAACATGATTCTACCCATCCTAGATGAAATCCTCCCTGTCCTTTGTCATATCCTAAATTACTCAGTTACCAGCGGCGTCTTTCCATCAGCGTGGAAAGATGCACAAATAGTTCCAATACCTAAAAAATCCAAACCCTGTTCCCTTACTGACTTCCGTCCTATATCTATACTTCCATTCCTTTCCAAAGTCCTTGAGCGTCTTGTGCATACGCAACTCTGTACTTTCCTTTCCAAGAATGCTCTCCTGAATCCTTTCCAATCCGGTTTTCGTCCTGGTCATAGTACTACCACAGCATTGGTTCATATCACTGATGAGATAAGGCTGGGCATGGATGGTGGAAAGCTCACGCTGTTGTCCTTGCTTGATTTTAGCAACGCATTTAATACCGTGGATTTTCACATCCTACTTGCCATACTCCGCTCTATTAACATATCTCCAACGGTAATTGACTGGTTTCATAGTTACCTGTTTGGACGCCGACAGCGTATACGTGTTGATGAGTCGTACTCTTCGTGGTGTAATACAACTGTCGGGGTACCGCAGGGTGGCGTGCTATCTCCGTTACTTTTCGCAATTTTTATTAATTCTATCTCCAAACAGTTACTTTCGTCCTACCACCTTTATGCAGATGATTTGCAGATATATTCACAGGCACCAGTAGAGTCAATTTCAATGGCGTTTTCTAATATTAACACAGATTTGGCGCATATCTGTACGTGGAGCAAAAATTATGGTCTGAAGGTAAATCCGTCAAAAACACAGGTCATTCTAATTGGCAGTTCCAGGATGATATCCAAGATCAATGGGTCACAACTGCCTCAGATTCAGTTCGACGGTAACATTTTACCGATCTTAGATAACGTCAAAAACCTTGGCATTTATCTGGATAAAACTTTTTCATGGGGAAGTCAAATACAGGAGACCAGCCGCAAACTGTTTGCTTCAGCTGGATCGTTACGTAGGCTGCGGAACTTTCTTCCCACCACCACCAAGATTGCGCTTGCACAATCCTTGCTTCTCCCAATACTCGATTATGCCGATGTCAGCTATCTTGATCTTAATGAGGACCAACTTGATAAACTTGAGCGTCTCCAAAACTTCTGTATTAGATTCATTTTTGGCTTACGCAAATATGATCATATATCTGAATTTCGATCCAGGCTCAAGTGGCTCCCAATTCGACTTCGCCGGAATACTCATATCCTTATGTTACTGTACAATGTGTTGTTCAATCCTAATACCCCCACGTATCTCAAAGAACGTTTTAAGTTCCTTCATGACACACATTTAAAGACTTTGAGGTCGTCGGTGGATCTGAGACTGCAGATGCCAGCACATACCACAAACTACTACGATAAATCCTTTGCTGTTCAGGCTGTGCGTCTGTGGAATGCGCTGCCGGTTGAAATTAGGCAAGCTAAATCATCGAAAATATTTAAAAATGCACTAAAGAAGCACTATCTGTCATTGTAAACAAATTGTATCACTGTATATTGTGTTTATATTATTATATGTATTATATGTAAATTGTACCTATATATATATAAATGTATATTATGTATTTATTTATATGTTTAGCACCTATCATATCTATTGTATGTATGCCTGCTTATGTATGTATATATATTATGTATGTATATAATAAAAACAATTTCTAGTAAGCAGATACTTTTGGTCGCTACACATCAAAGCTTTTTGTCATGTTCAGTCTGTCCATCCTAAGGTTGCCTGTAAGAGATCGCACTCAGCGATAAGGCCGCCCTTGTGCATTTGATATGTATCTACATTTAAGTTATTTACACCAAATTTGTACAAACATTTGCACAATAAAGCAATTATCTATCTATCTATCTATCTATGGTTGATGAAATTTGAATTTTCCTAACGAATACAAAATGACACAAATCCTTATCTTAAATGGCAATCTATTGCATACATTTGTGCAGATTTATGCGACGAGACCAAAAAACAGTGGCAGTTTATATGCGAAATTATGTAAAATATCACTTAGTGTATCTAGATAAGTTTATTATAGAGAAACAAGGTGTAATGTTCCTCTAACTACTGAAAGAATTCTATGTCAGGCTAAGTTCTATATAGAAATCTCGTCTGTAAATTTCAATAGCGAGATTCAGGATCCTTGTAGTTTCGTTGCCGTCAGTGTTAGTGTCTTCACTGCTGTCCGATAGATGACATCAGTTAGTCACGTTTATTTGGCAGAATATTAGCTATGAGTATTGCACTCATAGCTAATATTTTCTCAACCCCAAGGGGTAGCAATGCACTTGTGACTCTTGTGGTGTTGCTTGTGTCTATGGGCGGTGGTAATCGCTTACCATCAGGCTATCCGTCCGCTCGTTTGCCACCCATTACCATTACGAAGGAACAAAAAAAAAACTACTGATGTGACAGCTCATGCAACGAATGCATGTTGATGAACAGACTGGGCAGGTACTGGTTATTTTGTTATTCAAATTGGTACGAACCTATAATAAGTGTTTGCTCTTTCTTTGGGTCTGTATTTTAATTACGCCACAGCCATTCCACTACGAATGCCGATAGCACAAATTCAGCTTAATGAAGTCAAGAAATTCTACTCAATATAATTCAATACCATTTGCTCTTTTTATTTGTAAAGTATTTGCCTCTCGGGATTTACTAGGATTTATTGGAGTAAACATAATTATTTGAATTCAGTGCTATGTGAATCCGAGGTTTTATGAAATAAGAGTTGAGAAAATTAATATAACACGCTGTTACGTTCACAAAAAAAGAATACCGAGCATTTTACTATACCGAATCACGTTCCCGCTTAAGTTGTAGTGTTCACGCGGTAACTAGATGGAGATAATACTTTGACTCAACCAGTAAATCACTCGTAGCATCAGTATTCTATTATTTGAATAATAAAACCGGTCCCGTCCGTTTTGGCAGTTTAGGCTTCGGTTACAGGTTTGTTTGTTTGCCGGCACTGATAAGACTGCTTTGCCTCTTTGGTCCAGCGGTAGTGTTAGTGACTGCGGATCATGAGGTCTCGGGTTCGATTCCCGGCTCGAACAAAAAGTGATATTGGTTTTTTTGTTAGGAATATTAACCAATAGAAGTTCGGAGTCAGGGAGGTGGTGTGGTGGTGTGGTGGTGTGGTGTCACACCCCCGTGCCTCGGAAAGCACGTTAAGCCGTTGGCCCTGCGTCCAATCTCTCTCCGGTCGTGTCGCTTGTGGCGTCCACTCGGGCTAAGAGAGTGTAGGAATAGAGAGTGCACGGATGACATTAGACTGCTTTACTAAAGTTGTACTTCATATTGCAACATATTGATGTTGATCTGCAAAATATGCAGTCACTAAGGCTGCTTCTTATAACCGATAATTTTGGGAAGGATCACTACAGCTGATATTTGTTACATATCATCAAGATGGTGGATCTCTTAGGCATATATCGTCTTACTTATAAAAATCTCGTTGAGTGTGACTTAGCCACCTCTCAGCTCAACAGCTCTCGAGCATTTAAACAATGTTTAAATTTTCTTTACTTATAAACGTTGTTTAGCTGTTGTTTGGCTGAGTAACTGATAAAGAACAATACCCATACGAGGACCACAGATAATAGCCGAAATAGTCGACTAAATAACGCAATAAAATGGACACGATTGGCTATTTTGTATTGTGACGGCCGGTGTCATGTCAAAATGTCATCACTACAGTCGTCAAAAACTACTGACGTCTACACGACAAACTAGCCGGTCGTCAAACACAATAATTAGCAAAGAGGTTTGAAGACTATTTCATTATTTGGAAATGACAGTTTTTTAGTTCGATGACTTATACACTCTGTCAAGTGTTCGCCAAATTCACCAGTCATTGACAACAAGGCAATGGCCGTGCGGATAACACATCCCGTTCACGTTCTGCGGGCGTGGGTTCAAATGCCAGTCAGAACAGTTATGTGGATTATGGTTTTTATGAAATTTGGAAAATGTTTATGAATATTTGGCAAATATTTAAAAAAGGATTATTTAAATATTTCGAATAAAAATTAGAAAATTCTAGAAACTTCAGGAAGGAATGGAAAGGTTAAAAAGATACAGGAGATGGAAAAACAATTGAATTATGAAAAGAAAATCTAAATTAGTGGATCTAGAACATTTCTAGTTGTATATAAGGCGGTGTAGACGCACTGAGCGCCAGTTTAAGTCAAGAAGTGGTAAAGTGGAGAAGAAAAGGAAGAAGTAAAAGGAAGAAGTAAAAGGAAGAAAGAAGTAGTAGTGAAAAGTGAAAGTATAGTGCAGTGAAGTGCAGTGAAGTGCAATGCAAAAGACGTTAGTGTTGGTGCTGTCCGCGTCGATATCGAACGACGCGTCGTGTGTGTGAAGTCGAATAAAGTGTCATCAGTGCTACTCGGTGTTTCCTTCCAATCCCTTCCGTTACCCCGTCCGTAACAGTATCTATGAGTCATAGACACATAGCAACGACATGATATCTCCATGGCAACGATATTCTGTCATAGACTATGACAGAATATCGTTGCTATGACAAATAACAAAAAGTCTGAGAGCAGGTGAACAATTTTAGTTCATTTTTTGAAACACTACGAGAAATATTGCTAAATTTTGAAATGTATCTATTTTTCTATTACTACACTTTCTTTGAGATTCAATCTATTTCCTTAAGGGTAGTATACTAATTACAGGTGTATTTTTGTGTTCATAAAAAGATCTAATAAATGTTCTGTTTCGGTAATTGTTATTATTTAGGATGGAGTTATTTATTTACGCCGAAAATATTATTGAGAGACCGCATAAGTGCTATCGGTCGTGATTTCGCGAGATTCAACCGCATCGCAATTCGCAGTAACCTTGAGCAGGCAATTCGCAGTAACCTTGAGCAGGAGATACAGCCAATATAAGCTCTCCTTATAAAAAATATACATTAGAATGCCTCAAAAACCTTTTTTATGGCTGTACAAAGATTCAAGTGTTTGTAGGGGGCCGCTACACTTCAACTAGACCTCGACTATCTTATTTAGGTTCATTTAAGGACAATCACAGAATTTCTTGCAATGCCTCAATTGGGTATGTCACCAAAAATAGTTTACCAACTCTTCTACTGTCTAGAGTCTGGGCTTGAACTGGGTAAGGTTTACAGAGATAAGTGGAAGCGATTAATTCATCCAGTCTTTAGCCCAGGGCAAAGATCTACACACTTATACTGTGATTGCACAGTGATTATATTTCAACTTACCTTAGATCTCCTGGTGATGTTCTTGAGTGGACCTATAAGATTACACTCATAATTTTGGCCAAAATAACAAGCAAATCGTTATAGTTACCAGTCCAATGGTCAGGATTTTCTTCAACGAAGTCCTTGGGCACCAAACACGTGCACGGATTCACACAAGTTTTACAATGTTCAATATGATACAATTTTTATCACAAATAAACCGATGCCGGCAGATCAATTAGCGGCAATTCACTAGGGTTTTCGGTAGTTTACTTCAATATCACAAAAGCACGCGAGATTACAAGATACGGCGTGGACACAAGACAAAACTTTTATACCGGACACGACCATGAACCAGAGTGAATGAATGACAGTTCATAGTGTGACCATAGTCAAAATTTACAATAGACTAAACAAACGTTACTAAACCGATATTATCGATTTGACTTATCACAAATAATATTTCTATTTCAAACACCTATTATTATGTTGTTCTAAAAATATCGGAAGGAAATAATTTATAACTATACTAGTTAAATCTTCTATATAATTTTGGAAATCTGCTAGATTTTCGAAATCTATGTTTAATTATAAGTAAACAACATTAAAATTGAAAAAAAATGCAAATAAATAAATTTGACATTGTATAAAATGTCATTGATCGAACAGCTGATTCAAATAAAACCCGCCATTGTGCCTCTTAGCAACGCTTAAACAAGGTCCCGGTGTTGTTTAAATTTGACAGCTATTTGAACATCACAGTGGCTAGTAAACGCTAAACAGGGTTTATAGGTAAGGTTTTTGCTAATCAGCCTCTCAGCAGTTGTTTAAAATTTTGAATAACGTTTTTAAGTAAGAGGGATAGTTTCTAGTTGTTAAAACATGCTAAATTTTTTTGATGCTTCACTTTATCTTAATATATAAAATCCTTGCGTTACTGACTGACTGACAGACACGCTACAGTCAAAACTATTGGGCGCAGGAAGCTGAAATTTGGCATGTATGTTCCTTGGGGACCGTAGGGGTGCACTAAGAAGGAATTTCCCGAAATTCCCACGGGATCGACCAAAACGGAGAAATTAAAAAAAAATGCTGGCGTAGCTGCTGGCGTCCTCTAGTTTATACATATAATATATTTATAGTTCCGTAATAAATAAAACTAAAATCTCTTTATCATATCTACAAGCAAATCTGGAATACTTGTAATTTAATACCAGATATTGATGTTTACGTGATCGCATTCCTTGTCCCGCTGCTGCCAATTTTATAAGATAAACTACCGACTGTAGTTCCTCTCTAATTCTTCTTCAATAATTTTATTTGGTCGTTATTTTATTTGGTCGTTTTTTTTTATTTTATTTATTTATAGACTCACGCCTGTATCCCCGAAGCGGTAGGCAGAGGTGTAATATTACACCCACATTTCGCCAGGAATTTTTAGGTCCCACGTAATAGGGGCGAGCCTATTGTCGTACCGGGCACATTACCAGGCTCCGTGCTGCTACTGAGAATTTTCTAACGGAAAAACCCAATAACACTTTGCCCGACCCGGGAATCAAACCCGAGACCTCCCAGTCCCACGCGCACATTTGTGCCGCGAGACCAACGAGGCTGTCTAATGGTTATATTTGATTCAACGAGTAAAAGTGAAATGATCAAAGTGGTAGAGAATTAAATAGTTTGCCAAATAACCTATAAAAACCATCGTATTTTTCCAAGTTGACAGCCACAGTTTTGACTCCAAAATCTTGAGTTTCCCTTTGCGCTAGCTTCCCTAGAAATCATGAAAATTTAATTGTTTCTCCTGAATAATACAACCCCAAATATATTTTCTTAACTAACTTTATTTAACACTCATGGTTACACCTTTGGTATTTAGGGCTACTGCTCCGCTACGGTGGCTAAAAGCGTAAAGTTGTATAGCCCAAAGCCTTTCCTGATAAATTGACTATTCAACACGACAAGAATTATTCAAATCGGACCCGTAGTTCATAAAATAAGCGTGTTCAAACAAACTCCTCAGTTTTTTATATTAGTATAAATATTGAAGAAGGATTGTATTTGATTTAAATATAGTAAATTAACAAAAGATACAGAGTACCAGGTATTTATATATTTTTCTCTAAATGGTCAGTATCATTTTAGTGGATCGAAAACTCTGCTATTAGTATGACGAACCGCACAAACAAAATAATAATACATCCTAAACAAATTGTACGTTATACATACAGCAATAATTTAGTTCTACGAAAATTATCAGTCAGTATATTGTCAAGCCCACTTAAAATGATGAGGCATCAGAATAATTTACTAGTAACTGACTCCATATCACTTTTGTACTGTCGCTGCATGCAAGATGAGTTGGCAATGACATCACACCTGTCCTTCGTAAACATACTGGCTTTATATTCAGGTGAGTTATTGTATTCTATTTGTTTGTAGATAAAGAGGATAATCATTGGTCGTGCTTTGATATATAAAACTGTTATTTATTTATTTTATTAGGACAATGACTTGGCCAATGCATATTAAACATGTTTTTGTTGCCACTCTCAATCTTGTATAAAAGAGAATAGTCTTATATTGAGCCTTATTAGTTTTACTGAGATCGAAGAGAGACGTTGAGATAGTAGCCATTCAAACGGACCTTAGTATTAATATTGTTGGAATATAACACAAGCTAATTATCCGTGATTACATCTGTGTTAGGTACCATAGAATATTGTATTCTGCATCTAATACAAGGTCAGATGAGAATGCACTTACGATTTGGTGCTGATGAATCTCGATTTGGAAAAACCTTCAGGACTGTTAGGACTTAAATATTAAAGCTAGATAAAATTTTAGCTTGTATAATTTTACTGTAATAATCTGAATTGTCTCGGATGTCCTCTAAATATTTTTTAGGAAATTATACTTACAAATTGATAACGTTTTTTTTATAAAATAGTATCTATACATAGGTTAATTAATCGTATTTTTATTGAATAACACTTTTTTTTCAATTTGTTGTTCCATGGCTTTTTTTGTTCATCCTCATTAGTGCTACTCAATTAAGTTGATATCGATTGCCTTTAAATATCTTCGGGAATGTAATAAGGTACACTTTCGTCCACATTTTTGTAATGTTGATCATTCACTTTTGCGGTAATATAATAAACTAGAGGACGCCAGCAGCTTCGCCTGCATTTTTTTTCATTTACCCGTTTTGGCCGATCCCGTGGGAATTTCGTGAAATCCCTTCTTAGTGCACCCCTACGGTCCCCAAGGAACATATATGCCAAATTTCAGCTTCCTGCGCCCAATAGTTTCGGCTGTAGCGTGTCTGTCAGTCAGTCAGTAACGCAAGGATTTTATATATTAAGATATCACAATATGAAGGTATCAGAATCAGTTTAAATATAGGATTTATTGCTAGCCTGTGAGCAATTTATTGGCAAGAAACATCTATATTTTATATATTATTTGAAATTCTTTGTATTCGTATCGTCTCAAAGACCTTCGATAATAAATAGAACGTCTTTTTAGATCGATTATTATACGGCTCTTCCATAATACTAAAAATAACAACTGAACTCCGATGGCAAAATATTCACATGATTGCTGAGAGTCAATAGTTTATCCCTACTAATATTATAAATTCGAAAGTGTGTATGTATGTATGTTCCGTTTTCACGCTAAAACGGCTGAACAGATTTTGTTGAAATTGAATACAGAGATATATTGGACCATGAACACGGACATAGGCTACCATAAGTTGCAAAAATTAAACTGGGAGGGATTGTAGGGAGGGTAGAAGTTTGTACGGCACAAATTTACCTCTTGGAAGGAAGAACGCATGCGCATAATAATTGAGTGCTGCGCATGTGCTACCACATATCTGTCAGTACTGTCACGTCATACATAATGTCATATTGTGCACGTTGATTAAATTATTCGCATATGTAAACTAATAATTATACAATATAATAAGCTTAAACGGCTGAAACGATTTTCCCTACTAATATTAAAAATGCAAAAATGTTTATAGAGATATATTGAACATGTATTAGAACATGGCTTTGACAATTTGACTGTATGCAAGGTGATGTTATTCCTCCTATTTATTACCCTTAGAGTGCTTTCGGTAGATAACGCTAGATAATGACATGGATACTGACCGAGTTACTTTGTACCCTACCCTATAGAGTTTCTGAAGTCTTTAAAATAATCAGGAGTGTCATCACACAACTTGAGACTGAAAGTAGATTTGTGTTACCCCGAATTTAACGCGCGCGTAGCGGCGGGCAAAAGCTAGTCTGAAATAAAAATAAAACCTTTTGAAGGAATGGCTTATAATACCGCTGACATCTGACATTAGAAGAGAGAGGTATTAAGCCTGTTTAGCCGTACTTACATACAATTTAATTCCACTAGTCACAAGTAATGTATAGTAAAATTAACTGTATAATGAAATTGATGTCGAAAATATTCAACATGAGCATATGTATTTGGAGAGATGCTCTCATTTCACAGACAAATCTGATAAAATCTTTATTCCATCTAAAGCAATATTATGTAAATCTTTGCCGGCGTTTCTCAAGAATATTTTGCAGTAAAAATGTTGGGAGATTTATGTTGTCAAGGAATGATGAAATTTTTGTGCATCTTTCTTGTCTTATGGTTAATGTATGTATGTCTTATGTGGTCTATATGGTTGGAATGGTGTGTGTGCCCGAGCTATTATTCTTAACCTATTTTTATTCTCTATAATTATAGGGGAAAGGAACGCATGTTGGGCGGGGGTAGAAGAATGGGAGTAAAGTATGAAGATACATTAGATTTCACTTCCATTTTGACTATCATTAGGGCGGCTAGCCGTAAGTAATAGGCTGGTATACAGTGAGCTGGTGCCCAATTTTCATAGCGCAAAGTGGAAAATGTGCTGTACGACATTTTTTTCTTCTTCACAGTGTTCATTAGCACTTGATAATACAAATATTTCCACGATGTTTGCTTTAGGGGCAGCTGAAAGAATATGCCTTATTTATTATTATATGTAGATATGTCTTATTTTGATAACTTTACCATTCAGGAACCATAGTCACTAAAACACTGAAGTGGGACTGGATATTCATCATAACAGCCGAAAGACGTCCACTGCTGGACATAAGCCTCCCCCAAGAATATCCTAGTGAACCAATCTTGAACCACCCACATCCATCCCAACATGGTCGTCGGTCCACCTTGCGGAAGGCCTACCTCTGCTACTATGTCCGGTGCGGGGCCGCCACTCCAGGAACTATCTGCTCCAGCGGCCACTGGTTCTTCTGGCAGTGTGCCCTGTCCGTGACTGGTTCGCCTGGCTAGATATTTATATTTTCAAATAGTTTAATAAGCGAACACGTGGAATGTGCTCAAAGCTTCGTGATTATATCACGAAGCTTTGAGCACATTCTACGGTGACACTTAGTTGCGAAACGCCTATATCTGCAAGACGATCTAGCAGAGTATGCTTGATTTATTGATGCCCATTGCAATGTGTTACATTCGTAAATAAGGAAGCTAGACACTATCAACATTGAGCAAATATGAAATTGACACATGTGCAATACAGCCTTGGCAAATTAAATTACTAAAATAGAGAGATTTGCTAAGTCGATTTCCGCGTAGACAAATGCATAGACTCTTACTTATTGTTTCTAGTCGTGGTGACAGCGACAAATTATCCATGCCTAAACTTCAAATCTCAAGCATATTTTGACTCCATGGCGCTATTTTTGACTGTCCAATATAAGAGGACTTTAGTGGAAAATGCAGGTTTTCATGTCATTTATTGAAAATATTTAATGAATGGAATGCGAAATTCTTGTGTTAACAACTTGGTAAGGTGACTCAATAAATTTTATTAACATTTTACCAGGTTTGAAACAAATACTTAATAATATTGGCGAATCGCAAACACTTTTTTTGATGATTCATAGATATCATAATATATGTTTGAAAGAAAAATTTTAAGTGGATAGAAAATTATTCAATTTTGCATTCTTACACAATTATATCATCGTACAATACCGGAATATGGCAAAACACTGTTATTCCGCCTCATAAATAAACGTGGGCCGATCTAAATGAGATTATTTTGATAAATCGACATAAAACAAGCTTATTTATTAATCGAATAATTTACTTCAAAGCCTTTTTATACAAAGAAATTATACATTTCATTTATAAGATTCGTTATGAAGCATTTCATTGATAGGACTTAATACTACTCACGAATTATATGGAAACTTAATTGATGGTAAAGATACTTGCCCGAGTTTTAATGAGGTATTTTGTTAAAGAGTTTATGTCAGTTGTGGGTAGCAAAGACATAAAGTTGTACAGAATACTAACACGTCAGGCGCCTCGGCTGTCTGATTCTATTGAACATGTCATCAGAAGACTTCAGCATTCTCGCTACTTTTACAGTCTGTTCTCCAATTGTTTCAGTAGCAGTCTGCGTTCAATCAACTTTACTGAAATAGAAATCAACCAACAAAAACTGCCTAGATTTGCTTATCATAGTTCTAGCGTTATCTCAGATGCATGTGTGCATGATAGCGTGTCCAATTCTCGGGAACGCGCCATGAATGCGCTGCATACGCACCGCTTGCGTGCTGTTCGCACGCCCTTCAGGCGCCGCTTGCGAACCGATCGCGTCGCAAACAAATAAGATGACACTGTCAAACACCTAAACACATAGCCAGCAATATGTGGGCACAATACTTCATCACAGCCTTTCGCGTTCATAATGTCGTGAATCTGTCTACAAGAAAATCATTTATTCATATTTAAGCACATTGCCGCCTCGAAGCACGTTTGAATCTTCACATATACATTAACACACACTAAAGCGTCTGTCCTCTATCATTTACACATACTTAAATCAAGTCACCTCGTCCTTTTCAAAGTTGATGTGACAATTACGAAAACGCGCAGCTACAAATGTTTTTGTCATGCAATGGCCGTGTTTTAGTGAGCGAAACCTGAAGGGTCGAAGCACGCAATTCCAATGTTATCGGGGACTTTTAGTAGCCACCCGTGGTTTTGTTGATTAAGATTTTCTTTAGTTTTATAAGGTTAAGGCGCTGTTAAACCTCAGAAGCCGTGAAACTCCTAATTTTTCGTCGCGCATCTAGCCATAACGGTACATATTACAAACTAGCAAAAATTAGAGCTTAAAGTCAAAAGTCTGACTGAAAGACTTTTGAAAGAATTTTTTATGTACGTAAAATAGAATCACGGTAAAAAAATCACAAAATCGAGGCAGAAAATAATCTTTCGTCTCACTGTTTGCAATATTTTGATCGTAAGCTGTCGTATTTTTTTTGATAATATTGTAGGAAATCTAATGAACTAAATAATTACCCTATTTATTTTCATATTATACCTGTATATTTTGTAAAATTAAATAAAATCTGCCAAACGTCTATGATTTTGACGCTCGGTAGATCCCATCAATATCAAACGCTTCAGCAATTTAAACCTTATTAGCATAAGCGGTGTACTGAGTGTCAGTTGCTAGTTTACGCCCCGCCCAGACCTCATCATTCGGCTATGAGCCCTGTGAGAGATAGGTCATGTCGCTTGCGTCTCCGCTGCACGAAATTTTACGTAAACCTGTTTGTTATTATAATACGCCGATTTGAGTTCGTAATTTCATGTTTTATGTTATAGACTGAATATTTTGAATCAAATAGGCTTTTCATGTAACTATGGGCACATATAATTAGGACCTAAGTTTATACTCTTGTTGCGTTTAATGTGTTATTGTTTCTGTGCTTATAAATATATAATTAGAAGAATAAAATATGGACAATTAGAGAAATGAAGTTCTACGAAGGATTTGTACAAGAAAGCGTCGTAATAAAATAGAAATTTATCCATGGCCAAGTGATTATGAAATATGTAACATTTTTACACAAATTATTTTCATAAGAGTCTTTTATGACTAACTATGTTACTTATATATTATCGATTATGCATAATATAATTATATAAATTATTCTCACAATACATAGCTGCCACAGTTTTCAATTTTTGAAAGAGTAATAACATAAAATCGAATCATTTTATGTACCTATATTTCAAATTCATTAGCTTGTCAGAGCGCCTGGAGCGCTAAGATGCCGCCACGGCGAACAATAATGATGACAGCGCTAATATGGCGCTCCGCAATCCGCACACAAGCGGTAACGAATGTTGTATTATTGTGTTTTGAAGATAAACCTTTTTAGGTACATCGGGTAAAACTTTGATTATTCATAAACTATTAGGTATGTCTCAGTACATCTAATATCTTTTTAATTTCTAAAATCAATCATTTATAAGTAAGAAGGTGACTTCTCTGTTTGCTATAACACAAGATATAGTATTTTTTTAATAGTAAAGTACGTAACTAATTATCATTATTGTAATTACAGTGAAGTTAAAGATAACAGTTCTGCAACGTCTTACACACATTTGACTTCAGTCATTCCTAACACGATCTGTTCAAGAGCTAGCCAAGAAATGCCAAACAATTTTTTGAACAAATTTGAATCAAATTCCGTAGTGATAAGCAAAAATTACAAGAGGGATAGCAGTGACTGGTTCGAATTGCGTAAGAATATGTTGGCAGATTGAAATTTTTGTATAGTGGTAAAAAGAAGAGATAACAGCAGTAAAGCCAACTTAGTAAAAAATATTGTGTACAAATAAAATATTTACAATGTAAAATCAGTTGCGCATGGAATCTTAAATTAACAACTGGCTTTGCAACAACTGGCGAAGCAAGAAAATGTAACAATCGAGCCTTGTGGATTATTCGATTACTGGTGCCACGCCAGATGGATTAATAGGTCCAAACACGATTGTGGAAATTTAATGTTCTAAAGTTGCATATAAGAATGGCCTGGAGAATAGTATAAGAGCAAAAAAATACAAATATGGAAACATGATAAAAAAGTGAACTGACTAGTCTAAACAAATATTGTAATTGTCATTACCAAATTCAGGGGCAACGCCACGTTACACGCAAACAAAAGTGTTTATTTGCTGTGTGGAGTGGCGAAAGTATACCACTGAAATAGAAATTATAGAAAGAGATGATGTTTTCTGGGAGAAGCTTGTGACGTTTTATATGAATTGGCAGTTGCCTGAAATTGTTGATTCTCGTCAAGCTCAAGGGATGGCATTGCGAGATCACGGAGAGGAAAATGTTTCATCAGTGCTTGAAATTTCTACAATACCAAGCCGTAAAAGGAAAGTAAATGAAACTGTGCCTCGTGAGCAACAGCAAATAATAAGTCTTATCACCTCAAACACTGCCTTTAACATTCGAAGAGAATAAAGAAAACCTGCTGGGTTGTAGCAGACAGCTAACTTTTGATGAGCTGTAAACTCTGTATTTCGTTAATAAATTATAAATGAATATAAATAAATATCTTTTAATATTTATTTTCTTTGAAACAACAAATATTTGAAGCGAAATAAATTTTTTATATTTTTCCATACAAACATGTATGACGAGAGCTAACGAAAAAGCAGTAACTCAAATTCTAATTCTATAATTTTCTAAGCGACACAGCAGTATCTCATGAATAAGGTATATCCACATATATTTATGATGTTTCATCTATTTTGAAAAATAATAATGGGTTGGGTTTCGAAACAAGTCGCCTGAATTTGAGGGTATTGGTAGTGTAGGGGGCTTAAGGGAGTTCGTTTTAATCACCTAATAGTAATTTTGGCTGCCGGAGTTGGGTCTAAATATTTTTAAACAATTTCCAAAATTTCATTAATACTTCGGCAATTATGCAAAACGGAACGTAGTTTTAATACTTTAGTACAGATTTACAAATGTCTATTTTATGTTTTATGTGAAAAACGTGAAACGAAACGCAAAACTGCCATCTTGGAATGATCATATTGACAGCTAATGTCAAATTTGTGCGTCATTGCTTTCGAGTGCCTAGGGTTAGGTGCGACTGTAATAAGTAACTCAATAGGTTATGTTAGGTTCTCTTTTGACCCTTAATCCGAAAATAGGAGCCCTTCGCAGGGCTCCGTCAACCTTAGTTTATTAAACTAGTGTGATGAATGTGAAAGTTGGCAGTGCCATGACACCGATGTTTGGAGATTTTTTTTTTCAGAGGAAACCAAGTATTTCCGGCAAGTGAAAATGCCTCACCATTTTTTAGACCTTTTGTTTCTGGGGGGGTTTTCTGGGGTTTTAAGACCTCCCCTCCTCTCTCTCCAATCACTCACAACCCCTAAAAACAGCGACGTATTTCGAAACCTTTGCCATAATAATTATACCTATAATAACAATAAACATCCATAAATAAATAAAAGAAATCAACTTTTACTAAACTTCAATTATCTCGTAACTCGCTTTAGTTGAGATACGGCTTTTGCGCTTAGTAGAGCAGTATTGTGTTTTTTAGGGTACCGTAGCCAAAAATTGTAAAAACGGAACCCTTATAGATTCGCAATGTCTGTCTGTCTGTCCGCCCGTATGTCACAGCCACTTTATTGCAAAACAGATTTGAAAACTGGCAGGAATGGAATTAGATGTAGGTATTCTATGAACTGCTTCACTATTTTTATACAAAAACAAAACAAACATCATAATGGCCTCTCCATACATGGAACTGACTTAATTATTTTGAACATCTTACGGCACGTAGGTATTTACCTACTTTCGTCAACTATTAATACCTTTAATGTCTAATGTAAACCAGTTTTGCTCATGGCTGCACTGAGAACAAAAATTGCGCTATGCCTATATTGTACAAACAAATTGATGTATGTAATATAAATTTTAATATCAGTATCTCAATTTAATATGCTAAAACGTTTTGCTTGCGATTTTGAAATATTGGAATACGGATGTCGCCAGAATACGGCCGCACACGACGAGAATGAAGGGGGGCGCCCCGCAGTAGACGGAGCTAAGCTCCCTTCACCTCCCCTGCTTCACCCCCTCATTTACCAAAACAGTCGCTTAGCACAGCGCCTTAAGCATGTTCGTCCGTTCTTCATATTTCATCCACTGTAATTACCACGAATACTAAACTTCGCCTACATAATGCCTATGTATATCTTAACCCTTGTACAAACAAGTGAGACTGGTTTCCACGAATTGACTGTCTGTATGATATTGTTATATTCTTAACTGTATTGTTTTGGAGATACAAATAAAATATTTTTCTTTCTTTCTTTCTTTCTTTCAGATAATTACTAACTAACATTATGCTCATCAAATATGATAAAGTAATGAATTGTTATCAAAAGACAGAGGCAAACATATAAACGTAAAAAATATATAAAAGATAGAAAAATTAAGAACCTACGTGTATAGGAACACTAAAACGTCATTAAATAGGATCAAGGACAAAAAATGCTGGAGGTCGTTTTCTCTCAAAACGACTTCCAGCATTTTACTCCTGATACCGCCTCTGCAATAGTTCTGAATATTTACGAAGCTGAAATATAATAGTGTTGTGCTGTCCATTAAACGTGCATAAATACGTTTATGCGTGGCTAGGTATTATAATGTCAGTCGGTTTAGTGGTACGGAGCATTTGAGGACTCCTACTTTGAAACTAGGGGCTGCTCTGTCAGCAGTGACTGCAATGCACATACACAAACATAAAAACGTCAAAACATATATGTAGGTAGGCAGAACTTTTGTCTACGTTATTCAATTGAAATTAAACTACAGTTTACGGATTTTATCGCGTTATATTGGTTTCACTGTTATTACGAGTACATTTAAACTGAATGATTTAGAAACTTTTATTACTAGCCGACGTTTTGAATTCTTTACAGGATTCATGTTCACGGCAGACTGAGGTGATTGTCTTTGTCTGGAATTTAAAAGTTATCTCAAAGTACCCGAACATTTTTCAACTGTGTTACTATCTACGCAGAATGTGCTCACTGTGTCTTGATGTCTTCTGGTGCCTTTTTCCTTCTTGGGTTTCACTAGCCTAATAACAGGGTCCCAAGCTGGAGGAACATTCCAAGTATTCCAACCATCTTCCCTATTGAAATTAGGATGTTTTTTCATTTCAATAGCTTCACGTATCATTCTTGGAATAAATCGGTGTTCTTTTGCGAGTACCTATCTGTGGTTTATCAAATCGCATAATAATGGTTGGTTCCTTGTTCTACATGTTCACACACAGCAGACTTCGTCGAGCGTTTGTGTTTAATGTCAGCTATATGTTCCTTTAGTATTTTTTTTTTGTCTCGGGTTGGAAAATCCTCATGGAGTCCTTCCGCCCTGGGGGAAGGACGAAGGGGACTGTCAGACTCTTACTGACTAAAAACCAACCCTCACGTACCCGTGTGTCGGAGGGTCGGGTATCGCTGAAGCATTCCTCGCTACCCCCCGACGGGTATTGGCCCGCCAGATGGTCAGGCGGGCCCCGAACAAAACTCCCTTGGCGGCGGATGAAGGTGTTGGGCTCCGCCGCCAAAACACTCAGCGGCCGCAGAGGATAGGGAGGACAGCAACGCAACACCGCATCTCCTCTTTCTCTGCGGCCCCACCGCGACGCAACGATGGTGCGCCCCCATTTGATCGCGGCAGATAGGGCGCGCCGCAACGCAACACCGACACGCCTCTCCGGTGACCAATCCACGGTTACTGAGCCCCCCACCACGACAAGGTGGGGATCCCCTGGGGGAGGGGATGATGTTCCTTTAGTCGAATGTCTATGCTTCTCTTGGTTTGTCCAATGTATGAGAGCCCACACTCACAGTCAATCTTGTAAACCCCGGCCTCTTTTAAGGGTAACTGACTCTTGACAGATGGTAATAAATTAATAATTGGCTTATCTTCGTTGGCGGCTTGTAGAAAGTTTTGATTGAAGCTCGCTTCAAGATGTAGCCAATCTTGTTGGTCACGCCCTTGATGTATGGGAGGACAGCAGGTTGTCTTTCTACTGTGGCTGGCTTGTTCTTCGGGGATCTGTGACGTTGGCGCGGCGGTCGGAGCTTGTTGTCTTGCAGAACTTGCTTGACATGTTGAAGCTCGGCGTCTAGGTGTTTCTTGTCACAGATCCCCCGGGCTCTCTGAAACAAAGACATTCTTACGGTAGCTAACTGTTTAGGATGGTGGTGAGATTCACCGTTTAAGTACCTATTTGTATGTGTCTTTTTCCTATACACAGTGTGGCTCAAAGAGTTGTTTTTATTCCTGATAACAAGTACATCTAGGAAAGCTAAAGAATTGTTTGCCTCTAATTCCATTGTGAATTTTATGTGGTTACGGATAGAATTAAGATGGTCTAGGAATACATTTACACTATCTGTTGGTAAAATTGTAAAAGTGTCATCTACATACCGCTAATAGAACCTCGTTGTGATGGTGGCAGTCTGCAGGGCTCGCGCCTCGAAGTCCTCCATGAAGATATCAGCAACAACAGGCGATACTGGAGAGCCCATTGCCACACCGTCTATTTGTATGTAGTATTTCTCATTCCATAACAGATAGCCAGTTGTTAAGCAGTGTTTCAATATTTCTGCATATTCCTCAGGCATGTTGTTCTCTATTAGCTTCCTTTTAGTTATTTCAATACAGTCATGTGCCGGTTAGCATGTGAATAATGACTGTACATCAAAACTAACCATAGTTTCCTTGTCAGAGAGATGTAGGTGTTTTATTTCACTGACAAAATGGTAGGAATCCTTTACATGCGCTCTCGTCTTGCCTCTGAGTGGCGAGAGAATCTTTGCAATGTGTTGAGCCAATCTGTAGGTTGGTGCCCCTATTTGACTGACTATAGGGCGCAGTGGAGCATTTTCCTTGTGTATTTTCGGTAGACCATACAATTGAGGAGGTTTTGCACACGATGGTATTAAGTATTTCACGTCCAGATTCAGTTTTTCGGAGTATTTCTTCAGAATGTCACTCGTTTGCTTGAGTATTTTGTTGGTAGGGTCCGTCTTAACCAATTTATATGTACTTTCATCCGACAAAAGGTTTTCCATTTTTTGTTTATAATCGGACGCGTCCATCACTACCGTTGCATTTCCTTTATCTGCTCGGAGTACTGTTAGTTCAGGTCTAGCCCGTAGGTTCTTCAGTGCGAAATACTCGGGTTTTGGTAGATTCGTTCTCGGCACTTTCGACTGACGCAATACAGCAGAAACGTCCTGACGAATGGCCTCGAAATCTTCCTTACTCACATTGTTCTTGACTAGACAATCCTCAACTTTGCAAATAATGGTCTCATACGGTATTCTATTATCGCATAATTTAAACCTCTGCTCAGTACTTCTTTGTGTTTTGACAGATTGATAACTGTTTGTCTATGTTCGGCGGACGGTAGTGTGTGATTGGTCCGTGCAAAAACGTTCTGTTTCATTTTGGACATTTGATTTGCGTAGATAGTAACACCCACAGAAATAAATACTAATAGAATGGTGAATGTCACGTCATCGCGTACATTTCGCGCGTGCCACATTTTAGCAAGCCCCGCCCACAGTGACGTATAGATAGTGAGGGGACACTAAGGAATTATTATCGATGTGAGAGCTGTGGAAAATGAAATTATGTTATTGTTTATATAAAATGTTTTATTATGAATAGTTTGGTTAAAGTATACTGTTATAAAAATAAAACATATTTATTTAGTTAAAAATCTGTATTGAAATCTTTCAAAACTTTTGACTATATTATAGAATATGTATACTAATATAATAAAGCGGAAGAGTTTGTTTGTTTGAACGCGCTAATCTCAGGAACTACCGGTCGGATCTGAAAAAATCTTTTTGTATACGATAGCCCAGTTATTCCGGAAGGCTATAGGCTATATAACGTATCGCTTCGACCCTTTGCGGCCGGGCAAAAGGCTAAAAAGGCTAAAAGATAATGTCGGCTAATCTCAGGAACTAGCAGTCGGATTTTAAAAATCGATATTGCCTATGATAGCCCTATTATTCCGAAACACTATAGGCTATATAAAATTACGCCACAACTTTTAGGGGCCAGACAAAAATAATAAATTTGGTCTAACGAGAAGGGGGAGGGTTGAGTCAAAGGCAAAAAAGGCTTAAAGAATAGGATACAATCTATATGGGTATCGTTTTCGAGATTTTCGGGACGCTGATTAAATAATATGAAATTTATTTAGTGATTCAAGATGGCGGACGGAATATCAAAGATGGCGGATGAGATAATTTTAATAAACAATATGGCTATCGCCTTCGATATTTTAAGGGGTTGGGAATCGAAATACAACATCTATCTCGTGATCAAAGTTGGCGGATGGGAAATCAAAGATGGCGGATGGGAAAATAAAAAAATCTATATTGGTATCGTCTGCGATGTTAAAAGGGATGGAGAATTCAAATACAACATCTATTTCGTGATTCAAGTTGGTGGATAGGAAATTAAAGATGGCGGACGGGTTTTTTTTAAAGTCGATATGGATATCGTCTCCGATATTTTAAGGAATGGGAAGTTCAAAAACACCATCTATTTCGTGATCAAAGATGGTGGATGGGTTTTTTTTTTTAAATTAATACTGGTATCGTCTCCGATGTTTAAAAGGATGGGGAATCCAACAACACCATCTATTTCGTGATCAAAGATGTCCCGTCCGCCATCTTGGATTCCCAAATAGATGTAATTTTCGTGACCAGAATCCATGAAAACCCCGAAATTTATACCCATATTAATTTAATTAAAAATGTCCCGTCCGTTATCTTGGATTCCCAAATAGATGTCATTTTCGTGACCAGAATCCATGAAAACCCCGAAAATGATACCCATATTAATTTTATTAAAAATGTCCCGTCGGCCATCTTGGATTCCCAAATAGATGTAATTTTCGTGACCAGAATCCATAAAAACCCCGAAAATGATACCTATATTAATTTTATTAAAAATGTCCCGTCCGCCATCTTGGATTCCCAAATAGATGTCATTTTCGTGACCAGAATCCATAAAAACCCCGAAAATGATACCCATATTAATTTTATTAAAAATGTCCCTTCCGCCATCTTGGATTCCCAAATAGATGTCATTTTCGTGATCAGAATACATAAAAACCCCGAAAATGATACCCATATTAATTTTATTAAAAATGTCCCGTCCGTCATCTTGGATTCCCAAATAGATGTCATTTTCGTGACCAGAATCCATAAAAACCCCAAAAATAATACCCATATTAATTTTATCAAAAATGTTTCGTCCGCCATCTTGGATTCCCAAATAGATGTCATTTTCGTGATCAGAAAGCATGAGCATAATGCTTGCTTTCTATAAGAGAGAGAGAGAGAGAGACAGCCAGAAACTTAATAATTAATTCGAATTAATATTCCTTTTATTTATCGATAAATTTAAAACGTAACCATAAACCAAACGTCAACCCCTAGCGCGCGCTGACCAATCACAGCTATTTATTTGACCCGTGGCCCCTGATTTGTTATTGTTTTTGGCATCTTGTGAATATTGCGTATCTCGCCGTACATTGCGTGTTTATTTCATAAATATGTCAACAAGTATCGTATAATTCAAGCAATGGAAATTTAACATAACGAAGTAATGAACGATGATGTTTTTATTAGACAAACATGGTAAAAGTAGCCCACTTGGTTTGAATCTCAATAATCTTAACTTTTACTCAATTTAAATACTTACTGGTGATATGAAATGCCTCCCTTTTCCATATTTTTGCATCACTTTTATTTTTACAATTGGAAACTGCACAATTCGTAACGAATTTAAGGTATTTTTATCTCCTGAGCGCGCGAAAGGGAGACGCGATACGTAATACGAATGCGTTCGAAAACACATGAGCTATAGTGCAATAGTTTGGCACGCGCGCCACGCCCGTGTCACCATTCTATTACTATTTATTTCTGTGGTAACACCAATAGTTGAAAAATGTTCGGGTACTTTGAGATAACTTTTAAATTCAAGACAAAGACAAATATCACCTCAGTCTGCCGTGAACATGAATCCTGTAAAGAATTCGAAACGTCAGCGTCAGCTAGTAATAAAAATATAGTTTCTAGATAATAATAATAATAATAATATTTTATTGACCAACAAGTTATTTACATTACAGAATACCATATAAAACATACACTACATTTTGTTGTTAATACGTTTAGAAATATTTCATGAACCCCTGACTCCTAAACTAGGTTATTACCTGTATTTTAGAAGTCAGTAGCTTCTACCGTACATAGATCTTTCGTGATAACAAACAGACAGTTAAAAAAATAAACAAAATGCTATTACCAGCCAGTTTTAAAACGATGTGTGCATGATTGTGTGTGTGTGTGTATGTGTGTATGTGTGAGTGTATGTGTGCGTGCGCGTGTGCATGTGTGTTTATGTATGTGTGTGTTTGTGGTTTTCTAGTAGTAGGTGTGCTGTTATGACTTGCTTTAAGCGAGAAGATTTTCTGTTTCCATGTAAGTTAAGTTTCTTTACCAGCATTGAATTTTGTTTTTGGCGTCATGTTTGTTTAGTTTAAGCAAAGATAGCTTTTTATTTAGAGTATTATATAATTTGCAACCTAGGAAGTGTAGTTGTTTTTGTGCAATGGTAGTACGACACTTTATAGGAGGTATTACTGACGTGCCTCTTCGTCTTGTAGTGGCTTGTTGTACATTAGTAAAAAGCCTATATGTGCGTAGGGTCAATTGGAGAATATATAATTGCCGAACAGTTAATACTTTACATTCTCTATAAAAATCGGTCGTTGAAAACCGCCGGGGCTTAAAAGTCATCACTTTTAGGACTGCTCTTTGAGCTCTCTCGAGTTCCAAGAAAATAGGCTTATAGGTTCCATCCCATACGGGTATACAGTACGCAATAATAGATTGGCATAAGCTGGTATGTACTAAACGTAGTGTTTCGTAATCGACTGC
This sequence comes from Euclidia mi, assembly GCA_944739405.2. NCBI lineage: Eukaryota > Metazoa > Arthropoda > Insecta > Lepidoptera > Erebidae > Euclidia > Euclidia mi. Next base: position 18,791,694 of record OX123189.2, read on the forward strand.
CTGTCTCAAGTTTCTAAAAATGTATATTAATCGCCAGACTCTCGGTATGAGACTTTCAAGATGCTTTTGCCAATTCAGTCTTTCGTTAATGTAGACGCCAAGGTATTTTATATATGGAACTATTAATACAGAAGGGCAAGAGCATAGACTGGCAGATTTGGCGCAAAGGTGAGCTACTATGATGGAGGATTCGTCTGGTGGTCTTTGAGTTCTCGAAATGTTAAAAATTGATTGTTAGAAGATGCTTTGAGCACCAGTGCATAACTTCTGTAACAGCTGTTTCTGTGTGTTGTTTTGCTTTTTTCCAATTTTCACCATAGACCACCAGAGCCGTATCGTCTGCATATGTGTAGATGTTACAATTTAGCATAGAAAGCCTGCAAAGATCATTAATATAAATGATAAAGAGCGTAGGGCCTAAAATACTTCCCTGTGGCACTCCAAAAGAGATGCTTTCTTCGTTACTTACTAAGGAGCCAATCTTGACACTCTGCGTACGATGAGAGAGGTAATCCTTAAAAATATTTAGACTATTGCCACGGATGCCTATACGTTCTAGCTTTGACAAAATAATCGGGATAGACACTGTGTCGAAGGCCTTGGAGAGATCCAAAAAGACGCCATAGCATTTCAACTTCCTGTCTAACTTTTGTATGACGGTTTCCGCAAGATTTACAACAGCATCCTCCGTTGAAAGACCCTTACAAAAACCGTATTGGTTTTGGGAGATAATATTATACGTTTTTAAATATTTCGACAAGGCATTATTCAGAACACGTTCCAAAATTTTCGACAATGTGGTTAGAACCGAGATAGGTCTGTAATTTTCGACGCATGTGCTATCACCACTCTTAGAAACTGGATGGACTAGAGCTTTCTTAAATGCCAGTGGAAATACACCCAAATCAATAGAGAGATTACAGATATGTGTAATTGGCGGGATAAGTGCCTTTTTGGATTGTTTGATAATATTTGCACTAATGTCATCCCATCCAGTGGCGCAGTCAGAACAGAGACGAATAATAATATTTTCTATTTCTTTTTCATCTACAGGAAGAATAACCATCGAGTTTTGTTGAGAAATACAGTGTCTTGGGTGGGTACCTATGTCGTAATTGCTATCAGAGGCTATGTTGTCAGCTAGTTTTTTCCCGATGCTAGAGAAATAATGATTTACTTCATTAATCGACGTCATTTTATCAGGTTTAAGTTTGAGGAGTTCGCTAGCAGAATTTTGGATACGTTGAGTATTTGTTACTTTTTTAATAACATCCCAAGTAGCTCTAGAATTATTTTTTGCCTTGATGAACTCATTTTTCTCGTAAGCCAATTTTGTACTACGCAGTAAATTGCAGCAGAAATTTCGGTATCTAGTGTATGTGGTTTTTAGAATTTGGTTTTGAGGGTCTTTTCTGAGGTTCACGTGCATTTTATCTCTATTTTGAATGCAACGCAGCAGATCGGTTGTAATCCAAGGCTTTATGATACGGTTCTTACGAGGACTCTTAATATTGCTATGTTTATGTACAATAGGTCTTAATAGGGATATGAATTTATTTGCAGCGGAGTTGGGATCTGTTTCAGATAAGACACTTTTAAAGTCCGTGTTATCGATTTCATCTTTGATAGAATTAAAAATTGTTATTGTTTTAGTTGGTGCTAGTGTTTGGGAATATTTGTTGGATAAATTAAGAAACAATGTTACGTGTAGATGGTCCGTAACCAAAGATTGTAAAATAACAGAAGTGGAAGGCAAATTTGTTTTTAAAAAGATATGGTCTAAACAATTTTCTAGTCTCGTTGGGTATGTATGTGCCGGAAAGAGACCTAGAGCCGCAAGAAAAGTGAGATATTGATTGGCATGGCGATCAATATTATTTTGTGGTTTGATGTCAACATAAAGGTCGCCAATTAGCACTACATTTTTATGGGCACTAAGAGATCTAAATGTGTTTTCTAGCGACTGGTAGAAAAGTTCTAAAACATTATTAGATGGAGAACGATAGACGCAAATAACAGCTGTTTCCGCAACGATGCACGTAAGGCAGTTAGCATCAATAAAAGATGGTTCAATGTATACAATTTTTTGTATAAATAACGATACCGTTATTCCGGGTTTTATAATTTGTCGTGCAGTGTGACGTAAATCCATTCAGTGTGGGAATAGGGCCCGAAACTTTTAACCAACATTCGGAGAGGATGATGATGTCAAAATCAATGTTTGTTAGTGTTAAAAGAGCTAGAAAATCTGAGAAATTTTTGTTTATACTCCTTATGTTGATATGAATCAATTTAAGACAATTAAAAGCAACAGGAACAGAGATGTAACACTCATTAGGCGAAGCCATAACTGGATTCCATACATTAAAACAGTCTAGCTCATCAGATACATATTCCTGGTCATTCATTGGGAAACAATTCATAATGCCAGGCAAGCTCTGGGCCGTTTTTGTGTCTCATGTCATAGACATTTAATTGGAAATTTTGAGTTTCGGAGGTTTTGTGCTGGTTGATACGTACATGAGTTGTGTTTACTTGTAAAAAGTGTGTTAATGTTTTTATCAGGTGACTGTGTGACATAATTGTATGATTTAACTTACTGGTAATAACAAGATACATGTATAAAGTAAAAGAAGCATATGAACAAAGAATAATTATAACAGGCATACTATTGTTGTTTAATGGTGTTGAAAACCGAGCAGTAATATTTTTGACAAAGAGGCTAAAACTACATAGATAATAAATTGGTAAGATTTTGTTCCGACATAATGCGAAAGTACTTGTCTGCTTCTGTTTTACGAAGGAAGATTTGGCCATTTGTGATCCAGCAATACTGATAACCATTCTGTTTCGCAAATTGCCTTGCTTGAAAAAACAGGCGTTTTGTTGAGGCGGGTAAACGCTCTTCTACATAAACCGGTGATCTTTCGCCAACAAAACCAATGTGATTGGTACCAAGTTTTTCACCGATTGGTCGATTTTTGTTAAATTGTCGTGTAGCTAGAAGAAAGTCTCGCTTTTTCTGCACAGTTAAAAATTCAGCGACAATGGTTTTAGTGACGTTTGGCTTACCAGGCAAGCGATAGAGGTCACGGACGTCAGATGCTTCTAAGTTCACTGATAGTATTTGACTTGCCTTCTCGACAATGGACATGAGGTCACCATAACTTTCTTTATATTTACGTGGGATATTTCTAATCTCGATAGCAGATATACGTGTACATGATTGAATATCTAAAAGTTGTCTTTTTAAATTTAGTATGTTTTCCGTGTTTTCCTTGCGCTCTTTTTCTAGCAATCCGATTTTATTTTCTATGTCTTCATAGTCCTTATTGATGAAGTTGATAGCTTCTTGAATGTCACTATGGTCTTCTGAATAGTAGTGTATTGCAGTTTTAGGTCAGTTACATCAGCTGCTAATCTATTTAAGATTAAATTCTGCTCTTCTTTCCACGTAGTCAGCATATCTTTGATTTCTTTTCGAAATTCTTCTAGAAGGGAATTTATCGATTGATTACCCGTGCTTTTAGGTGATTCAACTCGTGGGCGTTTCGTTCTAGTTGTCATGTTGGTTTTATCGCCAGGTGCTTTTTCTACCAAAGCCACTATATCAGTGTCTGAGTGACTAATAGCCGCCTTAGCCTTACTCGGTGGTGTGTGTTTCAAGGACATATCTTAAAAATAATATGTGCAAATCAGGGAATATCAATCTAATAATTTATGTCGTCCGTTCACAATTTAAAATCAAAGATGTATCTGTTGTTGCTGAAGTTGCACCCTAATAAATGCCCACTCAAAGCAAGCGCAGGCATGCAGCGTCCAAAAGGTCTTAAATACGCTGTATTAGTATACGCCTTGCAATAGTTATGATGGTGGGTATAGATATTTTACTTTTCGCTTGTGAGCCAAGTTATGTGGAATTATGTGGTTTATTTGCGTTGTTTAAGTTATTGTTTCATTACTCACAGTTTGTATGTAGGTTGTATCGGGGTATTTGCACTATTCTCACAGTGTAACGTACACAAACACTACTAAAAACTTTTATTTTGACGGAGCGCAATTAACGGAACTTATTGTGTCAAAGTACGACGGTAGAGATCATTCGGTTTAAATGTAATAACAGTGAAACCAATATAACGCGATAAAATCCGTAAACTGTAGTTTAATTTCAACGTGTAACATTCGCGTAAACCCAAAAAAATATTACGTTATTCAAGTTTTGAATCAGAAATGAGGAGATCCGCAGTAGAACCAAAGTCGCAGACATAGCTCTCCGGATAGCCAAGCTGAAGTGGCAGTGGGCAGGGCACATAGCTCGAAGAACCGATGGCCGTTGGGGCAGAAAGGTTCTGGAGTGGCAGCCACGTACCGGACGTCGCAGCAGAGGTAGGCCTCCCGCAAGGTGGACCGACGATCTCGTCAAGATCGCGGGAGGCGGTTGGATGCAGGCGGCTCAAGACCGGTCTGTGTAGAGAACCTTGGGGGAGGCCTATGTCCAGCAGTGGACGTCGTTTTTTTTCGTGGCTGATATGATGATTCAAGTTTTTTAAACTTGGCTAGCTTTTGCCCGCTGCTTCGATAACATGTTTTGTACGAACTCGTACAAAACATGTTATCGAAGCCTAAACTCCTCAAGGAATTCACATGCCCAATTTCACATTCTCAAGTCAATAACGCAAGAATTGTATATATACAGAATAAAGTGATTCCATTGAAAAATAAAGGGTTTTACACAAACTCTGACACCCTTTTCTACCTTCTTAGGGAAAGAACGTCCAAATTAAATGTTTTTGTGATCTTTGTAGGGGTATGTGATAATGTTGTTGTGTTGGGTGAAGAAAGAAAGATGCCAAAAGAAGAAAATATATACTTTACAGTGGTACCACATAACGATATGAATAAACTACATAACTACGACCTAACTGTACAAGAGCGGGAAGACGACTGCTGCGCCGCACTTACACAATATCGTGCCTTGTATATAATTTGTAGCGTCAGCAGCCGCTACATCTTTAACGTCATTTGAGGATCTTATATATATAAAGTATGAAGTTAATCTTGACGTATTCAAAAGGTTTCATACAAATTATAATTCCCCTTTTTAACCCCTTAGGGTAAGAATTTCCAAAAAAGCTTTTTTTGTGTCCACTAACTTGGATATTAGGTATGTAATTAGCAATAAGTTAGAAAGTAAACAAATCCGTGATTATGTTTGGTCTCAATTGTTAGGTGTAGATAACCCATTATTTTTGTATGATAGGTTACGTTTAATTTTTGGAGATATTTATAACGAGTGTAAAATATCGGCAAAAGCCCAAGCCTAATAGCAAACGAGTTTCTCAGCCGTGGATTCTTGGATTTCTCAAAAATATGTTAGTGCGTAGGGATCAGCTGTTTAAGGAATGGAAGGACTCACCCACAGACTACACTAAACGATTGCAATATACAAGATTTCGTATTAAGGTTAATAAATTAATATTTAAAGAAAAAAATAAATACAGACAGGAAGAAATAAATAAATGTTGCGGAGATCCTAGGAAGATCTGGGCAGTTATAAATAGCTGGATAGGTCGAAAGAAAACTAATATAGATCATATAATTCAAAGATACTTAGAAAATAAAGATACAATCTACACTAATATTATAAATAGGAAAAATTTGTATTTTTGTTTGTTTGTAATGGATAAACTCAAAAACTACTGGACCGATTTAAAAAATTCTTTCACCATTAGAAAGCTACATTATCTGCAAGTAACATAGGCTATTACTTTAGATAATATTATTTAAGAAAAGGTAGGGGTCCGTAAGATATTTGGGTTTTTCGGGTACGCGAAGTAGGTCCCTCAGGACGCGGGTGAAACCGCGGGAAACGCCTAGTGTATAATATATGTAATAAATTCACAGATATATTTACAAGAGAAAATAGTAATATTAAACATAATTGTAGAATAAAACTTTTGTAGATAGAAATACATATGTAAATGCCATTAATGTTACATTTCGTTTTAAGCCAGTTTGCAGTTATACAGTTAGTAATGTGATAGACCAACTAAGCAGCGATAAGGCGCCAGGGGTGGATGGTATACGGGTTATAGATTTTAAAATAATTAAAAAACACATTTCCCCAGTCTTGGCACACTTTATTAACACATCATTTTCTACAGAAGAATACCCAAACCAGCTAAAGAAAGCTATGATACGCCCTATTCATAAGTCAGGAGAGCACACTGACTACGCTAATTACAGGCCGATTGCCATCTTATCGGTAATTAACAAAATAATGGAAAAGATAGTGGTCGGGCAGGTCAGTGCTTTTCTTGAACAAAATAGGATACTATCAGATGCGCAGCACGGGTTCAGGCGCGGCCGCAGTACCGCCACGGCATTGTCTGAGTTCTCAGATGACATAAATAGCAGTCTAGATCAGGGTCATCAGGTCTTGGCTCTATTTATTGACTATAAAAAGGCGTTTGATACTCAAGAACATGACACGCTACTCAGAGCCATGGATGAGGGTGGGATACGGGGCCCGACTAACAGATGGTCCCGTAACTATCTGAGCGACAGAACACTGCAAACTTGCATTGCAGGAGTGGCCGGACAAGAAGCCGGGGCGAACCTCGGTGTGCCAACTGGCTCGGTATTCGGACCCGTCGGCTACATAATGCATGTCAATAGTTTAAGTAATGTGGTGGATAAATACCGTGTCTACATGTTAGCTGATAACATGTGTCTACTGTACTCGTCAAAGGATATTCAAGAGGCTAGAGCTGTGCTGAAGGCAAACTATAACAACATCACTAGGTGGGCACACGACAATGGCATTATCCTTAACCTAAATAAGACAAAGGTTATGCATATTTATTCACTACATAATAGAAAAGCAAAGAACATTAACCAATCAGAAATCAGTATTGTAGGGCACACATACGAGTGCATGCACGCAAATAATAATTATTGTTATTGTCAAAAAATAGAGAACGTGAAAAAATTCAAATATCTGGGACTGTGGGTCGACGCTAATATGAACTGGAGTTTGCATGTGGAATCAGTGTGCACTAGACTCAGAGCAGTGTTATGTAAGTTCTACGCTCTAAATACGGCGCTGAGTAAGAAAACGCTGCGTGTCATTTACTTTGCTCTCGCTGATTCGCTGCTTAACTATGGATTGAGCACCTATGCGCGTACATTAAAATCATATTTAGATAAGAGAAAATCCCTGCAAACTCGCTTCTAAATATTTCATATATTTAGTAGACAGAATAACCAAACTTAAATACAAGGATAATTATGAGCAATTACTATATATCTGTAAACTACTACCTATACATAAAAGGGTCGAGTACTTGGTGGTCGCAGAACAATTGTATAATGATAGGTTCAATATAAATGTAGAAAATACGTATAATACTAAGAGCGTTAGACAACATAAACTTGTAATACCATCAGTAAAAAACTATTTTGGAAAAAGAACCACCAAATATTTGACCCCTACATTGTTTAACAAACATAACTGGCCGAGAACAAATAATGTTAATAAAATACGAAAATAAACTCTAAGAAAACTCAAAAATGTATTGCTTAGCGAAACCAGTAAAAATGTGTGATCTATTGCTTATACTTCGGTTATTATTTACTGTGTTTGATTAAATTGTTACTTTTTAAATATTCACCTTTCTTCAACGTGACTATGTCAACCATGAGTATAAAACATAATTATTATATAGGTAAGTTAAATAATCGAGCTCTATTCCCGCCGACAAACTGTTATGCAGTTTCGTGGGTTTTATAAATTGTAATTTGTTTTTTACTTCAATAAAAATACTTTTATTATTATTATGTCGTTTATTAAATATTCTTCTCACAGTCACATTTTACATACTTAATAAATATCACACTAAGAAATAATTTAAATATATAAAATGGGACCACGGAGACCCACCGGCATCGGGCACAGGGACCAAGCTACCGGTGGTTAGGGCTCCAGAGAGAGGAACCTCCGAACGATGCGTGTCGTGTCCAGCAATACTGCCTTCTGTATAGAGGACTTGATCCAGCCGTCTAACGAGAGCCTCTTGAGGTGGTGGTCGAGGCTCTTGGCAATAAGACCATTTACGGTCACGCCTGTCGGTACAATGATCGCCGAGTCAACATGCCACATGTCGACAATCTCGTGAGCCAGGTCCAAATACTTAATTTGTTTATCTTCTTCGGCTTTCACGAGATTCTCGTCATGGGGTATGGTGACGTCGATGATCATTGCATGGCACCCTAATCGGTCTATCGGTTTATTATTATTATTATTCTTTTGGGGGAATCATACAAAATAAATTAGCAGGTCTTAATCATCATCATCAGCCTTTAACAGTCCACTGCAGGACTAGGCCTCTCCTTAGAAAGGAGGAATTGGCCTACTATACCACGCTGGCCAAACGGGTTGCTATAGGGTTTATATCAAGTTTTCCTTCTCTTACAGTGCTGTTCTCTGCATAATATGCTCCCTTTGTCGGCTCTTACGACACCCATGGGATGATATGGGGTGGTGACAATCCGTATTCTGAATCCGTCACCACACGGACAGGTCTTAATCGCGTACAATTAATTTATTTAAGGTATAAATATCTATTTGTTTCCGACGTTTCGCTCGTCTTGCACCGAGCGTGGTCGCGGAGAGACAGATGAGAGCTCAGCGCCGTCTTGGGGAAGTGCGGGTTTCGGCACCTACCCTCACTTGGTCTTTATTTAAGTTCGCACTGTCGGTACTCCGACACACTACACTAATGACGTCTACACACTGTTGAGATTTATCACTGCGGCGGTGTTTACATTTGCTGATGACTGGATTCCAAGTAGCCGATAATCTATATCCATCCTCCCGGTTGAAATTGTTATATTTCTTGATTTCTACCGCTTCGCGTACTATCCTGGAGTAATAGTGACGATCGGTGGATAAGACTTGTGGTTGATGCAGTTCTATCCAGTGGTTTGGTCCGGACTCCAACAAATGCTCAGCTATAGCCGACTTATTAATATGTCGGTTTTTCACAGCTGTGATATGTTCCTTTACTCTTTCAGCGATTGTACGCTTAGTCTGACCGATATATGAACTACCGCAGCTGCAATCGACTTTGTAGACGCCAGGTGTTTGGAGAGGAATGACATCCTTTGGGGTACGCAGATTATGTGCTATCTTAGAGAACGGACTGTATACAGTCTTGATGCGTTTAGGCGCAAAATGTTCAATTCGCAAAATGTCCAGCGGTCGCAAATAGTCCAATTCGCAGAATGTCCAGTTCGCAGAATGTCCAGCTCTCGGAATGTCCAATTCTCAAAATGTCCAGTTCGCAGAATGTCCAGTTCGCAAAATGTCCATTTCGCAGAATGTCCAAATCGCAGAATGTCCAGTTCGCAGAATGTCCAATACGCAAAATGTCCAATTCGCAGAATGTCCAGTATTCATTATAACGTTGTCAACACTAATTGGTGGGGGATTTATATTGGGATTAAAAAAATTTATTCATATTGCGCATTTCAGGTACAGTGACATCTATTTTGTTTAGCGAGTACTAGCAAGCGAACCAACTGTGCCCGCAAGTCCTTACAATGATCTATTTTTTTCATTTCATTCATCATAACTTTGTCAAGACTAATTGGTGGGGGATTATATGACTACCCTCTTATAACGACAGTAACATTTTTCGTTCCAATTTACGAATAGTTTGTTTAATTTTAAAATATAATAAGATATGTAGGGAATTCCATCTCAATAAATAAATGCAATACACCAGAATTATTACATTTGTGCATAAGGAGGGAAACAATATTTCTAAAAATAGATCATAAATATAATCATGAGACCGCGGCGTTTTTTTAATGATTCTATAATTTATGTGTTACTAGAGGACGCCAGCAGCTACGCCTGCATTTTTTTAAATTTACCCGTTTTGGCTGATCCCGTGGGAATTTCGGGAAATCCCTTCTTAGTGCACCCCTACAGTCCCGAAGGAACACACATGCCAAATTTCAGCTTCCTGCGCCCAATAGTTTCGGCTGTAGCGTGTCTGTCAGTCAGTCAGTAACGCAAGGATTTTATATATTAAGATTAAAATAAATGTGACAAAATAAAACTGATTTTCTAATAACTTGACTACTTATTGATATTATATTTATACCTACCTACTTCAATCCCGCACCAATTAGTGTTGACATTACGTTATAATGAATACTGGACATTCTGCGAATTGGACATTTTGCGAATTGGACATTCTGCGAACTAGACATTCTGCGATTTGGACATTCTGCGAAATGGACATTTTGCGAACTGGACATTCTGCGAACTGGACATTTTGAGAATTGGACATTCTGAGAACTGGACATTCTGCGAACTGGACATTCTGCGAATTGGACTTTTTGCGACCGCTGGACATTTTGCGAATTGGACAATTTGCGCCTAAACGTCTTGATGGAGTATTTCTTGAATACTGTTCCAACCTTTGCCGTTACTCCCTTTAGATACGGCATGTAAGCCGGCATATTTATACCTTAAATAAATTAATTGTACGCGATTAAGAACCGCTAATTTATTTTGTATGATGTATACAAATCGCGAAACTTTAAATCGATTATTTTGGGGGAATATTAACTGTTTCTTAGCTCTTTAGCTAGTTTAAACTACATAGACGGGCCGAAGCTAAGTCAATATAGTGTTTGGTAAGTTTTATGTAGAGTGGTTTATGTTGTGTGAGGAGTTCTCGTTTTCTTCGGTTTGCATGAAATTTCTTACTATTCGACACGTGTAAAGAATTGCAGCTTTTTGCAGTGTGATATATACTGAATCTTTAAGATCAATCAGTTTAAGGCTATGGTAGAGATGGTTCGGTATTGCACAAGTAGTAGAGACAACTATGGGAACTACGTAAACTTTTTCTTATCTCCAAATTCTGTTATTATTATTATTGTTATTAATTTATTCGTCATTACTCAAATTTAAATTACATTTTTAAATAAATCACTTACAAAAAATAAAAACATTTAAAAATATTTAAAAAAACCGTGGGATCCCACCAGCAACGGGCACAGGGTCCAAGCTGCCGGTGGTTAGGGCTCCAGAGACAGGAACTTCCTCACAATACGTGCCGTGTCGAGAAGAACTGCCTTTTGCATCAGACCCTTGACAGAAGCACCCAACGCGAGCCTCTTAAGGTGACGATGGAGACTCTTGGCTATTAGACCATTAACCGTCACAACTATCGGCACAATTATTGCCGAGTCCACATCCCACATGTCGACAATCTCGTGTGCCAAGTCCAGATATTATTATTATAACATCATTTGAGGAACCTATATGCAAAGCTTGAAGTTAATCCATTCAAGAAATAAAAAGTTTCATATAAATTCTGACAACCTGTTTTACCCACATAGGGGTGGAATTTCCAAAAATCCTCTTTTAGTGCACCCCTACAAGCCTCAAGGAACATACATGCCTTAATTCACCTACTTGCGCCCAGCAGTTTTGGCTGTAGCGTGTCTGTCAGTCAGTCAGTAACGAAAGGATTTTATATATTAAGATTTATATACAGATTATTAGGTGAAAGCAACGAACACCTATCATCTCCCTAACCACAGATGACCCTTTACCTCGTGCTCAACTAAAGCCACAATATAGCCTTCAAATCGCTAACAAGACAAAAACCTTTGCGCAAGTAATCAGAACAGTTGCGGCGAACTTTAATAATGGTGTTTAATAAACAATTTTAACTCGACCCAAGGCCGCGGTGGAGGGTTGAGTAATTAATAAAGGTCGTTCTAACCCAGCGACGGCTCTCGTTATTTTTATCCCTTGTTCACAGCACGTGCCAGTCTGAAATTTGAGATGTAAATTAAATCTGGCTAGGAAAAACAGTCAAACAATTTGAAGCTGCTATCTAATTATTGTGTTTAAAGCATAATTTTATTATAACGCTTAAGAAATCATATAGTTAATGTTGAGTCGTTGTGAACTTCAATAAGCAACACATTAATAAATAATGCAGATTAAAGAAATGGAGAGTTAATTGGAAAATATTTTTTGTTTGGTCACGAAAAAGCATACTATTGAAAATACTTTTATTTCGTTCGTACTTTTTCGTATTAAAAATAAATCTATATTTTAAAAATGACGCTCGTACCTACTAGGTATAAAACACGTATCGTGGGAGTTTAAAAATATACAAAGAACACCTAATATGTCATTTACAACTATAACGTGACTGAGAAATACTTACAGACAAACAACTACCTCTAAACAATTTAAATAATTTGCTATGTGTCATTAAATGTATTGAGTAAAAGCCTTTGCATGCTCGTAATTTCGTATACTGAACAAATGGAGAGACCGACTAGACAAATACATAGAATTGAATAATACGTGCTTTACGTAGATGGTAGTGAATGCCGAATAACGATTACTACTATTGTGATATTTAAACTGTAGGTAAAACTTAGTAGGTACCTGACCTAATGTTTACTAGTTGTCGTTGTAAGATTTTTTAGTTAAGCAACTTGCTTAGGCAAACGGTTTTCTTTTTGAGTCGAAGATTTTTTTAATTAGCTATTTCCATGCTAGTAGGTAGTAACTCTAACTTAGCTCGAAAAGATTCTACTAACTTTTGACGTCGCTGTCATGGGGTATGTTTATGGTAGCGAGGAGGAAAACCCGTGAAGCGGGTTTCCTTCCACCACTTAAAGTTAATTTTACCTTATGGTTGAGCTGGAGCCTTGCTGGCTGAGTATGTACAGTTCCTAAAATAAGTTCGGCCTACGTACTAAAAACCACCTGGGTTTTCACAATCTCCTCTAATGACTGAGTATATCGACATGTAAATAGTTCTACAGAATTTAGATGTTCTCAGTGTATGGCAAGGTCACTGCTAGAAGTTACAGTATCTATGTCTGACGTTTTAAAATCTATCTTACCGCACAAATACATATTGTGGTTTTACTGCATTACATATTCTGTAGTTACTAAGTCAGACTGTCCAAGTCATAAAAAGCCGCCGTTGTCTTATATCTCTTTAAATTACAAAACGGTCGTTCAATATGGCACCAGTTTACCATAACATTGTATAAATACAATCTCGTCTGACAATAAATTTCACTATTGTCGTATAACACAAAGCATCTCTAAACCATTCGATTAAACGGTCCAGTAAATGTATCTTTCAGACATGTGCAGTTTTATAGCCACTAACTCCACCATGTTACACAAACATAAATTATTAGTCTGTTTGCGTAACATAGGGGAATTTCCGTTACTATGCTTTATGATATAACCGTAGTTTTACGTTTTATTCGTCAAAATATGGCACATTTGGTTTTGCATATACTTAATATCTCTTTGTCTCAGGTGCAGTTGGCAAAAAGGGTGTTAACGGACAGTGTGAGATGCTATCGTAAATGTAGAATACGTTCTACTTTTTATAGATGAGGAGCGAGAGTAAATTACTCTCTTAGTTTTATTCAACAAAGCCAGTTAAACACGTTCATGTTTATGGCTTTGGGTCAGTAGTCACCATCAGCCTTGTATAGTCTACTGCTGGACACATGCAAGCATTTTTTTTATAGTTGATTGAATCAAGCGTTACTTGGCGGAACTCCATTGTAACCTAATGGAAGGAAAGAGGAACCCACCACGCACCCTCGGATTGCCCACCCTAACCATTGCAATAGAAAAAGGTTGACAATACCGAACTCCTCTAAAGACAAAGGATAAGGGATATATAGAATAATGCGGAAATGGGTTCCAGAAAAATACCTGACGTGCTTTATCCCGCTCTATGCGCCGACTATGCTTCGACACGTGTTTCGCCTCTCCACGAGGCATCCTCAGGACCGATGGGCAGTCGTTGCCCATCCGTCCTGAGGATGCCTCCTTGCAATGGTTGGTGTGGGCAATCCGAGGGTGCGTGGTAGATTCCTCTTTCCTTCCATTAGGTTTAATTTTGGATGCATAGGGTTCCCACCAAGAACTAAGGGTCCCAAGCCAACCTCACCTGCAAGTGGTGCACCTGCCGATCAACGGATGAGGCTCTGGCAAACAAAATATCCCGATAAGCGGCAATAGGCTCGCCACCTATTACGTGGGATCAAAACACTGGCGAAAACTGGGCGTTTAACATGCCTCTGCCTACCTCTTCGGGGAATCAGGCGTGAGTCTATGTATGTATGTAGGTTTAATTTTTTTTATTTGAAAAGACTACTCCCGCATTAGGAATAAATCTTGTGTCGCGGGGGACATTACAAACATACAATCAACGGACACAATAAACACCCAGTCTCGAAATAACAATTTATGGATCACACAAAGTGTTATATCGTGTAGGAATCGAACCCACGACACTCGGCGCAGTGTCAAGCGGCGAGGCGGCCGCTTAAACCACTACGCCAACCGTGCAGTCATTGTGAGGCTATAGGAGCATTTGGCCAACTTTAGACCGCCGCGCTGGTCAGACGGATTGGGTTTGATGTCGAGTTTGCCGTCTCTTCTACAAGATATTTGTTGAGTATTTTTTCTTAGCCGAATCTTTCTGTTCCTAATGCAACACAATTGAGTTTTAAGTACTCATTGAAACTAAAATCGGCTGTCCGTGAAGTAATAATGTCCCAGACCAAATTAAGAGCCAAATCGTAAATAAGCCGAATAAAGATTCATTTAAAATAACATATCGCTCATCAGCTCTACTACCTGCAAATATAAATCTGAACCTAAAAACCACCAAGTCTAGGTGTATGACTTCTCAGGACTTTTCTCGTAACATTATGGCTCCCGAGAGACATATTGTAGTTATTATTACTACAAGTAGCCGTCAACTATTTCAAAGAGTCCAAACTTTAACAAGATATTATGCTTGAACTTTATGAGGGCCAAAAGCATTTTTAATATCTTTGGTCCGTGGAGTTTACAATTTACACATTTTATGTACAGTAAAATTCTCTAGATTAATTCTGCGTCAGCATAGTAAAGCAAGCTTCTGATTTATTCAACCCAATTTATAGTTCGAGTTAAAAATGTACAAGTTACTTTGACTTTTCAAAAGAATAAGCGGTCGCAGAACATTTAAGAATATTTGATTTACAAATAAATTAAATGAAGTTACTAGACTCGCAGTAAGTTTGTGTAGTGGCGTAAAGTTATATTTTCCACTAGCAGACTACACAAATATTTTATGGTTTTGTATATTCAGTTTTTGTTACTATATTCGGAAAATATGGTAAAAAATGGTCTAGCAAAATTGTGCATAGACTAGTTCAGTATTAGTAAGATCAGGAATCTCTTTTTACTGCGACAAGGCTATAGTCTACCAAGCTGGTAAGGTTTTGCGGACCTCACATGTCGTTCAAAAATATATTAGAAATGCGAGCAATAAATATTTTGAAACTTTTTTTTGTAAGTGACGGCCGCGGTGAGTTTGAACTCTCTGTGAAAAAGTATATGAGTATCTCTCTCCACTAGGTTGTCACAGCCTTTATACATAAACTAGAAGATGCCCGCAGCTATGCCTGCACTTTTTATTTTAATTTAACCGTTTTTTCCCGAACCCGTGGGAATTTCGGGCAATTCCTTCTTAGTGTACCCCTACGGTCCCTTATGAACATACCCGCCAAGTTTCGGCTTGTTGCGCCTTATATCGTTTTGGCTGTAGCGTGTGTAAGTCGGTCAGTCAGTCAGCAACGCAAGAAATTTATATAAAATAAGCTAAATACACGCTCTGTGATACTTAAAATATATCGTAAAATGTGTTACGAAAGGCTATAATAACTAAACCTAGTTTAGCTCGAAGCTTGAACTAAAACAAAAGCCGCAGCTGCGTCATATAAACGATGTTAGGGTGCTTGTACACGGCGCATGTAGCTTGAGCATGTTGAGGCACTTGCGCGGGATACATGCACCGTAAACATATCGTTTAAAACAATGTGCGGGTTCAGCAACTCGAGCATGTACCAAAGCGAGCCACCCGCGCTAGTAATTCGCGTGCTCTTCGACGCGCGCGGGTCACTCGCGCATGTTATCTGTTAAAATTACATTTTTAACATATGATTTTAAAATAATTTTCGTTCGTCGAGACATTTGACGGGATTCAAGTCATAAAGCTACCGCGCGAATAGCATGCACACATAGCTCTTGACCACGAACAAATAACTTGTAAGGTACAGCTTGCGCAAGTAGCCCGCGTCTTTACTTGCTCCAGTTATTTGCACCATGTACAAGTACAAGCAAGTAACTTGATCAAGTAGCTTGCGCATATTACCCACGCGTGTAACCCGCACCTGTACTTGCTTCAGCTACATGCACCGTGTAGAAGCACCCTTAGATTCACATTTAGCAAGCGGCCCCAACGCTTGTGTCTAAGCACAGTTTTATAGCTTAGAAAATTGACATTACTATCTGCATCTGTTACTTAAAGAATCGTCTATATTACTAGCACACGATTTCGTGATCATAATAGCTAAAAGCATCGCTGTGTTGAATCTGATATTGGTTATCTGGATAAGTTTTATAATTAAGTTGAAAGGTTGCGAGACAAGCACAAAATTTCCAGAACATCTTTTTTCTGCTATGCACA
This sequence comes from Euclidia mi, assembly GCA_944739405.2. Taxonomy (NCBI): domain Eukaryota; kingdom Metazoa; phylum Arthropoda; class Insecta; order Lepidoptera; family Erebidae; genus Euclidia; species Euclidia mi. The sequence goes on from OX123189.2 coordinate 18,808,295, forward strand.
TAACAAACAGATCTTTATAATGGATAAAATCTTATATGTGATATAAGAGTTACACAAAATTATGTTTAAAACTTTGAACTCAATTTTCGATTTAATTTTATAATCAAAGTGCATCAAAGTTCTTTTCAAAACGCATAAATTCATAATTAAAATTAAAATACCAATTGTCGCGTGATAACCGCGCAGCGTTTTTAATTAAAACCAAAGTATTTAACACGTCGCTACCCGCTCGTTTCATTAAAACTAAGAAGGAATTTGGAGAATTCGCCTTAATTGAAAAACAGTGGTCGTACTTACGGATAATGTTGCGCTGGCAAGGTTCAATAGAACTTCACTCAAAATTTTCACTATTGTGTCAGACTAGTAGATGGAGTATTATAATTTAGAAGAAACACTCCAAATTGCAAAATCTTACAGATTCGTAGTATCAGGCTAGTAGAGGGATAGTTTTGATATAGAAGAAAATGCTCCGTTATTGATTCGGTAGAATCAGTTCAGTTTATGTTGCGACTAATGGATGAGTATAAATTTTATGCTTGTAGTCTGAGTTTTCCTGTGCTACTTAATAATTGGTATTTCCACTGACATATTTGGAGACTTAATAAGAGGCAGTTACATGCGTAAACGATTATTTGTCCTGTAAATTAATATGAGTCACGAATTTAAATTAATCCGAAATAAGCTGCGATGCTACTAAAAAGCTACATAACTGTAAACATGGAGTGAGAAGTGATAAGAACATAATGAATCCAGTGCAGCCAAAAGGGCCATCATTAATAGGTACAATTGGCTGCTGCCTGTTGATATTTTATTTAAACATCGTGTTAAATAGACAACTACTGCATTTTTTTTAAAAGACAATCCCCGCACTAGGACTAAATCCTGTGTCGCGGGGGACTTTACAAACATGCAACTAACGGACACAATGAACACCCAGACTCGAAACAACAATTTATGAATCATGTGAGGTCTCGTGTGGGAATCGAACCCACAACACTCGATGCAGTGTCAAGCGACGAGGTGGCCGCTTAAAGTACTACGCCAACCGTGCAGTCGTTTTTTATTTTAATTTTTATTTATTTATTTAAATAAATACATACACAATACATTAATACACGCATCACCATCTAGTCGCAAACTAAGCAGAGCTTGTACTATGGGTACTAGACAATGGGTTGACATACATATTTTTTATTAAGATACCTTACATACTAACGTACATACAATATACAATTTTTGTTAGTAAATATTATACTTATACCATTGTCTTACGAGTGGAGAATCCCTAAGAAATCTGCCTCTTGGGAATTGAGAGCAGAGAGAATGAACCATGCGATGGGATAAAAATCAAAGTGAGTATGAGTATCAATTACGAAACCAGTACTCAGTTAAATATATGTGATTCTCGTATAAAACCGAAAACGTAATATTATCACTAGCTGTATTCTTCTTGTTAAATATACAAACACAACACTTACTTGTTGTAATCTTGTCCATTCTTTGAGCTCTAATACTACTTACTTGTTGTAATCTTGTCCATTCTTTGAGCTCTAATAGTACTTAAATAGTTGGAAGCACTTTGTAGCATGCGATAATTAAGAAAGAAAGTACTAATAACTACAATTTAGGATTATGCTGTACAAAACAGCGTTTTATACATCCTGTTTCTTACTAGAAAATTAGCAAGCATTCTTACATAGTTACTTTGACGTACATTTTCAAACAGAATGTTTAGCTCTCCCTCTCACATTGGGTGTGCGAATTCTTCGAGCGGACGTGCGACGTGTGCCTGGCGTGCGCTCGGCGTTCATTCTGAGTACAAAGTGAACGTCGGGCGTATGTCGAACGTACGCCGGACGCACGCGTGGCGCACGCTCGAACAACGCGCATGACCAATGAATGTTATAGAGGCTTGTCACTTTTAATTTAGGTACTCCTGATAATTAATTGTTTATTAGAACGTATATGAACTATCTAAGTGCAGGAAATCCCAAGATATTACTCAGAGCTATTAAAATTTTACTCTATTTTAGTCAGCTATTTTAGGTGAGTAAATATAAACTGCAATATTCCCCAACTGAATATTATAGCAGTACGAAGGGACGATAACTCTATCTAGCACCTCAGGGCCTCCTCTTGACAACACGCGAAGCCATTAAGCCCTCGACAGAAATGGAGGATCTATGCGTATTAGCCCGAGAGTGTGAATAATATAAAGATGTTTTCTCTATAATACTTTCAGCGTTATTCAGTGAAGTTTGTATTGCTTACAGCTTAATAATTCGCAAAGTCCTCTAAGTTGTATGTTTTTGATCTATAGACGGAGCAAACATTTCTTGTAATCTACTGTATACAGAAACTGAATCCATTACAGGCGCTACCTCTAGAAATATAACTTCCTAGAAAAAAAATGTGTACCTACATTGAACCTACTTAAGAAATATGATTATAAATTGATCTAGTTTTTCTCTACTATAATGATTATTTTAGTTATTTATATGTATTATGAAAATAGTTAGGACATAATATAAGTGACAGTGTCAACAACTGTGTCACGCGTTTAATTGTCAGACCTTGAAGATGATAGTGACCTATACCGGAAACGCCAAAGGTCAAACGGTTCCGTAACTAAAGAGTACCGGATTGAACTCGGTTCGTTTAGTTATAAAAAATGATTAAGGTCTTCGTTTGTTCGGGAGTCAGTGACGCGTTACATTCAATTACGCGGCGGAGAACATCTGCTGTAGTTCGATAAGAATCTGTGCAAAATTGATTGTAAATGAGTGAGTTGTTTAGTGCAATTTTCTCACTTTTTGAAGAGAATCTTTACGTACAAGCCTAGATTGGAAGTATTGGAAATAATGGTTTAGGTGGCTATTTAGCGACATGGGTATAACCTTGTGGTTTTGATCAACGCATCACTTAGGTATCAACTGCTTCAATGCTTTTACTGTATAGTTTACTGCGACGGAATTACGTAGATATGGATATAACAGGAGCTATATAAGTACATCGACGGAATAGATGTGCTGGATATAACTATGATATAATTCATTATTAAATTGTGATAGCCTAGTGGAAATATGCAAAGGTTACCGGGCTCTAGCTCATGGCGTGCACCATTGACTTTTGAATTGCTCCGTGGTTCGGAGAGCACGTTAAGTCGTCGGTCCTGGTCTTTAAATGGAGAACCTATGACTAAACTGTGTAGCGTTGCACGTGGGTCAGCGCTATTTGGTTAAATAAAATATCAATATATCGGTAACAATAAAAGTAGGTACGTATATTTCTGTAAAACAATCTATACAGCTATTAGCAAAAAGAAAAGAAAACTGATTTTAAACAATTTTGACTTTAATTCACACACACTTCTATCTTGGTAAACCAAGATAGAAGTGTGTGAATTGGAAGGTGTAGTCCTGAAGGAACCTTTTCCGGGAAGAGGGAAAAGAGAAGACTTATCTTGACTCTCGTTAAATCTGGTTAAACCAACAAGTGGATCTTGGGTTGCACCTGATACTGCGCTAGGAGGATGACCATTACTGGACAGGTTTTCAGACCCTTGTAATGTTCCTTGTGTGCTTTTAAATACTTGTAAAGTCCACCGCGATACAGGATTTATTCTGCTTCTGCGAAAGAAGGTTTACAAATAAAATGTCACTGAATATTGAACTGACAAAAACTCTTTAATTATTTCAGTAAATAATTACCTAGTTATAACTGTATTAAATATGTCACTCTACAATGATCAAGATATAGATATCAAGATATTCGCTGTTCTGTTTTGTTGTTTTTGCTATTGACAGATGGATATCATTAATCTGGGGCTTATACTAGGCACTGAAAATATACAGGCATTGAGATAAGTCACGTCTCGGCTATGAAGGCGATATTATCGCCCATTAGCTACTTATGCGGCTCTAGGACTTTGGCAAGAAGACAAGTGTAGACAGTAGTGACAATAAAACTATTACACAACTGGCGGAATACATCAAGTGATACATACATACATATCGTCACGCCTTTTATCCCCGAAGGGATAGGCAGAGGTGTATTTCTACACCCACTTTTCGCCAGATATACTTAAGTCCCACGTAATAAGGGGCGATCCTATTGCCGTACCGGGCACATTTCCAGACTCCGTGCTGCTACTGAGAATTTTGTGACAGAAAAACCCAATAACACTGCCCGGCCCAGGAATCGAACCCGGGACCTCCCGATCCCACGCGCACATTTATGCCGCGAGACCAACAAGGCAGTCGTATAGGGTTTGATGTCGAGTTTGCCGTCTCTACGCAAAGATGGTATTTGCATCGTGTTATCCTTTAGTCGCCTCTTACGACACCCACGGGAAGATAAAGGGGTGGCGACACTTGTATTCTATGCCGTCAACCACACGGCGCAGCCGAAACTACTGGGCCAAAGAAACTGAAATTTGGCATATAGGTTCCTTGGGGACCGTAGGAATTAACTGAGAAGAGATTTTTCTCGAAATTGCCACGGGATCGAGAAGAAACGGTTAAATCAAAATAAAACACGTCGGACCTTACAAACAGACAATCTACAGATGACTGACAACACAACACTAATTAAATTGTGGTTCATTAATATTGCACCGTATTAGGGACAATTTGACAAAAACATAATTTGTTATTTGTGTCTCAACACAAAAATGATCTCAATTATTTGTTATCTGATTGTTTGTGCGTTGGTTAAAACTAATCTTATAACTGATGTTAAGGTTCATAGTTATAGCTGATGGAGTAAAGAGTAAATTAATAAGGTATTTTGCTTTCATTACCTTTATCAAAGCACAATTGACCTGGACCTAGTCTACATGCACAGTTAAAAATAATTTTACTAAGAATCAACGCAGACTAGACTACGAGGCGCAGTAAGTAATATAACTTTGAATTTCCCGATTTTAACATTTCAATTCAATTTTTCAAGTCACTAAAGACATAAATCTGAATAAGTAAAACAGACATTAATTTTCGTGAGCAGTGACGTCTGAATTAAACACCCGCATATTCCAAATAGGTTCAAAATTAAATAATGAATCTTTTGGTAATACTTGAGCTATCGTCTGTATTATCTTTGATATACCACCAGCCATGTTCAGTAAATTTAAATTCATGTTTCGGGAAATCCCTTCTTAGTGCACCCCTACGGTCCCCAAGGAACATACATGCCAAATTTCAGCTTCCTGCGCCCAATAGCTTCGGCTGTAGCATGTCTGTCAGTCAGTCAGTAACGCAAGGATTTTATAGTAATACAACAATTATTATTGTTTGTGTGCGCGCCTGCTTATTAAGTATTTTTGTGTGAATTGATTTAGGACATCATTCTAAAATAGGACAATGATGTTTATAGCGTGACAGTCAAAATGATCCTTCTCATTAATATTGAGAATGGCTTGGGCATCCTGTAAACAAGACAGCATAACTTATGCCGAAACGTAGTGGTAAATACAAGGCGTCTAGTTTTGGGTTGCGGAGCACAGTAATATATTCTGTAATATCAGACTATTATGAAGTAACAAAAGGAAACTGAAATCATTTTTCGCTTCAACCGCCCGGAGCATCTGTTTAGCGATAGATTTTAAGTACCTACAAACCTCCCTAGAATATTACAATGGAGGCAACTATACTCAAAAGCTTTTGAAACTTGGGACACATTACAACCATACATCACGATTGTCAATAAAAACTACGACTACCTATTTTAATTTATATTACTTCTTTGTTTGCAGGCCAAAGACAAACGTAGAAATATGGCAACGCAGGAGATAAGTCCGTACATTAATCAAAAGAGAAAATACTCTTTTGTTGAGGTATGGGTCCCCAGGGAGAAATTTCCACATATGAACATCATCATCATCATCTTCTTCTTTTCGCAGTACGTCCTTCGCTTCCATTCTTTTCTGTCGCCCGTCATCTGATCATTTACCCCTTTCTCTTTCACATCCATCCTCACACAGTCCATCCATCTTTTCCTTGGCCTCCCTCTCCCTTTCCATCCCTCTACCTTCATATTCATCACTTGCTTACCCACATACATATCATCTCTTCGCATAATATGTCCATACCAAGCCAAACGACTTCCTTTCACTTTCTCGTCTATAGGCGCCACTTTCAGACTACCTCTCACGTATTCATTCCTAATCTTATCCATTCTCGTAACTCCACACATCCATCGCAACATTCTCATCTCTGCCACATGTAATCGTTTTTCATCCATCTTCTTAGTAGCCCAATACTCAGCTCCATACAATACGACAGGCCTTATAACCGCCTTATATATGCGTCCCTTGAATTTCAAAGGCATTTTAGGATCGCATATTGTGCCCGAGACCTGTCGCCATTTCATCCATCCTGAGTTGATCTTTTGCCGAACATCTCGGTCAATTTCACCGTCGTGTTGCAGGAGTGAACCGAGGTAGCGAAAGTCGCAGCATACTGGTAGGGGTATACCGCCGAGTGTAACCGGGCTTGGACTAGAGAGGCCGCCAAAGTCACAGAACATGTATTCAGTTTTGGTTCTGCTTATCCTAAGGCCTACGTTCTCCAGTCTCTGCCGCCACTCCTCCAGCTTGCTCTGCACCTCCTGTCCACTTTCTGCTACCAGGACGATGTCGTCGGCAAACAGCATGCACCAGGGTGCCTCTTCCTGTATGTCCGATGATATGGCATCCATAATCAACAAGAAGAGATAAGGACTAAGAGCCGACCCTTGGTGCAAGCCTACAGCCACATCGAATCTGGCTGTGATTCCAGCTGCGGACCGGACTTGCGTGTGGCATTCAGCATACATAGCTTGGATCAACTTCAGGTACTTTTCAGGCACTCCTTTCTTCTTGAGGGCCCACCACAAGACTTCACGCGGTATCCGGTCATATGCCTTTTCGAGGTCAACGAATACCATATGCAGATTTTTATGCGCCTCCCTGTATTTTTCACAAATTTGGCGAAATGCAAAAATGGCATCCACCGTACCTCGACCAGGCATAAAACCGAATTGGTTACGTGAAATCTCACTCTCTGCTCGCAAACCTCGCTCAATTACTCTTTCCCATACTTTCATACTATGAGGCATTAACTTTATTCCCCGATAATTGTTGCATTCTTGGACATCTCCCTTATTTTTTAAAATGGGCACTAGGTAACTCCTGCACCATTCCTTGGGTACTGTCTCCTCATGCAACATCTTATTGAAGAATAAAGTCAGCCACGCCCATCCATCCTCCCCCACATATGAACATTTGTATGAATAGAAATTGTTCATAAGTTATGGTGTGTTATCTCATAATAGACACTCCTTTGTAAGTTGAAAACTAAAGCTGGGGATACACCAGTACAATAGGCGACTTATAAAGTCGTCCCGTATTTCAAATGAAAGAAAAACATATAGAGTATTGTTAGGGTTGTATTTTAAAAGTGTAGGCTGGCGATAAAATTACTTTTCCTGATGTAAATGGGAGAGGGATTATAATGGATGTAGATTACAATATCACCTGGTATATTTTCTTGGGCTTTGTTACTTTGTGTGGCCACGGCAGATCGTTATTGTTTTGAAGTACATTCGCGAAGTGACAGTGTATATCTTCTAATGTTTCTATAGAACCGATTAGAAAGGCAAGTCCTAGACGACACTCAAAACTAAAAGACGGTGTGTGGCTATGTGGCAATGGAGATTGGTTATTATGTTAAAAATATAGAGGCAGCGATAACCCAGTAGTCATACTAACATACTCCTAAGCAGAAGGTATCGAATTTAAACCCACGGGTCACACCACTGACTGTGAAAACAAGAACATCCCCAATGTGAGGGAGGCCTAATTGTTTAGACCAGTTAGGCCTCTCTAACATTAGCGATGCACGTGCCCAAGCGTGCGGTCTCCCTAGGCGGACGCCAGGATTGAAGTCGAAAACTTGGATACAATTGGAACCGGGATCGGCAATGATGATGTTCATTATAATAACTGTAATAACATTGACCCACCAAGTCAGACAAAACCATTGGTAAGATTTAATATTCGACTAGACGTCGCCAGCGGCTTCGTCCTCGTCAGTTATACATATAAACCTTCCTCTTGAATCATTCTATTTATTAAAAAAAGCATTAAAATCCGTTGTGTAGTTTTTAAGATATAAGCATAAATAGGGACAGACAGACAGAAGACAGACTTTGTTTTATATGTTGTGATAATAAGAACTTCGTTTAAGCATTATTTTTAAACGTAAATTAACCAGCGAAATACTGAAAATTCCAACCAATTTTATTTAGCCGTAAATTATCCATTTCCATATCAAGTTTAAAAAATTCAATCTCAATGAACATTGGAGTATATCCGGTATTCGTTTATTTCACGTGGTTCTTACCAAACTTCCAATCGAGATTAAACGTGAAGATACAAAATATTATAGGTATTCCGTAAAATATTAAACTTTCCATTTGCGGTCGAAATATCTGAAATTGTGGCGGCGGCTTTGTGTCAGATTAATCAAACAGAATGTTTAAAAAATCTCTTTTGTATACGTAGTTTGTAATGAAGCCTTTGATTATTGAAAGTGAAAATGAAACTACGAGAATATAAATAAATTTTCATAGTTGACTTGTCATTGTACCACATACCCACAACACCGTCTAGGCTCAACTAAGCACAGCTTGTGCTTTGTAATTAAATTCACAGTAAATTATAAATTGACACACAAAAATATTTGACTTGAGCGGGATTCGAACACGCGGCTTTCGGCGTGGCAGTTGGTTGTACTACAGCCACACCATCGAGTCGCCGCGCGCCGTTGTATTTTCAATGTAACCGATTTCGTCATTTGTATGCTCAGATCTTATAACTTGAGAGATCTAGTGGTTAGTGCCCTTTATTTCTAAGCCGGCGGTCGGGGTCGATTTCCACCTAGGACTACTTCTCATGCGGTGAGCACGATTATTTGTTCTGTGTCTGACTGAAATCTTTCTTTGTATGTACCTATTTATGATGATGTAAGTATGTATGTCATAGTACTATCTCAGCTTAGTTTGTGATCAGATGAAGGTTTGGTACCATACCATAGCATATTATCATTACCACACAGGGTTATTTACACAAACATATCCGACATGAAGTTTATACACTGGGAACAGCACTGACTTTCCGATACTATAGGTATTTAAAACAAAGGTAGGCATATAGTTGGTTGCGGATGTTTTTCATATGGTTGAGTTTTTATTGACGATTAACTTAGCAAAGTTCACCGTAATTTTATGCAGTGAATTGCTGTGCGTCCAATGTTATTTGCTCCTTTTCGAGTGGACCGATCTCTTACTTAAGCGTCATGTATTATAAAAGGTACCGATGGAATTGCGTGTCCTCGACGTAAGGTAGTCTAGTAGTATCTATAACGAACAACAAGTTAAAACACCCTTGAAGTGCTAAGTTAGATTTAGATCTAACTTAAGTAAGATTTGACTGCATGGTTGGAGTAGTGGTTTAAGTGGCTGCTACACCGCTTGATACTGCGGCGAGTGTTGTGGGTTCGATTCCCACACGAAACAACAATTTGTGTTGCCCATAAATTGTTGTTTCGAGTCTGGGTGATTATTATGTCTCTTGGTTGTTTATTTGTCAATATAATTGGTTGTTGGAATACTTACGGTGTGCAATTGGAAGGTTGACTTTCGTCACCCATGTACATAATTAAGGATCTGAATGAACGTAGCTTAACTCTACCGATCTATTACTAGCCACGTCATAAGTGCTTAAGCTCGCACAATCAAGTATTGTGTTGTGATTGGAAGGCGTTGTAAATGCTCATTCATTTAACATTCAGGGTGATAACTATATATAAAATCCTTGCGTTACTGACTGACTGACAGACACGCTACAGCCGAAACTACTAGTCACAAGAAGATGAAAATTAACATGTATGTTCGTTGAGGAGTGTAGGGTAGCACTAAGAGAGGATTTTTGGAAATTCCAACCCTAAGGGGGTAAAACTGGGGTCAAAGTTTGTATGATACTTTTTATTCCTTCAATGGATTGACTCCAAACTTTGTATAGTAGTTTCTCAAACAACGATAGGGAACACTAAGAATTATTTTTTCTGGAAATTCCTCCTTTAAGGGGGTAAAACTAGGGGTCAAAGTTTGTATGAAACTTTTTATTCCTTCAATTGATTGACTTCAAACTTTGTATATTGGTTTCTTAAACGACGATGGTGAACATTAAGAATTTGTTTTTTGAAAATTCCCACCCTAAGGGGGTAGATAGTGGTCAAAGTGTGTTACTTATTATTCCTTCAGTATATTGACGTCAAACTTTGTGTATTGGTTCCTCAAATGATGACAGTTAACACTAAGATATTGTTTCTTTTGAAATTCCTTCCCTAAGGGGGTAAGATAAGGTCAAAGTTTGTATGAATCTTTTTGTTCCTTTAATGGCTTGACTTTAAGTGACGATAGTGAACAATGAAAATTAGTTTTTTTTAATTCCTACCCTCAGGGGGTAAGATAGCATCAAAAAGTGTATTAAACTTATTATTCCTCCAGTGGATTTACTTCAAATTTTGTATATTGGTTTCTCTAATGACCTTAGTAAATATTAAGAAAATATTTTTGGAATTTCTTGCCCCAAAGGGTTTAAAAAAGGAATCGGAATTTGTATGAAACCTTTTTATTCCTTCATTGGATTAACTTCAAACTTTGCATATAGGTTCCTCAAATGACGTAAGTGAATGCCAAGAAATAAGTTTTCGAAGTCACTCCCCTATGGGGGCTAAGAAAGGGTGTCTTAATTTTGTAATGTAAAAAAATACTTCAATGGATTCACTTGAAACTTTGTATATCGGTTACTCAAGTGACGTCAAAAAGGGGTCCCGGTTTGTATCAAACTTTTAATTCCTTACTTGATTTTTTTTCATTCGTCTCTGATGTGCATTTAATTTTCATTAATTTAAATTTGTCTCAGGTTACTGCCTCGTTGGTCTCACGGCAAAAATATGCGCGTGGGATTGGGAGGTTCGATTCCCGGGTCAGGCAAAGTGTTATTGGGTTTTCATTTTTTTTTTATTTCTGCCGAACAAATTGACTCCATGCTGCCTGATGTTAAGCAGTCAGTGAAGTCCCATAGTGATGGCCAGCATCTCAGCAGCCAGCGTGGCATTATGGCATGATGGCCCTCACCTTGACGGCCTTGAGAAAAGCTTTTTCACGCCCCACTAGGGAAGCCGCCTCCGCTAGGAAATTCTCAGTAGCAGCACGGAGTCTGTTAATGTGCCCGGTATGGCAATAGGCTTGCCCCCTATTACGTGGGACTAGAATAAATCTGGCGAAATGTGGGTATAATATTTCATATGTTGTAATAATTTAGGCTTTCATCTAAGCGCTCTTCATCTTCACCAACTAAAAATGTAATAATATACAAAATCATCATACATTTTTTGCCGTGAGACCAACGAGACAAAGAACAATGGCAGAATTAGGTTTGGGTTTGTTGTGGCGAGCTTAAACTTCATATGAAAAAAACAAATTGTTTATTTTTTCTAATATTTTTTATATTTTCACTTTGTCTCGATAAAGCCGGATTATTTTATGATGATAAAAAGCATTCCAATTGATTACGAACTAGGTGCTTACTTTATTATTTGATTGTTGCCATAGACAATTGTGTGACAGGAATAGACGTTTGACATTGATGCGTATCGATTATTAAATAAGTAATCGATATGATCGACCTTTATAGGGTTGGTTTGGTTTAAAATATAATAATTAAAATGCAGTTAATTAATTGTTAATCAACATTATATCAATAAGCTATTTTTTTTGTAGCAAAACAACTTTTAAATCAAATAAAAACGTCACAGCATCGTTTTAACGTTATATCGATTTCACATAAAATCGATTTAAAATGTGCAGCTCTGCTTTTGTCTTTGGCTGTGACAGGTAGATGCTACAGAATAGTTCTGCGTTTAGATGTCAATCTGAAATAATGCCTTTGATAATTCAAACGTACCCACATTGTTCATTCTTAACTAAACATTAAACACCGATATGTTCTTTTTCCGGCTTTCCCTAGTGAAAATAGAATAATTTATAGACTCTGTTACTTACGCCGAATTTTTTGATATATTTTTTATTACTGAGCGCTTCAATTTAATTTCAGACATTTTGATGTATGGAGATCTGCCATTGTCCTTTAAATTAATGAAAATTAAATGCACATCAGTGACGAATGAAAAAAAATCAACTAAGGAATTAAAAGTTTCATACAAACCGGGACCCCTTTTTGACGTCACTTGAGTAACCGATATACAAAGTTTCAAGTGAATCCATTGAAGTATTTTTTTATATTACAAAATTAAGACACCCTTTCTTAGCCCCCATAGGGGAGTGACTTCGAAAACTCCTTTCTTGGCATTCACTTACGTCATTTGAGGAACTTATATACAAAGTTTCAAGTTAATCCAATGAAGGAATAAAAAGGTTTCATACAAATTCCGATTCCTTTTTTAAACCCTTTGGGGCAAGAAATTCCAAAAATATTTTCTTAATATTTACTAAGGTCATTAGAGAAACCAATATACAAAATTTGAAGTAAATCCACTGTAGGAATAATAAGTTTAATACACTTTTTGATGCTATCTTACCCCCTGAGGGTAGGAATTAAAAAGAACTAATTTTCATTGTTCACTATCGTCACTTAAAGTCAAGCCATTAAAGGAACAAAAAGTTTCATACAAACTTTGACCTTATCTTACCCCCTTAGGGAAGGAATTTTACTGCGAGACAGGATATTTGGGCGCCCCACTGAAGCTTACAATCTAAAGTTACACCTAAGAATACGATTGATTCGACTAGTTGAATTGTTTCCTTATTTAAAATTATATTAGTAGGAACACTTTTGACATTAGGCAAAGAGAATTAAACACATTTGGTTTTGCTTGAGTTGAGTACCAAATTATTTGTCGAAAACCAATCTAATACTTGTGCAAGAGTGTTATTGACGGTATCAAAGTTACTTAAATTACGATCAACTTTAAAAATTTGTGACGTATCGTTGGCAAACAAAACAATGTCACATAAATTTTGTACAAAGAATGGCAAATCATTAATATATATTAAAAAAATAAATGGACCGAGAATAGAGCCCTGTGGAACGCCCAATCCTATATATATATATATATATATATATATATATATATATATATATATATATATATATATAAACGACTGTTTGCGGACTTGGTTGATCACGCGGTATTGCCGTTCTTTACTTGATCCACCTTTGCACTCAAATAACATTTGCTCTATGGAATATATTTTTGATTTTTTCACAATGTTGCCATTCATGGCAAGACGTTGCCAAACATATTCAATAAAATTTTGATATATTCGTGATGAATTTGGCAAATGTTGTGTGGTTGACGGCATAGAATACAAGTGTCACCACCCCCTATCTTCCCGTGGGTGTCGTAAGAGGCGACTAAGGGATAACACGATGCAAATACCATCTTTGCGTAGAGACGGAAAACTCGACATCAAACCCTATACGACTGCCTCGTTGGTCTCGCGGCATAAATGTGCGCGTGGGATCGGGAGGTCCCGGGTTCGATTCCTGGGTCGGGCAGTGTTATTGGGTTTTTCTGTCACGAAATTCTCAGTAGCAGCACGGAGTCTGGAAATGTGCCCGGTACGGCAATAGGCTCGCCCCTTATTACGTGGGACTTAAGTATATCTGGCGAAAAGTGGGTGTAGAAATACACCTCTGCCTACCCCTTCGGGGATAAAAGGCGTGACGATATGTATGTATGTATGTATGAATTTGGCAAAAGTTCCGAACAAAACTGGATCCGTAACGGCCATATATCTCAGACCGATATCAACTTTTTGGCTCCGAAGTATATGCCATGCGTGCGTCCTTATTTGAATCCAGACGTGACAATTATAAATATGTGGTTCCAGGGACAAGTTACTTCAGTACTTGCTCCGTGTAATAATAATAATATATGATATAGGTAACCATTTTATATATTCATCATCATCATCAGCCTTTAACAGTCCACTGCTGGACCAGGCCTCTCTTTTGAAAGGAGGAATTGGCCTACTATACCACGCTGGCCAAACGGGTTGGTATAGGGTTTGTATCAAGTTTTCCTTCTCTTACAGTGCTGTTCTCTGCATAATATGCTCCCTTTGTCGACTCTTATGACACCCATGGGATAATATGGTGTGGTGACATTCCGTTTTCTTTATCCGTCACCACACGGACAATTCATACCAGTACTTTAATGATCCTATTTCTACTTGATAATTTAAATACTTTATGGCTCCATTTATACTGTATAATAATTATGCCAAATAATCACCATCCTCCGAACGTTATGCCAGTTGCATCTTGGCCTTCGCCTTGGAGCCCGGGCTGCGCTTTCTAGTCTAACCAGATAATAATATAATAATAATAAATCTTTATTTGCTCGAATATGGTGACAATAGTTTTTATAAAGCATAGATAAAATGTTCATGCATATTCTACCACATAGTGGCGTGCAAATACATTGAAGTCAATATTTCTATTATTTATACAATTTTATTCTTGTTATTATAATTATTGTGTAGTGACATTTAATTAATATATTATTTAGATTATGTAAGTTCATATTATAATCAAGGAGACTTCCATTGAATAACTGATAACATTTATTTTCATTTGTATTCCATTTAATTACATTTCATTTTAATTATATTTAATTTCATTACATATAATTTAATTTGAATACAACTTCATTACATTTAATTACATTAATTGGTTGCATTTCACATTATATTTTATGTCTTTATCTTTTAAGAAATCATTAATATTATAATACAATTTATCATCTAACATGTCAATTAGTGATCTCTTAAATGAACATAAAGGTAAATTTATAATATTGTCAGGCAATTTATTATATAGTTTTATACACATATAGTACACATTTTTCTTTAATAGTTCTAATCTGATTTTGGGCAGACATAACTTGTCCTTGCATCGGGTTCTACTATTTGGATAGTCGCCAAACCTTTGAAACAATTCTGGATGTTTTTTAACAAATGTACATACATATGTCTAAGATATATAAGCATGGCAGTGGTAAAATTTTTAGCCCCACATATCGCACGCACACACCTTTTTTGAGTTTTAAATACTCTGTCAAATTCTACGGAATTTCCCCAGATTATAAGACCGTACCTAAGAATTGATGATACATAAGAATTATATGCCATCATTGCTGCTTTAAGATTTACTGTTAGTTTTATTTTCCTTAACACGAATACAAAGCGGTCAAGTTTTTTTATTACCTTGTCAATTTGTGATTTCCAGTTACAGAATCTGTCAACAGTTATACCTAAAAATACACATTCGTTTACACCTGTTATCTGAGATTCCTGAAATCTTACGTTAATGTTGTTGTGTTTAGAATTATATGTCTGAAATTGCACAATGTTCGTTTTCGCTATATTTAATTTTAAATTATTGTCGTCTAGCCACTTATTTGTGTTGTCAAGAGTCAAATTTATTGCATTTTCTAAGTTGTTCGCATTGTCACTTTTTATAATTAGTGTTGTATCATCGGCAAATAATATACATTCGGTTCCAATAGCGTCTGGCAGATCATTTATGTATATTAAAAATAATAAAGGAGCTAGAATGCTCCCCTGAGGGGTACCGTGATTGTTTATTTTATAATTTGAAGTAAATGACATTAGTTGACTTTTGCATAGCTTTGTTAGTTCAACCCTTTGACGTCGATTTGTGAGATAGCTCTTTATCCAGTCATTTGCATTGCCACGTATTCCATAACAGGACAGTTTGGACAATAGAGTTTCGTGACAAACAAAATCAAACGCCTTTGTCATATCAAGAAAGGCACATGCGATAAGGGATCTATTATTTAAACTTTCTGTTATCTGTTTAATCAGTGAAAAACAAGCCAATGTGGTGGAACTGTTTTTCCGGAATCCAAATTGTTCTTTCTTAAATATGTCACAAGAAGTCAGAAAATTATAAATTTTTGTGTACATCACTTTCTCGAGTATCTTTGATAGCACTGGGATTAAAGTTATTGGACGGTAATTATTCATATCGTTTTTGGTACCTTTTTTAAACAATGGTTTAATAATGGAAATTTTAAGGCGTTCTTTTCTTGACAG
The DNA here is from genome assembly GCA_944739405.2 of Euclidia mi. Taxonomy (NCBI): domain Eukaryota; kingdom Metazoa; phylum Arthropoda; class Insecta; order Lepidoptera; family Erebidae; genus Euclidia; species Euclidia mi. The sequence continues at coordinate 18,824,483 of OX123189.2, forward strand.
AATATTAGCTTTCCCACAGAGCGACTGCCGTCTGACCACCGCAACTCGACGGGATAGCCATATTCTATGGTTTAGACCAGAGTCAGGATGTTAGCGGGTGCTAATTCCTCGTAACGACTGTCAAGGATCTTTTTGATGACAGCTGGGACCGACGGCTTAACGTGCTCTCCGGGGCATGGAGGGTGTGACTTTTTGTGGCCGGTCACCCATCTATAAACCAGACGGTGACGAACCCGCTTAACCTTGCGATTCAATAGATTTGAGCGGTCGCCACTTTGCCACGGGCCGCTCACTTTATACGCCACATGTGCGTACTTATTTGAATCCAAAACTATATATTACATTAGACCTGCTGGTTATATATTATAATATTATGTGGCTCCATGATTATGTTAGTTGAGTATTTTTGTTTGAATATTTTAGCTTACTATTTAACGTATAATTGTATACCATAATCTGTATATTTATTTGGCACCTTTAAGACAGACATATACACGTCAATATTTAAATTTTTGTTTTCCATACATAGGATGATCCAGTAAATTTATATTCATTACGTCCATGCATTGTCAAATCCGAAAGCATATTGATCCGCTTTAAATATTATGAACTGATACTGATAATCTTATGTACACAAGCTTATGGATATTATGTGGCTACATTACTATACACGCCGCGCCATATCTGCGGGCTTATATGAATTTGGGTCGTTAGGCTGGTATGATGAAATATCATCACTTCAACATCATATCAGCCAAACGACGTCCACTGCTATACATAGGCCTCCCTCAAGGATCTCCACACATACCGGTCTTGAGCCGCCCGCATTCAACCGCTTCCCACATTCTTAACAAGATCGTCGATCCACCTTGCGGGGGGCTTTCCTCTGCGGCGTCATCTGGTATGTGGCCACCACTTTAGAACCTTTCTGCCTCCACGGCCTCAACTTCGAGATATGTGCCCCGAACACTGCCACTTCAGCTTGACTATCTGGAGAGCTACGTCTTTGGTTCTCCTCACTTTTGATTCGATCTCGCACAGGAAACCTCCAAGAATAGCTCTCTCCATCGCCCTCTGAGTGACTTTGCGCCTTCGGATAAGGCCCATAGATATTTAATATCATAAGATGAAATCCTTATCTATTTTCTATACATAAGTTGATCCAGAGGATTTATATTTATTATAACCAAGCATTGTTAGATCCACGAGTGAAATTATAGCAGGCATGGAGTTATTTGCTAGCATTATGTTGTTGATTTCTCTAATAATGTAAAAGATAACTCTGATTACATGCTGCATCGTACGAGTACGTACTTATTTGAATCCAGTAAACTTGTATAAAAACAAATGAATGTGATGCTCCACATAATACTTTACATGCCATATCTATATACTTATTTAAATCCAGTCATAATATTACCAGCTAACCAACCGATCAATACTATGAAGCTCCAGGATTAAGTTCATTAATTGCATGATTATTAGTAGTATGGTAAACTATTTTCTAATTAAAACTTTTATTACAATTGTACTCTAAATTATATGCCACATTTTGTTTACTTAATTGGCTCCAGTAAAAGGTAATACAATACATTTGCTCATGAGGACTACGCAGCTCTAGAACGATATGAATGAAGTATTCTTTTTTTATACTACAAGGGTGGCAAAAACGCCTGCCTGATGGTAAGCGGCTAACCGTTGCCCATAGAAGCCAGTGATGCTAACCCGGCATCACTTGCGCGTTGCCGACCTTAGGAAAAAGAAGAGTGGGCAAAGTTTTCTTGGCTCTCTCCCCTCCAATCTCCCCCCCCCCCTTTCGCATTTTCTCTTCCTTTCCATATAGAAAAGGAAAAGAGCGTGAAAAGGCGGGTTAGGGCCTCCAGTACTCTTATTCATCTAACGAAACGCAACAGCATTTACCTTTACGTCGATGGTCTGTGTGAGGGTAGTACTTCCACGGTCGAGCGATTCATGTTGTAACCAGTGGCCCTACCATCTTTAAGAATTTGCTAAATTTACAGTACTATGTTGATATGATTTTCGGTTATGAATAACTCTTTGTTTTACTTGTACACGTATACCACATAATTCCGTACATACGAGGGGAGGTCCAAAAGTTCGTGGAACGGAGGGTATGGAGTGGGGATAGGGGCGTTCCCTTAATGTCATACTACTTGGGGACTCATTCTAAGTATATAAATAGAGTTTCAGCCCTTTTGCGTCATTCGTTTACGAACACTCGCCTGCTAAACAAGTCAATCCGCAAGACATAAGTCACACCGCTTAAAAGAAACCTGAGCACCACTTTGAGCCTGAGTCAAAACAGGAGTTCTTTGAAGGTGGTGTGCCCTTTTTATGCAATGGCATAAAAAGGGCACACCACCTTCAAAGAAATTCAAGGTGTCGGAATCGGCTGTAAAGTTAAGGACTACTGTTTTCTGGGAATGTGAGGGAATAATACTGATTGATTACAAAGAAAAGAGAAGAAACATTACCGGAGAATACTACGCATCGATACTAGAGAAAAAGGAGGCCATCCAAGAAAACCGTCGAGGAAAATTTGCTAAGGGTGTGTTGCTCTTGCAATACAACGCACCACCACTTCACAAGAGCAGACTTGTAATGGTTCCTCCGCACACACACGGCTTTGAGTCACTAGTCCACCCACCTTACAGTCCAGACCTGGCCCCTAGTGATTTTTATTTGTTCCCCAATTTAAAAAAGGCCTAAGGGGAAGGAAACTTTCCGACGACAATGAGGTGAAGTAGGCAATTTAGGCCCATTTTGATGTGAAAGACAAAAAATATTATTTCGATGGTTTAGAAAAATCATTCATAGATCCAATAAATATATTCAGCTCAAGGGTGATAATATTGAAAATGAATAATAGATTTAATGTTTTATTTAATTTAGAACCCTTTCATTCCACATATATGTGCATAGGGTTCCCACCAAGAACTAAGGGGCCCAAGCCAACCTCACCTGCAAGTGGTGCACCTGCCGATCAACGGACGAGGCTCTGGCAAACAATATCCCTATAAGCGGCAATAGGCTCGCCACCCATTACGTGGGATCAAAACACTGGCGAAAAGTGGGCGTTTAATATGCCTCTGCCTACCCCTTCGGGGAAACAGGCGTGAGTCTATGTATGTATGTATGTATGTATGTCATTCCACGAACTTTTGGACCTCCCCTCGTATATAAGTACGTTAATTATTTACGATTTGTCAATTATGGGTGAGTGGTAATTGCTAAATCCTTTTTACTGATTACAATACAGAGGACAATAGTACCTACTCTAAATAAGTAGGTTTTCTCCGTCTTAAATTAAAGCACCTACTACCAATCATCATTCTCAGAACGTTGTTACATATGGTACATATGGTAGTTTTAGTTGCGTACTATTACCGTTTTCTACCAAAAACTAATTTCTTTCAAAATTACTAAACCTACCATTTCTACAAATTGTGTCATTACTAACATTTCTACCAAAACTACAATTTCTACCAAATCTACCATTATCTCTAACCAACCATTTGTGCCATAACAACTATTGCTACCAAAACTACAATTACTACCAAAACTACAATTTCCACCAAAACTACTATTCATACAAAAACAACCATATCTTCCAAAAGTACCATTTCTTTCCAAGTAGCTGTTTTCTACCACAGATTCTGCCAAATTTTCTACCAGAGCTACAAGTTCTGCCAGTCACAATTTTCTACCAAATACTTAATTCCTATCACTTTTAAATGATGATATTAGTACTCTATCTATATTATTCAATAGAACTTATGACGTGCAAATTTTATTAATGGTGACCTTTAATTTAAAATGTGTCATACACTACAGTGTGATGAACAGTAAGACTTATGTAATAGCACTATAGTATATAGGATTATATTTAATGTAAAAGGAACATTTATACGCCGGTGACGGCAAAATACTATGGACTTAAAAACAGTAAATAACTTTGTAAACAGTAGTCCAACAAATAAACTATTATTTTCTATTCTGTAAATTCACATTAATAAAAAAAGATGTCCGAAGGAACTCCATCGTGGGTATTGTGTTTCGAAAGAAATTTCAGAAATATTTTCATAATAGGTGCTTAGAATTGACAGAATATTAGCTTTTTCACAGAGCGACTGCCGTCTGTCCTCTACAACTCGAAGGCGTAAGCATATTTTAAGGTTCAGACCAGATATTTGAGGGCACTGATTGCACTTACGACTGTCAAAGATGATGACCGAAACCGATGGCTTTACGTGCTTTACGAGCCACGGAGGGATGTTATTTTTTGTGGCCGGTCACCCTATGTCCAGCAGTGGACGTCGTTTGGCTGATATGATGATGATATTTCATATCAGCCAAACGCCAAATTCATATAAGTACGCAGATATGGCGTGGCGTACATACGCAATGGAGCCACATAATATTCATATAAGCTATTGTGCATAAGAACATCAGTATCAGTTCATATTTAAAGCGGATTGATATAGTATGCTTTCGGATTTGACAATGCATGGACGTAATGAATATACATTCACTGGAAAACTAAAATTTAAATAATTGTAATGTGAAACCATTATGTATTGATTGACGGGTATATGTATGTCTTAAAGGAGCCAAATAAATATACAGATTATGGTATACAATTATGCGTTAAATAGTAAGCTAAAATATTCAAACAAAACTACTCAAGTAATATAATCCTGGAGCCACATAATATTGACCAGCAGGTCTATATTATAAAGTTTTGGATCCAAATAAGTACGCACATGTGGCGTATAAAGTGAGCGGCCCGTGGCAAAGTGGCGACCGCTCGAATCTATCGATTCGCAAGGCTAAGCGCGCTCGTCACCGTCTAGTTTATAGATGGGTGACCAGCCACAAAAAGACACACCCTCCGTGCCCTTAATTAAATGGTAATACATGTTATAGTAAGAAAACAGTTGCTCTGTGGAAAATTAAAATTCAGTCAAATCTGGTTAGACTAGAAACGGAGCCCGGGCTCCAAGGCAAAGGCCTGGATGCAACCGGGATAACGCTCGGAGGATGATGATGATGACCCATCTATAAAACAGACGGTGACGAACGCGATGTACCTACCTACTACAAATATTTAACCAAAAACTCCGACGTAAAAAAAAAACTGCTGGAAAAATGGACATAGAAACCAAGTTAATGTAAGAAAATCCGCAAGTTATGAGAATTGATAAGAAATACAGAATAATAATACATAAAAGTAACCAAGATCCAATGACTGCCCTCCGTGAAGAATACTGCGCTGCGATTGGCCCATTTGAATCGGATCAAGTAAATCTAAAATACCTAAAGTGTGGATTTGTATAAAAAAGGCGTAATTATTATTAGCAACGATGTTGGCGTTAGTTAATCCGAAAGGAACCACATGAGAATTGGGCGCTCGCAATGGATCAAGAAATCATGGCCGGATCAACAAGTGAAAACGGATCAAACAAAAACTACTTATATGGCACGCTTGATCAACATTGTGATGAAGGGGATATCTATATATATATATATATATATATATATATATATATATATATATATATATATATATGTATATATTCCTGTACAAAATATTTTATCTAATCGTAACTTACGCGAACGAAGCAGAGGGCAAATGCTGGTTCTTCACATATAACTGAATTAATGTTAGATATAAGAAAATAAAGTTGCTTATGGAATAGGTACTGAGCGATAAAGATTGGCCTGTGTAAGAGTACGCTTACGCTAGTTTTTTTATGGACTCACGCCTGTATCTCCGAAGGGGTCGGCAAAGGTTTAATATTACACCCACATTTCGCAATTAATTTATTAGATCCCACGTAATAGGGGGCGAGCCTATTGCCGTTACCAGGCACATCACCAGACTCCTTGCAGACCGTGCTGCTACTGAGAATTCGGAAAAGCCCAGTAACACTTTTTCCCGACTGAGGAATCGAACCCGGAACCTCCGATCAGCAGTCGCATACGCTATCCATTGGACCGCGGAGGCAGTACGCCTAGTTATGTTATTGTTTGGCTTATCCATGTTTCGGTATGTCAAAACAGACACCAGATACTTGTAAGCACATATTTGTGTACTCACTGTAACCGTGAACACTTGTTTAACAGTTTAACCATATCTTTTACATCCTGTAAACACTCTTGTGACAGCCCTTTACCTGCTATTTTCAAACATCTAATTACACAGGTACGTTTGGTATAAACATTTTGTTGCGATTTTCAGAAACATGATTATTTTATTATACAACATTTATTACGGCGAGATTCATGCAGTGAAATTTCATGTGTTAACTTAAAATAATATAGTCCATAGAAATTAATGTATACACGGCTACTCGTCAAGTAAGACACTTTGATCTTTGTACCGTTCTTATGACGAAGGAAATAAGTATCAAACTGTATTGCAACTGTAAAACGTAAATTGTTGCCGTGCGTACCTACTTGCCTTTTTTAAATACCATTAACAAATAATAGGTCAGTACGATCAAATTGAACGTAGAATTTAATTATGAGCCAGTTTACAACCAAATTCATATTCTCATGCTATTATAACTAAGGGTCGTATAAAAAGACCTAGTCTAGCAAGTCATTGTCATATATCAACCCTCCATTTTGCACCATTAGAACATTTTTATTTGCCCAGCAAAATTAATCGATGTTGAACCATATTCATAATTGCCTTTCGTTCAAAGACGTGGAAAATATCTTGGGTAGACCAAAGAACGTCCATTAATTACTACAGAAAATAATACCAAATCAATATTTTAGGTTCAAATGAGCAGTTTTTTTGTAGTTGTAATTACCTACTAGTGGTGAAAATCAACATTACCAAAGCCACCAAAGTCAGTCTAGTCATAACAAAGGTGAAAGTGGTGAACCTCAACAATAAGCCATGCTTATTGGTAAACCTACTGGGCCCAATTTTACTTCAAAACATAAAAACAAAATGTTATTCGATTTCTGGGGACCTTTAAGCAACTAACAAGCTAGCAACGAAAATTATTCCTATGTGGGAGTTGCCTATAAAACGAATGGAGAACGAAAACAAATATTGCCGTAATTCAGAGAGTATTCATGAAACTGATGGAAGGACGTACCCTATTTTCTCAATCGCTACGATGAAACTCTAATTTCACGCACAAGATATCCTAGTTAGTTAAATTATTGTTATCTGTCATACGCCCATTGTATAATGATGAGTTCGGCAAAGGTTAAATGTGAAATAAATATTTTGCAATGAGGTTAAAACAGGAGGTGAGAAAATTACTGTAGTGATTACATGAGGTGTCTACAAAAAGTTATTTTGCTATAAAATAAATAATACATCAGAGTGTACTAATTTTGTAAATCAATATTAATACAGACATTTCTTCATCAATCAATCAAAACTCAGTTTAGTTCAATAGTGATATCAATATACCAATAGGTACATAATACCAATTGGCGACTCGGTTTTTTTTTAATACTTTAATAGCACCACACCACAATGATGAAACATAAGTGAAATCGCAACACACAGTTAATTTGTAGTACGTGAAAATTACAAAAAAATTGCAAAGACTTAAATTGGATAACCTACCCTTTGTTTTACATACTCTAGAATGGTTTACCGTAATATACTTGGAACCTGCGCCGGTAATATAATCACAAACCTGCACCATGTACCTAAATTGTTAGTATCGGCCTGATATTCCGTTTTGGTAATAGATTTACAATTGCTCCCAATAACAGGGTAAAGCAGTAATCGTGTACAGGTTGCTTTCCAGATTAAATGTTAATTGGAATTGGGGAATTCTCAGAAATAGTACGTAATTTGTGTTGATTTTCCACGAATTTCCTTAATGGCTTCTATTTAACCTTTATTTGAGGTAAAGAAATAGATTACGTGAATTCAGAGATTGTTTTCGGAGATTAAAATTGTAGTAGTATTCAGTTTATCACTTTTCTGTTGATGCTTTTTACCAACCTAATATTAAGTACGTACCGATCTATACATGGATCGAATATTCATGTAATTTATTGCCGGAGTGTCTTATGCTAATGCTAGTTTGTAAATAAATAAATGTGTATATAGAAAAATAATATTTTGGCATTCAACTAGTCATTATTGATTTAATCTATTTTGTAGCCTCTCACACTGCTCATTAGAAGAATACTACGGTAGTTTAGTGAGTAGGCCCGAGGCTTCTCGCGGAGTCTCATAGTCTCCCCGCCATCGCCACCGTGCTTCAATACCTCATGAGGTATTATTATCATTTAAATATAATTCTGAATACTTTTGCTGACAGGTAACAAATAAAGTAAACAATAAGATATAAAAATAAAAGCCATTATTTTTATATATACAAATACTATTAAAATATTAAACTGATAATGGTCGGCCAGCAAATTGAAACACAAACACGCAAGTTTACATAGAACTGATTAAATATACTTTATAGTATTAAATAAATTTATAGTTGTGTAAAAGAATCATATAAATATCAATTTATCAAAAAGAGCTTCATTGGCTTTGAACATTCGAATATTATGAGTAAATATAAACACTGGATTGATCAGACAAATCGCTGAAATTATTAATTAGAATTGCAACATGTGTTTTTCTTTAAAGCAATTACAGCTTTAAAGAAAAACACGTATTGCAATTCTAACAACCTTCTTGTACCAACATTTCGACAAACTGGTTGTCATATACACGATTTATGAATTTGTGTTATGATGGAATGTCCCATCGCACTTTGTGTAAGTCATATAAACTTTCAACATTGGGTTGACTTAATAATTATATAATGATACCTATAAGAAACACTGTTGAAAGAATTGAGATAAAAATAATGAAGATTTTGGCCTAATACACAATGTTAATAATAGTTTGACAGTGAAAAATGCTCACCGTTGTTCTTCGCCGCTATATGTATGTGTGTACTATATAATCAGTAAATATTGGCGCCTGTGCGATTTAAGCGACCTTCCACTGTTTAAAATTACTTCTCTCATGGGACCTCACTTAGAGTGATTCACGAACTGTTGTTCTGTGTATGCTGATTGATGTTTTAAAGTATACTGCGATACAGGATTTATTCATAGAAATCGTTCCAATAAAAATAGAATTGATTGATTTTTCTTTTCAACACAAAATAATGACCTCGTTCGATATGCAATAAATGGGTCTTGCCATAGATATAGTAATTAAAGGAGATATGCCCTGTAGTCGAAAAAGTATCGGAAACCTGTGTCGCCAGTTTGACCCTACTATGCGGCTATTACTACACATGCAGATCAGTAAAAGCAATATGAAAACGCATTCGGGCACACACTCGCATTTTGAAATCAAAACTTACGAAAAAATCAATTATAAACATTATCCTATCGAACATAGCGTGTATTTACCAAGCAACGTTCATTTTACTCACACAAAAACATCGGCCCCTATCGTTGTGCTATGCAAAAGAACAGAAGGCCAATTCTCGTATTTAACAGACACTGACACTGAATTTTGACTGAACTGCGATTTAATTTTGAATTGACTCACAATTGGTATTCTGCTCCACTTAATCTCCTAATAGTATAATTTAGATATAATCAATTTATAATCTCTTGTTGATCATAGAGGTAATGTCAAAAACTCAAAAGCAAAAACATGAATTTTGCCATTGTATGGGAAAATACATTAATAGGAATGGTTATTGGATGCCAATACGTTTACATGCCAAATTAAAATTAATATACAACTAAGTAATAAAATTTCGGTAAGTAAATATATTGGTTCCTTGGATCGTGTGAATTATTTTCAATAGGTATTCAATAATTAAAATATTTAATATTCAATAATATAAATAATTCAGACATTATAAAGATTTTAACGATGGTAACGTACAACTGGGTTTTTTTAATTCGTTTTTTCCTCCTGATAATTTTATCTCATTTGTTGAATTTCTCGAGCAAAAGTTTCGCGAATATTTCGATCTTGAAATAAATATTGTCAATGCTGGCAACGAAATACTTAACATGTTTGCATGTTGTCCACCAGGATCTCCTAGCCAGATACCTCAGAGGATCCTCGTGAACTCATTAGTTGTGAAATTGTATAAAAGCAATTAACGTTTACAAAACCAGTGACTATCAGAAAGTTATCAGCCATCGATAGGGATTACAAAAATCAGGTGCATGCGATTTTCGACCTTATTGACGTAACTCAGAATTTATAATTTTAATAACGTATCAATGTCAGAAAGTAAGAAAATACCAAAAAGAAGTTTATCATGAATTGTCAATAAGGTCGAAAATCGCATGCACCTGTTTTTTGTAAGCCCTATCGATGGTTGATCATTTTATAGTCATTTGTTTTGTAGACATGAATTTGTCTTTCACAATTTATTTTTAAACTTATTTTAGATACCTATCCCTGTGGTAAAACTAGTGGCACATAATAGCTAAAGGCGATTCCTATGTTTATTAGCAAAATATATCATAAATATTACCAGAAAAATATTCAACACTATTAGTGGTATCGTTGGGAATGTCAAATAAATCACGTCATCACGTCGTGTCCTTGGTAACAAATGTATATTTTTATTCCGTGCTTTTAAAAGTATCAGGTGCATGCTTTTTTGTTTCCACTCGCTATTTTATTTACAACTGTACATCTGCCGTATAGCGAATCGGTCGAGTCCAAGAATCTGCCCAATTCACGAATCTGTCGAGTTGGGAATCTGCCGAATCACGAATCTGTCCATTCCAGAATATGTTGTATACCGAACAAGCGATTTGTCTTAACCTATTGTGACAACCCTACCAAAATAGGTAACAAATTTACAAGCTCTTAAGAAGCTGTTTCTCTGTTCGGTTTATTTACTCATGTGGTTATATTATGTACGATGGTATCATTGTGAAAAAACTAAAAATACCTTACCTGCTCTACTAATAATTAGCAGAATACCGTTCACACTAGTTCACACTTGGTTCAACTTTCGATGTAGTCCCGATCTTATTCAAGTATCAGTTAAGTTACGAGAATACCATTTATGACGCCGAGACTAGATCGATATTGGAATTTGAACAAATATAATTACCAGAATTGGCCTTCTGTACACTAATTCGTCGCAAGATGCAGCGGCCGTACTACGCGATGCATTCCCTTAATAAAGTATCGTTCGGTCGTGATTACGTTGCTTGTCTAGTCACTTTCTTGCTTTGCGAACGTGGCAGTAAATGTAAATATAGAATCTTTAAGTAATTATTTAAAAAAAATATTATTTTGACGTTCATAAGCGTCACATTGTGACCCAAATGAATAAAGGAATTTGACTTTGACTTTGACTTCGCGACAAATTTAGGTAGTAGTTAAAGAGCAATATATTTTTACATACATCATACATACATTACATAGACTCACGCCTGTTTCCCCGAAGGGGTAGGCAGAGGCATATTAAACGCCCACTTTTCGCCAGTATTTTGATCCCACGTAATAGGTGGCGAGCCTATTGCCGCTTAACGGGATATTTTGTTTACCAGAGCCTCGTCCGTTGATCGGCAGGTGCACCACTTGCAGGTGAGGTTGGCTTGGGACCCTAAGTTCTTGGTGGGAATCCTATGCACCCTTATATATTTATTGAAAATAATATAGTCGTTGTGAGATTTGCAAACAATAATAACATAATAACAACAAGAAATATTTTACGATTTGTTGTTTTTCATGTTTTTTAAGACAAATATAGTGAAATACTTGTAGTTTCATATGGTAAGTGATTCCATTCTTCACAAAATTTTGGTTTGAGCTTTGGTTTTTACAGAAAACCACTGAACAAGACGGTGTTCTTATAAATTGTCGCGATCACGGTCGAAAGTGTACTAATTCGCGGCAACGGCCATTTGCTTGCGATATGCACTCTTGGTGCATTTTGCGGACACTGACACGCCCCCTTGGCACTTCTACTCTTAATTATATTTCTATGGGTCTTGCCAAAGGCACGTGTAATTATTAGTAATCAATTTATAATTATAATAAACATCCATTAGGAGCGACATAATTAATAAGGCATAATTATTGCCATCTGCCATGTTTAATTATAGTGATTGTTAACTATTAGTTATGTATATTAAATTAGATTTATATAGATACAGGTAATTCTCAGTAATAAAAGTAAAAATACTTTACGTTAAAAAAAACGAATTTAAACTTTGTTTAATAGGTTGGTTTATTTAGATATGCCAGGTAGATCTTTTGATTTATAAAATAATGATGGAGGTATCTATATGACCAATGTAATTAAAAGTTACTTCATATACGATAAAGTTAATCCAACATTACAAATTGAGAACCACCGTCTTTTACTTGAAGTCACTTCAGGTACTGATAAAATAGATTTACTAGGATCAACATTAAGTCTATCAAAAAGCCATAGTTTAAGTCGTAGTTTAAGTCATAGTTTAAGTCAAAGTGTAGGTCAGATCAGAATAAAAAATACGTTTAACGTTTGAAACTTTAGTATTTTATAAATTTAGATTAATTAATTCATTACAAACTTGTAGCACGATATCTTTATATGTAGACTTTAACTAACTTAAACCTTCCTTAGGAATCATACTATCTTTTGGTGAAAACTGTACAAATATCCGTTCGATAGTTCTTGAGTTTTTTCGCGTTCATACAGACAGACTAGGTTGCGAAGTGACAGGAGGACACAAGCAATCAGAATTTAATATAATTCCTATGGATAGATAACAATGTAAACAACAATTTTTGCATCCTTGGTGTCTTTAGTACTCCAAAACTATCAACATACGTCGTCAGAGACGAAACAATAGCTCATATCAATAGTATTCATTCATGCAGACATGAAAAGTTTCTATTATGATATCAAATAAAACATTCAACAACCACTTCCTCCATTCACGTACTAAAGTAGGTACTACTAGTTAGGCAATTCCTTTTTGTACCATTGCCTGACGTACTTGGTAGTTCTTATTTATTTATTTATTTATTTATTATATACTTAACTGTACACCTATAAAATTATTACATAGCATAAACTTTAACTATAAGAAAAGTACAGTGGGCGGCTTTATCGCTAAAAGCGATTTCTGCCAGGCAACCTATGGATGGATATGGTTTGTAGAGGAAAATAATGGTGGTTGTAGGCGTACCAAGTAAATATATTATAAAAAGATATTTATAATATATATGTATAATATAAACATAATAATATTACATCAATACTTATATTGGAAAATTTAATTATAATTTTATAATATATACCTATGTAACTAAACATATATACATCTAAACATATAAACATACATCTAAATAATCATACAATAATATATATTAACACGACTTATAATGATATAAATTATTATAGTAGAATGATAGCTTAACCTACAAGGACAGAAAGTGTTCCTTTACCATCGCTTTAAATTTCGTTACTGTCTGTAGGTAGCGGTAGAGCATTCCACAAACGTACAGCAGTAATAGTAAAGGACTTATCAAAAAAGCTCGTGGAATGTCCCGGCATTTTCAGTTTTAAATTTTCTGATGACCTCAAAAACTTATTATGTGTGTCATGTAGGTACTCAAATCGACCTTTAAGATATGAAGAAGTTGAAGGGTTAACAATACATTGTACAGTAAAGTAAGAATGTGAGCATTCCGGCGATGACGTATGGGTAACCACTTGAGTTGCGTTCGAAATTGTGAAACATGATCATATTTGCGTAATCCAAATATGAATCCTATACAGACATTTTGGAGGCGCTCAAGTTTGTCAAGTTGGTTTTCGGCGAGATCTAGATAGCTGACGTCCGCATAATCGATAATGGGTAAAAGAATCGAGTTGGCAAGCGCAATTTTGGTTGCAGTGGGGAGAAAGTTCCTCAATCTTCTCAGCGAGCCTGCTGAAGCGAACACTTTTCGACTTACTTCTTGGATCTGTGGTCCCCAAGTAAGAGCAGAGTCGATCGTAACACCCAAATTCTTGACTTTGTCCTGTATGTAAAGTATGGTGCCATCAAAGATAATATCAGGGAGCTGCGACCAGTTTACTTTTGACACCAATTTGGGGCTACCAACAATAGTGACCTGCGTTTTAGTAGGATTAACTTTCAGCCCAAATGATTTGCTCTAACTGCAAATTTGTGCCAGGTCACTGTTAAATACATTAATGGACTGTATTATCTGCGCTAATGGTGACTGCGTATAAATTTGGAGATCATCTGCATAAAGGTGGTAGGAACAGCCTTCGCTAAATTCTAAATTCGCTAAATTCTATCTCTAACAATCTTCATTGTTAGAGATAGAATTTATAAAAATTGCGAAGAGTAATGGAGACACCACGCCACCCAGGGGCACACCAACAGTTATGTTACACCAAGCAGAAAATGTATCCTCAATGCGAATACGCTGTCTTCGGCCACACAGGTAACTACGAAGCCAATCAATCACTGTTGGAGATATGTTAAGAGAGCGAAGAACACCAACTAGAATCTCAAAGTCCACTGTATTGAAGGCGTTACTGTAATCTAACAGTGCAAGAATAGTGAGCTTTCCGCCTTCCATACCGGACCTGATGTCATCCGTAATATTGACAAGGGATGTGACTGTACTATGACCTGGGCGGAAACCAGATTGGAAGGGATTAAGGAGACTATTTCTGCAGAGGAATGAATTAATTTGGCCATGCGCGAGGCGTTCGAGGAATTTGGATAGGAATGGTAGTATGGAGATGGGACGATAGTCGGCAAAGGATGAGGGATGACAGGTTTTTGGTATGGGAGTAATTTGGGCGTCTTTCCATATCGATGGAAACACCATACTGGACAAGGAGTAATTAAGGATGTGGGAAATTATGGGTAGGGTTATATCGAGGATAGGAAGGAGCATATTACGGCTGACACAGTCACTACTAACTGCGTTGGAAGTGATTGAGATTATGCTCTTCTTAACATCACAATCAGAGACTTGATTAAAGACAAAAGGTGAATAACTAGGGGTTGGCAGAGATGAAAGATAGTCAATTGTGTGTGCCTTAGTAGCCCTGTCAAAATTGGACGAGGCAGAGAAATGTTGATTGAGTAAATCAATATTGAGGTCTTTAGGATGTCTTGACGTGATTTGCCTACCCCCAGGGTCTTTAGAAATTTCCAAACTTTTGCTGGATCTCCGTTTTTTACAGAATCGGGGTTATGTTGGCGTTGTGCGCCCCTTCACACCTTATTGCAGTGATTCCTAGTCTTGACATACCGTTGCAAGTTATGTGCATCAGGCCTAATTTTGTACCAAAATTTAGCTTCTTAATGAAGATATTACCGCTTTTACCCGCCGGCCCACGCTAAGTAAGATGCTAGTTAAAATCTTGGTGTAGTGGTGAGCCTCTGCTCACCACTACACCAAGATTTCCTTGTTATTTGTTTATACGCTTCTACGGAGCCTACATTAATAAAGGTTGTAAATTGTGCATTTTGTGAAGTTTTTAGGGTTTCATAGTAAACTAAGGAATCTTTCTAATTTTCTGCTTATGCTTGTGTCAAATATATTATCTCTAGTAGCCAAATCTACGACAGATCAAATATTAGGAACAGCCAAAAATGAATGCAGTGAATTTTTTAACCGAGCGGTAGGTTAATGGTTACTGCGGACTAGTGGATTAATTCGAATGACCGGGTTAAATTCTCGAATTCTGTGAGATTCCTTGAGATATTGACCTGAGCTACGTTATTAAGCTTTTAAAATTGGTTTACTGGGAGACGCGCAACTGAGTTAAAAATTAAAAGCAAATAGTCCATTACTGAATATTAGCACATGTTGTAAGTTATTATCGTAATTCATAATAGTTTATAAAGCCCTTATCCTATTAAAAATTAATTGAATATGTTGACCATTATTACTTAATAATATAACTACATTTCTATCAATATATTTTTTAATATTCAGCTACTACCCTGCGCTACTTTTATTTGCTTTTCTTGTTAAAAGAAATAAAAGGTAAAATCAAAACAATGAACAACTGACGTTGTTACGAACTTTTCGGGACAAAAACCAATTTTACACGTAGGCTGTGTTTAAACGACTCTTTGAAAACTGGTATTGACGTTTCAATTCGGATATGTAAATTCGATTTAAGTTAATTTTTTTACAGAAAGCATCTCTGTCTGGTAACGCAATGACAAATTCCGTAATAGCCTTAAGGAGGACTCTGGCACAACATTAATTTTATTGTCCGCCGTCCGTAGATGATGTCTGATAGAAGAGAATGGAAAAGAAAGACATTCTGCGCCGACCCCAAATAATATGGGAACAGGGCAGGCAGAAGAATAAAGTTTGTGAATCAATTTTGAGTTCCTATATAAGTAACTCATTTCATAGCGTGATTGGACTTGCCTTTCTTAATAGGTCGGCAAAGTTAAGCAATGTTCACAGATGTCATTACTTGGAAAGGTGACCGTTTATGTTAGCATTAAAATCAGATCGAAAAGCAGGTAAAGCAAGTAAGAATCACAGGATAGGAATCTTTAGGCTATGTTGTAGGCCTTCGGGCCTTACCAAAGCTGGCCACAAAAAGAAGAACTATAATTTGTAAAGTCTATCTAGCCATAGTAACTTTTCTAACAATTTCTTTGTTGGCATAAGGAAATTCATAAGGAACTGCTTAGAATAGTTTTCACCTACTTAAGCTATTACTAAGGTTCAGTTGGCAGAGAATAAAGACAAGTTAAGGTTGATAAATAAGGATAAATACCTATTTGATGTATATAACGTATGTATATCAAACAGTTCGTAAAAACAAAGAGCACTATGAAGACATATCAATGTTATAAATATTTCTATGTAAATACACGATCAAAGCAAATAATATAATAAATTGGGCTAAACGTTACTTTCCTGGTACCCCTATTTATTACATAGGGGATTTTTTTCTACGACAATGACGTTTTATGTCTGTATCTCTTTCGTACTAGAAAGGAACACGGTGCGATGATTTTTCCTCCATTTTCTGTGCTTCATCTGACGATGTATTTGTGCAACATTGTCGTGAAAAGGAAAAAAAAGAAAAGGGGCCGTACTATACGACTGAATAGAGATGCAAAGTAATTGATATCTCTTTTTATAACTGTAATGGAAGTAAAGTATGAATATAACACATTTGACGCTGCTCTTCTACCTAGTCAGTGTCTATATCGAATTATCGAAGATTGGAAATACTACTAACTCGGAAATCGGCTACTTGTTTAATGGTCTAGGACCTTTCTGCAATCACCTCCACTTACTTTTTTCTTATTGTTTTCTGAGACCACAACCGACGCAAACCAGTCGAAATGACTTAAAAATATGGGCTTAAAAACTTTACAATAAGTTATATATAGATCATAGATGGCAAGTATAACTGGAGCCATCACATAGAACGAGTTTGCGATAAACTGAGACAATTTCTAGCAAATATTACAATACTAAAAAATCGTATCCCGTACAAGGTGAAACTAATGATTTATTACGCATTGGCAGAATCTCACATACAATATGGCCTTAATAGTTATGGACGTACTTATAAAAAATTTAAAGAAAAATAAAAAACCCGACTGCGTAAAAAATAATTAAAAAAAATACGTGACAAAAATAACTTAAATAAAAACTAAAAAGAAAGAAACAAGGCTAGTAGTTTAGAATTCTAATGCAGAACAGAACGACTCACAGTCGGCGCCCATTCAAATGTTTCCAAGGGGCCCCGACTGTGAGTCGTTCTGTTCTGCATTAGAATTCTAAACTACTAGCCTTGTTTCTTTCTTTTTAGTTTTTATTTAAGTTATTTTTGTCACGTATTTTTTTAAATTATTTTTTACGCAGTCGGGTTTTTTGTTTTTCTTTAAATATTTTTTTTTATTTTATACTTTTTAGTTATTCACTGCTTTTTTGTTTGTTTATCGTTTATACTTGAAGTAAAAACTTAAATCAATAAGTAACAACATTAGCGAGAATGATTGTTTTGTTAAACAACTTTAAAACGTTATATATCCTAAAATATTATTTTAAATGAAAAATGATAAAAGAAACCTAAAGATGATTTTAAAATACCTATTCAACGACACCCCACATGACATAGTTCATCGACATTTTATTTTTTTCATTTTGACAATATGGCGTCTGGTTGACGCTGTGATGAATTTTGATAACTGTCATGTCTTAAGTGACACTCGCAAGGTTAATACGAATCGATTTACGTAAGAATCATCAAAATCGGCCCACGCATTTGGTCTCTAGAACGCCACATAGAAACAAACATACATACATACATAGGTACATAAATACATACATACATATTACATAATTAGACTGATAAACACATTACCCTCCTTTGCGTCGCGCAGTCGGGTAAAAACGTATCTTGATAATATCTGTAAACTTCAAGTAAGAATTCTAAAAACAATAGTCTCACCAAAAATAAAAAATCTATTTTATGACAATGAAAATGGCTTGTTTAAATATTGTAACGTTTTACCAATTCATAGTCAAGTACATTATTCATTATTAAAAGAGCAGTTTTTTAACGAATCATTAAGACAAGTTATCGAACATGCTGTACGCGCTCGGGCAATTTCCGAGAATCGGCTTCGCACACAGCGAGCCAATAATAACTATGGCGAGCGGACTACCGGTTATATTGTCCCGCGACTTATTAATAACTTACCCTCAGAATTATGTTATAGCATTTCAAATAAAAATATAAAATCTAAATTAAAACAATATTACTTAAGTCTTCTTTAGAAAATAAAAATTGTCAATCTGAAAAGCATGTTTGTAAATATGTATCTGCCTCACTAATCCTTGTGTATGTTTGGTAGTTTGGTATTATACATTGTTATGTATATCTAATACCAAACTACTTTTGTTTGGTATTATACTTTTTACCTTAATTGTATGTATAGACAGACTCAAAGTAGCATTAGTATAAACCTTGATGGTTTTTTAGATGCTATTATAATATAAATATGTCTCTGTATTATTTTATTGTAAAAACGGTAAATAAATAAATAAAAAGGTAGGTACCTACATACATCACGGACCAGGTAGTAAATACCAATGTTCATATTATTATGTGTATTCTTGAAAGAAAATAAATAGGTAAATAAATTATTACCAATTACTTGTGCCAATCATATTCACAAGCACGTAATATAGGGTTATATTCAATTTACACTCAAGGCCAAGATTGGCTTCAGGTTGCATTGTGCTATGCTTGATTTATGACTTGGTAATTGCTGTAAAGACCCGTCATCTTGCCATATTGTATTTCTGTAAGAATTTTGATGAATAAGTAATTGAATGGATTGAATCGTCGAAGATGATTTGATATTATATCTTCCCTTTATATGACCTAAAAGGTTCAATCATGATACGTTACCTTTAATGTGACTTCATTTTGAAACACACATTTTGTCGTATCTGAGAAAATGGATATTCCGAATAAAAATCGATAGCATAATTCAAATTTCGTATTACATCACGAAATTTAGATAATATTCTTTCTTTTTTAAAAAAGACGCCTGCACTAGGGATGCGTCCTAAGTAGCGAAAAGCTTTATAATCATATTTAACGGTACAAATATATATCCGCTTTTGTGCCATCAGCATCAGTCACACAAAGTGCCATCAGAAGACAATTTTACCATAGCAGATAGCACTGCTGTCTTAAATACAATTGTAATAAAACTGTATCTACTGTAATAAAACTGATATAAGTAGGACGTAACTTAACCATGGTCGTACTAATTCGAATCACCGTTTGTTTCATGAAGAAAATTACAAAATTGTAAGATCATATTTGGATTTTAGGTATACGCGATTTAAAGAGCGATGACAAAAATATTCAATTTACTTCCCATAGGAAAAATGGTTCGTCGGAGATCTATATATATTATGAACAGTTATCTATTCGTTTAGAGCTTTATAAGATATTTATTATCCTATTATCTTCACCATCAACAGGTTTGCAATAGTACCTTTCCTACACTGTGTTTTTAAGGTATTGTGAGATTTCTACTAACACATTTTATTTAGTTACTAGAGGACGCCAGCAGCTACGCCTGCAATTTTTTTAAATTTACCCATTTTGGCCGATCCCGTGGGAATTTCGGGCAATCCCTTCTTAGTGCACCCTTACGGTCCCCAAGGAACTCACATGCCAAATTTCAGCTTCCTGCGCCCAATAGTTTCGGCTGTAGCGTGTCTGTCAGTCAGTCAGTAACGCAAGGATTTTATACATTAAGATAAGAACGAGTTATGTGTAACCACACACTCAAATATCAAATCCAAAAAGTGACGACGGCTACGTGAGTGTGATTTACCATGTGTTCCAACAACTGTTCCAAGCCTGGTGTTGAGGGTGGACACTAGGCCAGCACGTTGCATCTGATTTCTTGATTTAGGATTTGCAAGGCAAATCTTTGAGTGCTCACTTCGGCAACGTAATCGCTCTATAGGTACACAAAATGTTTTCGAGTATCAACCAAAAGGTTAGAATGTCATTTACGGTTCAAGAATGCTTTTGCTAGATCAATATCAGATATAATATTTATTGTTCTGTTGATAAAGACCAATAGGACCGAATTCGAGAGAGAATCTTACGAAAGCTTCTGCTATTGAACAATATATTTTTTTTTTATTATTCTTTGATATGTGCACCATTGATTTAAGTTTTTAAAACTAAAGACGCATACCTATACTAATCTCTAAAGAAGAGTCAACATGGAAACATTGTTTCCTTTGTTAAGTATAACATTTATAAGCAGTAGTTTATTGCTTTTATTTTAAATTAAAACTAAATAGTCTTAAAACCCAACCACATACTTAAAACGCGTCTTACATTCACAATAAGTTGTGTAAGATAGCGCAATCTATTTAGCTAGTAAAACAGATAAAAATAATATTGTTTTTTGGTAGATTCTAGCTCAATTTATTTCTTCAGATGGTAAACACAAATAAAAGACTATTGTGCTCAGCATATAACAAAGCCAAATGACTATCTAGCACTCTGTTCAAGATTAAATTTTATTATACAGAAATAAAGCACGTAGCAAAAAGTTTATTGAGACATTAGGTAATAAATATTTCAATTAATACTTTAATGTAAAGATATTTTATCTTTTAAAATAAATAAAATGGCTCCTGTTATGTTTGCTTTATATTTGAGATACGCTTATAGCGTTACTTACAAAGTAAGTACTTAACCTCTCAATCGACCGCGGTGACTGTACGCCCCGAAATTTCTATTTATTTTATTTATGGAGACCATAGACCCCAAACGAAATTGTTTATACATTCGCATATATAGTTATATAGTGTATGTACTAGTTCCGTAGTCTCTGCCTATCCCTCTGGGAAACAGGCGTGAGTCTATGTATGTATGTATATACCAGGATAATTAAATATTCATACATTTTGGGTGCTATGTAATGCATGATGATCGATTCCTCACTAATTGAAAACTACTAAGGAAGCTGGAGATTCTATTGATTTGTTTAGCTGAACTAGTTAACCCCGGAATTAAAAGTCAAATATATAAAAACATCTTCTAGCTAGAGTGTGATTACACCTCGAGTAGATCGCACGAGCGAGTAAAGCGAATTAAAAAAGCAACGATTATAACCAGTTAGTACTGGCTTTTAACTCAAGGGTTATAACAGTTCTTGAGGGAGAATTAAATAAGAAATACATAAATGTGTTTTGGCCCTAGTATTTATTTATTTTACTATCATGTTTTCTATTTTAACCGAGACCATGAAGTTTTATAATAGGGATTTAAAGTAACCAACAATAATTAATTAATTAAAATACGCAAAATAAATATGCCATATCGTAACATTTTTCTACAACATCACTCAAACATACAATTTTAAATACAGTAAACAATTTTATCCTTATATACTTTTTTAAAAGACATCTCGCAGGAATTTCGCCTTGAGCCAAAAATAGGGTGACATGACCTCACTTGGCCATATGGCACTGGATTTTGCATAAAGATGAGAAGCGTAATAAGAAATTTAATAAGGTGCGCTGTAAATTTCGTTTACTTATGCTGTTAATCCTGGTGGCAGGTTCAGTGTAAACTTTAGTTTGAAATATTTTGTTAGGGTTAAGAAAAACTGTGGCTTTGTTTTTATAAGATCAAACATGGCGTTAGAAGCGAGATATATAGATAGTTTATTTATTTGTGTTTGGGTGATTTACCTTCATTGTGAAGATAAGTATTTAAAATATATGTATAAAATAATCGTGTGTTTATCTTTTATCAACTTACAGAAGTACAGATATTAAATACTGTTGGGAGTAGGTATGCTCACGAATGAAAGTTTCACTATTTTCTCGACCCCCGATAATGCGTAGCCTGCAAATTACATGATGATCGTCGTTACCAATAATTGCTCAAAGGTATTAAAATCACCGAGCAACAACATAACTGGTTTATTATACGAATAACAAAAGGTAATTCTAACCCGCCGCGCTTCTGTTCATCATTTATGATCCTTTATAGATAAAGAAATAAACTTTAGCACATTATCCGAATTTTAACAACATTGCAAGCGTCCATAAAGCTGAATAACTTGGATCCCCATGAGTAAGATCCGGACAAGACCCTTAGAAATATTTATGTGAGATTAAAAAAGGGACGAAGGCATTCGGATCCATAAACGCATTTTATTGAATCCCCAAGTAAAAATAGTGGGAGGCGCGATTAAATAATAAATTATTGATGTGTTATTTTTGTATCACTTTTCACTTCGGGGTTAAAATATTTGAGTTCGGTCAATGACTTTGAAAGTGCATATATCTCGTTATCTTTTAAAACTACAATGCCGTTTTTACGATAGGTGACATGATTTTATATCTGAACTCATAACAATATCACCTAATTCTAATTGAAGAGTATAATCAAATACTCTACTTATCGATCATCATCATCGGCCCTGTATATAATTTGTCCCACTGCTTTGTCTCACTATGAGAAGGGTAAGGCCATAGTAAAACAACGCTGGCCAAGTGCGGGTTAGCAGACTTTACATGTCTTTCGAGAACATTATGGAGAACTCTCAGACATGCAGGTTTCCTCAAGATGTTTTCTTTCACCGTTTAGCAAGCAATAATTAACAATTTAATACGCACATAAATTTTCGAACGCGACATCCTCTGCGTAGCAGTCCGTCGGTCACTCCACTAGGCTATCGCTGCTTAAGTTCTTCGTACTTATTGATATGTATGTCAAATAAAGTAAGTACTGAGTGACTGATAGACAATATACAGCTGAAATTACTGAGTGTAAGAGCGTGAAATTTGACTTGTGTTTCTTAAGTGTAGAGGAGCACTTAAGATTTTTTTGGCAATTTGTTCCGACGTTTTGGCCTAAAAGCCTATTCCAGGTTTCGGTAACAAATATCAGAGTAAATTGTTATGAGTTAATAATAAATTTTATAAACGGAACAGATGAAATAAAGGATTACACATGGACATGGACATTTATATTGGAAGCATAGGAGCCTAAATAGAAATGTACTATAATTCATGAAAATGATCAGCTTTGGATTAAAAGTGAAATGCGAAACCGTCGATGGGGAGACTTTAAATCTTTAAGCAAACTAATTATAATCATTTGAATGTTTGTAAGACAAAAGTTAAGCAAAAAGCTGAACTTTACCATTCTTTAGTATTTATATCACTGACACTAAAACTGCGACCGCTATGTAATCATAAACAAATATATTTTATTTGCTTATTGAATATGATACAAAAATTCAATTGCAAAAAAAATGTTTTAATACAAAAATGCACTACAATTTTACAATCGGATAACATTTACATAGAGAAGCAGATAAGAAAGCATTCAAGATATCTCATAAATATCAAATATCCACAACACCGATAAAAGTTAGGGCCACAAATTCATGTTTTCAAAATAATATTAAATTGATTTCGTGAAAGTTGGCCCTATATTTTGTGTTTTATATGTTTGATAACTGTGACTCTTGTAAAGTCGCAAGAGAAGAAAACATCGCTGCAATTAGATATATTTGTTTTTTCGATAAACTGTAGCTCGTGGCGCTAAAAGTTACTTTGATTGTTTCGATGTAAATAAATTTATATAAATTGTAACATATACATTCCTTCAAATCGACCCACATACAAATTTCTAAATATTGTAGAGCTGAAGCAGTTCTTAGATCTCTTCACAACTGCTTTCCCACATTGTGTTTACGTAACTAGCCTTGATAGCAGTGATCACTTATCATTATAATCTATTTCAATCCACAATCGTATGGTATAAAGGACCGAAACAAGTATTTTAAACAGTATTGTTTGTAATATAAGAATCTTTAGATTAATTTATTAATTAAAACAATACAGAATCCAGGATAACAATCAATTGGATTATCGAGATCTCCCTAACTCAAGTTCACTTTTTATTACTTTATCACTCAAAAATATCACTGGAATTTCGGAAAGTCGTAAACTTACTCGCAGTGGTACTGACAGCAAATGAAATATCCAGACAGCTTAATTCAGATTATTTGTTATTAAATTTCTAGAGCTTGTGTGAGGATAAACGGGGCATACACTGACTGGTTTACCATCAACACAGATGTTAGACAGGGATGTGTAGCGTCGCCGTGGCTGTTCAACCTCTTCATAGACAGTTGTTTGCAAGACTTGAAACATAGTGATTATGGATTAAGGATGAATGAGTTACTTGTCAAATGCCTCCTTTATGCTGATGATCAGGTTATACTTGCGTCTTCAGGGGAGGAGTTGCAGGAGATGGTAACAATCATGCATGGTACGTAAGAGAGGAAAGAAATGAAAGTGAATGTAAGTAAAACGAAATTTATGGTTTTTGAAAAGGAGCAATGCGTTACAGCTTGTAACGTTATGATCGATAGACAGCGAGTGGAGCAAGTGAATGAGTTTGTATATTTAGATACGTTGTTTACAAGAGGTGGTAAGAATGCAGAAGATATTGAAAGAAGAGTTAATGCAGTTAATAGAGTGAATGGAGCTCTGAAGGCGTTTATGAATAGCCAAAACGTGTCCAAAAAGGCACGTTTGGCTGTGCATAGAGGGGTGATAGTACCTACTCTTATGTATGGTAGTGATAGTTGGGTATGGTAGAAGAGTCATGAAAGTAGAATAAATGCTGTAGAAATGAGAGCACTGAGAAGTATGTGTGGTGTCTCTCTGACTGACAGAGTAAAGAATTGTGTGATAAGAGAGTGTTGTGGGGTAAAAGAAGATGTAGTGACAAGCATCGAGAAAGGTATGCTAAGATGGTTTGGGCACGTGGAGAGGATGGATGACGAAAGACTGACCAAGCAGATATATAAGGCAAGTGTGGAAGGGACAGGACGAAGGAGAAGACCTAGGCGGACGTTCTCTGACCAGATTGGAGACATCCTAAAAACAGGACAGCTGAGAAGTACCCTGAACAGAAGAGCATGCATGAGGAATCTGATGAGAGTGAATGAAGCAAGAGAGATATGTCAGAATCGTTGCAAATGGCGTTCCGTAGTCTCAACCTACCCCTCCGGGAAACAAGCGTGAGTCTATGAATGAATGAATGTTAAAAAATAAATAAATGTTTCTCAATTCAATGCCAGAGATATTAAAATCATTTAGTGGTTGGTCTTTTGGCAAACTTTCTACAATCTCTTCGTTCTTGCAGAATGTGCACCGCGAAACCGGCCAATTAAGAAAGTAACAAAAATGAATCTTTTTCCAATCTTGGCATCCATCTGGAGATCCGCAAAACAACCGCAGAGCTTGTGAGGCAAATAGGCCAAACTTAATAGTTACTTTTTAAACATCCCAAGATTTTCAGATGCATTATTATCTATCAGTTAAAAGTTATTAATTTGAGTATTTTTTCTGTAGACCATACTTTGGTTCATTAACCTCAATACAGTGACCTTGCATCATAGTCTCTTTTTGTTCAGGGTATCACACCTAAAGCCGTAATACCTTACGTCAGCTTTTTTTGTTCCTTAAAAAAAAAACCATTTTCGGGCGCTAAGGATTGTATCGGCTCATAATTTACAATCAAGAAACAAGTAACTCGTTAAATTGAGGAAAAATTTGGTGATTTTATTCCACGTCATCGTTTAAAAGCATTTTTAAGGGTTCAACTAATACTATTATTGCATTGTGTTTGAGAAGAATATTATTATGGTAATTCCATTTTGAATTTTTCTAGTATTTGTTTACTTTTATACATTCAGTAGGCTTCAAACTCAATCAATTGAGTTCGGAGCCCGGTCAATTTTGTTTCATATCCAAAAGTAGCAAATCGATCTATTTGTATAAAATTGTAACAGAACTTCCCTGTTAAAACCCACTTACAAATATTACCGTGTCGTTTCACCTTATTTAAGTTATATCAACATGCGAGCGTGTGTAAAGTACACATAGCCGCGTGTTTTCTTACTTTTGTAGTTGATACGACGAACGCTAATTATGAGTTTTAATTTTGGGTCGTGTTTGAGCATGGTGGTTCACATTACAAAATCTCTGAATTGTTTTACATGCCGGAATTATATTGCTTAAGTATTAGGAATTTTGAAGCTTGGAGTCTCGGATCTCATAAACATCAACGACGGTTGTTTTCCAGTAGTCTGTAATTACTTAGACGAGAAGAAACTATATTTTTGGTTCTTAATAGAGGAAGTCAGATGGCACTCCCTATATCTAAAACTAGTTATCGTAACCCCAATGTGATTTTAATCGTAATTCAGGTAATTTCTTTGCACTGTAAACAAATAATGAGTAAGGTAATTAATTAGTTCCCGCAGTTGTGTTATCATGAGCTAGTAAATGGACTCTCTAAAAAATATTTAAATTAAATATTTCGTAACTCTGCGATCATTGTGCTTAGCAGGTTTTGGGATCGTAAGAATGTGCCAAATTTGAAAAATATTAAAACATACATTATTATTGCAAGTTAAAAAATAACTTATAACCAAAACGGATGGTATAATACAATATCGATACAATGAATGTCACAATTCCGATCCAAATAATTGTTCTCCAAGAAACAGGGTTGTTTTACGAATTTGTTTTTGTAATCGATACTGCATGCGTAAAATGATTTCATTTTACGCTTGATTTTCCATAAAAACATGCGTTAAATTAAACCAGCACTAAGTGGCAAAGGCACTTCATCATCATCATCATGTCAGCCTATAGACGTGCACTGCTCGACATAGGCCTCCCCCAATTAGAACATAGGCACTTACTATTTTATAATTTCAATTTAACAACTTCACGCGTTCCCGAGGAGAGAGTCTTGCCGGATACACAGACAGACAAAAAGGAGACCGAACTTCAACGAACGTAAGAATAAATATAAGGCACGTATCGAAACCATTACGAAAGTCTGAACACAAATTATCGACAATGTCATTTTATGGTCTAACTTAACACATTCTCATTTTATGGCATTCTGGGCACTTTAGTAATAATGATAATAAAAAACAGCGCTTAACATTAGTAGGCGTATAATTATAGGCTGTAAATCAAGGTGCTCTTTCCCTGGAGGTGTAAAATTTGCATAAAATTGGACATAATTTTAAGGGGATCGCTCAGGCAGTTTTAGGGAAAATGATTCTAATTCACTTATTACCTTTAATATCTATAGAGTAGCAATTCTCAGTGGGAAAACTTATAATAGACTAAAATGCATGAGGCTTTACTATAAAATTTGTTGATGACGCTAATAAAATACCTTAGACCTTCGATCCACAATCTTTCTCTAAGCGTTATCCCAGTTTCAGTCTGAGGTCCGCTTTCTAGCCTAACCAGATTTGGCTGAATATTAGCTTTTCCACAGAGCGACTGCCTGTCTGACCTCCGCAACCCGAAGGGATAGCGATATTCCATGGTTTAGACTAGTGTCAGTTTATTTAGAAGGTACTGACGCCCTATAACGACTGTCAAAGATCTTCATTACAACCGGGACCGACGGCTTAACGTGCTCTCCGAGGCACGGGACAAGCGATAATTAACAATTCAATACGCACATAACTCCGAAAAGTCATTGGTGCGCGCCGTGGATTCGAACCTGATACCCTCTGCATGGCAGTCTGTTGGTATATCCACTCGGCTATCGCTGCGACCTTCGATCCACAATACTACTAAATATTGCGTCCGCGCAATAAAAACGGCAAATAACACCTGACTTGAGAAGTGAGATCTTACTTTTGTTTAGTTCGTTTGAAACACAGCCAACGTAAACACGTCTCACAATGCCGCAGTGGTAATCAAAAGTTGCAAAAATAATGCCCAAAAAAGCAATTTAACGGACGGAGGGACTTACTTTCGTTATGTACATAAAAAAATAAGTTATATTTTAAGCTTTGAAATACCCAATATTATATTTTGTATAATTATATAATATTTTTTGAACAAAATTTGATGCATTTGCTGTCCTCCAACGACATGCCTAAATATCGGCGCCTCAATAGACAGATATAAAGGACAGACAGATATAAGGCTCTGACTCGTGATTTCCGCCGATACAACACCAAATGTGTTAAAGAGGTAAAGGGTCAAAAATATTCCAGAGAGATCTGTCTATTGAGCAAACTCAGCTGACAAAGTTGAAGACGTAGGATGGCAGGGTTGTGTCATCCAGACCCAAGCTCTTGGAGGAGATCGAGAAGTTCTATGGCCAATTATACAGACGACACGATCACCCGCAGCCCAGTGACAGATCCTAAAGCTGAATTGACCCGACACTATACCGAAGATATCTCGGACGTCAGCGTGCATGAGATTAGTGTGGCCATAAAACAGCTAAAAAACACCAAGGCACCAGGTGATGATGGAATTACCCCGGAGCTTTTGAAAGCTGGCGGCTTACCTATTTTGGAAATGCTCCGTAAGCTGTATAGTTCTGTCATATTCGAGGGTAAAACGCAAAGGGGATGAAAAGTAGAGTATATGACTCGAGAGCGAATTATTTTTCTCTCGGGCAATGTATTTTGAACCCCTCGCTGCGATCAGGATTCTACGTTAGAATCCTTCGCTTCGCTCGTCGTTCGAAATGGTGCCCACGCCGTAAAAATACCATTTGCTCCCTTGTCGTACAATCTATTATTGTCACCACCGGGAATAGTGGCCATCATAATCAAAGTGATCAAATACCTTAAATTCAATACAAAGGATCAGTGCCCAGATTTAAATGAAAATGCAGAAGATATACAAAAGCAACTTTATTATTTTACTACATACGCTATTATTATGGATTGGCAGTGGATTAGTTTTAAGGGTCTCCAGTGAATTATAATGTCAGATAGCAAAGCCGTCCTATCTAAGCATGAGCCTGTGAGACTAATAAAATTGTCGCCTGATAGCGATTTATGGAGTCAATTCGTCTTAATGACTTATTTTGTAGCCTATTACCGAAGTTTATGGCGATTGTTTTGCAATTAACATATTTACACTCGAGATTTTTCGATTTAATTGACTTTATAGCCAGCATCAATTCAAGTTTGTTATGCGCAATCTAGTATCAACCAGTTTGTTTAAATTAACATTGGTTTATTTTTGTTTAAATCATAATGACTCTCTTGTTTCTTGTTTTTCATTGTCGCCCTGCGCTTAACTATCGAGTCTCCTGGTCTAGAACTTTGCTTTTGTCACTTTGTACTTCTTTCATAATATATATTATAAATCTCTTAACCATTCATAACATTATCATCGGTCCTGTATAAAAGCTGTCCCACTGCTGGGCACGAGTCTCTACTCACTGTGAGAAAAGTACGACGATAGTTCAACATGCTAGCCAAGTGCCGGTTGGCAGATTAACATGTATTTCGAGAACATTATGGAGAACTCTCAGTTATGCAGGTTTCTTCACGATGTTTTCCAACACCAAAGTTTAAATAAGCGGTAATTAACAATCTAATACGCACATAACTTCGAAAAGTTTGAACCTAAGACCCTCTAGCAGTCTGTTGGTCTCTTTGCTAGGCTATCGCTGCTTATTTATAACCAAGCGATAAACATTTAGAGATCTTTTATTGCCATTATCAAACTCAAAGCTTCGAGCTACTGCTACCGGTTTGGTCTGGATATCAAAATCTATGAGACTGAGAAGTTACACAATAATCACAGCAAACATTGCTAAAGCTCATTCTCTGCTTATATATTAATGCTATTAGATCAACTGGCCATTTGAGTCGGCGAAGGCTATATAGAATTGATTAGATATGTAGTAAATTATTTATTATGCCTGGAGCCTGGCTATTGTTTGACTATAGAGTAGAATCTACATAAATAACTTAACATGCATAGCAAATATGATTACTCATTTACACATTCATATACCTATACCTAATTATAATAATTGTCTAAATATAGATAACCAGGTTCTTGATTCCGTGAGTAATTGTTATTCATAGATTTATGAACCTAGTAATTGATTCACAGAGTAATTTGAATTAACTAAGTTTATAGGTATTCAGATATTCTCAAAAGCTACGTAATAAAATATTCTATGCCAAAGGCACAAAACGCAATTCACAATTTATAGTAAGCATAAAATCAATTAAAATTAGAACAAAAAGTTACTAATATTTGTTCGTTAAGTGGAAGATTGCCTAGTAAGCTTATTAAGTATTAAAGGAAATATAAAGGGAATTTTGATAAGTTCTCATCATAAACTCATTTCAAGGATTATGACGCGATTGAACATCAATCACGCACGTGTACACCGATCTTAACAACTTAACAGTTCACTTAAACGCGAAATGATTTTGTATCGAGAAAATTTCCACTGAATTTTCAGTTCGCAGATTTCATAGTATTGCTGATGGCTTAGCGTTGCTCGCTGATGTAGCAGATGTCTGAATCAAATGTGAAACTATTTGGATTGCTATGGATGAAGACTATTTATGTTATTTAAAAACTAGTTGCATTCGCGTTTGTAACCAGGCGTTATATCAAAGCTATTGGGCAAAAAGTGGCAGGTCATAACTAAACTTATTTGTATATTTCCTGGTTAAAAATGTACCCCGTATATCTTAATACTACTAACTACTAATAACCTTCTACACGGTTAACTGAACTGGCCAACGGATTTTTGGTTTTTATAAAGATCGTGTGATTCTTGAGGATGATTTAGGTCTAACGCGGGCTGAGCCGCGGGCGAAGTTCAGTAGCTGATGCTTATGCATATACTTTAGATTGTAAATATACAAATATTCTTTCTATTTAAGAGCTAGGCTCTTGTCGGTGGAGCTTCTTCCATGCCAATCTATCCTCAGCCAGTGCCTTGACATCTTGATACGACGCAACGTTAACTTTTTCCTTTACTTGGTCTATAAATGTTCTCCTTGGCCTACCTCTTCCTCGCCTTCCTTCCATTTTCCCTTCCAAGATGTTTTTAATGAAATTGTCATGTCGTATCAAGTGCCCCAACATTTTACCTCTTCGATTTTCTATTGTACTTAAGATATTTCTTTTCTCTTTTACTATGTTTAAGACCTCATCATTTGTTTTCCTTTCTGTCCAACTGATTCTTTCCATCCTACGCCAACACCACATCTCAAATGCTTCCAATCTCTCTCTGTCCCTTTTCGTCATTGTCCAAGTCTCAGAGCCATAAAGTGCTATACTCCAGATATAGCTTTTAATAAAGCGTTTCTTGGTGTTAATAGAGATATTTTTTGTTGTGAGTAGGTGTTTCTTAGAATTAAACGCTCCTCTCGCCATACCTATTCTTGCTATTATTTCTGGGGTGCATCTAGAGTCGCTAGTTATTAAGGATCCCAGGTATCTAAATTTATGAACATTTTCTATTCTGGTATTATTTAATTTTATTGGTTCAATATTAGCAAATGGAAATTTTGAAGTTGTCATTGTTTTAGTTTTGGAGCTATTTATTTTTAAGCCAAAGTGCATAAAAGCCTCGTCCATTATGTTTAATAACATTTCTAACTGTTGTCTACTTTCTGCCAAAGCAGCTATTTCATCAGCATATCTTATGAAATGTATATTTTCCCCATTAATCTTTACACCCCCCTGTTCATCTTCAGTAATTTTCTTTATTGCACATTCAATGAAAATGTTAAAGACTAGTGGGGACAGTGGACATCCTTGTCTAACTCCTTGTCTGATCCTTGCTCTTTCCTTTACCTCCCCCACTTCTATAACGTTACATACGTTAACGTTATATACAAATATTATAGGTAACAAAACCCAGACACACCACAAATAATCGTTCTCACACACAAAGATATGCTCTGGATGGAAATGAACCCTCGTCATACGGCTAGCAGTTAGGGTTACGAACAGCAACTACGAGACCATCCGGTGAGTTTTTACGTTTTGCACGTGTTGTATATCTCATCAAAATTGTTAAGATAACTCAAGAGTTATCTTATATACGACTTACTTTAATAGGGGTAAGACAAGGACGTTGCTACTGTAACGGGTTCTGTAGTATAGAAACGCAGTAGAGGGTTCTATGCGATTATTTGCCGAGTATTGTCTCACTTCCCTTGCCACGTGTATGACCGACCAACAACACGACACTGGCCTGAACACTAAGGGCTGCAGTCTCCCACGCTGTTCCCTCCGGTAGTGTGCAGGGCAGGTTGCTCGAAGGGCTGCGCGTAGCGGCAGATCCTCGCAGGCCGTTGGCTCAGCTGGCAGGTGCCGGCGGTGTGTGTGCGATGAGCGGGGCAGGCCAGACTCTTCGACAGAGGGACGCCGAAGGCGATGCAGCAGGTGTAGCGGTCTAGGTAGCGTAGCCCGGAGCTTAAGGTAAACCTGGAACCTGCCTTCGGATATACAAACATATCTTTACCCTAAGGTAAAGATAAGTAATAAGTATACTACTACTAGAGAACGCCAGCAGCTACTCCTGCTTTTTTTTTCAATTTACCCGTGTTGGCCGATCCCGTGGGAATTTCGGGAAATCCCTTCTTAGTGCACCCCTACGGTCCCCAAGGAACATACATGCCAAATTTCAGCTTCCTGCGCCCAATAGTTTCGGCTGTAGCGTGTCTGTCAGTCAGTCAGTAACGCAAGGATTTTATATATTAAGATTATATTTGACGGATTTCATTGCGGTAATCAATAGTAATTGTATACAGTCATATTCCCCATATAAGAAAAATGCATTGGTGATTACAGACTCTAACGTGCGTAAAACGCATATGTTTTAAAAAAAATGCAGGTGTTCGTATTGCAAATGATGAGTAACTAAAACTCCATTAATAATTAGATAAGCCATTCATGCCAATGTAGTTATTCAAGTGCTTTGTTCTATATTTGATTACTAAGCGATTAGACATGTGTCCCATATTTTAGGTACGCATGAATGAATAACAACGGCATCAACTCATCGTTGGGCGGTTGAACAATGGAATTTATAGATAAGCTGTCCTGTTTTATTCGATGTGCTCTCCCACCCTCTGGATAGCCATAAATGCAACCCAGCCTTTTATACTCTTTTCTCCAAAGTGGTGCAAAGACGAATTATTAAACCTTAAACAAAGAAGATTGGTAACATAAATCATGCAAACATCTGAACACACTGTAAAAATATTAAGTAATAAAACTCTGTATGGATGATCCGCTAACGTCATCAGTGGATTTGACACTTTATCGGTGCACCAGTGTGCTGTATGTTATCCGAATAAAATACGCAAAAACATGG
Organism: Euclidia mi; assembly: GCA_944739405.2. Taxonomy (NCBI): domain Eukaryota; kingdom Metazoa; phylum Arthropoda; class Insecta; order Lepidoptera; family Erebidae; genus Euclidia; species Euclidia mi. The sequence goes on from OX123189.2 coordinate 18,858,217, forward strand.
TATACAGTAACTTTAACCACTGTGCTAAAATTGCTTTAAATGCTCATATTACTGTAAGCCCGGAATTAATTACCAAACTAGCCAAATGTAGTACTGCCTCCCTGGTCTAGTGGATAGCGTATGCGACTGCTGATTGGAGGACCCGGGTTCGATTTCCGGGTCGGGCAAAAGTGTTATTGGGTTTTTCCGAATTCTCAGTAGCAGCACGGAGTCTGGTGATGTGCCCGGTAACGACAATAGGCTCGCCCCCTATTACTTGGAACCTAAAAATTCATGGCGAAATGTGGGTATAATATTACACCTCTTTCTCTCCTTTGACCATTCACGTGCGTTCAAAGCAAATAGACGTGCTCTGTACCAATATTTATATCATTACATGTTAAAAAACAATTTATAAAATCTGTGACCTACTTGCCGCGCTACATACGTTTACGCTGAGTTAGTGATTGTGTAGTGAAAAACCAGTTACTATGTCTGTTGTTACATGAGTTTAAAGATGGCTAATGTTGAAAACAGCCCTTTCAATCGAAGTACAATAACCCCACGTAGCCCTCCGTGCACCCCTCAACCACGACACCATGACGATGAGGACGTAATAGAAGCTCTGTCAGCCAATAGCCTTAAAATCTGGCTGAGCACAATTGAGCAAAGCCTCAATGAAGTATGCCAGATTGCCGCAGAAGGAAAGTTAAACTCCGATCAGAAGCTCAAAATCAACGCCCTATCAAGGAAGGTAAGCGGTGGAGCCGCACAAATGTCTGTGCATTATCAGTCTTTGAAACAAAAGACTATATTGATAAATACGAAACTGGAAGCCCTCAAAGAAAAACAAGACCTATTTGAATGTCTCAATGACTTCAAAAAATCAATCAAAGAAAGCATACAAGAAAATTGCGCAAAACCAGAGACGGAGAAGATGACCTTTGCTGACATGGTCAAGACTAATAAAAATAATTTCATTCGCCCTAAAAATTTGAGTTCAATCGCTATCTATCCAAGCGATAAACATAAATCCAGCGATGAGACAAAATCTCTAGTCCAGAAAATCATTTGCCCAGAACAAATGGGGCTACAAGTGAGAGGACTACGCAAAACAAAAAACGGAGGTGTGATTATTAGCACGGAGACAAAGGACGACATAGAGAAGCTCAGGCAGTCAACGCAACTAAGTAGTTCAGGATTCAAGGTGAAAGAGCCACTCAAACGAAGACCTCGTATTATAGCTATAGGAGTATCAGCTCATTTGCAAGAGCAAGAAGTCTACGACTGTATATATGAGCAAAATATAAAAAAGAAACTCAGCATGACCCGCGAAGCGTTCTTGTCCTCCATAAAAATCAGCCACAAATCCGGTAGAAAAGAAGCACCTACTTGCAACATTATACTAGAGGTATCTGCCACTATCAGAAGAGTACTGATGACCCAGGGATACGTTTGCATTGATTGGATTTGCTGCAATGTCAGAGACTTTACACTTGTGACCAGATGTTACAAATGCCACCAATATGGACACGCTGCAAAGACCTGTCGCGAGACCGTAGATACGTGTGGACATTGTGGCGAGGTAGGCCATCAAGCAAACGAATGCAGTAGAAAAGAGAACTCACCTAAATGTGCGACATGCCATCGCTTCAAGAAACAGAGCGACCACAAAACAGGTGACCCTGAGTGCCCAGCAAGAAAAATGGCAGAGGCAAGGTACATTAATTCTATAGATTATAGTGAGGGCGCCTAAGAGCGCCGCCTTTATTTCTTAAGTTTTGCAGTTTCTTCAGTCTACAACACTTTTAATTGATACACTTAAAAACAATTTAGTTACGTAATTGTTATGGCTGACGAATTAACTAACGAGTTAGATGATTTTTCTGTACATATATCAAAAAGGTGTGATACGGAAAGTTGCAGTTTATACGTGTCAAACTACAATAAGCCTTTAACAATACTAACCCAGAACATCCGCAGTATCTATAAAAATATAGATGGCTTAACCATTTTCCTAAAAAGACTGAATTTTGAATGCGACGTTATCATTCTCACAGAATGTTGGCTTACAAATAGAAATGGCAATTTACCAGTTTTGTCAGGCTACAATACCTTTTACACAGCAAAATCCCTTAATCAAAACGATGGTGTGGTAGTATACGCAAAAAACTACCTATCTGTCACTTTTGAAGAACCAAATGTCCAAGAATTCAATTGTCTGGTGATGAAAATTGGATCCGATATCGCCGTTATCGCTGTTTATAGACCACCATCCTTCAGAAACTTAGATACCTTTAACCTTCGGCCGGCGGGAAGACAGCCGGCTGGGCGCCCAAAATTTTTGCGCTTAAAACCCAAGAGACAGCCGGCTGTCACTCACTTACATTCAAGAAAATACCTTAAATTCGCACGTTTAGAGACGACTTTTGTATGAACAATGTTAGTGCGTTCCGTTCTTTGATAAATTTTCTACATTCTGAGCATAAAATATTGTATAATCTGTGCATCCACAGTTTAGCTTTGACAGTCGAAAAATATGCATCGCGCAAGCTTCACGCGCAGTTCCGTGATTTGTTTGTGTTAGTGTTTTTTTTGTGTATTTTACGTAAGTAAGTAGTGTTTCTTATTAGAAAACTGTTTTTTAGCTTATTAGAAGTGTTTTTATGTAACTGGTTGAATGAAATACATCGTAATATGGCACGAAAAAGTTTGCGAAAAAGTTTGTTATTATGTGACTGATTGCGAAGTGATTTGTCATTGTTGTGAAGTTTGAATCTGTGAAAACAATATAAATATTTGACAAAACACTTTATTTTGATGCCTGGCAGAAAGAAAATTTAATAATGATTACAATATAGTTTATTGAATTAAAAAATATGGTTTCGTTGTAGAGTTATTACATAATATATTTTGTACAACGCAATTTTTTCGACGCCATCACATCTAAGGCGCAGGGGCACCGGGGCTGTCAAAATCATGTCAAAAAATTTTATCTGGGCCAAAAAGAGGGCTGAAAGGGTTAAGAACTCCTTAAATCGCATCATACAAACCCTATCAGCTTTTAAAACCGTTATTCTATCTGGGGATGTAAATATATCTATAAACGCTGAGAACTGTGACGCCGGGACGCAAGATTACTTAAATATGTGTGCATACCACGGCCTTTCCCCCTCCCATACTTTTCCAACACATCAGAGTGGTTCCTGTTTGGCTCCCTTTCAGCCCTCTTTTTGGCCCAGATAAAATTTTTTGACATGATTTTGACAGCCCCGGTGCCCCTGCGCCTTAGATGTGATGGCGTCGAAAAAATTGCGTTGTACAAAATATATTATGTAATAACTCTACAACGAAACCATATTTTTTAATTCAATAAACTATGACCCAGCTTCCGTGTCTAACGCTTGTTGCTAACTCTTCAATAACCGATCATTGTGCTGTCCTAATTACACTTGATTTATTGCAATCATCGGACGTAACGCGACCTCAGCAGAAATAAAAAATAAATATGAGTGGACTTGAACGAGATTTGTGCAACATTGATTTTAGCCTGGTTTACAATTGTGCTGATGCAAACAACTCACTAGCGTATGTTATTAGTAAAGTGCAAGAGAGCATCATAAAAAATACGAATATCTACAAACTTAGTAAGAGAAACTATAATATTAAACCTTGGATAACTCCAGGTTTGATTAGATGTATTCGGCATAGAGACAAGCTACATTTAAGAGCTAAACAAAGTCCTGAAAACGTAATTTTACAAACATTCTACAAACGATACCGTAATTTTTGCAATAACCTCTTGAAAAAGTTAAAAACAGAGTACGACAAACTACAAATAAATGAAGCAGGCAATAACAGTAAAAAAACTATGGCAGTACCTTAAAACCGTTACTTATACATCTAAGCAAAATACACCCGATACGAGTTTATTAAATACACATGACTCACCACAATCATCGGCCGATAGCGTAAATGAGTATTTTGTAAACGTAGGACTAAAACTTGCGGCAAAAATTCAAGTTCAATGCGGCATAGATCTGTGTGACAGTCACTCAAGTTACTCAACCTATCTGAACAGCGGTAAATCTTTCGTAATGTTGGAACCGGACGAAGATGAAGTTGAGCGAACTATACTCACCTTAAAAAATAACACTGCAGCAGGATGGGATAACATCAATTCTAGCGTTTTGAAAAATTTCAGACATATTCTTGTACCTCCCTTAACACACATTTTTCGATTATGCCTCGCTGATGGCATTTTTCCCACCTGTCTTAAAAAGGCTGTAGTAGTTCCTATCCACAAAAGCGGAACAAAAGGTCTCGTAACAAACTATAGGCCTATTTCGATATTACCTTCGATAGCCAAAGTCTTGGAAAAAATGGTAAATAATAGGCTCATGACTTATCTCGAAAACAATGCTCTCCTATCCGTCACCCAATTCGGTTTTAGACCTAACTTGTCTACTGCTGATGCAGTTCACCAGTTAACGAATTATGTCTCAGAAGAACTTGGAAAGAAAAAGCATGTCATTGGAATATTTCTTGACCTGGCAAAGGCCTATGATACAGTGTCTATTCCCAAACTCCTTAAAAAATTGGAAGCCACAGGCGTCAGAGGTAACCAATTAAATTTCTTTACTGAATACCTAAAGAACAGGCACCAATGTGTACGTATAGGCAACGTTATTAGTGCAGATATGAAAATGCCCCAATTCGGCATTCCCCAAGGAAGCACCCTCGCATCAACCCTCTTACTGGTGTACATCAACGATCTCTGCAACCAAAATTTAGATCATGGCAAAATCATTGCATATGCTGATGATACTGCCATCCTATTTTCCGCTGACACTGCTGAGGAGGTACATGAATTTGCACAACGGGGGTTTGACATAGTAAACAACTGGCTGAAATATAACCTATTGACCTTAAACGCTGAGAAAACCAATGTTATCAAATTTTCAATGCGGAAGTCTCAGACTACGACATATAATAATACATTACAAGCTCATTATTGTATTAACCCTGCACTTAACACATGCACTTGCCCTGCTGTTCGCTACACTACTAACATTAAGTACCTAGGAATCATTGTAGACGATTGCCTCTCCTTTAAACAACATATAAGTGCTCTTACATGTAGAATTCGTAAATTATTCCACGTTTTTAAAAAACTCCGTTGTATAGCAGATAAAAAACTAATCATGCGGGTATATCAGGCTCTATGTCAATCAGTTCTGCAATACTGTATTACTTCTTGGGGTGGAGCCCCAAAATCTATAATGTTGCCGATTGAACGAGCACAAAGAGCACTCTTAAAAGTAGCAACGAACCGACCCTTCCGTTTCCCCACGCAGCTCTTATTTGAAAGTTGTAAAGTACTAACTGTACGCCAACTTTTCCTGTTGTATACGATCCTAAGGCATCACTCTACGCTTATTTATAACCCTAATCTCACTAACAATAAAATACGTAAAGATATCGTTTGTACTGCACTTTCCGAATCTAAGTATATATATTCACGAACAGATTTTATGCATTTCTAGGACCATTTGTTTATAACAAACTTAACAAAGTACTGTGTATTTATGACGTTAACTTTTATAAATGTAAGCAATTAGTTTATAAGTATTTGCAACCTTTAAATTACGAACAGACTAAAGATTTGATGACTGTACGAAAATAAATATTAACTAGCCAGGCATAACTCGTGGTCTTGACATAGTTTCTTTTAGGTAAGTAAAATGTAATTTGCTTAATAGCTTAATATAGTCTTTAATTATTGGTAATAAATATATACTTTATTTTAGATATTACATAAGTAATACATTATGATTATTGTGCCTTTACAGCCTGTGGCACAGGTCTATCCTAGTACAGGCACCCATTGTTACTTAGATCTTATCTCTTTCCTAGAACTACATATATTTATTGTAGAAACTAATAATAAATAAACAATTTATTATTATTATTACCTCTGCCTGTCCCTTCGGGGATAAAAACGTGAGTCTATAAAATAAATAAAAATAAAAAACTAGCCAAATGTTAGTAGACAGACTTTAGAATTCTTTCGAGAGTAGAAAACTCTTTCTTCACGATGTTTTCCTTCAACGAAAGTTTGGCGACAAGTTTCTTAATACGCGCCGTGGATTTTGCTACCGAGACCATCGCATTGCCATCTGTTGGTCTTTTCACTTGACCACCGCCATCATCCTTATAGTCCTTTAAGTCTCACCTACACAATCTTTAATGCACATATCATATTATATAAGTAATAACATTAACACATAAACCGGCATCAAGAAGCCATTAGACCACAATTAATCCACAAGTGAATAAGCTCCACTTTGCATACAAATAGTTGTGGCAAATAGTATTGCTTATTGCTTGAGGCAATTTCCTTAATGTCCTATTGAAAATGCGTCCTAGGTAACACGAGCCTTAATTTCTGCGGAAGCAGATTCTTTTCCGCTTTATAGACGAGTGAAATGGCATTTTGTGATATTATTTTATTCGATTTTTATAGAGTTATATTCAACAAAATACTGTAGTTGAATTAAGCGTTCGTCTAGTTTATTTAAATATATTATAAAATGTAATCCCGTTATCTCCCTGTTTGTTTGTTTGAACACGATTAACTTAAAAACCGAACGGATTTTTGTACGGTTTTCACCAACGCAAGCCTTAGGAAGTTTTAGGGGTTTATTTACGCGGGCGAACATAATTATGTATCTATACATATAAATAAAATTGAAGTGTCTGTCTGTGATTTCAAAATAACTATGTGTTTTCAAGTGCATATAGTTAGTTACACGGTTCTAAGTCCTAAACAACCCTTTATAACATTTTTGTCTGCCTGTCTGTTTTTCCGGGGTAATCTCTGGAATGCCTAAACCGATTCAAATGAGACTTTAACTGAAAGGTAGAGGACTTTATAGAGCGCTACATATAGGCTACAATTTGACCCAGTAGGTAGTGCTGTTGTCATGACACTTATTTTGCTATAATTATATTTAAAATCAAAGGGTAAGTCATCTTGAAATCTTAAAAATCGCCACATGTATAAAGATTAGATTTGGCAGAGAACTTTTTAAAACGTATTTTTTTTCCGCGTGCCAAGCCGCGGGTACCAGCTAGTAACTAATAAATCTAAACTTAGGCCTTACTTACAGATCAATGAACACATAGCTATTAATGTCTCATTATTTATTATATCAATTCACACCAACTTTGTTGAAGTAAAACAATTCCATAATTCTCAAGTTTCATGTCCTAATTAATGTTAGTTTGTGTCTTATTTGTGTTTTCATTGGGCCTGTTGGGAAGAGTTTTCTTCTATCGAATAAATTAATAAGATTATGAACTTTTATCATATTATTATAAGAAGGAGAGTTTGCTTCGTATAAGCAATAATTTGTTAGAAAATTCTTCGAGTGTATTACGTTCTATTAGATGTTTTGCTGTAGGCTTTATTACTAACATACTCTCTCTTTCTCTCTTTTTGTATGAGTAGGTAATTTGGTATGTGGCTAGCTCTGGTGTTGGCGTTTATAGAAAGCCCGAGGGCCGCTGGCGCTCTGATGCTTAATGCATTTTGAAGGGTATCGAAGTGATGACTTTTGAAAATATTACAATCATACTTATTCATTATGGGCGGAATGATTGAGACGAACTATATCTTGAATATCGTAGAATTAAAGACGAAAAAAATATAAAAATATCTTTATATATATATTTTTTGTGTGCGTGTGTATGTCACTGAACTCCTACTAAGTGACTGGACCAATTTTTTGTGTGTGTTCAAGGGGACTTGAGAATGATTTAGATTCACAATTTAGTCAACTGGAAAATGTTTTTATAGTTAATTTTTAATTTGTAAGTAGTTGTTGATTTTGGTATGTTTCACATTGGCACCGACCGACGGTGCTACCATCGCAGTGTCAAATCTATTTTAATATATTTATTATAATCCTTACCTGAATAATAAAACTTTAACAATTATAGATTTGGAGTCGACAACATATATCCGCAAAATTCAGATTGTCGAGTATTTTGTTAAATTGTAATGGTTCTGACAGACAAATCGCAGTCGCCATATTGGCCACTCTAGCGAAACGTCACTGATACCGGATAACATTTTCAGTACTACATAATATATATAGTCTAAGAGTACTATTAGGTAAGTCTTAGTACTTAGTAGTTTGTATGTGTAAATACTTTTTGCAGTTATATTTCTTAAACAGTTAAAACGACAGTTATAGAAGTATTTGCCCAAGGAGATTTGTGTTACCCCTAACATAGATGATATCCTATAACTAGAGAACCCCGAATTTACGCGAGCGAAGCCGCGGGCAAAAGTATATATATCATCAGCCCTTAACAGTCCACTGCTGGACTAGGCCTCTCCTTTGAAAGGAGGAATTGGCCTACTATACCACGCTGGCCAAACGGGTTGGTATAGGGTTTGTATCAAGTTTTCCTTCTCTTACAGTGCTGTTCTCTGCATAATATGCTCCCTCTGTCGGCTATTACAACACCCTTGGGATGATATGGGGTGGTGACATTGACATTCCGAATTCTTAATCCGTCACCACACGGACTACGCAAAAGTAGAATAATATATTTATGTAAATTGCCAGACAGATCTTTCCAAGATGAAACAAAAACTAGAAAAAAAACATTTTCTTTTAATTTCCAAAACTATTCATAACACTTGCATATGTGAATGTGTATATTCATAAATGTCTAACTACTGAGTACATTTATTAAATAAGTAGGCACATTTATTTATATTCACAGACATTGTTCTTGTACAGAAAATACACTTATTCATCATATTAGTTAAATTAAAATGAAAATTGCCTTTTAAATGATTCATCAAGTTAAACAAAACAAACAGAGTCAGTTATTTGAGTGACACCTCATTTCAAGTGTACTGCGGGCCACGAAAATTCATACAGCTATTGAACTTGAAAATTAAATTATGTAGTTTTTTGTGTTGTCAGATACATGAAGACGTTTAAGATTAATAAGACTTATAATAGTTTAGTTATATTAGTTTTAAACAGCGATAGCCTAGTGGAGATACAACAGACTGCCATGCAGAGGGTATCGAGTTCCAGTCCACGGCGCGCACCACTGACTTTTCGGAGTTATCTGCATATTGAATTATTAATTACCGCTTTAGCCGTCGGTCCCGATTGTTATGAAAATCTTTGATAGTCATTACAGTACCTTCAGTGCCTTCAGTACCTTCAGTACCTTTAGTGCCTTTAGTACCTTCAGTACCTTCTTAATAAACTGACACTAGTCTGAACCATGGAATATCGCTATCCCTTCGGGTTGCGGAGCTCAGACAGGCAGTCACTCTATGGCAAAGCTAATATTCAGCCAAATCCGATTAGACTAGCAAGCGGACCCCAGGTTGACACTGGGATAACGCTAGGAGGATGATAAGTTTTTATAGTGAAAGTAAACGGTAGAAAAGAGGATCAATTTGAATCTAAAATAAATAGTAAAGAGGTAAACTATAATTTACTTTTAAAATATACCTTTAACTAAAATACTATCTATGTGACCTTCACCTTATCCTCACAAATATTGTCACGATCATAAATCTACAGTCATTGACCTCGCACCAAACCCTTGCACAAAAGGTCCAAATTACAGCATCGACACTTTGATGGATCGGATACATTGCCCTTGTGCTGAGTAAATTTTTACAAATCCGTCATATTGCGTGTTGATCTACCATTACGTGTAGACGATAAAACGATGTCCTTGACGAATTGATTTGTGTAATCGGGGGAGGATTTAACGATAAATACTGCTTTGCTTACATAATCGAACAGCCATTCACAGTCCACTGATGAGCCTATCCCAATATATATCACAATTCACAATAGATGAGCCCGTCACCCTATGCCGTAATGTTATATAGCCTGTAGCCTTCCTCGATAAAATTCAAAGCGGACCAGTAGTTCCGGAGATTAGCGCGTTCAAGCAAACAAACAATCAAACAAACTCTTCAGCTTATATATTAGTATTCGATTAGATAATTGGATATAATTATAAGTCAATGGGAGAATTTGTCTTGGCATACCTACACGCTGACCAGACAGGCTGGTATAGGGTTTGGTGCCCAGCTCAGCCTCTTGCCAAATATACTGTTTGTCTCGTGTATTTTCTCCGGTCGCCTCTTAGTACTAAGAGGCGACCGGAACCCATGGAATGAAAATATGGATTTAATGACACTTTGTAGTAAAGTTTGATTATAATCAAAGAGAATGTAATCAAAGGTATCAAAGAAACGTTGTGTGAGTATTTGACTAACGCTAAAATATACCAAAAATCTCATATTAACATTCACAGTATGAATTAAATTAAATTTTGTGTGTGCGAGCAAAAATTCTCGTACTTGTTTTGCATACGAGTTTACAATGTAGCGGGGCGGCTATGAAAATAGTAGAAAACAATATCATGAAATAAGTTCAACGTTGTTTAAAGTATTCAAATTCAGGCGTTTACAATTACCATTTTTACGAGTCTTATTATTTTAATATTCACGCAATGTTCACTAATGTTAACGAATTATGAAAATAATATTATAATGTTCAGTTTCTGTTGTTTGTAATTAATTTATACTTTTAATTAGTACCAGTTTTTAAAATAGTTTAAATTTTTGTTTTAAAATGTTTCGTATTTTCTCTTTATTGTTATTCTGCCTTAACTTTTATATTTGTTGTATATTTTATCGTCTGGTTATTCTCTATGAGGGTTAAGTGATCAGTTTTTGACGTTTACTTTTGTATAATTTCTCATACTCCTAAGAAACGATTTTGTTTTGGGCAAACCAAATATTTGCGCTAATATACATTGATGACATAACTAAGTGCAATTTATGTCGTTAACAGTTTGCAGCGTGAAACCACAACTCTTTGTACAGATTATTCAGGGATCGGAAGTGTCTGAAGGAAATCAAAAGAAAAATTGTTTGAAATTGCTAGTTCTGTCACCGACAAAAATGCTGATTAGATTGAGTGAAATCATAAAACATCCTTATTGGATTCTAAACTTCACATATTAAATGTGTAATTTTGTTAATTAAATTTTTTATGACTTTATTTAACTACTAGCCGTTTCCCGCGGTTTCATTCGCGTCCTGAGGGAACTATTTCGCGTACCCTTTTTTTTTTTTTTTTTTTGGTTTCGGGTTGGAAAATCCTCATGGAGTCCCTCCGCCCTGGGGGATGGGCGAAGGGGACTGTCAGACTCTTACTGACTAAAAACCAACCCGTGTGCCTCATGTACCCGTGTGTCGGAGGGTCGGGTTTCGCCTAAGCATACGTCGCAACCCCCCGACGGGTATCGGCCCGTCAGATGATCAGGCGGGCCCCGAACAAATCCCCCTTGGCGGCGGATTAAGGTGTTGGGCTCCGCCGCCAAAACACCCAGCGGCCGCAGAGGATAGGGAGGACGGCAACGCAACACCGCATCTCCTCTTCCTCTGCGGCCCCACCGCGACGCATCGAATGGTGCGCCCCCATTTGGTCGCGGGAGATAGGGCGCGCGGCAACGCAACACCGACACGCCTCTCCTCCCGCGACCGCACCCGACTGCGAGGGACAGACAGAACTGTCCCCCGCACCCGCACCGTTGGACGCAACCTGCGTAGGCCCCGTCAAGCCCACGCGGAGCGTCCCCTCCTCGATCCCTCTTAGCTTCACCGCGGGTCACCAATCCACGGTTACTGAGCCCCCCCACCACGACAAGGTGGAGATCCCACGGGGGGGGACTACTTCGCGTACCCGAAAGACCCAAATATCTTACGGACCACTATTGTTTCTAAAATAAAATAGATAATGTAGCTTTCTAATGGTGAAAGAATTTTTAAAATCGGTCCAGTAGTTTTTGAGTTTATCCATTTCAAACAAACAAACAAAAATACAAATTTTTCCTCTTTATAATATTAGTGTAGATTACTAGACTTGTTTCCTTAGATATAGATTATACCTAAAGAACCATTCGTACTAAAAGAAAAACTAAAGTAATCGTAATGTCTGTAAGTGTACATGCAGATGATTGTACCGTGAATCTGTTATCGCACGTACTGACTAACAACTGACTCAAACTCATTATAAGCTAAATAAATTACCGTGAATCAGCTTACAGCCTAAGTCAACACATTATTAACAATTCTCAGTCTAATTGACGTAACCTTTTCGAAGAAACGCTTTTCAAATATTGGTTACGAAGAAAAATTATGTAAATTACTTATGTATTTTTTTTTACAGTCCCTAATTTTTTTTATTTTTTATTTCATGTTAATAGGAAAACAAACAGTATGCTATAACAAAATTATAAGCTATTTATCATATATACAAACAAAATAAATCTACTTATATACCTAAACTATCCTAAGCTAAACTATAAAAACTAAATAATTAATGATAACAAAAGAAAAAATAAATCAATAAAAAAAGTAATGTATTCGTTATTGTAACTGTATATTTTCTAGAACGATATTACCCGTAGTCATAAGGCCAATAACATGTATTATACGTACAAATTATTTCTTTGAATATGTACTAGTTTCAGTGGCCTGCCCAGGACCACTTTTCTGGTTACTAGTTATAAGTGTGTCCTTTTCCAAATTGATTAATGAGAAATGCCTCAACCGTACAAAATAAATGTGAAATGGAGGCTTTTTACAAGTGCTATTTAACGCAGTCATAATATCCTAAGCTATTCGTAGAAGCAATCCAAGCTTAGATATAATTTTCAAACTGCAATTGTCAGTGTCTGGGAACTTAAGTTAGGCCTATGTATTTCCTCAACTTCAATATTATTCAGAGATGGAAGTCATCAGTATCGTATCGCTTCAATTTAAAGGTACTAACTTGTTTGAAATGCGGTACTTTCGCAACAATGTTTAAATGTCCACACTGTGTGCCCAGTTTTACAAGATCACTAAGAAACATATTTTCTGGCGCTTTTAAATTATAGATGGTTGGTGAAGGAGTAATTAGTTTCGGTTGCTGCTGTATTCCATTTAGTCGAGTGTCGTGCGGAGCAGGGACGATCATGTAACTCCAAACAAAAGTGATCGTTTGCTAATATTGTCTGTAGGCTGCTGCTTAGTACCTACTTAACAGTCCATACGCCGCATGACATCCCAGTTGCTTTACCACAAACTAGTGTCTAGTTTCATTCTGGCAACAAATTGCAATAAAAATTGTTAAAAACAAAAAATACTTATAATATTGTTTTTAGAACTACACAACTGCACTCTCACTCTTGGAATTTTAGTTCTAAGTTGGAAGAACAGTAGACACTTCACTGTCGGTTTGTTGCAATGATAATTTCCGGATTATTATGTTACCTACTTCGCATCAGTGCTCAACCAGTTATACACAGAGACTAATGTTTACTTTTAATAAAAGTTATTGCAAGAGTCACATGCACTATTTATGGTATAGTACGTAACGACTTTGTAGGTACAAAGTCGTCAAGAAAGCATAAAAATGATTCATGATATCGTGTCTTTCAATTAGTTTTTACCTGTCCGTTAAAGATTTCAAATATTAAGTACCGATCTAACCACAATAAGTCTTATTGTTTTACGGAATTCTTCAATAACTTCAACAGATATTGAAAGTCGATGTTATGCTTCAAACATTTTACAGATTCCTTGTAACTTTACACTTTGAATATACAGTAAATGAATATTTGTTCGTTGCGTTTTCCCTTACAAAGGCGCCATTTCCTTGCAAGTTTACTAGGTCAGTACAGTTTGCAGGACACCGACAGACAGACGCCGTACAGTACGTTGCATTGTTAGCAAACACCATAAACGTAAACTCTTTCAATATCATTATACAAGGCTATTGTTTCTGGATTTTATTGATCTCATTTGTATATTATATAACCAGTGAATCTTATATTTCTGTTTTATTTACATATCGTCACGCCTTTTATCCCCGAAGGGGTAGGCAGTGGTGTATTTCTACACCCACTTTTCGCCAGATATACTTTAGTCCCACGTAATAAGGGGCGAGCCTATTGCCGTACCGGGCACATTTCCAGACTCCGTGCTGCTACTGAGAATTTCGTGACAGAAAAACCCAATAACACTGCCCGACCCAGGAAAAAAAAGGAAGGATAAAATTGTGAACTATTGAACATTTGTAAAGTTGTGCAAATCCGTCGACGTGCTTGTGTCCTGAGGACTTCGTTGGAAGAAAACCCTGACCATTGGATTGGTAGCTATAACGATTTGCTTGTCATTTTGGCCTACATTATGAGTGTAATCTTATAGGTCTACTCCAGAACATCATCAGAGAAGATCTCAGGTAAGTTGAAATATAATCACTGTGCAATCACAGTATATATATTCAGACCTTTGCCCTGGGCTAAGGACTGGATAAATTAACCGCTTCTACTAATCTCTGCAAACCTTACCCAGTTCAAGCCCAGACTCTGAACATACATTTGTGGTAAGCAGAGTGTGGTTGAAATCAAGCCGCTGTCGCTGTACCCAACTAGATTAATATTGTAATCTTGTATCCCATCACATTGTAAACAGTGTTGTAGTGTTTGTCAGGTCAGTTTTGCCTTAAATACATAACTGCTCAAAGTTACCGCTTTAATTTAACATTTATCGCTAAAGCATCACGCGGTCGTTATCTAACCACCCACAAAGCAAGGCCACTTGCCGTGCTACCTTAAACCTAAACTTACGACTCGTCACTCGGGTGTTGATATTTGAAGTGATGTTTTTATGAAAGAAGATTAAATAAGCTTTGTAGTAATGTTTGAATGGTGACTGAATGACGGAATTTTTAGTTTATGCGAACCGCCGAACCTACTCGCCATTTTTGTTTGTCATGATAACAATATGGGTTATAAATTGCTTACTTTTCATCTTTTGTATACCTGGTGGTATAAGCTGTACAATAATATAAAATTATAGCAATGTTTGCTTAGAAAATTATTTAAATGTCAGCATTTGAAATTTTGTATATTTCCCTGTCTTTGCATGTTGCGCGCGGGGCGTAATTATGGATTCAAAACATCATTGTAAACAAATAATATCATTATATTTGATACTTTTATGTTTTCATTGTGAATGAACGAATTAGTTATAAAATGACAGCAAAAAATTAACAAATATTGTGTAATAATTTAATTCAAGAGGCTATATTCATTCAATTACCGAAAAAACGGCGTTTATTTTTTATTGAATGAAAATATATAGATAAGGTTACATTTATGCTATGAATTATTGTTTTATTATGAGTTTATATATAAACCTATCATATGATATATAAAGCTCTTATAATTCATGAGATATTGGCATTCGAAAATTTTGGTCGTTATGGCGGTTATTTTTGGCGGGAAAAAGTAAACAATTGTGCAAAGTCCAATAAGAATAATTCTTATCGGATTCTTATCAGATACAGTTTTTTTTATTGGAAATCTAGTTGAAAAGAAACTTATCTAGGTTTGAATCTGATATAATTATAACAAAAAAATATGTTTGAAAAAATAAAATACGAAAATTGGCGGCAATTAACAATCATTTATATTTTATGTTTTTTTATGTTTAAAATCAAAATGTTTCTTTCCATTATATTTATTTTCTCTGAAAGTAAATTAAATTACCTTTCTAACCGTGTACAATATTAATATACCTCCCATAATAAAAAACGACGAGAAATATGAATATGTTAGAAATATAATAGCGCGCTCGAAAATGGCGGGAAAATATTATACCGGGCGTACTTTATACCGCTCCTGCGTGGGCTTCAAGTATATTATTTAAGCGCTGATACACTTGAGCATTCACCTGTAATAAGCATTCTCGCGAATGTTACAAGACAGAAAAACAAACGAGTGTGTTTTCAGCGAGCATTCCTACGAACGTTCTGGCGAGCATTCTCGCGAATGGACAGTAAATTCGTTACGAGCTTTTCACCGAACCTATATAATTTGTATATATTTTGATACGTGTAAAACCACGTTTAAATATCGACAATTGCGAATTAAATTGAGTAATACGTGGATTTATCTATATTTGTTTTTTTTTCTCGCAAACTCTAAAAGGTTTCTAGAGTTTGCCCGTTTAGCGTTGGACCCATGTATCCGTGTATGCCTACCAGAGGGCCGGGTAATATTATAAAATCAAAGGTTTTTTAGAATAGCCGTGAAAGAGAAACAAATAATTTATTTATTTTATTTATTTCTTTGGGAAACAAACAGATATCACAAAAAGAGAATATAGTTAAAGATACATAGTTCCAACTTAATCTAAAACAGTTTCCACAAGTTACTTACAAAGTATGTACAAAGTACAAAACTTAGTAAAATTACAAATTAATAACAAAGCAATAATTGAAAAGGCTAGAATTAATTATATAAAATTACCCAAAGATCGTATAACACAAACATATTTACAAACTAGATTAGAATCATTGGAAGAACAGTGGAAACAATTTGTAAAAACACATAGAAATATTATAGAGAAAGCGACAGATATTGATTTAAATAACGAGTACTTTTCAAGTGAAGTATATGACAATACCGAGGAGTTATGCATATTATATAAATCAGAACTCAAGGAACAAATGAATGTAAACACAAATATTAACATAACTTCTAATCAACAAGAAAAAACATCGACAAATGTAAGATTACCAAAAATCAGTCTACCCACATTTTCTGGTTTGTATACTGAGTGGACCACTTTTAGAGATTTGTTTTTGTCTCTTATACATAATAATGTGTCTTTGGACGATGTACAACGTCTTCATTATTTAAAATCACATTTGTCAGGAGAAGCAGCTCAATTACTGCGACATACACCAGTCACAGCCGCTAACTATAGTGAATCTTGGTCTATTTTATGTAAGCGGTATGATAATAAGAAATTTTTATCTAACAGTATGTTAAAACGTTTTGTCAAACAACCAGTTATTGTAAGGGAGTCTTCAACTTCTATTAAAAATCTTTTAGACACAACAGTCGATTGTTTGCATGGTTTGAGTACCTTAGGCATTGATGTAGATTCTTGGGATACAATTGTAATATTTTTAGTGAGTGAAAAATTAGATAACGAATCTCGAAAGTTGTGGGAATCTAAAATTAGTGTTGATGGTAATTTACCTACATTTGTTGAATTTAAAACATTTCTTGAATCGAGATTTCGTGCTTTAGAATATTTAAGCCCTAAGCCCAGTAGCCAACCCAAGAATAATAGTCAACATTCTAATGTAAAGACTTTTCATGTTGCTTCTTTATCCTGTACTTTGTGTTCTGGAGACCATAAATTGTGCCATTGCAAGCAGTTTGCAAAGCAAGATTGTGATGCACGTCGCGACTTTGTTCGAGCCAATAAGTTATGTTTTAATTGTTTAGGAAAAAATCACGCCGTATATTCTTGCCGTCAGCCCACCAAATGCCATCGTTGCAAAAAAAAACACCACACACTACTTCATCCAAAAACAACCGTCGAGGCCACTGAACCACTAGATGGTTCAGCGGACAGGAATGTTGTGGTAGCCGCGGCCGCCGCTTCTTCCAATCAATGCGAGTCAACCAACACCATTTGTTGTTTTGCAGATGTACACAACCAAGGTTTGCTTGCCACAGCCTTGGTCGATATCGAGTCAAGAACTGGTACTGCCATTGTTCTAAGAGCTCTAATGGATCAGGGCTCTCAGGTATCCTTTATCTCGGAGGCCGCAGTACAGTTACTCGGTTTGCGTAAAACACCTGCTCACACCGACATTCTACGACTAGGCGATGATGAGGGGGTTTCGATGCCTTCTAATTGGATAGTAAGGTTTAGATAACAGTCACGCCTAGATCCCACATTCAGTTTGTATGTCGATGCCTATGTGCTGAACAGACTCACATCACGACTTCCTGAAAGGAAGATCGTCAATGTATTGCCGTCAATCTCATCCTTGGAACTTGCAGATCCGTCTTTCGCTACCCCAGGTAAAATAGATCTCCTGCTGGGTACTCGCGTGGTCGGTGAAGTTCTAATGGACGGTTTGGTCAAGGGCCCGCCTGGAACTCCAGTTGCCCAAAGGACCAAGTTAGGGTGGATCTTGTCTGGTGAGATCCACACATCGCTCAGGACTCGACCAGTATGTTGCAATGCAAGCGTGGACGTCAACGGGCTCTTGAGAAAATTTTGGGAGTTGGAGTCTGAGTCTTCTCCTCATCGGGTAATCTTGACTGAGGAGGAGCAGAAGTGTGAGGACTTATACTCCAAGACTACCACAAGAGATGCAACAGGACGATACATCGTCCAGTTGCCGTTCAAGACTGATCGTCCTAGTTGTGTTTATGGGAGATCCGAGGATATTGCTCGTAAGCGCTTCAACATGCTGGAAAGGAAGTTGTCAAGCAATCCTGAGCTAAGAAGGCAGTACACTGAGGTTATCCAGGAGTATGTTAGATTAGGACATGCTGAGGTTGTTCCCCAAGCAGTTTTAAATAACGATGCCGTTTATTTACCGCATCACGCCGTAGTACGCGAGGATAAAAGTACTACTAAGGTTCGGGTCGTCTTCGATGCCTCTTGTTCGGGATACAACGGGGTATCGTTGAATGACGATTTGATGGTTGGCCCAACCTTACAACCTGATTTACGTCATATCATTATGAGATGGCGCTGCCATCCCATTACCTTAGTCGCTGACGTCATCAAGATGTACCGGCAGGTTAGAGTAGCTGACGATAGCGTAGACTTCCAACGAATTTTGTGGCGTGACAACCCAAATGCAGAGTTACAACATCTACGTTTGTTACGTGTCACCTTTGGTGTTTCTTCGGCTCCCTATTTGGCGGTACGTACTTTGCAACAACTGGCACGCGACATATTAGCACGCGGAGGTTTCCAGCTTCAGAAGTGGTCCAGTAACAACAAAGAGTTATTAAGTAAAATACAATGTGATACAAAGACAACACATAATTCAGTGGATTTCAAATTTGATAACATCATGAAAATATTAGGCTTAACTTGGAATAGAGATAGAGACGAATTTCATTATACTGTCCACCTTCCTCCACTGGAATCTCCCGTGACTAAGCGAAGGGTGATATCTGACATTGCCCGCTTATTCGACCCACTGGGCTGGCTTGCCCCAGCAATAATTACAGCTAAGATATTTATTCAACGTCTGTGGCTTTCGGGTATCGATTGGGACGATGCATTGCCAGATAACCTATTGACAGACTGGCTCAGCTACAGGAGTGAACTCAACAGTATAGTCGGTTTTCGTCTGCCTAGATGGATTCACACAAGCAAAAACGACCAGCATCTCGAACTGCAAGGCTTTTGCGATGCCTCTAATGAAGCATATGCTGCAGTTGTCTATACTCGGTCCATAGATTCCAACGGTCAAGTTTTCGTCAGTCTCGTGGCATCAAAAACCAAGGTGGCCCCCGTCAGACAGGTATCCATACCTCGTCTTGAGTTATGCGGCGCGGTGCTGCTATCAAAACTTCTGCGTGAAGTTTCCGTCACCTTGGGGATTGACAGGAATAATATACATGCCTGGACTGACTCATCAGTGGTCCTCGCTTGGTTGGGGAGCCACCCCAGTCGTTGGAAAACTTTTGTTGGCAACCGAGTTGCCGAAATTCACACCAGTATGGACAGCGAACAATGGTCGCATGTTGAATCCAGGGACAATCCCGCTGATTGTGCCTTCCGTGGAGTAAATCCTTCAATGTGTATATCTTGAATTATGGCTGCAGGGACCTAGTTGGCTTAGAAACAACATTATTGATTATAGTAGATCAAAAATCAATCAAACTAACCTAGAAGAAAGAAAATCAAATACTGTGTGCAATGTAACAATAAATAGTAAAGAAGAGGATAACATATTCACAAAATTTTCATCTTTAAGAAGGTTAACCAGAGTAATTGCTTATTGCAGAAGGTTTCTAAAATCAAAAAACAAATTAAATCAGTATAAATCTTACAATAATTGTTTAACATTTTCAGAAATTAATCAAGGTCTTTTAACATGCATCAAAATGTGTCAAAATGAATACTTTTCTAGTGAAATAGATAGCATAAAGAAAATAGGCAAGGTCGATAAAAAGGGCAAACTTGTGCAACTGAATCCCTATCTGGACGAAGATCAGATTATGAGAGTTGGCGGCAGATTACACAGGGCTCAGATTGAAGATACCATGAAGCACCCTGTTATACTTCCAAACAAGTCGCACTTTACGAACCTCATAATCACTGATGCTCATGAACGCACTCTGCATGGCGGGCCACAATTGGTCCTTAACTTTTTGAGATCCAAGTACTGGATTCTCAATGCGAAGAGTGTAGTTCGGCAATACGTGCGCAAGTGCGTAACTTGTATTCGCTACTCAGCTCGAGTTGTACCACCGTTAATGGGGCAGTTGCCGTCAGCTAGGGTCAATGCTAGCCGGCCTTTCTCAAAGAGTGGAGTGGACTACGCAGGTCCTATTAGTGTCAGGCCCACAAGAGGGCGCGGTTATCACTCCACAAAAGGCTACATTTGTCTATTTGTCTGCATGGCTACCCGTGCTATACATTTGGAGGTTGTCAGCGATATGACTTCGCAAGCGTTCATAGCAGCTTTCAAACGTTTCACAGCCAGACGAGGCCATTGTGAGGAACTGTGGAGTGATAACGGCACCACCTTCGTCGGAGCCAACAAAGAGTTGAAGGCTTTGTTTACTCAAGAAAGGTCGGGCGTAGCATCAGACATAGCGGATTGGCTGGCAACTAACGGCACAAATTGGCACTTCATTCCACCCCACTCTCCAAATTTTGGAGGGCTTTGGGAAGCTGGAGTGAAGTCCACAAAACATCACCTCAGAAGAGTGGTAGGGGTCAGTACGCTTACATTCGAGGAGCTGACTACCGTTCTCGCCCAGATAGAGGCGTGTCTTAATTCGAGGCCCATCTCTACATTTAGTGGTAGTCCCGAAGATCCATACCCATTGACACCAGGCCATTTTTTGATTGGGGAACCATTACTGCTTCCTCCTCAGTCAAACTTCGAAAGTTCGAATGTCAGTACGTTAAGGCGATGGCATTTGACTCAGCGTATGGTCCAAGATTTTTGGCGTCGATGGTCTCATGAATACCTTGTCCAGTTTCTGCACAGATACAAATGGTCCCATCTGACAGCGGAACCTAATGAAGGGGATGTAGTTTTAGTTATGGAGGATGACATGCCTCCTGCAAGATGGCTCTACGGCCTTATAATCGAGAAACACACTGGCTCAGACAAAGTCACGAGAGTTGTATCATTGCGTTGCAAGGGTTCTGTGATTAAGAGGCCCGTTTCTAAGCTAATAGTTTTACCTATTGCTTCTTAACGTTGTATTAAGATATTTTGTATTGAGATTTTCTCATAGAATGTGTATTTGTATTAAGTTTGTTCGGTTCAGGCCTCATTTGTGAATCTAAATTATGATACGGTATAATTATGTCACTAACTATACAGTCCACTATAATTATTGTTGTGATACCTATCATATTTATTTGTGTAAAACTTTGAAGTAAAGTCTACGTCATGGTGGGCGGTTACATGTGTATATTTATTGTTAGTTCTAATTATTGTCACGGACATTCTGTCCATGGTGGGCGGTATGTTCGATTGTGTAAAGTTTACCACAACGCTCGGTAGATGGCGTTGTACCGAGTTTCTGAATCGCGATGCTAAGATTCTCCGAGGCCGCTATATAAGGGTCCGAACAATTAAAATTTTTAACTCGCATCAAACGGTTGTTTCATTTATTAGCCAAGCATACCGTACCAGAGCAGCCGACGCTCAACCACTTATGCTTGTTTAAGTATGGTAACATCTGACAATTGGGTCTCCCTTGTTTGACCGAAAGGAATTTGACAAATTTTCACTTCCCAAAAAATGATTTGCATAATTTCATTTGCCAAATTATTACTTAGCACAAAATCTATTCACAAAAAATTGTAACGCAAACCTAATGTTTGGGAAATAAACGTTTAGACTATAACTTGTTTACCAACTAATCCTTTTGTCATTTTTTATTTAGCCAAATATTTCAGTTGGAATAACAGTTATTACGCAAAATCAATAATCATCCTAATCTAAATACCTAGTTTAGTTCCGGGTAACATACTAAAAACAATTTCTTTTTTCTATGAATGCAAGTCGTTCCTTGCACTCGCCGGCCGCTACCGTGGCACTGCTCGCTTCGCTCGCTCGGCTCGTGCGTAGGATGTCACAGTTCTAACCTAACCTAACCTGACCATGTTTTTAATAATTAACCTACTCTAACTACTTCCATAAATAAACTAATATCACCAAACGTTTATTGTCTGAAGATTGTTTGCTGTAATAAATCATTTGATTAAAGACCAAATGCCATAATGACATTATACTTAGTAATATTTTGCTAAGTAAAAATTTGACCAAATGAAAATATGCGTACTAAAATCATTCGAAATGTTGCAATGGTATAAAAAAAGATTGCTAAAATTTGTTTGGGTAATGAAATTTTGCCAAAATCTTTTCGGCAAAACGGCAGGATCCCCTGACAATTATATTAACAATTTGTGTACATTAATTTTGAATTGATGTAAAGAAAGGTGAAGGATGATAAGTGTCATCATCATCATCATCATGTTATGCCAATGGATGGGGCAACCCTTATATCTTAAAACTATTTTTTCTTATGTGGAAATAGCTTTTAGTGGTAATTTCAACAGCTGTGTCTAGAGAAGATTTTATTTGTGGTTTCTGGTTGTTGGCAAAATTGTCTCACCGGCTATTCGTTCAAGCTACGCCCGATCCGGCCGTTTAGGCGTTTTTCAAGTTCGTCTGTAAAGTTATACACATTGTACCGTCACTGCCACTTTCGTCGCCAGACCAGTTAAACAATCGGAGTGGCCAAACAGACGGTCTGAATTAGGTCCACGCACATAAGGCGAAGGGAATAGAGAGCATTTTTCCACTGTCAAAGTCAAATCATTTATTGTTCATAGGTTCATTACAAACACTTAAACAAAGTCATACTTTTTTTTTATTAAGCTAGAAGAGGCCGGTGTTTCCTACCTGACTGCCCAGAGAAGAAACGTCCGAAACAAACTGAGAAGTCATAGTCTCTTTTAAAGTCTAGACAAAAATTGCTTATTATAAAAAATATATAAAATAAGATAGAAATATAATTATGCGAACAATGTGAGAAGCCTACATTACAATATAGTAGAAATAAGTAAAATAATATAGATAGAATTGTCACAACAGTTCAGAGGCGACTAGTCCCGGCAGACAGCACCCGTTCACGAGTATGACGTGTGACTCAGCCAGCTTAGCTCAACCATTTTTTAGGGAACCAAACCAACCGACCCACAACGCCACCATAAGCAAGACGAATTGACTATTCACATACGCACGGAAGAGCGTCGTCGCGTCCGCGCGTATCTGCTCGCATGCTGTTTGCTGTAAGTATGTACCCCGGCCCTAACATAGACTAAAATATTATACCTGGGCCCTAATTGGGAACAATCGTTGAGATACATAGATTGTCACAGGTTGTCATTAACTTTAAATTGGTTAGTGATGGGCTTTCTCAGAATGAATGTCGATAGAATATAGGTAGAATGTTGATAAATCCTCAGATCAAACAAAATAAATTAGCGGGTCTTAATCGCGTACAATTAACTTATTTAAGGTATAAATACATCCGGTTCCGACGTTTCGCTCGTCTTGCACCGAGCGTGGTCGCGGAGAGACTGATGACAGCTCAGCGCCCTCTTGTGGAAGTGCGGGTTTCGGCACATACCCTCCCTTGGTCTTGATTTAAGTTCGCAATGTCGGTACTCCGACAAACTAAACTAATGACGTCTACACACTGTTGAGATTTATCACTGCGGCGGTGTCTACACTTGCTGATGACTGGATTCCAAGTAGCCGATAATCTATATCCATCCTCCCGGTAGAAATTGTTATGTTTCTTGATATCTACCGCTTCACGTACTATCCTGGAGTAATAGTGACGATCGGTGGATAAGACTTGTGGTTGATGCAGTTCTATCCAGTCGTTTGGTCTAGTCTCCAACAAATGCTCAGCTACAGCAGATTTGTTAATATGTGGGTTTTTTACAGCTGCGATATGTTACTTCACCCTTTCAGCGATTGTACGCTTACTCTGCCCGACATATCAACTACCACAGCTGCAATCGACTTTGTAGACGCCAGGTGTTTGGAGAGGAATGACATCCTTTGGGGTATGCAGATTGTGTGCAATCTTAGAGAGCGGACTGTACACAGTCTTGATGGAGTATTTCTTGAGTTCTGTTCCAACCTTGTCCGTCACTCTCTTTAGATATGGCATGTTCGCCGGCACTCTGCTTACTTCAGGTCTACGATCTTTCCTCCTCAGACGGAGTATCTTCTTCTTGTATCCATTGCGCCTAAGTACCTCCTGAACATGTGACAGCTCACTATTTAACTGTTCAGGGTCACACAGGTCATACGCTCTGTTCACTAACAAGGACACGACGGAATCCAAATGCCGCGGATGATGGTGCAAGTTCGCGTTAAGATACCTGTCGGTGTGTGTCAGTTTCCTATATACAGTGTGTCCAAGGGTACCATTATCTCTCACTGTCACTTTAACGTCGAGGAAGGGTAACGATCCGTCCACCTCCATTTCGTATGTGAATCAGATGTTTGGATATATGGAGTTCAATTTGTCTGCGAATTGTTCCACGTCTTGCTGGTTCCCCTTCATGATACAGAAGATATCGTCGACATACCTCTTCCATAACTTCACATTTGATGCCTGCATGTCTATGGATTCTTCGAAGTGCTCCATCGAGATGTTGGCCATTACAGGTGCTATAGGGCTACCCATAGCCACTCCATCGATCTGGAGGTAGTGTTATCCACAACATAAGAAGTAGTTACCATCCAAGCAATTCTTAAGTAGAACTGTGTATTGATCAGACAGACCGTTTTCCCTTAATTTACTCTGTACGACCTCAAAGCAATCTTGAACAGGAACATTGGTGAATAGTAACTCAACATCAAAACTCACCATCACCTCGTCTGGTTCCTTTTTTGTGTTCTTGATAATTTCTATAAAGTGGTTAGAGTCCTTCACGAAAGAGTGTGTCTTGCCTACTAACGGTTGTAGTACCTTGCTTATGTGTTTTGCCAAACCGGATGTGGGTGAATTTATACCTTAAATATATAATATACCTTAAATAAGTTAATTGTACGCGATTAAGACCCATTCATTTTGTATGATGTATACAAATCGCGAAAGTTTAAAATCCTCAGATCAAGTAAAATAAATAAATAAGTCGTATGAACCTATGCGATGTATTTAATGTGATGTAAAGCTATTCCGCAATAATTATATGTATATTTACATAAAAGGGTAACAAAAATCTGTCAATCATCACAAGCTTTGGCGTTATTAATAGTTTATATATAAAATCATCTGCGGTAAACAGGATGTTGAGATTGTCGCTAAAGGATGTTGATTCATTTTGGTCCAATCCCTCAGCAACATTGGATGTGGTACCAAATGATCGGGTAATTAAGTGGTACACTTTATTTCGTATTATTAAGCCTAAGTCATTATCCAACCCGAACATAATGTAACCCGATGTTGTCTGCATGGCAGACTGCTGGTAAACAGACTGCCATCCAGTCTAGATGCTGATGCAGTCCAGATACCTCTAGGTTGGGAAATCGCAACCTAAGATACATAGAATAACAATGTATAGATCTATACATTATTATTCTATGTATCTTAGGTTGCGATTTCCTATTTATTGCGGAATAGCTTTACATCACATTAAGCTACCTTCTTTTCCGATAACTTACAACCATGGCGGCGATGCCACGAGTCAAAGCTAGTCTGTAAAATTTGGTATCGATGTTATTACATCATTAATACGAATATCAATACAATCTCTATGGATAAAACATCAAAATGTCTATGAAAAAAGTCTCAAACGTTTAAATGAGGATCGTCTCAGCGCGAATTATTTAATTTAAATAAACCTCGACGTCAACGTAATAAAAGAAAACGGGAGACGGATTTGATACCTTACAAAAATCAACAAATTCTCTTAACACCCTGAATGACGAGTTCGGTACCTTTGGGATGTTCGTAGCAAATAAGTTAAGGAAATATACTGAGAAGACAAAAAACTATGTCCAACATATGATATCTAATTTACTATATAGCGCTGATAAAGGAGAATTTTATAGCTACGATACAGATATGTATGGAAGTTTTCGGGGCTATGGCACAGTGCAGTCTTCTCCATCAAATGCGTCTACTTCTGCTGCTGTACAAAATGCAAGTGAACAGGACAGAAATGCTTATGATGGCAGTCTTACCGATTTATGCGAAATGAGTCAATTAACGAATTCATAAATACCTAGATACGAAATAGGGCTAAAGCAAAGTCACATTGAGCCTTTACTTTTATGAAAATGAAGTGATAGTGGTCACTTACAATATGCGTGTTTAAGTGTTGCGGTAGATGGTGAAGCGTATGAGGAAAAGAAAGCAAAGGCAGAAGACGAATGCGTAATGCCTTTGCTTTCTTTTCCTCATACGCTTCACCATCTGCCGCAACACTTAAACACGCATATTGTAAGTGACCACTATCACTTCACTGGTGACCCCGACGTGATCTGAAGCAACCCTCACCGGTCAGATTACCAACAGCTCCCGACGTGATCTGAAGCAACCTTCACCGGTCAGATTACCAGCAGCCTCCCGACGTGATCTGAAGCAACCCTCACCGGTCAGATTACCAGCAGTTCCCGACGTGATCTAAAGAAGCCTTCACCGGTCAGATCAGCACCAGCAACAGCATCGTCATCTCCACCTCGCCTCACTCCGCACTTCACCTGATGGCCAGCAATCAAGTCGCCGCCAGCCAGCATCTTCGGCCAGGGTCTAACTTTTCCTCATACGCTTCACCATCTGCCGCAACACTTAAACACGCATATTGTAAGTGACCACTATCACTTCACTGGTGACCCCGACGTGATCTGAAGCAACCCTCACCGGTCAGATTACCAACAGCTCCCGACGTGATCTGAAGCAACCTTCACCGGTCAGATTACCAGCAGCCTCCCGACGTGATCTGAAGCAACCCTCACCGGTCAGATTACCAGCAGTTCCCGACGTGATCTAAAGAAGCCTTCACCGGTCAGATCAGCACCAGCAACAGCATCGTCATCTCCACCTCGCCTCACTCCGCACTTCACCTGATGGCCAGCAATCAAGTCGCCGCCAGCCAGCATCTTCGGCCAGGGTCTAACCGTAGGCCATGCAGGCTTGCATGCCTGGTCTTCCCTGCAGCCACTCCAGCGTCTAGGCACACCACACTGCACACACGGTCCTCGTAAGCAGCGCACATCGCTCCCGTCCACGCAGCAGTGCCACTACGCAGCCACTACGTAGCCACTACGCAGCAACCTCGTAGCATCTCCCCGACTCACCGAGGGACACTCACTGCGCAGCACCTTCGCAACCTCTCCCCGACTCACCGTGGGACTATTGCGAAGCCACTATCCCGACTCACTAGGATAGCTCACCGCGCACCGCACACAGTTCCGACCCACTGGAACTAGCGGTATCTACTCTACACTGGCACTGGCACGCTCCTCAGAAGCATCGACAACTGACCCATCACCTTCAAGATCGACCTCTGGTCTTGGGGGGGAGTGATGTAGCGACCAGCTACATAACACCCGCACAACGCCATCTACCCAATGACGACGGAACTACTAAGGCAACAATAATACTACGTCTACTAACGAGGCGGGAAAAATTCAAACAATCCTGAACCGCGATATCAACTTTCGCGAGCCAAGCGGCATATATACAAGTTCAAAAGTATGTCCGTCGGCCTGCAGGCCACCAAGCACGACCACCCAGCTTGGTTAGAGGCTCCTCCCTCTAGTTGGAGGAACACCACACCTTTATCCTCCACAATAATAAACTGTTTGCACTCACTTTGATGTTTTCTTCCAATAACTCAGATATTGCTTTACATACTTATGGTATTATATGTATCCAATGGCATGTCTTGACATTTTAAAAAGATACTGTAAGCTTACATAACTATCTCTCGTGGCTAAAAACAAAACCGGCCAAGTCAGGCCACGCGCTAGGTAGGGTTCCTTAGTTGCCATTATTGATAATAACTTCTGTTTCACATGGGACTAAAAACGGGCATCTTTAAGATTAAGCCAGCGCTCCAAATGTAAACTCACAGAAATAGGTATTTATAAGTAACTGACGATTACTCGTAAACTAGTGATGTCTACTTAGCCGTGATAGTTTTCCTTTTAAATTCGTTATATGTACTATATTTGTGATTTTTTTCACCTCTTCCAAATTAATAGTTTAGCCGGCAGAGGGGGGGGACACTTGAGTCTAACAATTTTTTTCACTTCAAAGCTTGATATTTGACAAACCAATCACTTGATCGAAAAATGATTTGAGCTAACGAATAATATATTTTTAAAACCTATCCAATGATACCCCACACAATGGGGTCCTCAACCAAAAAAAAATAAACCGAACTATATATGTAGGGGAGATACCCTTAAAAAAAATTTCTTCTACAGTTTTGTTGCAATATTGTATGTCTATATTTATATCAAATATCAGCTTTCCAGCACCAGGCGTCTTTGAGCTAGGCTGCGGACGGACAGACGGACGGACATGACGAAACTATAAGGGTTCCTTGTGCACTACGGATCCCTAAAAACGGAGAGTTACTGCTAACCTTTCTGTTATCGTGATTGCAGCTCTAAACCTTGTGTCCTGTTTGGGTATTTTAGGACCAATCTCATCATAATCATCCTCTTAGCGTTATCCCAGTTTCAATCTGGGGTCCGCTTTCTAGTCTAACCGGATTTGGCTGAATATTAGCTTTTCCACGGAGCTACTGCCTGTCTGACCTCTGAAACCCGAAGGGATAGCGATATTCCGTGGTTTAGACTAGTGTCAGTTTATTTATTTATTTATTTATCTTCGAATTTTGAAAACTTACAGCTAGTTAACAAACATGTATATATTTTATTAAGATATGGCCAATTACAAGTTTTCGCTTTTAGCATATTATGTACAAAACTTTGTCGATGGTGAAACGGCTACCAAAAACAATATAGCTTAAAAATAAATAATGATAAGTAGGAGAATAAAAATGAACATAGTAATTTAAAAAAGAGAAAAAAAGAGAGAAAAAAGGTAAATATAAATACACACACTCATTTCTAATAGACCCATAGGAAGGATGTGAGAAAAAGTTGTTGCACATAGTCTTTTTTAACTTAGAGACACTAGTGTTAAAAATATCAATGTCAACTCTCCGGCAGGCTAAATTGAATGTCCGACAAGCCCTAATCAGGAATGAAATTTGCCTGTAGGTACTTGGGCTAGCGGGGACGTGTAACAGGTTATGCCTACGCAGTAGGGCTGATGGCACACGAAGACCAATTTTATTCGTCAGCTCGGTTACATCCGTTGACCCATTCATAATGTTGAATAAAAGTGAGATATCAGCTATGATCCTTCGCTCTTGTAGAGGCAGCAAGTGGAATTTTCTACATCGGCTGAAATAATCCGACAAGTATGTTCTAGACCGGAATTGTAAGTACCTCAGGAACTTCCTTTGTACTCTTTCTAAGCGCGTTATGTATATATCGTAGTTGGGGTTCCACACCTGAGAAGCGTATTCGAGGTGACTACGGACGTAAGCACAATACAAAATTTTGATCGTCTTGATATTTTTAAAATCCTTAGATATTCTAAAAATGAAACCTAATGCCTTATTAGCACTATTAATTGTGTTTGAAATGTGTGCGTCGAATAATGGTTTGGAGTCGAATGTTATTCCCAGGTCCCTGACAGAGTTTACTCTGGCATATTACGGTACCCGACAGCGTGTAATGACAAGTTATTGGGTTAGGCTTACGTGTAAAAGAACAAACGTAGCATTTGGCGACATTCAAGTTCAGTTGGTTATTGGTACAGTAAGTTTGAAAGCGGTCAAGGTCACTTTGCAGGCGACGGGTGTCCTCCCTGGAGCCTATCTTACTCAGTATCTTCATATCGTCTGCGTACAACAATATTTTTGATGACTGGAAGCAGGTTATGACGTCTCTAATAAAGATATTAAACAAAAGAGGACCCAACAGGGACCCCTGTGGGACTCCTGACGAAATACACATCACCCTAGTTGACGAATAACCATTTAGAACTACGATTTGACTTCTGTTCTCAACATATGACGAAAACCACCTATACAAGTCACCACGTATACCCACGTGTAACAGTTTCCGCTTCAGTAAGGAGTGATCTATCCGATCAGACATTTGCAAAAGTCAGTGTAAATAACGTCCACCTGTAACCGCTGTGACATATGTTCCGATATGTAATCACTAGAAACGATAAGGTTAGACGTGGTGGAGCGACCACTAAGGAAACCGTGCTAATGCTCGCCGAAGCTAAGTTTGATGGCAGCATAAAGTTGCCTGTAAACAATTTTTTCTAGTATTTTAGCGAATACACGTAGCTTGGAGATCGGTCTATAGTTCTCCACCACGTCTCTCGGACCTTTTTTATGTATTGGAGTTATATACGCTGACTTCCAGATCGCAGGCACGTCACCCTCAGCAACAGACCTCCTGAATAAAATCGAGATGGGAATAGCAAGGCACTTGGCACAATTAAAGATAAAAAATGGTGGAATGTTGTCGGGGCTTGCAGATTTGTTGTAGTCCACCTGTTTAAGTAGTTTAAACACTTCGGCCTCATCTATTTCGATCGAGCAAATATCAGAGTAATCCCCTCGAATCGTCATGCTCTCCACCGTACCGACGGGTAGGTTAGCATCTTGAGGGCCGGGGGACAGAAAATTGGAGTAGAAATACTCAGAAAACATATTGCATATGTCTTCTCCGTTCCCAGATGACCGCTCCTTATACTTTAATACCGAGGGATAAGAATGGGACTGATTTTTAGATTTTATGTATCGCCAAAAAGCTCGTGGGTCCTTAGAAATATCAGCTTCAATTTTAGCCATATATTGGTCAAACATATCCTTCTCCAGGTCCTTAGCACGCTGTCGCAGTGTAATGAAAGATTGATGATCAGATAAATTACCATATCTTTTGTACTTTTTGTGTGATTTGGCTTTTTCTCGAGAATCTTAATTAGCGGGCTCCTATACCACGGAGGATACCTGCTGTTTGATGCAGTGGTTTTGGTTGGTACATAGGTGTTCTTTAATCTGTTTAAAGTATCATAGAAGAATTCTACAGCGTTACTAATCGACCTACAGTACAGTTCAGTGTGCCAGTCAATGCTGTCCATTTCCTTAACTATCGCAGTGTAGTCACCCTGACGGTACATATACTTCACACGGGGACACATGGGAAGGTCATGTATATGCACAAAATTTGTTGATAAAGACAAGGCTCTGTGGTGTATGTCTTCGGGAACCAATGGATCACTACAGTGATACACGCCAACTTCACTGTTAGACAACAACCAGTCTAATATCCTACCATTGCTGTTACTATGCTTATTGTATTGTGACAGATTACAAACGGCGAATGTATCCATAACATTTATCTGACTATTGCCTTGCACATTACTAGGTAATAGGCTATCATCATCTGCAGGCAGCCAGTTTATGTTTGGTTGGTTAAAATCGCCAACAATTAAAAATTTATCCGCGGGGTGTTTGATGACAATATCAGACAGATTCTCAGCGAAGTTAACGAGCTGTTCCGCTAGTGAGTTGCCAAACTTCTGCGAGCAAATATATACTACACATATGTGATTATTTAGAAGGTACTGACGCCCTGTGACGAATGTGCATTCCGTGGTATTGACTCCCTTAATAACAGTCAAAGACCTTCATGACAACCGGGACCGACGACTTAACGTGCTCTGCTAGGCACGGGACAAGCGATAATTAACAATTCAATACGCACATAACTCCCAAAAGTCATTGGTGCGCGCCGTGGATTCGAACCCGACACCCTCTGCATGGCAGTCTGTTGGTATATCCACTCGGCTATCGCTGCCTTGTTCTTGTATTTTAGGACCAATCATATTTAACAAATATTCGAAATTCCTTAATGACATAACAGAAAATTTCTATAGTGTCCGCTTATTTCTTGTTGTTTTAATTCTGCTACTAATTGTAGATCTCCACTTCCATTTAAGTCGAAACAGATTGGCTTGCCGCCGACTTTTACTTTTCCTTTTCTTTTATTAAAATAACCGATAAATAAAAATGTAGCATTTCCAGTTATAATATATTGGTCAAAGAAATATAACCTCATCCTAGTCCAACCTCTCTGATATTAGTCTATGATGTAGCACACGCCACTGTCAGATCTGACATCTTTGTGACTTGTGACAATGTTTTGGCGAGCATCGTCGCGAGCATTCGCTAGAATGCTCCTGAAAATGTTTGTAGCGATGTTTAGCTATATGATCGGCTCTGTTCGTGGTTCGGTTCGCCAAAACAAAAAACAAGTGAATGCTCAAGTGTATCAGCGCCTTTTGGTGTTAATTAATATCATTCGAAAGCTTATTTAATTACGCGTCTTTTGATATACAATATTAACTCAATAAATAGAAATATCATCATTCTTTCAACGAAAATATTACGCGCCCGTACTTAGCTCGAAAGCCTAGCCTCGAAAGTGGCCAAAATACATCTACGGGTGTCCTGAGATGCCTCGATGGTGGCCAAAATGCTTCTAGGGGATAATTATTGTATTTATTTGTATTAGTTGACCTACTTAATATGAAACACATTGTCATACATAACCTCAAATCAGTAATTGTTTGACTTGTATTGTTGAGATCTAACTTGAATCAGTTGTTGTACCATTAATAAGTCAGCATTGGTTGGATACATAACAGTTATATGTATCAATTGATTTAGTTAATTGCATATATTGAGTTTGAAACATTATAATAACCAAATTTGACCTTGCATAGATAAACTTTTGTTTTGTTGTAATATACTGATAATATTTTTAGGTAACACATACTACTACTAGTGTATATCATAAATACCCAGTGAGCCTGTCTGTTGCAAATAATTAATTAATTAATTTGAATTTTCAACTTTTAAGTTGTTGTAAATTACAACTTTTGATAACTCAAAGACAACTCTTTGAGTCAATATAGGTATTGAAACTATTAATTTTGTTGGGCAGTAAATACCTGTCACTTGCTTGCACCAGCAGTAAACAGGCTAATACTTTGTTGGTTTCAAAGAATTAACAAATTTTAAGTTTTTGTAAAGTTTTAATTGATAATATTATTTAACGCTTGGCCGAGCTCTTTTGAGAATTTATTATGTCAGCTATCAGCACTGGCGTGCGGCTGCGGGTGCCATTTCAAGCCATTTGCACTGGTTTGCCTCAGCCAGTGCTCTGGTAAACCGGCCTGATCGCCAGCAGGCCTTATTACAAAGATTTGAGCGGATCGATGATCGCCTGGCAAGTGTGGAACAGCAATTTCGTACTTTCAGCGCTTGCTATCTCGAAGTGTCAGTTAATGACTTCACCGCTGACCAGCGAAATAAAGTCAGTGAGAACTATGCCCAAATTTTGGATCTCTATGATGCTGTCTCTAACTGTGCAAGACAGTTAATTACCGAGAGGGACGGGCAACCCACTTTGAAGCAGGAGCTTCCTAGGCCAGCATCAGGACTGGTGAGTAGGCTGCCCACTTTGGACCTCCCGCATTTTGATGACTGCCTAGGAAGTTACCTGGGCTTCGTTAACTTATTTGACAGCCTGGTTCGGCCGGCACAAAACTTGGCCTACTTGATGTCGGTTCTAGACGGGGAGGCCAAAGGCCTCATCCAGCATCTGCCCGTGTCTGACGAGGCGTACCAGACGGCTCGGTACTTAATTACCCGTAGGTACCACAACAAGCGTGGTCTCGCAGACACCCACATCGAGCAGATTTTGAGTTTGCCCACGCTCACCCGGGTCTTTGGGTTGCGCACCCAACTTTTGAACCGAGCGGGTTCAAAAGTTGGGTGCGCAACACCCTTAAGTGCTTGGATCTGCCCGTGGCCCAATGGTCCTACCTATTGGTGCACATTGTGCTCAAAAAGCTGCCTGCCGACCTGAGGTCGTGATTTGAACAGCGCTTTGGTGGGGATAGTGCGACGCATCTGCCCCCTTTTGCAGACTTGAAGAAGTTCCTAGAGGACGAGTGCCGGGTTTTGGATAACTCCGGTGGCGACACGCCGACTAAGTCACAGCCGCCCAAGGTCAAGGAGCAGGCTCGCGTTCACACCCGGGCCAATGTTGATCGGCGCCCTCCTCGCTTTGCAGTCACGCAGAGCCCAGCGGAGTGTTCTTACTGCAAGGTCACGGGGCACAGAACGGCCCTTTGTAGGGCATTCTTGGACCTTCATGTCGCCTCTTGTAAGCGCATCGCGAATGCCCGCCGCCTTTGCTTCTCTTGTTTGGGGTCCCACTACCAGCGAGACTGCCCAAACTCTCGCCCCTGTCCTCACTGTGGAGGACAGCATTTGGACATTCTCTGCATGAATGCCAGAGAGGTCGCATGTCCAATCAGCCGACATCGCGCACGTGCGGGTGTTTTGAAGGTGGCAACCGAGGGTCACCGGCACGCAGCCGAGATTCGCCTCGCTCACTTGATCGCCACTCACCCCGTTTGAAGAACCGTAGCGTGCGCACGCCTCCTCTCTCTCGCGCACCTGAATGTGCGACTGTTCAGCGTCACCAGCACTATGACTGCTGCCCCAGGTATTCTCCCCTCCTTTGGCGGAACGTCCCCGCCTTGACTCGCACCCACCTCGTTTTGGGCGGGTGCGTCATTATGACCCACCGCAGATGGCGCGCGGCTCGAGTCACCGCGCCTTTGAGGACTTCCAGCCGCACCCTCGTTTTGATTTGCCTGGTCCTGGCCATCGGTCGCCGCCCAGGCAACAATAGGTCATTGACTCCTGCCCTATAACGCCAACCATCCCATTGAGACCGTTATCCTACCAACGGTTGCTGTTAGGGCCTGGGGACCCACGGGGACCTCTGTTGTTGTCCGTGCTATATTGGACACAGGTTCACAAGGTTGCATTGTTTCCACTTATTTGGTAGGGCAGGTTAAATATGGATTGTTTTCCAAATTGTATACGGGGAATAGTTGACGTAACATTTATTGTTGAAGGGCAAGTTAAGGTTTTGTTTGCCCCTATTGAGTCTTCACACCCGAGGATTAAAAACTCGGCTATTGTGCTGAAGAATATTTTGGGTATGCATCCACAGAAACAGCTACCTGCTGCTGTGGTGAATTTGACATCGGGATTGGATCTGGCAGACCCCAAATTTGACTCACCGGGACAAATCGATTTGTTGATTGGCTCTGATGTGCTCGGTGGAATTTTGATTGGTGGGAAACGGGTCTTGGTGCCAAATGGTTTGACTGCCATCCCGACCATATTTGGATTTGCTTTGATGGGACCTGTACCTAGGGACCCCTTTCCATCTGAACTTGATAATTTGTTGGCGGTAGGCTCCGCTCCCTCTGATGCAGTTCAGAGGTATTGGGAGGTAGAGGAGCCCCCTCAAGCTGCTCGTTTGAATCCAGATCATGAGGAGTGCGAGCTGTTCTTCCAGAACAACACTGGTCGACTCCGTTCTGGTCGAATCATTACGAAGCTACCTTTTCTGTCTGTTCGGCCTCCGCTTAGTGAGTCACGACCTTTAGCCGAAAAGAGATTGTTAGCTATAGAGCGTCGCATGGGTCGTGACCTGGAGCTCAAACAGAAGTATATTGAGTTCATGAGAGAATGTGAACAATTGGGACACATGTCGGTGTCTAATTTGGATTGGCGTTCGGTGGAGCACTACTTTCTCCCGCATCATGCGGTATTGAAGCCATCAACTGGCAAGCTGCGCACGGTGTTTGATGGTTCTGCGCAGACTTCTACGGGCGTATCCTTGAACCAGTGCTTGCGCTCTGGTCCCAAGTTGGTCAAGGAC
Organism: Euclidia mi; assembly: GCA_944739405.2. Lineage (NCBI taxonomy): Eukaryota > Metazoa > Arthropoda > Insecta > Lepidoptera > Erebidae > Euclidia > Euclidia mi. The sequence goes on from OX123189.2 coordinate 18,894,276, forward strand.
CTTTGTGACGTCAGTACCAGCTTCCGACGACATCAGGTTGTCTTTGTGGCCGATATTAAAAAAATGTTCAGGCAGACGATTATCCACCCTGATGACCGTCGCTTCCAGCTGGTCCTTTGGAGAGAGAATCCTCGGCATCCCATGGTCGTCTACGAGCTCAATACCAATACGTACAGGCTAAGGTCGACTTGGCAATACGTTCTCTTTGGGAGCTCGCAGACCGCGAAGGCTTACGTTTCCCACGAGCTTCTGCCATGAAGGACGATATTTACGTCGATGACATTCGCTCGGGCGCCTCGACAGCGGACGAAGCGATCCTCCTGCGGGACGAATTGAGAGGTATTTTGGCCTCCGCTGGTTATGAGTTGCGCAAAAGGATCTCCAACTCACCAGCGCTTTTAGAGGACTTACCCAAGGATCATCAAGAAGATCCACATCTATTTTAGATTGTTGACAACCCCGCTATGATGGCTGTTCTCGGCGTTCAGTACAGACCAGTCCAAGACATCTTTACGTATAACGTAGACTTGAAATTGCCTTGTTCTTGGACTAAACGTCTCGTATTGTCTACTGTCGCCAGAACCTTTGATCCGAACGGTTGGATCTGTCCAGTTATATTTTGGGCAAAATGCTTCTTGCAGAAGCTTTGGACAGCAGGATTGACCTGAGACGAACCTCTACACGCCTACACGGTACTCTTGTTGAGGAATGGACCTCTTTTGTATCCTCACTCCCTGCCGTCAGTGAGATCTCCTTGCCTCGTCCCATCCTTCCTCCCGGGAAGGCAACCCTTCACGGGTTTTGTGATGCTTCGGAACGTGGTCAAGCAGCCGTAGTGTACTTGCGTACAGTCAGTGCCTCAGTTCAGGTGACAGTTTCCCTGATCATGGCGAAGAGCAAGGTTGCACCCCTTCGGACATTTCTGACCATTCCGAAATTGGAGCTCTCGGGAGCAACACTACTTGTACGCTTATTTAATCACGTATCTAACACTTTGGGTAAAACAATTTGTATTAATGGGACCTACGGCTTGGCCACGGGGACCGGCGACGCGACCTGCGACACGACCGGCGACGCGACAATTCGCGCGACGCGAAAAACATGCCACGGGTACACGCGTTCGCCGTCGCGACCAGTGTAGACCAGGAGCGAGACGACATTATCTGAGATCTTTTTATGAAATTTAGCTCGACATTGTACGGACTTTGGTGGCAATATCACATTTGTTTCAACCCGGCAATCGAACCCGAGACCTCATGATCTGCTTACACTACCGCAAGATCACAGAGGCAGACTTGATATTGTGTACCTAACCACGGTATTGAAAACTATAGGTACTGTATCTTATCTTTATACAAACGGTCGGAACGCGATTTATATCTACGAGCGTCGGGCTCGGTACCCACCTAACCTACTGCGTACCAAACTCAAGGCGCTTCGATATACATTCTGTAGGTACTGAATGAGTACTGAGCCGAGCGACGCTTTAAGGGATTGTTACTTGAGTTTTGAGTTAAAATACGGAAAAGCTTATGTAGGTAAGTGTGATCTAACTAACTAGGTATATGCACTTCTAAAAACTTACTTAGGTATTTTGAAATCACAGACAGACACTTCAACTTTATTTATACTGTATACATTTATGTAGATATAGATAACATCCAGACGTTCCAAATAGCTAGCCTAACTAAAAATTCTAAGAATAATATCATGCTCGCGGAGAAATAAACTAAAAATTTTATACTGACTCAGCTTCGGCGCTAGTCGCCGCGACTACAGCTCAATGCCGTGGCGTGCGCCGTACTAATTCATACATTTGATTTGGTCGCGCGACGTATTGCGCGACACGCTGCTGTACCGCTCGGTGCTATTCGCCGGTCGCGTCGCCGATCGCCGCTACGAATGGCATGCTTAGAACATTTCTATACATTTGATTCAGTCGCAAGTTGCGTCGCCGGTCGCGTCGCGCGAATTTTCGCTGGAGCGAATTGTCCGTGGCCAGGCCGCTACGCCTGGAAAGACAGCCAAATTGTTCTTTGTTGGTTGAAGGCAGACTTGATATTGTGTACCTAACCACGGTATTGAAAACTATAGGTACTGTATCTTATCTTTATACAAACGGTCGGAACGCGATTTATATCTACGAGCGTCGGGCTCGGTACCCACCTAACCTACTGCGTACCAAACTCAAGGCGCTTCGATATACATTCTGTAGGTACTGAATGAGTACTGAGCCGAGCGACGCTTTAAGGGATTGTTACTTGAGTTTTGAGTTAAAATACGGAAAAGCTTATGTAGGTAAGTGTGATCTAACTAACTAGGTATATGCACTTCTAAAAACTTACTTAGGTATTTTGAAATCACAGACAGACACTTCAACTTTATTTATACTGTATACATTTATGTAGATATAGATAACATCCAGACGTTCCAAATAGCTAGCCTAACTAAAAATTCTAAGAATAATATCATGCTCGCGGAGAAATAAACTAAAAATTTTATACTGACTCAGCTTCGGCGCTAGTCGCCGCGACTACAGCTCAATGCCGTGGCGTGCGCCGTACTAATTCATACATTTGATTTGGTCGCGCGACGTATTGCGCGACACGCTGCTGTACCGCTCGGTGCTATTCGCCGGTCGCGTCGCCGATCGCCGCTACGAATGGCATGCTTAGAACATTTCTATACATTTGATTCAGTCGCAAGTTGCATCGCCGGTCGCGTCGCGCGAATTTTCGCTGGAGCGAATTGTCCGTGGCCAGGCCGCTACGCCTGGAAAGACAGCCAAATTGTTCTTTGTTGGTTGAAGGCTTCTGTCTACACCTTGGAGGTATTTGTCGCTAATTACGTTTCCCAAATCCAAAAATCCGAAGTCAAACTTGTTTGGAGACACGGGCCAGGTGAGCTCAACCCCGCTGATTGTGCCTCGCGCGGATGCTTGGCGCCTAGTTTAATAGGCCATTCGCTGTGGTGGGGTCCGGAATGGTTGAGTCGACCACATATTGATTGGCCTCGAACGCCAGTTTTGAATCCTTCCAATTTGCCGGGTCTGCGAATACTCGCTCTTGAGAAAGTAGAATGCGCCTTCGACCCCGCTTTTTTGTTAAATCGCTACAGCTCCCTTGACAAGTTGTTAGGTGTTACTGCTTGGATAAAGCGTTTTGTTTTTAATTTTAGGCACCAACAACAGAAACGACTGACAGCGTTTCTCTCACCACATGAACGACAGGAGTCCTTCACCTTTTGGATTCGTTTGATTGCTATCCTTAAGTCAGGGAAATTGAAATTATCGGGCGCGGTATCTAAATTGAACCCCATTTTGGACGATCCGGGTCTCTTGCGCGTTGGAGGGCGTCTCAAGAACGCCAACCTCCCTTACGGGGCACGTCACCCCCTTTTGTTTCCCAAGGACGGTCATTTGGTACGTTTGTTGGTAACTGACCGCCACCTTAAAAATTCGCATGCTGGTTGTAATGCGCTGTTGGCCATTTTGCAACGCGAGTTTTGGATTTTGTCTGCCCGAAGAATTATTCGGAGTGTAGTCTTTCGCTGTATCCCTTGCTATAAGCTCAAGGCTTCTACCATGCAGCCGTTGATGGGAGACTTACCGGCATATCGCGTAACGGACAGTAGGACGTTTGAAGGTGTTGGCACGGACTTTGCTGGTCCCATTTTGGTAAAAACGTCGACGCTTTGAAACCGCAAGACTGTTAAGGCCTACTTGTGCGTTTTTGTTTGTCTCTCCACAAAGGCTGTACATTTAGAACTGGTCTCCTTGCTCACGACCGAGACGTTTGTAGCCACATTTGACAGATATGTATCCCGCAGGGGGCTGCCTTCATTGATCCGTTCATATTGCGGCACTAATTTCAAGTGCACTTATAATTATTTGAATGACGTTGTTAATTTCCTTGGAACCAACAAGGCTGATATAGGCAATAGGCTTGCCCGACGTGGGATAATTTGAACTACACACTAATAAATTTAAAGACACACTGGGGTGGTATATTTGAGGCCGCTATAAAATCGGCCAAAACACACTTGCGCAGGACTATTGGAGAATCAGTCCTTACATTTGAGGAACTCGCAACAGTGTTTTGTAAGATTGAGGCCGTTTTGAACTCTAGGCCATTGTGCCCGATCTCCTCAGATGCGAATGATTTGGAAGCTCTTACGCCGGGCCATTTTTTGATTGGTCGCTTGTCGCCTTACCTAAGTACCTCTATATTGATACGAGACCTAATCGTCTCTCGCGTTTTGAATTGGTACGCCAGATTACTCAGAGCTTTTGGAAACACTGGAATTTGGAATATTTGCACATACTCGAGCAACGCGTTAAGTGGACCGACAAGACCGATCCACCCAAAGTTGGAGACCTCGTTTTGATCAAGGAGGCTAACCTTCCGCCACTCAGATGACGCAGGGGGCGCATCCTTCGTTTGGTAACTGGGGCTGATGGAGTTCCCCGATTTGCAGAGGTCTTGGTGGACGGGTCGTTTCTGAAGAAAGCGGTTGCAACGTTGTCACGTCTACCAACCGATTAGCGGACTGGTAGGCCGGTCCGGGGCGGGTGGATATTTGAAATAGATATATTGTTCATAAAAAGTTAAATCGATTATATCAGTTTAGTAGCGTATTACTTTGTCTATTGAAAATTTCTGACTATGGTCACACTGTGAACTGTCAAATCATTCACTCTTCATTCTTTGTCGTTTTCCAGGAAAAATTGTCTTGCGCATATATACGCCGTGTCTTGTAATTTTCGCGTTTTGGAATTGAATTATTTTGGTTAATAACCTTGCAACTGTCGCTATTGATGTTGATCGACAGAGTTGCGAGCGATTGATAAATTGATTGCGATAAAATTGTGAACTATTGAACATTTGTAACGTTGTGCAAATCCGTCCACGTGTTTGTGTCCTGAGGACTTCGTTGGAAGAAAACCCTGACCATTGGACTGGTAGCTATAACGATTTGCTAGTCATTTTGGCCAAAATTAAGAGTGTAATCTTATAGGTCTACTCCAGAACATCATCAGAGAAGATCTCAGGTAAATTGAAATATAATCACTGTGCAATCACAGTATATATATTCAGACCTTTGCCCTGGGCTAAGGACTGGATGAATTTATTGCTTCCACTAATCTCTGCAAACCTTACCCAGTTCAAGCCTAGACTCTGAACTCAAAGTAATTCTTTAACATGTTGTGTTGATGGTGTGACAATTTGTTTATTTGTTATTTCATCATCATCATCATCAGCCCTTTATACTGTCCCACTGCTGTACGGGCACGGGCCTCTTCTCACTATGAGAAGGGTAAGGCCATAATCCACCACGCTGGCCAAGTGTGAATTGGCAGACTTCACATGTCTTTCAAGTATATTATGGAAAACTCCCAGACATGCAGGTTTCCCCACGATGTTTTCCTTCACCTATTAGTAAGCGATAATTAACAATTTATTGAGAATTGTTACTTCATAGTTACTTGTTATCACTGAAAATATTAGATTTCGCCTGCGGCTTTGCCAAGTTGAAATAAATCACCTCTGCTGAAAACTGCATGAAAAGCATTTAGTACTTCTGAGTTTATCGCAAACAGACATATTAATAAATGCAGCGGGAGAATTTATTTCATATAATGTGAGATATTATTATATTAACAGCCGATCAACTAAATGATAGGTAAATTAAATGAACTCAATTCAAATTTATGAAATAACAAATTGAGAATAAATGATTATTTGATCATAAAAATAATGTAGTTACCTTTACAAAATAAATATGACAAGCCTCTAAGACTAGCTATTTGGTACCATAATTATCATCCAAACAATGACTAAGAAATTAATTCGGTAAAATAGATTTGAAAAAGAGTCTGAAAGACTTTTTAATCTTTTTTATTGCAAGTACACTGGTGTGTGTTCTACGTCTCTCTCTCTCCTGTCGTTCCCTTATGACTGAGGATCGTTGTCATCACTGGATGGCTTACACTTGGAGTGAATGATTTGCCTCCATCGAGTCCTGTCCATTGCTTCCTTTACAACCGAGTAAAACTTGGAGGAATATGTGTCTTTTACTTGATCGGTCCATCTGGTTGGGGAACGGCCACGAGCTCGCTTGCCTTCTGTGTTCCCAACTATGATCAGTTTTTCGAGACTCTCATTTCCTCTTCTCACTATGTGGCCGAAATACGAAAGAATTCGCTGGTGGCATATTGTGGACAGGCGGGTTTTGATCTCAAGCTGCGCGAGAATCGATATATTGGTGCGCTTGGCGGTCCAGGGTATCCTTATCATGCGCTTCCAGCAGCACATTTCCAAAGCATCAATCCTCTGCCTCTCTCGAACTCGTATCGTCCATGTTTCAACTCCATATAGAAAAATGGGGAATATTAGGGCTCGTACCGAACGGATCTTAGTATTAATAGAAATTCCCCTCTTCTTCCGTATGTTGTTTAGGCGGGTCATAGCATCCTTGGTCATACCAATGCGTCTCCTTATTTCGGGTACACAACTCCCATCCCTGTTGACTTGAGCACATAGATAGTTGCAGCACCTAGATAGAGCACCTACCTAGGTGTTCTACGTACATGTTTAAAATTATAAAACAATCTCCGCAATGTACATTTAAAGGTATAACAATCGTGTCCCTTTCGTAAGGTCTCTAAAATACATATGTATCTACAGTAATTTGATAACTGACTATTATAGAAAGTGTGTCTGCTTTTTACTTAAATTATCTGAAGCTCATTCTCTCTGCTATTCTCTCTCATCACAAAATATTGGTTTCTACTTACACATACTTGAAATACATACCTAAATTTGAAACAGTAAAAGTTCCAGAGTTCAACTTATTCTAAACCACATTTATGTGTGGTGTATGTATGCCGCTCCAATAGTCATCATTAATATATCATTGAAAAGACATTTTAATGCAGAAAAGCGTCTACCATGGCGCCTGTCCCTATTCACGTTTGGGAAGCAGTAATCTCACTAAGTTTTATAAATGAGAATTTTCTATAAACTACTTATAAAGCTGGAATACTTAAGATTGAATTAGACGATGATATAACACACTTAGGATTCTATTATTAAAAGAAGTCAAGAAAACAAGCTAGCAAAGTTCTTCTAATAAAAATATTATAGCATAGCATATATTTTAGCAATAAGTTAATAGATTTAAAACATTACATATCGGTATCAACTATAACAGCATTGAGGAAAGATATCGGAGCAGTAAATCCCGTATGCCTCGCATAGCCTATAGTCGTATTTTTAATTAGACGAAGCCAACTGACAGTAGCTAATGTCACTTTGTAAAATAATGTTGTCATATTTAAAGTAATAGTGATGCGTTTAGTTCTCGTTCAATCAGATGAACGAACAATGAGTGTGAATAGTTAATCATTTCAAAGAATAAAATAATATTATTTCTATTTTACAATAAAAGTGCTCTGATATAAGTTACTAATAGTTATGTAAGTAGTTACATTAGTATATTGACGGCTTATTACAAAGCGCGGCGCGCGTCTGTCGCCATTTTGTTTGTTATTCATTCGGCTTCTAACCTCTGGTCTGATAGCAAGAATGTTTTTTCTGCGCTCACGCTGTTTAGTATTTAGTTATTGTTTTTGTTAAGTTTTCCGTTACGTTGTGTTTGTGGTAATTGTTGTGTTTATTTGAAGCTATATTGTTTCGTACATATGTATGTTGTGGACGAGATGGCAGCGCAGCATGGGATAATTGTTTTACGTCTGCCTCCATACCACCGTGAGCTCAATTCCATTGAGTTGGTATGGGCGCAGGCTAAAGGATATGTTGCAAGAAATAACAAAACCTTCTAAGTGACAGAAGTAAAAAAACTTTTTGAAGTAGGACTTCAACATATCACACCTGAAAAATGGAGTAGCTGCGTGTCTCATATAATTAAAGAAGACAAAATGTATGGTCTCGACAACTGATGAAATGATCGACAATGTTTCAGACAGATTTATAATTAATGTCACCGCAAGCGATAGTGATGTTTATTTATCTGATGATGAATAAAAGCGAATTATGTAGTAAGCGATGTTTTTATTTTCATAACCTACCTATAAATTGTTATATTTTATACATCTATAGTTTCAACTAAATGATGTATTGAAAATAGAACAGTCTTACAAGTTTCCTCGCAATGTTTTCCTTAATGTTTAAAACACTTGGAATTCAGTATAGGTAAATACTATAGGAACATAGTCTTCGAAAACTTGAACACCGTACCCAATATCGGCCGTTCGGCACACTAACTATTCACTAGACAATCGAGGCAATTTCATTCATTCAAGAGTTTTTTCAATCATTCACTTTGTCACAACACTATTTTTATTTCATCATAAACTGACAACACAGTAAACGTCAGTTAGCTTCGTCTAATAAAAAATACGACTATAGGTACCATACGATGGACACTATATGTGCACAAGTGCTCCTCGTACTTCACCCGGTTAAATAAGTGCAATACTGTTGGAAAATATTATTTGCACTGTTGATAAACATGTAACAAAAATATGTTTTATACGGACATGTCGCGACTGGATTCGTCCAGCAAAAGCCAGGCATCTTCGTGTATTCCATAGTCTGACAGATCTTCAATAGCTCTCTCTCTGTACGCTTAAATTATATACAGACCATTTGATAAATGCTCGGCACAATAAGATCTCGCCAGCTTGAGTTAGTATGTGCCTAGAGCTAGTAGAATTATATCCTCCGCCGTCAATGAAGGGAAGTTTTCTATCTGGCTCGCTTCCATCCTCTGAAAATCTACTCTTCTATAACTAAGCCATTTTCTGTCTACATAAATATGCAGAAGATTCGGGGTATCTAGTTAAAGGGACGTGTACATGCCAAAGTCTTACGTAAAAGAAAATATGAACGGAAATGCAGAAAATATTACCTTGGTAGTCATTTTCTTCCATACATAAGTGGTACCTAATATACTCGTATAAGTATGTTTATCGCCAGGGCCACGGGACTGCCTAAACAGGTTACCGTCGCCCTGGAACGCAAAGGGAAACCGAAAGAACAGCGTTTCTATTAGTTAGTAAGACTGTCGTTTATCTCCAAAAGCAATCAGATTTGAGACTAGTATAGTAAATATTGTTCCTCTTGGTTCATTAATAAAAATATCTGACGGAAGTGTCACCACTGTCACCTACGGTGACATTGACAGTTGTAGTGTTGCCAGTAAAGAACGCAAATTACTTCTACACACTAGTGTGGCTACATTAAAAAACTGAAAATGGACCAAAGTATGGAAATTCTGTTATTAAAACTGGACGAAAAATTTAAAAACAAACTATATTCATAACAAATTTGGTAACTAAAAACGTAATGGAAGCGTTAGACGATAAAATGAAAATAATTATTGAAGTAAATAATAAACTCAAAATAAAAATAACAGAACTAGAACAAAAAAATATATTTTGAATAAAAACAAACGTAAGAATAATTTCATATTTTTTGGAATCAAAGAAACAGAAAATGCAGAATGTGAGCTTGTAGAACTTGCATCAAAGAAATAATAACTGACATGGAAATTCACCTGGATAGTAATGAAATTAGCCACGTTTATAGAATTGCACGACGTACTAACAACAGAATCCGCCCCGGTCGTAGCCTCTATTACAACCATATGGAAAAAGCATATGATTCTAAAAAACAAATCTAAACTCACGTCAGGTATATATGTAAAGGAAGACTAGAAAGAGGTACAAGAAAAAAGGTACCAGTTACAATCACAAGTTGACGAAGAAAGGAAGAAAGGAAATATTGCTTTTTATCAAATATTACTAGGGAACGTGCAGGCTCACCAAAATCGGTCGCACCAAAGAAAACTAATACCACATCTACTAGTTTAACACACCAACCATCCAAAATGATAAAATAAATTATAAGACCAAACATACTTAACTACATACAACGAGGAAGATAAAACTCAGTATCTGAGATTCCAAAAACTAGCGACTGTCAGTAATACCCGGACGCTTATCATAGAGTTAAGCAAGACTAAGGTCATGGTCATAGAGAGGAAAGACAGTATAACTGAATGTAACATAATGATAGGAGATGCAAAAGTGGAGCAAGTGAATGATTTTGTGTATTTAGGGTCTTTGTTAACAAGAGATGGAAAATGTGAGGGAGATGTTGAAAGGAGAGTGAAAGCAGGAAATAGTGTGAGTGGCGCCTTACAGTCCATCATCAGTAACGAAATTATGCCAAGTAAGGCTCGCCTTGCCGTACTGCAGGGAGTTCTTACACTTCTACGTGCCTGACCGATACATACGAGGTGCCGGTTAGGAGACAACATCAACTGCTTACTTGCCCAACGTCTAGCCTTTAAACTTAACTAATAGTCCTACTGTTTAGAGTTTGGCTAGAAACTGGGTAGTTTGCAGAAGACAGTGGAAGAGATTAATTACATATATGTACTGTGATTGCACAGTGATTGTATTTCAACTTACCTTAGATCTCCTGGTGATGTTCTTGAGTGGACTTATAAGATTACACTCATAATTTTGGCCAAAATAACAAGCAAATCGTTATATTTACCAGTCCAATGATCAGGGTTTTCTTCAACGAAGTCCTCGGGCACCAAACACGTGCACGGATTCACACAAGTTTTACAATGTTCAATATGATACAAATTTTATCACAAATAAACCGATGCCGGCAGATCAATTAGCGGCAATTCACTTGGGTTTTAAATTTACTTTAATATCACAAAAGCACGCGAGATTACAAGATACGGCGTGGACACAAGACAAAACTTTTCAGAAAGACAAAATGTGAAAAGAATGAATGAATGACAGTTCATAGTGTGACCATAGTCAAAATTTACAATAGACTAAACAAAACGTTACTAAACCGATATAATCGATTTGACTTATCATAAATAATATTTCTATTTCAAACATCCACCCGCCCCGGACCGGCCTATCGGTCCGCTAATCAGTTGGTAGACGTGACAACGTTGCAACCGCTCTCCTCAGAATCAAACCATCCACCAAGACCTCAGCAAATCGGGGAACTCCATCAGCCCCAGTTACCAAATGAAGAATGCGCCCCCTGCGCCATCTGAGTGGTGGAAGGTTAGCCTCTTTGATCAAAACGAGGTCACTAATCTTGCGTGGATTGGTCTTGTCGGTTCATTTAACGTGTTGCTAGAGTATGTGCAAATATTCCAAATTCCAGCGTTTCCAAAAGCTCTGAGTAATCTAGCGTACCAATTCAAAACGCGAGAGACGACCAGGTCTCGTATCAATATAGGGGTACTCAGGCAAGGCGACAAGTCAAAAAGGGTGACCAATCAAAAAATGGCCCGGCGTAAGGGCGCCAAATCATTCGGAATTAAGGACATCGGGCACAATAGTCTAGAGTTCAAAACGGCCTGAATCTTACAATACACAGTTGCGAGTTCTTCAAATGTAAGGACAGATTCACCGATTGTCCTGCACACGTGTATTTTGGCCAATTTTACAGCGGCCTCAAATATACCACCCCAGTGTGGACAATTTGATGGGGAAAGCAACCAATTTATCCCACGTCGGGCAAGCCTATTGCCTATATCAGCTTTGTTGGTTTCAAGGAAATTAACAACATCATTCAAATAATTTTAAGTGCCCTTGAAGTTAGTGCCGCAATCAGAACGGATCAAGGAGGGCAGCCCTCGGCGGGATACAAATCTGTCAAATGTGGTTACAAACGCCTCGGTCGTAAGCGAGGAGACCAGTTCCAAATGTACGGCCTTTGTGGAGAGACAAACAAAAACACTCAAGTAGGCCTTAACAGTCTTGCTGTTTCGAAGCGTCAAAGTTTTCACCAAAAAGGGACCAGCGAAGTCCGTGCCAACACCGTCAAACGTCCTGCTCTCAGTTACGCGATCTGCCGGTAAGTATGCCGGTAAGGGCTGCATGGTAGAAGCCTTGAGCTTATAGCAAGGGATGCAGCGAAAGACTACACTCCGAATAATTCTTCGGGCAGACAAAATCCAAAACTCGTGTTGCAAAATGGCCAACAGCGCATTACAACCAGCATGCGAATTTTTAAGGTGACGGTCAGTTACTAACAAGCGTACCAAAGACCGTCCTTGGGTAACAAAAGGGGGTGACGTGCCCCGTAAGGGAGGTTGGCGTTCTTGAGATGCCCTCCAACGCGCAAGAGACCCGTATCGTCCGAAAAGGGGTTCAATTTAGATACAGCTCCCGACAATTTCGATTTCCCTGACTTAAGGATAGCAATCTCCTTCTCAAAATGCGCCAATTGCACAGAACGTATCCAAAAGGTGAGAGACTCCTTTCGTTCCTGTGGTGAGAGAAACTGTGTCATTCGCTTCTGTTGTGGGTGCTTAAATTTAAAAACAAAACGCTTTATCCAAGCAGTAATACCTAACAACTTGTTGAGGGAACTGTAACGATTCAACAAAAAATCGGGGTCGAAGGCGCATTCTACCTTCTCAAGAGCGAGTGTTCGTAGACCCGGCAAATTAGAAGTATTCAAAACTGGCGTTCGAGGCCAATCAATTTCTGGTCGACTCAACCATTCCGGACCCCACCACAGCGAATGACCTATCAAACTAGGCGTCAAGCATCCGCGCGAGGCACAATCAGCGGGGTTAAGCTCACCTGGCACGTGTCTCCAAACAAGCTTGACTTCATATTTTTGTATATGCGAAACGCGATTAGCGATAAATACCTCCAAGGTGTGGACAGAAGCTTTCAACCAACAAAGAACTATTTAGCTGTCTGTCCAGGCGTAGGTCCCATTAATACAAATGCTTTAACCCAAAGTACTAGACACGTGGTTCAATAAGCGTACAAGTAGTGCTGCTCCCGAGAGCTTCAATTTTGGAATGGTCAAAGATGTCCAAAGGGGTGCAACCTTGCTCTTTGCCATGATCAGGGAAAGGCTCACCTGACCTGAGGCACTAACTGTGCGCAAGTACACCACGGCCGCGTGACCACGTTCCGAGGCATTACAAAACCCGTGAAGGGTTGCCTTGTACTTCCCGGGAGGAAGGATGGGACGAGGCAAGGAGATCTCGTTGACGGCAGGAAGTGAAGACACAAAAGAGGTCCATTCCTCAACAAGAGTACCGTGTAGTGGTTCGTCCCAGGTCAATCCTGCTGTCCAAAGCTTCTGCAAGAAGCATTTTGCCCAAAATATAACTGGACAGATCCAACCGTTCAGATCAAAGGTTCTGGCGACAGTAGACAATACGAGACGTTTAGTCCAAGAACAAGGCAATTTTAAGTCTACGTTTTATGTAAAGATGTCTTGGACTGGTCTGTACTGGACGCCGAGAACAGCCATCATGGCGGGGTTGTCAACAATCCCAAATAGATGTGGATCTTGCTGATGATCCTCGGGTAAGCCCTCCAAAAGCGCTGGTGAGTTGGAAATCAATTTGCGCAATTCATAACCAGCGGAGGCCAAAATACCTATCAATTCGTCCCGCAGGAGGATCGCCTTGTCCGCTATGGAGGCGCCTGAACAAATGTCAGCCACGTAAATATCGTCCTTCAAGATGGCGGAGGCTCGTGGGAAACGTAAGCCTTCGCGGTCTGCGAGCTCCCAAAGAGAACGTATTGCCAAGTAGGGGCTCGACCTTAATCCGTATGTTAATACGTACGGGTATTAACGTACGGGTTATATTGAGCTCGTAGACGACCATGGGATCGCGAGGATTCTCTCTCCAAAGGACAAGCTGGAAGCGACGGTCATCAGGGTGGATAATCGTCTGCCTGAACATAATTTTTATATCGGCTACAAAGACAACCTGATGTCGTCGGAAGCTGGTGATGACGTCACAAAGGTCCTTGACCAACTTGGGACCAGAGTGCAAGCACTGGTTCAAGGATACGCCCGTAGAAGTCTGCGCAGAACCATCAAACACTGTGCGCAGCTTACCAGTCGATGGCTTCAATACCGCATGATACGGGAGAAAGTGATGCTCCACCGAACGCCAATCCAAATTAGACACCGACATGTGTTCCAATTGTTCATATTCTCTCATGATCTCAATATTCTTCTGTCTGAGCTCCGGATCACGACCCATGCGACGCTCCATAGCCAACAATCTCATTCGGCTAAAGGTCGTGACTCACCAAGCGGAGGCCGAACAGGCAGAAAAGGTAGCTTCGTGATAAGCCGACCAGAACGGAGTCAACCAGTGTTATTCTGGAAGAACAGCCCGCAATCCTCATGTTCTGGATTCAAACAAGCAGCTTGAGGGGGCTCCTCTACCTCCCAAAACCTCTGAACTGCATCAGAGAGAGCGGAGCCTACAGCCAACAAATTATCAAGATCAGGTGGAGGGGGTTCCTTAGGTACAGGTCCCATCAAAGCAAATCCAAATGTGGTTGGGATGGCAGTCTAACCATTTGGCACCAAGACCCGTTTCCCACCAATCAAAATTCCACCGAGCACATCAGAGCCAATCAACAAATCGATTTGTCCCGGTGAGTCAAATTTGGGGTCTGCCAGATCCAACCCCGATGTCAAATTCACCACAACAGCAGGTAGCTGTTTCTGAGGATTCATACCCAAAATATTCTTCAGCACATTAGCCGAGGTTCTAATCCTCGGGTGTGAAGATTCAACAGGGCCAAACAAAACCTTAACTTGCCCTTCAACATTAGATGCTACGTCACGTATTCCCCGTATACAATTTGGAAAAGAACCCGTATTTAATTTAACCTGTCCTTCCAAATAAGAGGAAACAATGCAACCTTGTGAACCTGTGTCCAATATAGCACGGACAACAACAGAGGTCCCCGTGGATCCCCAGACCCTAACAGCAACCGTTGGTAGGATAACGGTCTCAATGGGGGTGGTTGGCGTTATAGGGCAGGAGTCAATGACCTATTGTTGCCTGGGCGGCGACCGTTGGCCAGGACCAGGCAAATCAAAATGAGGGTGCGGTTTGAAGACTTCAAAGGCGCGATTACTCGATCCGCGCGCCATCTGTGGGGGGTCATAATGAGGCACCCGCCCAAAACGAGGTGGGCGCGAGTCAAGGCGGGGACGCTCCGCCAAAGGTGGGGAATACCTGGGGCAGCATTCATGGTGCTGGTGACGTTGAGCGGTCGCACATACAGATGCGCGAGAGAGAGGAGGCGTGCAAACGCTACGGTTCTCCAAGCGGGGTGAGCGGCGATCAATTGAGCGAGGCGACTCTCGGCTACGCGCCGGTGAGCCTCGGCTGCCACTTTCAAAACACCCGCTCGTGCGCGGCGTCGGCTGGTTGGACAAGCGGTTTACGTCTCTGGCATTCAAGCAAAGAATGTCCAAATGTTGTCCTCCACAGTGAGGACAGGGGCGAGAGTTTGGGCAGTCTGGCTGGTAGTGGGACCCCAAGCAAGAGAAGCAAAGGCAAGAAGCAAAGCGAGGAGGGCTCCGGTCAACATTGGCTCGGGTATGAACGCGAGCCTGCTCCTTGACCTTGGGCGGCTCCGACTTAGCCGGCGTGTCAGTAGCAGTAATTGCTTGCCGGCCTCACATTGTAAGTCAAGAACCTGTGTCAATAGCACTCTAGTTTTGGTATTCTATTGTTAGTTGCCGTGTCCAAATAATACTTAAAATACGTCATAACGCACACTTTGAATCCACTATAAATAGAACGCCTTTTGTGTGACAAGCATGAACTGCGACAGGTCAACTTATAATGGATAGTCTGTGGCTTGACGTGTAGAAGCGCGTACAGAAAGAACAATAACAAATTAAGATGCTTGTGTGCTGCTGTAGGCAATGCTAGTTGACTTCGTAATAATAATAGTTATGTTTACTTTGTTTTCCTTTCGTGCAAACGAAATTGTACTTTAAGGCTTTTTATAGAAGACTTTAGACGGTTTGTAGATCTAAAAATTGCTAACACCTCAAAAGTAAGGTCCTGATGATCTAATGCGGGTACAAGAAGGTCCTTATTGGTCTGTTCTGTTTAAATACCAGACAATGTACCACTTACTCGCTTTTATTCAAGGAACCCAATTACATTTCATATAATAGATCAATGTGTACCTTCCCAAATAGTGGTAGATGACCCCTTGATAGTAATATTAGGTTTATTTCATGTTGTACAAAAAATGCGAAATATATCGCCATATTATGTATATTCTGAGCACTTATCCTAACTGTTAGGTATTGATAAAAGTTATCATTATTGCAGACTCGATAATCTGAAATAATATACCTAATAGGATTGACCTAAAACCGAAGGAGTTTTAGGTCAATCCTATTATAATAAATATATAACGCAATTAGCAACCAGTCAAATATCAACCTATATTGAGCTCGAGACTAACGAGGCAGTCTTCAAAACATTGTGTGATACCGCTTAGGTATGTATTAAATCACGTTGTTTATAAGGAAATATCAATGGGAACGCTATTTTTGGATCATTTTATTTGCACAATTACCAAATGAACGTGAATATAATATGTAATATTTAAACAATATAATTTTATACCATTACTAAACGATAATGTAGTTCGAATAAAAATAAGAAAGTGCGCATATCAAAATATTTAGGTTAATACTAGCAGTGAACCAAAGTAAAACCTACATATGGTTGATGAAATTTGAATTTTCCTAACAAATACAAAATGACACTAATCCTTATCTTAAATGGCAATCTATTGCATACATTTGTGCAGATTTATGCGAGGAGACCAAAAACCAGTGGCAGTTTATTTGCGAAATTATGTAAAATATCACTTAGTGTATCTAGATTAGTTTATTATAGAGAAACTAGGTATGTTCCTCTAACTAAAACATATAACATATCTTCACGCCTTTTATCCCCGAAGGGGTAGGCAGAGGTGTATTACGCACCCACACTTCGCCAGATATGTTTCGGTCCCAATGTAATAGGGGGCGAGCCTATTGCCATCTACCGGGCACATTATTAAGCGAGCGATAATTAACATTATTAATACACACATAACTTCGAAAAGTCAGAGGTGTGTGCCCGAGGTACCTGGGGATCGAACCCGAGACCATCGTCTCGGCAGTCCGTTACGTACACCACTGGGCTAATGATTGGATTATATGTCATGCTATGTTATATACCTGCAGAAATATCGTTTGTAAATTTCAATAGCGAGATGCAGGATCTTCAACCGTTTGTCCTCGTAGTTTCGTTTGTGTCTACTAGATGCCCCCAGTGTGTTAGTGTCTTCATTGTTGTACATGAGATGACGTCAGTTACACGTTACTGTAGTCCCGTTTATTTGGCAGAATATTAGCTATGAGTATTGCACTCATAGCTAATATTTTCTCAACCCCAAGGGGTGGCAAAGCACTTGTGACTCCTGTGGCGTTGCTTGTGTCTATGGGCGGCGGTAATCGCTTACCATCAGTCGATCCATCCGCTCGTTTGCCGCCCATTACCATTACGAAGAAATAAAAATAAACTACCGATGTGACAACTCATGCAACGAATGCATGTTGATGAGCAGGCTGGGCAGGTACTGGTTATTTTGTTATTCAAATTGGTAGGAACCAATAAGTGTTTGCTCTTTCTTTGGGTCAGTATTTTAATAATGCAACAGCCACTCCACTACAAATGCCGATAACACAAATTCTTATGATAGCTTAATGAAGTCAAGAAACTCTACTCAATATAATTCAATACAATTTGCTCCTTTTATTTGTAAAGTATTTGCCTCTCTGGATTTACTAGGATTTTTGGAGAAAACATAATTATTTGAATTCAGTGTTATGTGAATCCGATGTTTTATGAAATAAGAGTTTAGAAAATAAATATAGCACGCTGTTACATTCTCAAAAAAGAATACCGAGCATTTTACTATACCGAATCACGTGTATTTATGTACAGTCACTAAAGCTAGTTTTTAACCGATAATGTTGGGAAGGATGACACAGGTGATATTTGTCTTACATATCATCAATATGGTGGATCTCTTAGGCATAAAGTTTCCAGTAGTTAAAATATATTAAATTGTTCAATGCTTAAGTTTGTTCATATAATTTCGTGATAAATAAAACCAAAATCTCTTTATCATATCTACAAGCAAATCTGGAATACCTACTTATAAGTTAAAGCCAGATATTAAATAATAAATAAATACATTTTATTTCAGGCAAACTGTCACATAGTGTTACAATGTATTAATCAAACAAACAATTAAATTATAAAGTTTTAATACAATTCAATATTAAATAAGACAAACTCATTATTCGTTTATCAATATACAAATTGCATTCAAGTCTAAGCGTGAAGAAATAGAAGAGAATTTGCTGAATGAGGATTGTGGGCGTCTCTCCTATACTTCGATATTTTAAACAATGAAACGAAAACCTCTCGTGATTCTTAATGCATTAAATATAACATTTTTTAAGACTTTTATTTCATATGACATGTATAACGTGCCATAAGGACGTTAGCTTAAATTTGATGATTATTTGTTAAAATTGATGTTTACGTGATCGCATTCCTTGTCCCGCAGCCGCCATTTTTATAAGATGAACTACCGACTGTACTTCTTCTCCAGTTCTTCTTCAATAATTCAATATTGAAGGCAAACCGAGCCCTGAGGCTTAGTTTGGTTCATTAAAAAAACAGAGGAGAACGTAATCATGAAAGAAAGTCGTAACGACCAAAGGCAATTCGAATAACGAGTAAAAGGCAAAGGGCCAAAGTTGTAAAGAATTCAAGTAGCAACTAAGAAGTTTTACAAATTTTCTGTTAAACGAATGTTTTGCCATATAACCCATAAAACCCATCGCCCCTTTTTCCAAGTTGGCAGCCACAGGACAAGGGTTTTCACTCCATAAACTTGGATTTTACTTCACGCCAGCTGCCCTAGAAATCATATAAATTTAATTGCTTACCTGAAATGCAACCACAAAAAGATATTTTTTTAATGAACTATCTATAATTAACACTAGATGAGTCCGTGGTACCGTTATTTTGGGCTACTGCTCCGTGATGTTATGAATGATGAATTATTCAAAATTGGACCCATAGTTAATGAAATAAGCGCGTTCAAACAAACTTCGCTTTTATTAAATTAGTATGGACATTGAGGAAGGATTGTATTTAAATATAGTAAATTAACAAAAGATACAGAGTAGCTGGTAAATATAATCATGATTTTCCCCTTACCAGTTATTTGTATTTTTTTCTCTAAATAGTCAGTATCATTTTAGTGGATCTAAAACTCCGCTATTAGTATGACGAACCGCACAAACAAAATATAAACAGATCTTAAACAAATTGCACGTTATACATACAGCAATAATTTAGATCTACGAAAATCATCAGTTAGTATATTGTCAAGCCCACTTAAAATGATGAGGCATCAGAGTAATTTACTAGTAACTGATTCCATAATATCACTTTTGTCGCTGCATGCAAGATGAGTTGGCAATGACGCCACACCTGTCCTTCGTAAACATACTGGCTTTATATTCAGGTGAGTTATTGTACTCTGTTGGTAGATAAAGAGGATAATCATTGGTCGTGCTTTGATATATAAAACTGTTATTTATTTATTTTATTAGGACAATGATCTTTTCTTTGCTTAATAAACATGTTTTTGTTGCCACTCTCAATCTAGCATAAAAGAGAATAGTATTATGTTGAGCCTTATTAGTTTCACTGTGAACGAAGAGAGGCGTTGAGATGGTAGCCATTCAAACGTACCTAATTATGTAAATGAACACCTAGAAAATAATTTAGTTTCATACAAACTCTGAGAACCTAAGGGCCTGTTCACGAGATCGGTCTAAGCGGCGCGCGTCGCGGCGGGCGGCGCGGCAGAGCGTCGTGCACGCCACGACCCCACAGTAGCGGCAAACGCAGCGGCAAATGTGGACGTATTTGGGCCGACGGAGTTACCCATAAATATGGCGATAACCAAAATATCTTTGTGTAACTATACGGTATACCTACAAAATTGTCGACATTGGATCTTCATTTCTTACAAGTATTTTATATCAAAGGAATAATACATAGGTATTCGCAATTAATGAGGCGTTGAATAGGTACCTACACAACGTAGATTACGTTAAGTAGGTAGATAAATCACCTTTTAACTTTCGTAGTAGCTGTGTCTGTACCTAAATAGGTACCTACATATGTACATTACACAATGTTTTAATGTTTGCGATTTATATTAAAACCTACCATTACATTCTGTAAAACATTGTTTCATTACATCTCGCAACGTTTTATTAACATTTTTGTATTTATACAGCGGATGTGTTGCTATTCATACACGCGACCGTTTTAAAATTTCGACTTTAAATGTCTCCGTATTCATTACCGCCACAAAATATTTAAAAAATAGTTTAACCGCCTAGTTCGTCCCTCGCGAAACGCTGTCCGTGCCGCTCGGAGTCGTGGCGTCGGACTCGGTCGCAGTACATTTGTTCCCGCCGCTCGCCGCACCGCCCGCCGCGCCGCACGCCGCGCAGCCATTCGCGCCAAAAAAAACGCGCGCGTTATCGCTGTGCGCGGCGGCTCGTGGCGTGCTTCGAACGTCTTCATACATTTGATCTTAACGCTCGCCGCCCCGCGCTAAGCCGCCGCTCAGAGCGGCAAGGTCGTGACAGGGCCGTAAGGCAGCGGTAGCCTTGTGAAGATACCAACGGACTGCCATGCAGAGGTTACCGGGTTCAAATCCACGGCACACACCAATGACTTTTCAAAGTTAAGTGTGTATTAAATTGTTAATTATCGCTCGCCCCGTGCCTCGGAGGGTACGTTAAGCCGTCGGTCCCGGCTGTCATGAAGATCTTTGATAGTCGTTACGGGGAGTCAGTACCCTCAAATAAACTGATACTGGTCTAAACCATGGAATATCGCTATTCCTGTGGGTTGCGGAGGTCAGACGGCAGTCGCTCTGTGGCAAAGTTGATATACTGTCATATCTGGTAAGACTAGTAAGCGGACCTCGGGCTCCAAGGCGTAAAAGTTTTGGATGCAACCGGGATAACGCTAGGGAGATGATGACAAACTCTGACAACCTGTTTTACCAACTTAGGGATGGAATTTCCAAAAATCCTCTCTTAGTGCGCCCCTACAATCCTCAAAGAAAATTCATGCCAAACTTCACCTACTTGCACCCAGTAGTTTCGGCTGCAGCGTGTCCGTCAGTCAGTACGCAAGGATTTTATATATACAGATTATTTCAAATTGTTTGTATTCGTATCGTCTCGAAGACCTTCCATAATAAATAGAGCGTCTTTTTAGATCGATTAATATACGGCTCTTCCCTAATACTACTACATACATTAAACCACCCTCTCGAATACCAAGAAAGAATACGTATAATATCTTTGATGTACTTACATCAAAAACAAATTTAGGTAATTTTGCTGCTGTACCAAGACTCTATAGGCAGTACAACAACATATCTAAAACCCACGATATTGACATTTGTGAACCCCTATGTAAATTTAAGAAGCAGTTAAATTAATACTTTTAATTATCTCTTCTTATATTTTAAAAGATGTTCGTAGAATGATGTGTTAGATTTAATGTATTGCATTTTATATGTGCTGTTTCGTTTATAAATATGATATTTTATCTTTTAATTTAAGTCTAAACTTTTTATTTTAGTCCAATCTTTTAAATTTAGTCCTAAGGTTATAACTTTAATTTTACTTACATTTTTGCATGCTGTGGTCTCCTATAATTGAAAGATCCAAATGTGAAAAATTCTTTTCATCCCTTCTATTCGAAAAGTGTCGCTTTGTTCCTCTTTTAGCGGGAGCAAAATAGCTCTTTTCTGTTCAGAGCTTTTTAGCGGGGCTGCAAAGTGATTTGAATTTGGAACGTATATCATTCATAGAAATAGAACGCAAATTGTATGAATAACTGGCTGGTACGGTTGGCTGCACGGGCGTGACCCTTGCTAAAAAAAGCGCTCAAATTACGACTCTGTTCTCGTAATCAGTACGTAAATATTTTATTGAATTTTGTTAAAATAATGAGTTCTACGTCGAGTTATGACAGTGACAATGCTTTTACTCCTGAAACCATAAATAAAGAAGCTAACAACGTCATACACAATTTATTACCCGCTAAATCTCGGGAGAAATATTTAAGGGCCTATGATAATTTCGTTCTATGGAAAAACAGAAAAGGAGCGAAAACGTTTTCGGAATATGTGTTTGTGGCCTATTTTCAAGAATTGGCCAAAACTAAGCAACCTTCTACCCTTTGGAGTATATACTCAATGCTTAAATCTACAGTTAATACTAACAAAAGAATTAAAGTTGATAGCTACTCAAAATTACTAGCTTATCTGAAGAGACTATCTGAAGGACACAAACCAAAGAAATCAAAAGTATTTTCTTATCAAAACGTTGAGGCTTTTTTAAATGATGCGCCTGATAAGGAATATCTCGCAACAAAAGTATGTATCTTTTAGTATTTTGTTCACGTTTTATAACACACTGTTCATAGATTGTAATCTATAAACAGTGTGTTATAAAACGTGTACATATTGTAGGTCCTAAATGTCAGATTTCCTTTCTGTTTTGTTACAGGTGGCTTTAATATTCGGCATACATGGAGCTTGTCGTAGTAACGAGCTTATAAAAATAACAGTCGATGATGTAAAAAACACTCAGATGAATTACTTTTAGTGAATTTAACTGACACAAAAACAAAAATTGATCGGTCATTCGTTATTCGTGGCCAATACAAACGAACAGTAGAAAAATATCACAGCCTGCGTCCTTCTTATATGTCTTCTAATAGATTTGTTATTAGGTACCAAAATGGAAAATGCATCAAACAGGTTATGGGAAAAAATTGAATATCTTCAATGGCCCTGGATATCGCTATTTACTTGAAGTTGCCCGATTACAAGCAATACACAGGACATTGTTTTCGCCGAACGTCCGCTACACTTTTGGCAGATTCTGGAGCAGACCTTACTCTTTTAAAGCGTCATGGAGGGTGGAAATCCAGCTCGGTAGCAGAAGGTTACATCGAAGATTCCATTGAAAATAAGGAAAAAACTGGGTACTAGTTTTTTCCTTATTTTCATTGTAGAAAATATTAAATTAAGACCTGAAGACAATAATTCGTCCATGCCATTGTCGCCACGTCCTTCTACATCAAAGGATTCTTTCTGTACCTTTTCTTGAGCACCAGTCAGATAATAAGATTACAAACACTCAAAATGTAAATGGATCGACAAAAATATCGATCCCAAATAAAACAGTGACAATAACTTTTGAAAATTGCGCTAGTGTATCAAATATAAATATAAATTTGTAATTGTTTTAACCCATATTCACACGTATAATTTTATTAAATATATTCATTAATTACATAACACCGTCTCTTATTTATTTTCTCATAGAAAGGGGATGAAAAGTAGAGTATATGACTCGAGAGCAAATAATTTTTCCCTCGGGCAATGTACTTTGAATCCCTCGCTTGGCTCAGGATTCTACGTTAGAATCCCTCGCTACGCTCGGGATTCTATTCTAGAATCCTTCGCTTCGCTCGTGATTCAAAGTAGCGCCCTCGCCGTAAAAATACTATTTTGCTCCCTTGTCATACAATCTACTATTGTAAATTGCAGTGTATATTCTTTATTACTTTTTACTGTTTCTACGGGATATATACCACGTACCTTTGTTTTGAGTAACCGATATTTCGGCACTGTTGCAAGCGCCATGTTCACGGATATACTAAAGTATTGCGGGTGGATGAATGTTATAAACAAGTGAACCGGTCTACCCGCTTTCTTACTCGTTTATTGCGCGCACAACCACTACCACCGTTTTCACTTTCACAATGTACTCGATCGCGACACACTGTACTCACTACGTCGGCTCGTGATTTAAGTTTTTGTGGTTCACGGGTTTTGCATAGACGTACCACTGGATGCCAGGTATTCGACAGTTGAAACCCATCTTCTCTATTGAAGTTTTTATACTTTTTAATTTCAATAGCTTCTTTAAACATTCTAGGTATATAGTGGCGTTCTGTCGACAGCACCTGAGGGTTATGTAACTCAATCCAATGGTTCGTACCCGAGTCTAGGAGATGTTGAGCTATTGCGGACTTGTGTGGTTCATTGTTTTTGACTGCCTTGATGTGTTCCTTGATGCGGCAGGAAATGGTGCGTTTCGTTTGTCCTTTATAAGAACTCCCACAGCTCCAGTCAATTTAGTATACACCCGGCTTTTCCAAGGGGAAACTGTCCTTTGGCGTTCATAGGTATTGTGACAGTTTCTTCAAAGGAGTGAAGATAATTTTAACAGATACCTTCTCAAGGATATTAGAGACCTTATCTGTCACTCCTTTGACGTACGGTAAGTACGAAGATAGTGACCACGATAGTTTAAATTCCTATATTGTATATTCTTTGTTGGAGATCCTAAAAAAGAAAACAAATAAAAATAACAACTGAAGGCCGAAGGCAAAATATTAACAAGATTGGTAAAAGTTAATAATTTATGACAAATCTGAAATAAAAACTTTTAGAAGAATGGCTTATAATACCACTGATATATTATATTAGAAAAGTACCTATAATGCTTATACATATAATGAAATTGATGTCGAAAATATTCAACATGAGTAGGTATATGTATGTATTTTGAGAGATGGTCTCATTTCACAGACAAATCTGATAAAATCTTTATTCCATCTAAAGCAATATTATGTAAATTTTTGCCGGCGTTTCTCAGGAATATTTTGCAGTAAAAATGTTGGGAGATTTATTTTGCCAAGTAATAATGAAATTTTTGTGCATCTTTCTTGTCTCATGGTTAATGCATGTATGTCGTATGTGGTCTATATGGTTGGAATGGTGTGTGTGCCCGAGCTGTCATTCTTAACCTGTTTTTATTTTCTATAATTATAGGGGAAGGGAATGCATGTTAGGCGGGGGTAGAAGAATGGGAGAAAAGTATGAAGATACATTATACAACGTGTAATGGAAATAACGCACATCCTCAGACACCCCAATTAGAAAACCTTGTTACAATCATAATGCATGCATTGAAATATTTTTTTTATTTGCGTAAATAATGTTTTTTAAAGAAAGTATTAACTCAATTAAAAGTGAAAATCGTGGTCACTCTAAATCTGCGCACGCACACAAACGAAACGGTTGCTATGGTAAACAAACAACAGCGATCTGATAGGAACGAAACATGATACGATATAACAAAATGTATGAAATTCAGTCTGTAAACCACACTCTGATAGAGTGGGGTTTACAAATATGATGTTTGAACAATTTGTCGGCTACTGTTGATATTACCAAAGATATTATGAGTATTTCTTTCCATCACACTTTTAAGCTATGGTGTGGACAGTCGAATCATTTATTGTTTGTTATTAATATGCACGATCTATTGTTTCTTAACATCGTAAGTGACTATTGTGACTATCTTAACTTAATCAGATAAAATAAAAGAATATCAATGAGAGAAATAAACAAGAACGGCGTGTTTAAAGTTGTCTTGTGAATCTAAATACTTACAATAATAGAATAATAAAATAACTTACAGGCTTAAATCACAATTCTTTCGTCCACGTAGCACTTCAGTATTTCCTCACAAATCACATCTTTTCACTGTTTCAAAAGCAGCTAGTATCTTAATTAATTAACTACTCGGCACTTTTTCTGTCGTCACAATAAACTGGTGATTTATTATTTCTCCACAATGAGAAAGTCCATGGGTGACAAGTCAACATCAAGATGATGTTGAACTTTTCACTTTGTTGTTGAATGATTAAATTATACACCATTACACATTTTGTAAACAAGTGAACTTTTAAAAAGGTTTTCACAGCACTCACTGATAGAATCAGATAGATATTCCCGGTTGTACTTGTCATAACATGTCTAAGCGCATCGCCCGCTGCGCTTGTCATGCGCCAGCGCGAGCGAGACATTACGTCTCGCTCTTTCCCGTTGTTTATTACCTACGTTAGTGAAAGATAGATGATAGACATTTTGGTGGTCAATTGTGTGCTATTGTCTTTTGCCGTCTATTGTGTTGTATTAATGTGTGCGTTTGTGTAAGTCAACGTGAAACCATATAACAAATGCATTTAAAAATAAGCCGTTCTGCTTTGATTTAAGGTTTATTTTCGAATAGCTCATTTTTTTTTAAATTGTGTTGTTTTAATGTGTGCGTTTGTGTAAGTCAACGTGGAACCATTTAACAAATGCATTTAAAAATAAGCCGTTCTGCTTTGATTTAAGGTTTATTTTCGAATAGCTCATTTTTTAAAAAATGAGTGACTACAATTTACGTTATTTTAATTTTTATAAGACTAAAAATAAACAATATTAAAAATGGCGGAAATGGATTCAGTTGCCGATTCTGAACAAAGTACTTTCAAGATGTGCATTAAACTTGTTACATGTTGTATTTCACTTCCATTCTGAATCTCATTTAGCTAGCCGTTAGTAATAGGCTGGTACGCAGTGAGTTCGTAGCACATTTTCCACTTTGTGCTATGAAAATTGGGTTTCTTTACAATGTTTATTGGCACTTGATAATACAAATATTTTCGCGATATTTGGTATAGTACTTCCGCTTTAGGGGCAGGTGAAAGAATATGCCTTATTTATTATTATGTGTAGATAAGTTTTATATCCTTGTGGTTGACGGCATAGAATACAAGTGTCACCACCCCCTATCTTCCCGTGGGTGTCGTAAGAGGCGACTAAGGGATAACACGATGCAAATACCATCTTTGCGTAGAGACGGAAAACTCGACATCAAACCCTATGCGACTGCCTCGTTGGTCTCGCGGCATACCTAAATGTGCGCGTGGGATCGGGAGGTCCTGGGTTCGATTAATGGGTCGGGCAGTGTTATTGGGTTTTTCTGTCACGAAATTCTCAGTAGCAGCACGGAGTCTTGAAATGTGCCTGGTACGGCAAAAGGCTCGCCCCTTATTACGTGGGACTAAAGTATATCTGGCGAAAAGTGGGTGTAGAAGTACACCTCCGCCTATGTATGTATATGTTTTATATCATATTTCGATAACTTTACCATTCAGAAACCATAGTCACAAAAACACTGACGTGGGAAGGCGAAAGAATAAGGGGAAAGACGTCCACTGCTGGACATAAGCCTCCCCCAAGAATGTCCTAGTGAACCAATCTTGACACCACCAACTTGCTACCCACACCGGCCAATCTAGAACCTTTCTGCTCCAGCGGCCTTCAGTTCTTCTGACAGTGTGCCCTGCCCGTGACTGGTTTGCCTGGTTAGATATTCATAATTTCAAATTGTTTAATAAGCGAGCACATTCTACGGTGACACTTAGTTGCGAAAAGGCCATATCTGCAAGACGATCTAGTGGAATATGCTTGATTTATTGATGCCATTGCAATGTGTTACATTCGTATGTAAATACAATACCTATATTGTTAAATAAGGAAGCTAAACACTATCAACATTGAGACCAAATATGAATTTGACATGTGTGCAATACAGCCTTGGCAAATGAAATCAATAAAATAGAGAGATTTGCTAAGTTGATTTCCGCGTAGACAAATGCAGAGACTCTTGCTTATTGTTTCTAGTCGTGGTCACAGCGACAAATTCTCCACGCCTAATATACTACAAATCTCAAGCATATTAAGACTCCATGGTGCTATTTTTGACTATCCAATATAAGAGGACTTTTGTGGAAAATGCAGGTTTTCATGTCATTTATTGTAAATATTTAATGAATGGAATGGTAAATTCTTATATTAAGAATTTGATAAGGTGAATCAAATAATTTTATAATCATTTTAGCAGGTTTGAAACAAATACTTAATAATATTGGCGAATTGCAAACACTTTTTTTGGTGATTCATTGATAACATAATATACGTTTGAAAGAAAAAATTAACTGGATATAAAATTATTAAATATTGTATTCTTACACGATTATATGATCGTACAATGCCGGAATATGGCAAAACACTGTTATTCCGCCTCATAAATAAACGTGGGCCGATCTAAATTATATTATTTTGATAAATTGGACTATCTACGATCGTTAAACATAAAACAAGCTTATTTAGTCCTCCTATTTATTAATTGAATAATTTACTTCAAAGCCTTTTCTTACAAAGATATTATACATTTCATTTATAAGACTCGTTATAAAGCATTTTATGTATGGACTTAATACTACTCAAGAATTATATGGGAACTTAATTGATGGTAAAGATACTTGCCTGAGTTTTAATGAGGTATTTTGTTAAAGAGTTAATGTCAGTTGTGGGTGGCAACAGCAGGTTGTACAGAATACTAACACGTGAGGTGCCTCGGCTATCTGATTGCATTGAACATGTCACCAGAAGACTTCAGCATTCTCGCTACTTTTACAGTCTGTTCTCCAATTGTTTCAGTAGCAGTCTGCGTTTAATCAACTTTACTGAAATAGAAATCAACCAACAAAACCTGCTTAAATTTGCTAATCATAGTTCTAGTGTTATCTTGGATGCATGTGCGCGAGATAGCGAGTCCAAATCTGAGGAACGCGCCATGAACGTGCTGCACACGCGCCGCTTGCGCGCTGTTCGCACGCCCTTCACGCGCCGCTTGCGAACCGATCGCGCCGCAAACAAATAAGATGCCACTGTCAAACACCTAAACACATAGCTAGCAATATGTGGGCACAATACTTCATCACAGCCTTTCGCATTCATAACGTCGTTACGTCGTCTCCAAGAAAAACATTTATTCATATAGGTATGTAGACTACGGCCGACGAATCATGGCAGGTCTGAAGCTAGCCTTTGCGAATTACCGCGCATGTATACTCGTGTAGAAAACTGTTATTGCCAGACTTTATATAATTTATATACAAGTAGTATTTTATGATGAATGCACCTCACCTGACAATAGTGGCAGATATTTTAACTGGAACATACACAATATTAAACTAAGGTCTACAAACAGTACTCGATACGTGTCTAATAAAATATCAAATCCAATGAGCCACATAATTTTTGGGATTATGCAGGGAGTAGTTCCCACGGAATTAAAGAGGACCATAATAAAATGGCTCTTTAAGAAACATGATAAACATAGTATGACTCGTTACAGACCTATAGCATTGATTCCAGTCATATCAAACATATTTTAGAACGTTACCCATAAGCCTGTTGAACAATCGGAAACAAAAGAAACATACCTGAATGCTGCAGTATATTTTTTTCGAAAATTGCGTTGACGAACATAGATCGAACGGATTTTTCTTTAGGTACACATCTTTTAAGCCGCAATTAAGAATGCGCGCGTATTGTATTCCAAAAAAGTAGGTATTTGGAACATGACACGCATGGTATGCACCCATGATTCCTATGAATATGTATCCATGGGTGCATGGAACCTCTATAGATCATTATCTAAAGATATATGTTTTATATATTTGCATTATGATTAAAGTTTCGTGACTAAAGTTGTAGAAAATTTAATTTGCAACAAAAATCTCGTTCACGTATTCTTTGTGCGGCCAATAGTTTGCCAGATAATCAATAAAAATCATCTGCATCTGCACTCTTTCCAAGATGGCGGCCGAGGGACAAGAGCACGTCCCCATAAATTCGAATCAAGCTTTACAAAAGTCCTTCCCACACATCTGTAAAATAAAATTGCATTGTCTGATAAATGCAACCCCAAATGTAACTTTTCAATGGACTATAAATACTTTTGTCATCGTCTGTACTCAATACAGAGATAGTAAAACGAATACTAAGGTGTGACAGAGACACATTATATCGCACCGAAAACTTCAAAAGTAAAAAAGAGATGTCCAATGTACGTGTTTGGCGCTCAATTTAATCGATTTTTATTGATGTCGATTAAAATTAATTAAAAAGAATAAACGTGTATTCAATTACAAATAAAGATTTAAAATGTGTTCCAACTCTTTTCATTTATGTCATCGTTAATAGATAACTGATATAAGTAAATCTGATCTTTAAACCTAGAAAATAAATTTTATTAGATTTGATTTTTACTAAAAACAAAATCTCACTATATAGCTTGGTTTAATAAATCTATTTCATTTTATATCTTATAGTACTTTTATTATTATAACAAAAATGAATTAAGTCATAATCAATTATAAAACTAATCGATTTAATTTTTTGATTGAATAAACTATTAATTTGTATTTACATAACGTGTGTCACTAGCCTAGGCTACCGCCCCGCGCACCCCGCTTCTTGCCACCGCGTTGTTCCTAAAAAGCATTACTGCGCCGCCTTCTGCGTGAACTTCAGACTCGCCATCGATAAACGGCCGTACTGTATAAGCACATTGCCGCCTCGAATGCCGCGTCATTGGTGCGCGCCGTGGATTCGAACCCGATACCATCAACATGGCAGTCTGTGTTGGTATATACACTTGGCTATCGCTGCCTATTTAGTTAATCCTTTGAAGTATTCAAAAGTTTTCATTCAAACTCTGACTCCCTTTTCTACCCTCTTAGAGAAAAAAATCCCATAATCAATGTCTTTGTGTTCGTAAACGTCATTTTAGCATCCGATATACTTTGTATAGTATGAAGTTAATCCCTTGAAGTATTCAAAAGGTTTCATACAAATTTTGAGTCCCTTTTTTATCCCCCTAGGGCAAGAATTGCCAAATAATTTCTCTGGATGTTTTCTAACATCATTCGAGGAACCAATATACAAAGATTGAAGTTAATCCATTCAAGGAATAAAAAGTTTCATATAAACTCTGATAACCTGTTTTACCCACTTAGAGGTGGAATTTCCAAAAATTCTGTCTTAGTGCGCCCCTACAATCCTCAAGGAACACACATGTCAAATTTCACCTACTTGCGCCCAGTAGTTACGGCTATAGCGTGTCTGTCAGTCAGTCAGTAACGCAAGGATTTTATATATTTACTAGAAGACGCCAGCAGCTACGCCTGCAATTTTTTTAAATTAACTCGTTTTGGCCGATCCCGTGGGAATTGCGGGAAATCCCTTCTTAGTGCACCCCTACGGTCCCCAAGGAACATTCATGCCAAGTTTCAGCTTCCTGCGCCCAATAGTTTTGGCTGTAGCGTGTCTGTCAGTCAGTAAGTAACGTAAGGATTTTATATATTAAGATATATATACAGATTACTACGTGAAAGCAGCGAACATTTATCATCTCCCGAACCGCAGATACCCTTCACCTCGTGCTCATATAAAACCACAATATAGCCTTCAAATCGCTAACAAGACAAAAACCTTTGCCAAGTAATCAGAGTAGTTGCGGCGAACTTTAATAATGGTGTATAATAAACAATTTTAACTCGACCCAAGGCCGCGGTGGAGGGTTGAGTAATTAATAAAGGTCATCCTAACCCAGCGACGGCTCTCGTTATTTTTATCCCTTGTTCACGGCACGTGGCAGTTTGAAATTTGCTGGCTTGGAACAACTGTCAAACAATTTGAAGCTGTTATCTAATTATTGTATTTAAAGCATAATATTATTATAACGCTTAAGAAATCATATAATGTTGAGTCGTTGTGAACTTCAATAGGTGCCACATTATTAAACAATGCAGATTAAAGAAATGGAGAGTTAATTGGAAAATATTTTCTTGTTTGGTCACAAAAAAGTATACTATTGAAAGTACTTTTATTTCAAACATACTTTTTCTTATTTAAAATAAATCTATATTTAAATAAAAATTGGGCAAGTGCGAGTCGGACTCGCGCACAAAGGGTTCCGGACCATCATCTATAAAAGAAAATCACGTTCGTTGTATGTATACTTAAATACTTTATAAGTTTCTACCTGTTTATTAAGATTGAGTAACAAATTGCTTAAAAATTACGTTTGTTGTATGGGAGCCCCCCTTTATTATTTACTTTTTTTTAATTTTATTATTGATTTTGAAAGTTAATATACAACTACATATTATGTAAAAATTTAAAGCGTTTACCTGTAACAGTTAGTCATTTTGACCAAAAAATACGAAAAAAAACACGTTTTTTGTATGGGACATTTCAGCTTTGTAGCTATCATGGTTTATGAGATACAGCCTGGTGACAAACAGACGGACAGACAAACAGACAGCGAATGCTTAGTAATAGGGTTCCGTTTTTTACCTTTTAGGTACGGAACCCTAAAAATGACGCTCGTACCTACTAGGTATAAAACCCGTATCGTGGGAGTTTAAAAATATACAAATAACACCTAATATGTCATCTACAACTATAACGTGACTGAGAAATACTTACAGACAAACAACTACCCCTAAACAATTTAAATATTTCGCTATACATCATTAAATGTATTGAGTAAAAGCCTTTGCATGCTCAAAGCTTCGTAAACTGAACAAACGGAGAGACCGACTAGACAAATCAAATTGAATAATACGTGCTTTACGAAGATGGTAGTGAATGCCAAATAACGATTACTATTAAGGTAAAGGCTCCTAATACCGAGGTATTTCGTGACATTTGGAAGCAAGCAGGAAAAATAAAGCATTTGTAAATATTTTAGCCTATGTAAAAATATTATTTCAGCTAAAATGGACATTAAATTTTGTATAACTTCTATTATTATGTCTTTTCAAAAGATTTATTCATAAAAAAATTGTTTTATAGCAAAGTAGGTTTTTCCTAATGCCGAGGTATTTTCAGGCTTGAAACCTAAAACCTCGGTAGTCGGTTCCTAATTCCAAGGTAAAATAAAAAGGAGTTAATTGGTTCCGTATAGCAATTTTATAAGTTAAATAATAATAGTAAAATAGTAGTGCTATTTTTTGAAAATATGCTCCTACTCTAGTCACAAAGGAGTTTATAAATAAAATAATAAATGATTTAAAAAGTTTTATTAAATTTCAAGTAGATACTTTACTTATTCTAAATTATTAATAACACACATATTCATTCATATAAAATTAAAATATATCTTGGTAGGTAGGTATCACGATAATCCAATATTCGCAGCAAACGCTAAATTGTAGCGGGGTGGCCAGCGCGTGTATAAAGGATTCCAATATGGCGCGAAAGTTTTGGTTTAAGGTACCCTAAAATACTAATTGTGGTTGCCATATGCCTCGGTATAAGGCTCTATAAAGATCCTTATACGGAGGCATACCCTTGGTATTAGGAGCTCATAGAGCCTAACACCGAGGTATACAAAAATCCTACCACGGAATTAGGAGAAATTCCTGTAATTTGTAATCCTAATTCCGACGCAAAAAAAGTTCAGCCGAATAAATAATTTATTCAATTCTTACTGGTACCAACATTAATTCTGTGAAAAGTGTTAATATCAGTCAAAATCTGTACAAAATAATTACATTTTACCAGACTAAAGAGCTACTTCTTATTTAGGCCTTTCAAAGAAAATGTTGTTTTCTGGATCATGTTTGACAACATTTAATAAGATTTCTATCCAATAAAACATACCACGGAATTAGGTTTTTACTTCGAAAGAATATTCATAATATTAAATGAACAATGGCCTCATTAAATAAAATTGTATTAAAAGTAATAAGCAAGTGAATATTATGTAGTGTTTCTGCTATTACCGATGGTACCTCCGAATTAGGAACTACGCTTAAAAAAACTTACCATAATTCCGTGGTATTTTGTTTTATATTTTTAGATACTCAATCAATCTAAAACATATATTATCTTGATAATTATGGCAAGTAAAATGACACAAAATACTGACAAATTGCTTACCTTCAACACCTTATGTTAAAATCACAACAAAAACTTGCGTTAAAATAATGAGCTCATTTACCTAACGCTCCCATATAAGTTTCTACCTGTTTATTAAGATTGAGTAACAAATTGCTTAAAAATTACGTTTGTTGTATGGGAGCCCCCCTTTATTATTTACTTTTTTTTAATTTTATTATTGATTTTGAAAGTTAATATACAACTACATATTATGTAAAAATTTAAAGCGTTTACCTGTAACAGTTAGTCATTTTGACCAAAAAATACGAAAAAAAACACGTTTTTTGTATGGGACCTTTCAGCTTTGTAGCTATCATGGTTTATGAGATACAGCCTGGTGACAAACAGACGGACAGACAAACAGACAGCGAATGCTTAGTAATAGGGTTCCGTTTTTTACCTTTTAGGTACGGAACCCTAAAAATGACGCTCGTACCTACTAGGTATAAAACCCGTATCGTGGGAGTTTAAAAATATACAAATAACACCTAATATGTCATCTACAACTATAACGTGACTGAGAAATACTTACAGACAAACAACTACCCCTAAACAATTTAAATATTTCGCTATACATCATTAAATGTATTGAGTAAAAGCCTTTGCATGCTCAAAGCTTCGTAAACTGAACAAACGGAGAGACCGACTAGACAAATCAAATTGAATAATACGTGCTTTACGAAGATGGTAGTGAATGCCAAATAACGATTACTATTAAGGTAAAGGCTCCTAATACCGAGGTATTTCGTGACATTTGGAAGCAAGCAGGAAAAATAAAGCATTTGTAAATATTTTAGCCTATGTAAAAATATTATTTCAGCTAAAATGGACATTAAATTTTGTATAACTTCTATTATTATGTCTTTTCAAAAGATTTATTCATAAAAAAATTGTTTTATAGCAAAGTAGGTTTTTCCTAATGCCGAGGTATTTTCAGGCTTGAAACCTAAAACCTCGGTAGTCGGTTCCTAATTCCAAGGTAAAATAAAAAGGAGTTAATTGGTTCCGTATAGCAATTTTATAAGTTAAATAATAATAGTAAAATAGTAGTGCTATTTTTTGAAAATATGCTCCTACTCTAGTCACAAAGGAGTTTATAAATAAAATAATAAATGATTTAAAAAGTTTTATTAAATTTCAAGTAGATACTTTACTTATTCTAAATTATTAATAACACACATATTCATTCATATAAAATTAAAATATATCTTGGTAGGTAGGTATCACGATAATCCAATATTCGCAGCAAACGCTAAATTGTAGCGGGGTGGCCAGCGCGTGTATAAAGGATTCCAATATGGCGCGAAAGTTTTGGTTTAAGGTACCCTAAAATACTAATTGTGGTTGCCATATGCCTCGGTATAAGGCTCTATAAAGATCCTTATACGGAGGCATACCCTTGGTATTAGGAGCTCATAGAGCCTAACACCGAGGTATACAAAAATCCTACCACGGAATTAGGAGAAATTCCTGTAATTTGTAATCCTAATTCCGACGCAAAAAAAGTTCAGCCGAATAAATAATTTATTCAATTCTTACTGGTACCAACATTAATTCTGTGAAAAGTGTTAATATCAGTCAAAATCTGTACAAAATAATTACATTTTACCAGACTAAAGAGCTACTTCTTATTTAGGCCTTTCAAAGAAAATGTTGTTTTCTGGATCATGTTTGACAACATTTAATAAGATTTCTATCCAATAAAACATACCACGGAATTAGGTTTTTACTTCGAAAGAATATTCATAATATTAAATGAACAATGGCCTCATTAAATAAAATTGTATTAAAAGTAATAAGCAAGTGAATATTATGTAGTGTTTCTCCTATTACCGATGGTACCTCCGAATTAGGAACTACGCTTAAAAAAACTTACCATAATTCCGTGGTATTTTGTTTTATATTTTTAGATACTCAATCAATCTAAAACATATATTATCTTGATAATTATGGCAAGTAAAATGACACAAAATACTGACAAATTGCTTACCTTCAACACCTTATGTTAAAATCACAACAAAAACTTGCGTTAAAATAATGAGCTCATTTACCTAAAAGGATCCGTGTTTATATGAAAAAAACCACTCGCGTCGACGCCGTGGCAGAGACTGATTGATTTTAGCTAGTTGCTCCGGGGTTACACTTACGAACTTCACGTATGCGAGCAAGTTTGAAACATTGAATGAGTGAATCCTGTTTTTAAGTAGTTACATAATAATATTCAAAAGATAAGAACGAAAACAAAAATACCTCGGAAATAGGAGCCGATTTTGACTACCTCGGTATTAGGAGCCTTTACTTACCTTTTTGTGATATTTAAACTGTGGTGTAAGTTGAAGATGGCCTAACTTAGTAGGTACCTGACCTAATGTTTACTAGTTGTCATCGTAAGATTTTTTGGTTAAGCAACTTGCTTAAGCAAACGTTTTTGTTTTTGAGTCGATGTTTTTTTTTTTATTAGCAATTACCATGCTAGTAGGTTATACTCTAACTTAGCTCTCTGACATGGGGTATGTTTAGGGTAGCGAGGAGGAAAACCCGTGAAGCGGGTTTCCTTCCACCACTTTAAGTTAATTTTACGTCATGGTTGAGCTGGAGCCTTGTTGGCTGAGTATGTACAATTCCTGAAATAAGTTCGGCCTATGTACTAAAAACTGCCTGGGTTTTCACAATCTCCTCTAGTGACTGAGTAGCGCATATGTTGGATTTCTATCTGCATGTAAATAGTTCTACAGAATTTAGATGTTCTTGGTGTATGGCAAGGTCACTGCTAGAAGTTAAAATATCTATGCCTGGCGTTTTAAAATCTATCTTACCGCACAAATACCAATTGTGGTTTTACTGCATTACATATTCTGTAGTTACTAAGTCAGACTGTCCAAGTCATAAAAAGCCGTTGTCTTATATCTCTTTAAAATACAAAACGGTCGTTCAATATGGCACCAGTTTTCCATAACACTGTATAAATACAATCTCGACTGACAATAAATTTCACTATTGTCGTATAACACAAAGCATCTCTAAACCATTCGATTAAACGGTCCAGTAAATGTATCTTTCAGACATGTGCAGTTTTATAGCCACTAACTCCACCATATTACACAAACATAAATTATTACTCTGTTTGCGTAACATAGGGGAATTTCCGTTACTATGCTTTATGATTAAACCGTAGTTTTGCATTTTATATGTCAAAATATGGCACATTTGGTTTTACTTATACTAAATATCTCTTTGTCTCAGGTGCAGTTGGCAAAAGAGTGTTCACGGACAGTGTGAGATGCTATTGTAAATGTAGAAAACGTTCTACTTTTTATAGATGAGGAGCGAGAGTTCTCTTAGTTTTATTCAACAAAGCCAGTAAAACACGTTTATGTTTATAGCTTTGGGTCAGTAGTCACCATTAGCCTTGTATAGTCCACTGCTGGACACATGCAAGCATGTTTTTTATAGTTGATTGAATCAGGCGTTACTTGGCAGAACTCCATTGTAACCTAATGGAAGGAAAGAGGAACCCACCGCGCACCCTCGGATTGCCCATCCCAACCATTGCAATAAAAAAAGGTTGATAATACCGAACTTCTCTAAAGACAATGGATAAGGGATATATGGAATAATGCGGAAATGGGTTCCAGGAAAATACCTGACGTGCAGTATCCCGCTCTATGCGCCGACTATGCTTCGACACGTGTTTCGCCTCTCCACGAGGCATCCTTGCAATGGTTGTGGTGGGCAATCCGAGGGTGCGTGGTGGGTTTCTCTTTTTTTCCATTAGGTTTAATTTTTTTTAATTTGAAAAGACAAGTCCCGCATTAGGAATAAATCTTGTGTCGCGGACATTACAAACATACAATTAACTGACACAATGAACACCCAGACTCGAAATAACAATTTATGGATCACATACAGTTTTATCTCGTGTAGGACTCGTACCCACGACACTCGGCGCAGTGTCAAGCGGCGAAGCGGCCGCTTAAACCACTACGCCAACAGTGCAGTCATTGTGAGGCTATAGGAGCATTTGGCCAACTATACACCGCCGCGCTGGTCAGACGGATTGGCATAGGGTTTGATGTCGAGTTTGTCGTCTCTTCTACAAGATAATTATTCTTGGGTAAGTTTTTCTTAGCCTTTCTGTTCCTAATGCAACACAATTGAGTTTTAAGTACTCATTGAAACTAAAATCGGCTGTCCATGAAGTAATAATGTCCCAGACCAAATTGAGAGCCAAGTCGTAAATAAGCCGAATAAAGATTCATTTAAAATAACATATCGCTCATCAGCTCTACTACGCATAAATCTAAATTTAAACCTTAAAACCACCAAGTCTAGGTGTATGACTTCTCAGAAATTTTCTCGTAACATTATGGCTCCCGAGAGACATATTGTAGTTTTTATTACTACAAGTAGCCGTCAACTGTTTCAAAGAGTCCAAACTTTAACAAGATATTATGCTTGAACTTTATGAGGGCCAAAAGCATTTTTAATATCTTTGGTCCGTTGAGTTTACAATTTACACATTTTATGTACAGTAAAATGCTCTATATTAATTCTGTGTCACCAAAGTAAAGCAAGCTTCTGATTTATTCAACCCAATTTATAGTTCGAGCTAAAAATTTACAAGTTACTTTGACTTTTGAAAACAATATGCGGTCCCAGAACATTTAAGAATATTTGATTTACAAATAAATTAAATGAAGTTACTAGACTCGCGGTAAGTTGGTGTAGTGTATTAAAGTTATATTTGCCACTAGCAGACTACACAAATATTTTATGGTTTTATATATTCAATTTTTGTTACTATATTCGGAAAATATGGTAAGAAAAATGGTCTAGCAAAACTGTGCATAGACTAGTTCAGTATTAGTAAGATCAGGCATCTCGTTTTACTGCGACAAGGCTATAGTCTACCAAGCTGGCTAAGTTTGGCAGACCTCACATGTCGTTCAAGAATATTTTGGATATGCGAGCAATATATATTTTGAAACGAACATGACTTCGAAAGGTATGTAAGTGACGGCCGCGGTGAGTTTGAACTCTCTGTGCAAAAGTCTATGAGTCTCTCTCTCCACTAGGCTGTCACAGCCTGTATACATAAACTAGAAGATGCCCGCAGCTATGCCTGCACTTTTTATATTAATTTAACCGTTTCTTCCGAAACCTGTGGGAATTTCGGACAATCCCTTCTTAGTGCACCCCTACGGTCCCCTATAAACATTCCCGCCAAATTTCAACTGGTTGCGCCTTATATTGTTTTGGCTGTAGTGTGTGTCAGTCGGTCAGTCAGTCAGTAACGCAAGAGTTTTATATTATATACCTATATAGATTGCGCTTTGCGATACTTAAAATATATCGTAAAAAATGTGTTACGAAAGGCGTGTTGTGTTAATAACTAAACCTGGTTTAGCTCGAAGCTTGAACTTAAACAAAAGCCGCAGCTGCGTCATATAAACGATGTCAGATTCACATTTAGCAAGCGTTGGGGCCTGTGGCTAAGCACAGTTTTATAGCTTAGAAATTGATATTACTATTGGCATCTGTTACTAAAAGAATCGTCTATATTACTAGCACACGATTTCGTGATCATAACAGCTAAAAGCATCGATGTGTTGAATCTGATATTGGTTATCTGGATAAGTGTTATAATTCATTTGAAAGGTTGTGAGACAAGCACAAAATTTCCAGAACATGTTTTTCCTGCTATGCACATTACAAACCGACCTTAAAAATGGATAAAATCTTATCTTTGATCCAAGAGTTACACAAAATTATGTTTAAAATGTTGAACTCAATTTTCGATTTAATTTTAAAATCAAAGTGCATCGAAGTTCTTTTCAAAATGCATAAATTCATAATTAAAATTAAAATACCAATTGTCACGTGATAACCATGCAGCGTTCTTAATTAAAACCAAAGTATTTAACACGTCGCTACCCGCTCGATTCATTAAAACTAAGAAGGAATTTGGAGAATTCGCCTTAATTGAAAAACAGTGGTCGTCCTTACGAATAATGTTGCGCTGGCAGGGTTCAATAGAACTGCACTCAAAATTTTCACTATAGTGTCAGACTAGTAGATGGAGTATTATAATTAAGAAGAAACACTCCAAATTTGCAAAAGATTCGTAGTTTCAGGCTAGTAGAGGGAGAGTTTTGATATAGAAGAAAATGCTCTGTTATTGATGCGGTAGAATCAGTTCAATTTATGTTGCGACTAATGGATGAATATAAATGTTATGCTTGTAGTCTGAGTTTTCCTGTGCTATTTATTAATTGGTATTTCCACTGACATATTTGGAGACTTAATAAGAGGCAGTTACATGCGTAAACGATTAATTGTCCTGTAAATTAATATGAGTCACGAATTTAAATTAATCCGAAATAAGCTGCGATGCTACTAAAAAGCTACATAACTGTAAACATGGAGTGAGAAGTGATAAGAACATAATGAATCCAGTGCAGCCAAAAGGGCCATCATTAATAGGTACAATTGGCTGCTGCCTGTTGATATTTTATTTAAAGATCGTGTTAAACAGACAACTACTGCATTTTTTTTAAAAACAATCCCCGCACTAGGACTAAATCCTGTGTCGCGGGGGACTTTACAAACATGCAACTAACAGACACAATGAACACCCATACTCGAAACAACAATTTATGAATCATGTGTTGTCTCGTGTGGGGATCGAACCCACAACACTCGATGCAGTGTCAAGCGGCGAGGTGGCCGCTTAAACCACTACGCCAACCGTGCATTCGTTTTTTATTTCGCATGTGCGTAAAAATATAAATTCATATTCAAAGAATAGTGATATTCACTCTATTAATACAAGAAATAGACATAAATTATGTGTTCCGTATTTCCGTTTGTGTAAAACTCATAAATCTTTTATAGGACAAAGTTTACGTATCTACAACAAGATACCGATATGTATTTTAGACTTGCCGTTTAGCGCATTTAAGACAACGATTAAAAATTACCTAATGCAAAAGGCTTATTACAATTTAAATGATAACCTTAATGACAAATGCGCTTGGAAATAATCTGTTTCAGTATTCACATAATTATTGGGTTAATAGGTTGATAATATTAAAATTTTCATGACATGTAATTAAATATGATTCTATTCCCAATAAAATTAAATAAGTAAATGATGTTTTTTGAAAACGCCACCACATCATTAGAACTTAAATAGTATCTAACGACATGAAAAGCATTTCATGTCGTTAGATACTATTTATTTATTATGTTTAATTTTATTGCCTTGTACTCAATCAGTTGGCTCGGTGGTTGTATTTCAAAAGGTATCACGTCAATTAAAAATGGGTACTACTTTTGCATTTCTTCACACGTTTTCACAAATTTATGCTAATATTAATGATCTGGAAAATGGAGGTAATTCGCGTTCATGGTCAATATACCAACAGATTGTTAATTTTATTACTGCCGGTTCGTATACCGTTGCCGTCATGCTCACTAAAATGTCATTTCTTGTGGTGGCGTCGTGTGTCGGGTCATCCCCGTCCCTCTGATATGGCGAGAGATGATGGCTGGCACATGCGTCATACTCGTGAACGGGTGCTACTTGCGATGACTGGTCGATGGCGGTCTTATGGGCTGGTATAATTTTTTATTTATATTTAACTTCATCATTTCCATCATGGTTCTGAACATTTGCGCGGATTGCCTGCATTGTTAGGTGCATAATGTAAGTGGATGCTCCTGTTTCACCAGCCTCCTGAACATAAGGAGGCTAACTAAATGAACATCAAAATTTAACTTGAATATGCTTGAGTATCATGTAAAGTAAATATATACAATTAACATAGAAGGTATAACAGTTGCAGCGCCTTACAAAAGTTTAATTGTTATGTATTATTAAAAACCTAGCGATGAAAAAGAGTGACCGTGAGTTTTATTGCCCGTTCTTTCTCATGGTTCTACGGCCTTGCTTTGCGAACGTGGCAGTAAATGTAAATGTAGAAGCATACAGTAATAATGTTTAAATTTGACGCTCATAAGTGTCACTTTGTGATCTAAATGAATAAAGGATTTTGAGTTTGAGTTTTATTTTAATTTTTGTTTATTTATTTAAATAAGTACATACACAATACATTAATACACGCATCACCATCTAGTCCCAAACTAAGAAGAGCTTGTACTATGGGTACTAGAGAATGGGTTGACATACATATTTTTATTAAGATACCTTACATACTAACATACATACAATATACAATTTTTGTTAGTAAATATTATACTTATACCTTTGTCTTACGAGTGGAGAATCCCTAAGAACTCCGCCTCTTGGAAATTGAGAGCAGAGAGAATGAACCATGCGATGGGATAAACATCAAAGTGAGTATGAATATCAATTACGAAACCAGTACTCAGTTAATGAAGTCATGATAATGATATCTGTTATATATGTGATTCTCGTATAAAACCGAAAACGTAATATTATCACTAGCTGTATTCTTCTAGTTAACTGTACAAAAACAACACTTACTTGTTGTAATCTTGTCCATTCTTTGAGCTCTAATGAGTAGTACTTAAATAGTTGGAAGCACTTTGTAGCATGCGATAACTAAGAAAGAAAGTACTAATGATTACAATTTAGGATTATGCTGTACAAAACAGCGTTTTATACATCCTGTTTCTTACTAGAAAAGTAGCCAGCATACTTACATGGTTACTTTGACGTACATTTTCAAACCAAATGTTTAGCTCTCCCTCTCACATTGGGTGTGAGCATTCCTCGAGCGGACGTGCGGCGTGTGCCTGGCGTGCGCTCGGCGTTCATTCTGAGTACTAAGTGAACGTCGGGAGCATGTCGAACGTACGCCGCCGCACGCACGCCTGGCGCACGCCCGAACAACGCGCATGACCAATGTTATGGAGGCTTTAGTCACTTTTAATTTAGGTACTCCTGATAATTAATTGTTTATTAGAACGTATGTGAACTATCTAAGTGCCGGTAATCTCTAGATATTACTCAGAGCTATTAAAATTTTACTCTATTTTAGTCAGCTATTCTAGGTGAGTAAATATAAACTGCAATATTCCCCAACTGAATATTATAGCAGTACGAAGGGACGATAACTCTATCTAGCACCTCAGGGCCTCCTCTCGACAACACGCGAAGCCATTAAGATCTACGCGTATTAGCCCGAGAGTGTGAATAGTATAAAGATGTTTTCTGTATAATACTTTCAGCGTTATTCATTGAAGTTTGTATTGTTTTCAGCCGTATAACTCGCAAAGTCCTCTAAGTTGTATGTTTTTGATCTATAGACGGTGCAAACATTTCTTGTAATCTACTGTATACAGAAACTGAATCCATTACAGGCGCTATCTCTAGAAATATAACCTACATTGAACCATAATGTACCTACATTGAACCTACTTAAGAAATATGATTATAAATTAATTTCGTTTTTCTCTACTATAATGCTTTTCAACACGCTTTTATTAGGTCGTCGTGTATGTAACTAACTATGTAATGGAATCTAAGGTAACTAATTTAACCAACTTCCAAGGGTCGTAGCGTATTGAAAATTGGCAGTTGTATGTAGTTCTGATGACAATACAATAATATGGTACTGTCATACTGATCTGATGATGGAGCTGGAAGTCATGAACTGGAACTTCATGATGGAAAATCGTATCATAGCTGTTTTGGATTTCTTAGATAAGCCTTGTAATGAACTTTGGCCACGATTAGCTTTCAAGGTGTGATAAAAAAGCTGGAAGATAGGCACTGGCATTCCATGATGGAATATCGTATCATAGTCGTATTTGCACTTGTGAGAAAGGCCATGTTATGGACTTTGGCCACGATTAGCTTTCAAGGTCTGATGATGAAGCTGGAAGATAGGCACTGGCATTCCATGGTGGAATATCGTATCATAGTCGTGTTTGCACTTGTGAGAAAGGCCATGAAATGAACTTTGGCCACGATTAGCTTTCAAGGTCTGATGATGAAGCTGGAAGATAGGCACTGGCATTCCATGATGGATTATCGTATCATAGTCGTGTTTGCACTTGTGAGAAAGGCCATGTAATGGACTTTGAACACGATCGGGTTTCAAGGTTATAACAAACCAATTATATGTTGAAGATCACGGCAGTGGTGTAGTTAGGGTTCGTAATTTTGCGGCTGGATAGGCGTATGTGGCCCTGAGTAGAGTAAAATCACTTAGTGGTCTCCTGATTGAAGAGTTAGATTGTTATAAGCTGACAGATAAACCACCATGTAATACAGACGCACAGGCGGAGTTGGAGAGGATGCGGGCACATTCGTCTACTTAAAATAAATGTATAAATGTTAAAAATATTTCGTTATCAAGGACCAAAAAGAATAAAATATATTAATAGTTTCAAAACACTATAAAAGCACTTTAAACACACACACAAATATTCGGGGGGATGGGCCTCGTTAGCCTTGGATGGCAACCCGTCTAGGAGAAGGAAAACTCCGAAATTAAACCAACATTCAGGGAGCATACCCGAAAACAAACCCCAATCCAAGGTGTCAACCGATCCGTGCCGAGGGATTCATGGCCAGAGGGCTAGCTGGTCGCTAACGGAGGGTGCATGTGTTGGTGGTCACAGGGCACAGCTAGTATTCCATCTTACCCCCGTACAGGGCTCTGCGGGGATGGACATTCTAAATCCCTATTGCTCGTAAGAACGCTATGAGAACCGAAAATAATATTTCTCCAGACGGCGGCGACGCGGTTCGCAACCCATCACGTCTCGTTTCCCGCGAGGGCGAAAAGCGGCCTACGGAAAGCCGGTTTGCAACATTAAATGTTGGAGGAGGAATGGATGGTAAATTGAATGAAGTATGCCAGATGATGGATGATAGAAAGATTGATATACTATGTGTGAATGAGACAAAAAGGAAAGGTTGTGGCCCCACCAAGCATGACAGCTACACGGCTGATTGGTCTGGGGTAGACAGTACCACCAGAGCCTGCAAGAGAGTTGGTTTAATACTGTCTGCGCGAATGAATGAGTGCGTTTAGGAATATGAATGTGTAAATGCTAGACTATTGTGGATGAGAATGAAAGTAGGACTTACTCGTCTCTTTATCGTAGGGGTTTACGCCCCGGTCAATATAGTAGCGGGTATGTCACAGCAAG
This sequence comes from Euclidia mi, assembly GCA_944739405.2. NCBI lineage: Eukaryota > Metazoa > Arthropoda > Insecta > Lepidoptera > Erebidae > Euclidia > Euclidia mi. The sequence goes on from OX123189.2 coordinate 18,939,121, forward strand.
AACAAGACGAAAGGCAGGAATTTTGGGAGAACTTAAGAGCGATTTTGAGAAAATGTAAGGATAACGAAAGATTAATCTTGTAAGGGGATTTCAATGGATGGGTGGGGGTAAAACGAGATGGATTTGAAAGGGTTTTAGGTAGATTTTGTGATGAGAGTGTGAATGAAAATGGAAAAGTTTTGCTTGAGGTTTGTTTAGAGTGGAGCCTTTGTGTGACAAACACCATTTTTGATCACAAAAGGATACATATGTATACACGTGAGGCTAAGAATGTTAGAAGAAGTATGATTGATTTTGTAATTGTAGATGAACGTTTGAGAAAGAATGTGTTAGATACAAGGGTGTATCGAGGGATCGGCATCCACACAGACCACTTCTTGGTGATGAGCCGGATAAGTGGACTCTTTAAAGGATGGCGACACCGAGAACATTATGAAAATAGGGTCCTAGAAAGAATAAAAGTAGAAAATCTGCAAAAAAAAGATGTGAAATATGAGTATAAGCGAAGATTGATAGCAAGATTTGAGAGGTTCGATGGCATAAATGATATGGAAGAATTATGGCAATCTTTTAAAGAAGAGATTGTATGTGTAGCGTCTGAAGTATGTGGTGTAATCAAGATATGGAAAATACGAAAGGTTAAGAATACATGGTGGGACAAGGATGTACAATCAGCAGTGTCAGAGAAGAAGAAAGCTTGGTTAGATTGGTTGGCTGCCAGAGCAAATGAAAGAATGGGAAAGGCAACGAGTGATGACATAGATGAAACAAGAAAGGAGTTTGTTAGGTCAAAAAGAATTGTGAAAGAAATTGTTAAAAGGAAAAAAGAGGAAAAGAAAGATGAGTTTGATAGCAGACTATCTGAAGATTTCCGGAGAAACATAAAGTTTTTCTGGAAATCCGTTCGTGCAGTTCGAGGAAAAACTCAATCCTCAGAATACACGTCAATCAGAGACAAGAATGGAAAGATACTGAATGGTCTCAATGGACCATCATAGTTGGTCAGCTGCAGCGCTTATTTAACTTGTGCTGGAGCACCGGCCGAGTACCTGATGGCTGGACCACAGCGGTGCTTGTGCCTCTTTATAGGGGAAAAGGCTCGCAACAAGACTGCAAGAACTATAGAGGCATTAGCCTTCTCAGCATTGTTGGCAAATTGTATGCGAAGGTACTGATTGAAAGAGTCATGGAAGTAACCGACAAGAAAGTATGGGATGTACAAGCAGGATTCCGAAAGGGTATGGGGTGCACGGATCAAGTCTTTTCCTTGCGGTGCGTAGCCGAGAAATTCTTGGCCAAAGGTCAAAAGGTCTATTGCGCATTCGTGGGTTTGGAAAAGGCTTACGATAAAGTGGTGAGGAATGAAATGTGGTCGGTACTGTCGATGTATGGGGTGAACAGCAGCCTCATACGAGCTCTGAAATCCCTTTATGAAGATTCTAGAGCTTGTGTGAGGATAAATGGGTCGTACACGGATTGGTTTACCATCGAAACAGGTGTTAGACAGGGATGAGTAGCGTCGCCGTGGCTGTTCAACCTCTTCATGGACAGTTGTTTGCAAGATTTGAAAAATAGTGACTGTGGATTAAGGATGAATGAGTTACTTGTCAAATGCCTCCTTTATGCTGATGATAAGGTTATATTTGCGTCTTCAGCGGAGGAGTTGCAGGAGATGGTAACAATCATGCATGGTGCGTTAGAGAGGAAAGGAATGAAAGTGAATGTAAGTAAAACGAAGGTTATGGTTTTTGAAAAGGAGGAATGCTTTACGGCTTGTAATGTTATGATCGATGGACAGCGAGTGGAGCAAGTGAATGAGTTTGTATATTTAGGTACGCTGTTTACAAGAAATGGTAAGAATGTAGAAGATATTGAAAGGAGAGTTAATGCAGGTAATAGAGTGAATGGAGCTCTGAAGGCGTTTATGAATAGCCAAAACGTGTCCAAAAAGGCACGTTTGGCTGTCCATAGAGGGGTGTTAGTACCTACTCTTATGTATGGTAGTGATAGTTGGGTATGGCAGAAGAGTCATGAAAGTAGAATAAATCCTGTAGAAATGAGAGCACTGCGAAGTATGTGTGGTGTTTCTTTGACTGACAGAGTGAAGAATTGGGTGATAAGAGAGTGTTGTGGGTTAAAAGAAGATGTAGTGACAAGCATCGAGAAAGGTATGCTAAGATGGTTTGGACACGTAGAGAGGATGGATGACGAAAGACTGACCAAGCAGATATATAAGGCAAGTGTGGAAGGGACAGGACGAAGGGGAAGACCTAGGCGGACGTTCTCTGACCAGATTGGAGACATCCTAAAATCAGGACAGGTTAGAAGCACCCTGAACAGAAGAGCATGCATGAGGAATCTGATGGGAGTGAATGAAGCAAGAGAGATATGTCAAGATCGTTGCAAATGGCGCTCCGTAGTCTCTGCCTACCCCTCCGGGAAACAGGCGTGAGTCTATGTATGTATAAAAACACGCTTTTATAAATGTACATAAAAAACAAATATGGATCGTTCAAGTCGTCTCTATTTCTGGGCTGAGGCAGTGGCGTAGCGTGGGGGGGGGCCGGGTGGGCCATGGCCACGAGCGGCACATTTATGGGGGCGGCAAAAGACGCCGCGAAAAAAAAAATTTAATACTTGGCGCGCGCACTGACACGATCCCAGCAGGACCGTGCGGGCGGTGCGGACACAGTAGAAAGAACAACAATCGAAAACAAAATCATCATGATTTTCATTACGTGAAGACTTGCTTGTGTCCGTTTATTAATTTTTGAATAGATTGCAACATTCCGGTGATCTGCGAGCCTGTTATGAGTAATTAATAAATCCATATATCAAGGCCGAGCCGCCCTTGTGTGCGATGTGTGCCGCCCCTATTGCCATGGCGCAACTGGCGCTCACAGGCGCCAGGGCAATAGGGGCGACGCGTGCCAGATAAAGTAATACAACATAATCTTTATAGTTGAATAGGTAAGAAAGCAGGTACAGGTCTCCTAAGACAATAGTCACACCTGCGGTTTAACTATACGCTATTTGAACTTTGACTCCAATATTTATGATATTTGCGTTAAAATCAAAGCCGATTGTTTCACATACTACAAACGCCTCGTTGGTCTCGCGGCATAAATGTGCGCGTGGGATTGGGAGGTCTCGGTTCGATTCCCGGGTCGGGCAAAGTGTTATTGGGTTTTTCCGTAAGGTAATTCTCAGTAGCAGCACGGAGTCTGGTAATGTGCCCGGTATGGCAATAGGCTCGCCCCCTATTACGTGGGACCTAAAAATTCCTGGCGAAATGTGGGTGTAATATTACACCTCTGCCTACCCCTTCGAGGATACAGGCGTGAGTCTATAAATATAAATAAAAAAAAAACTACAAATGCCTTCTGCTAATTTTTGGACGCAACAGCCCCAATTCCCGGCAGCTTCGTTATTCCCGGCCAAGAACGTGGTGGCGGGTATGGCGGTGCATGTGTTCTGTAAGACTAACGGGCTACGGCAGGCTACCAAAATCAGTCATACAGGATACCTTGCGTCTTACAACGAACATAATCACTACGGCAAAAGAACACTTCGCCGAGCTCAAGGCAGAATTAAGTCACATAACGTGGCACATACTGCGGTTATCAGAAGTCCAATGACAGGGCGAGGACATGGTAACTCTAGAGTCAGGTGACTTTTGCTACCATCGAGAAGGCGACCTACTCTTGGGGTGACGTCGGTTTCCTGGTCAGGAGGAACAGTTTGTGGAAGTCGGTAGTGTGTCGACCCGGGTAGCGTACCTCGTACTTACTTAAACTCACCAATAGGAGCGGTCTAAAGGTGATGATTCAAGCATATGCGTGCAACTCAATTCACCCTTACGAGATGGCAGAGGCCATGTACCAGGACACTGTTAAGGCAATACCTAGTAAGATCAAAGCTCAATACTTCAACGCGAAAGTGAAAGTACAAGAACGCGGCAAAACGAAAATCGGAGCGCGCGGCGTGGGGCACGAGAATCATATGGCCTAATGTTAGTTAACTACCTCGTAGCAAAGGGCCTTTTCTTAATGAACTCCTTTTGTAAGAAAAAGCCTCACAGCAGACGCCAAGACGTCAGTGGTGGTCAAGACGGACCAAAACCACATATTTAAAGACTGTGATCAATACGATAAACACCTGCAGCGATTACCGACGAGTACGAGGCTCTCTTAATATAAACCTCAGAACTGAAAGGGCCCAGTCAATGAAGCCTACTTTCAGACTTACATTGCTCCTCCCACCGACAGCATTAAGCAGAAGAGGGCCAAAGTGGTCACGAAAGGAGATTCGTCTCGAAAGATCTGCTCCGCATAGAGAAAAAAACAAGTAGTCTATACCTACTGCCAGCCGAGACTCTCGAACTGATGAGGAAAAGACGCCAGATGCCATCCTGACGGCTGTCTCCGCCGGAAGGACAGGCCGTAAAACGACAAATACGAAATTTTACGCAACGAGACCTACGACGCATTAACACTCGGTCCATCGACGCTACGATCGAGAAAACCCCGGGGTTCATAAGTTTTTGCTCTGCAGTTGAGGCGACACCATCAAACGACACTACAATCGCGGATGGCCGCATCGTGAACTCAAAGTTCAAGATTCTCGAAGACGCACCACTACACCGAAGCCGTCCCGAATGTCGATCAGAGTGAGGTGTGGTCGGCTCTTAAAAACAACAAAGCATCTAGTGATGACGGAAATTCATCAACATTTAACTTATTAAAATCCTTTAAACCGTCTAGGCCTAGACTAAGCTATACATATATTGCAGCAGAGAAACGGCTGCTACCGTGCGCGACCCATAACACCGCTGAGAGCTGCCACATTTTGCCGTAAAATTATTATACCGTATGCTCTATGATATGCGAGCAAGTGAGACGAATCAAATGACAACATTTTTTTTTTAATCCTCTAAGCCGTTCAGCGTGTCAAGCCAAACTAAGGGACATACTATTAAACATACAAACATACCAAAACCCGAAAAACGTTATACCTACTTTTGCAGAAAAATTGGGGTAAAAAGGGGGCGGCGAACTGCCGAACGGCCCCGGGCGGCAGAAACCCACGCTACGCTACTGGGCTGAGGCGTAAACTATGTGCTTTTTTAATTATAATATTAGATTGTGAAAGCGTGGGGCGCTGGAACAGGAAAGACGTTCTTGTTTAACTTGTTAAAAAATGTGATGGCCTAGTGGAAATACTTGTAGTATGCAAACGTCCGTGTGGTGACGGATTAAGGTCCGTGTGGTGACGGATTAAGAATACGGAATGTGACCACCCCATATCATCCCATGGGTGTCGTAAGAGCCGAATGAGGGAGCATATTATGCAGAGAACAGCACTGCAAGAGAAGGAAAACTTGATGCAAACCCTAAACCAACCCGTTTGGCCAGCGTGGTATAGTAGGCCAAATCCTCCTTTCAAATGAGAGGCCTAGTCCAGCAGTGGACTGTTAAAGGCTGATGATGATGATGATGCAAACGTAACCGGGCTCTAGCTCATCATCATCATTAATCCGGAGCTTATACCGGGCACTGGAAATATAGGTACGGGCATTGAGATAAGACACGTTTCCGCTATAACGGCGATATTATCGCCAATTGGCTACTTATGCGGCTCTAGGAATTTGGCAAGAAGTGTAGGCAGTAGTGACGATAAAACTATTATACAAGTGGCGGAATAGATCAAGTGATTTGCAAGTTTAATCCCTAAATAGACAATATATTATTTCACGTCGACTTATACCTAAATAGGTATGCATAATATAGGTGCTTGCTTTACTTAATAATATATTTTTAAGTAAAGCAAGCACAAATTGTCACATAAAACACAAATTGATGGTGTAATATACATAATACAAACACAAACGCACGCCTGTTTCCCGAAGGGGTAGGCAGAAACTACGGAACGGATACGGATACGGATCCTGACATGTCTCACTTGCTTCGTTTACACTAATATTATAAAATAAATAAAATTTCTCATGCATGATCCGTTAAGGATACTTCTAGCCTGTCCTTTTTAGGATGTCTCCAATCTGGACAGAAAACGTATGAGGTAACATTGCAATTAAATAAATCATTCACAATTTTATGTTCGGATGTATTTGGGTATGGGCGGATGGATGTTAGCTACTTTTTCACAAAAAATATCTCTGATATAGCTTGCACATCAGAACATCAAAGAATTATGCTACCTTATGTCAGGATAACCGACACCCACACAGACATCATACATTATCAAAAATGTAACAAAAGTATACATTACCAAGCACAAACGCTTATAATTATGCATTTAAGCGATACACATTCATGACTGCACGGCGCAGATGTGACTAAGGTTCACACTCAGAATGCAGTCGATCGTGACGCCCGCTGTGACACAGCGTTGGAATTACTGCGTACTTATGTAGAGTACCTACATGTTTCATATCGACTCGGTAAGCAGTAATAATGGTTTGTAGATAGTGTATCTGTATTGGTTTACAATTCGAAAGGCATTTATCATCTGTATAGACATATTTATTGTTTTCTGACTGACAAGGCGCAGCCGGACTACTGGGCCCGAGAAACTGAAATTTGGCATGTATGTTTCTTGGGGACCGTAGGAATGAACTGAGAAGGGATTTCTCGAAATTGCCACGGGATCGAATAGAAACGGTTAAATAAAAATTAAACACGTCGGACCTTACAAACATACAATCTACAGATGACAGACAACACAACACTAATTATATGTGGCTCATTAATATTGCACCGTATTAGGGACAAATTGACAAAAACATAATTTGTTCTTTGTGTTGAGATAATTTGTTATCTGATTGTTTGTGCGTTGGTTAAAGCTAATCTTAGAACTGATGTTAAGGTTTATAGTTATAGCTGATGGAGTAAAGAGTAAATTAATAAGGTATTTTGATTTCAATACCTTTATCAAAGCACAATTGACCTAGACCTAGTCTACATGCACAGTTAAAAATAATTTTACTAAGAATCAACGCAGACTAGACTACGAGGCGCAGTAAGTAATATAACTTTGAATTTCCAGATTTTAACATTTCAATTCAATAATTCAAGTCACTAAAGACATAAATCTGAATAAGTAAAACAGACATTAATTTTCGTGAGCAGTGACGTCTGAATTAAACTACCGCATATTCCAAATAGGTACAATATTAATTAATGAATCTTTTTGTGATACTTGAGGTATCGTTCACCTTCAACCTGCGATCAATATGTCTGTATTATCTTTGATATACCACCAACCATGTTCAGTAAATTTAAATTCATGTAAAACACAAATTTTCGGAGGTTCTAGGGTTTATTCAGCGACAAAATTGTAGTAAGACGGTTAAAAGAGAATTCGGAGTTTAAATTTGCCAATGAGTTTTCAGTGTAAAATGTATTTAACGCACGTATGACGAAGCGAAGTGCAGCCACAGCAGTTTATCACTGTGAAACTAATATCATCAAAATATGATTAAAAAATGTAGTGTCATGAAAACAAATTGCGAAAATTAAAGTCGATAAACATTCACATTGTTCTCGCTTTATCTTATATCTAACGAGAGGACGCCAGCAGCTACGCCTGTTTTTTTTTAATATACCCGTTTTGGCCGATCCCGTAGGAATTTCGGGTAAATCCTTCTTAGTGCACCCCTACGGTCCCCAAGGAACATACGTGCCAAATTTCAGCTTCCTGCGCCCAATAGTTTCGGCTGTAGCGTGTTTGTCAGTCAGTAACGCAAGGATTTTATATATTAAGATTTCCAGTAATACAACAATTATTATTGTTTGTGTGCGCGCCTGCTTATTGAGTTTTTGTGTGAATTGATTTAGGACATTATTCTAAAATAGGACAATGATGTTAATAGCGTGACAGTAAAACGATCGGTCTCATTAATATATATATATATATATATATATATATATATATATATATATAAGTACCTTGGTCACTGGGTTACGGAGGATAGCACAGATGATTGTGACATTGAGAGGGAGTGAAGGGCATTGGCCGTGAGGTGTAACATGCTGGCCCGCAGGTTTGCGAGATGCGACAGTGATGTCAAAATAACGTTATTTAAGGCATATTGCCAGACCTTTTATACCTGCAGCCTGTGACAAGATACACATAAAAAGCGTACAATGCCCTTCGAGGGCAATACAACAATGCGTTTAGGATATTGTTGTCGCTGCCACGTTTTTGTAGTGCATCAGCTATGTTTGCGGAAGCGCATATTGATGAGTTTTTTGCAGTCATAAGCAAGAGATCCGCATCCTTACTGCAGCGCGTGCCTGGCAGCGCCAACAGTCTCCTTGCGGTTGTTGCCAGCAAGACTGAAGGCCATTTTATTGAGCACCTGTGCGGAAGACATATTTGTCAAAAACTCCCAATGCCTTCCTACGAAGAAGAACATAGTTAGTCAGTTATTATTTTTATTCACTCCATTTATTATTTAACACATAGTTTCTTTTATATGAATAAAGTACATTTCATTAGAAAAGAAAATACGTTCAGAAATATAAACGGGACCACGGAGACCCACCAGGCCCTAACCACCGGTGGCTTGGTCCCTGTACCCGACGTACAGGGACCAAGCCACCGGTGGTTAGGGCCTCAGAGACAAGAATTTCCTCACGATGCGTGCCGTGTCGAGAAGAACTGCCTTCTGAATCAAAGACTTGATCCAGCTGCCTAGTGTGAGCTTCTTTATGTGTTGGTCGAGGCTCTTGGCGATTAAACCATTCACAGATACGACTTTCGGTACAATGATCGCCGAATCTACATCCCACATGTCAACAATCTCGTGAGCTAGGTCCAAATATTTAATCTCTTTCTCTTTTTCTGCTTTCACGAGACTGCCGTCATGCGGTATGGTGATATCGATTATAATTGCTAGTCGCTCTGCTCGGTCTATCACTACAATATCAGGCTTATTGGCTACAATAGTCCTGTTTGTAATGATAGACCGATCCCAGTACAACAATGCACGACCATTTTCGAGAACTGGGTCGGGCACATATCTGTAGTACGGTACCTCAGAACCAATGAGATCATATTTAAGGGCTAGTTGCTGATGGATTATCCTGGCCACTTGGTTGTGTCTGTGCAAATACTGACCATTGGCAAGACTCGAACAACCGGATACTATATGCCTGAGAGATTCAATAGGCCGTTGACACGCCCGACATATGTCAACTGTAGCATCCCTCAGTATATACTTTCGGTAGTTGTTTGTCACGTCCATAATTGCAAAGACAAAACCTTCGGTTTTCCAAAGAGATCACCAAAACGTAATCAGGCTATGGAAGCTTTAAAATTGACGTCTGGGTCTTGTGAAGCTCCATAGAACCGTCCATGCAGCTCCTTGCCTTTCCATATTTCTCTTCGGTCATTAGTACTGAGTACTGCAGGTTTGTGCCAGTTCTCTTTTGCCAGAGCGAGCGGGGTAAGTCCGGTATCAACAGCGACTAATCACGATGCACATCCACACTCATCTGCAGAAAATGTTTTCTGAGATTGCACACCTCGCGGTTGTGGAGGGTCTTAGCACATAGAAAGCCTCGACCCCCACATTTCCGCAGGATGTACAGCCTCATTATCGATGAGCGTGAATGATGCATGCGAGATGCAGTCAGCATTGACCGGACTTTTCTATCCAGGGCATCTAGTTCAGTCTGAGTCCACCTGAGTATGCCAAAGGAATACATTAGGACTGGCATGGCCCACCCGTTGCAAGCCCGCAACTTATTATTATTAATCAGTTTATTTCAGATCATTCATTACAAGATCCATATATTGTTAGTATAAATCTTAACCTAGTGTTAGTAAAAGACATTCTTATATAAAAATTTAAATTATTCTTATCTATGAATGAACATTAACTTATTTTTTACTAACATATTTTTTAAGTGATACTAACAAATGAATCCTGAAATAAATATATAATTTAATAATTTAAATAATGAGAATGACTTGGGCATCCTGTAAACAAGACAGCATAACTTATGCCGAAACGTAGTGGTAAATACAAGGCGTCTAGTTTTGGGTTGCGCAGCACAGTAATATATTCTTTAATATCAGACTATTATGAAGAAAAAAGGAAACTGAAATCATTCTTCCCTTCAACCGCCCGGAGCATCTGTTTAGCGATAGATTTTAAGTACCTACAAACCTCCCTAGAATATTACAATGGAGGCAACTATACTCAAAAGCTTTTGAAACTCGGGACACATTACAACCATATATCACGATTGTCAATAAAAACTACAACTATTTTAATATATATCACTTCTTTGTTTGCAGGCCAAAGACAAACGTAGGCGACGCAGGAGATAAGTCCGTACATTAATCATAAGAGAAAATACTCTTTTGTTGAGGTATGGGTCCCCAGGAAGAAATTTCAACATATCAACATTTGTATGAATAGAAATTGTTCATAAGTTATGGTGTGTTATCTCATAATAGACACTCCTTTGTAAGTTGAAAACCAAAGCTGGGGATACACCAGTACAATAGGCGACTTATAAAGTCGTCCCGTATTTCAAATGAAACAAAAACATATAGAGTTATGTTAGGGTTGTATTTTAAAAGTTTAGGCTGGCGATAAAATTACTTTTCCTGATGTAAATGGGAGAGGAATTTAAGATGGATGTAGATTACAATATCAATATTTTTCTTAGGCTTTCTTACTTTGTGTGGCCACGGCAGATGGTTATTGCTTTGAAGTACATTCGCAAAGTGATAGTGTATATCTTCTAATGTTTCTATAGAAGCGATTAGAAAGGAAGAAGCAAGTCCTAGACGACACTCAAAACTAAAAGACTGTAATGTGGCAATGGAAATTGGTTATTATGTTGAAAATATAGAGTCAGCGATAGCCACTGGACTATCTATGACTACTGAGTCATACTAACATACTCCTAAGCAGAAGCTATCGAATTCAAACCCACGGGTCACACCACTGACTGTGAAAACAAGAACGTCTCCAATGGAGGCCTAATTGTTTAGACCAGTTAGGCCTCCCTAACATTAGCGATGCACGTGCACAAGCACACGCGTGCGGTCTCCCTAGGCGGACGCCAGGATCGAAGTCGAAAACTTGGATACAATTGGAACCGGGATCGGCAATGATGATGTTCATTATAATAACTGTATTAACATTGACCCACCAAGTCAGACAAAACCATTGGTAAGATTTAATATTCAACTAGACGTCGCCAGCGGCTTCGCCCGCGTCAATTATACATATAAACCTTCCTCTTGAATCATTCTATCTATAAAAAAAAACATTAAAATCCGTTGCGTAGTTTTTAAGATTTAAGTATACATAGGGACAGACAGACAGAAGACAGACTTTGTTTTATCCCCACCGGTGGGATCTCCACATTGTCGTGGTGGGGGGGCTCATTAACCGTGGATTGGTCACCCGCGGTGAAGCTAGAAGGGATCCAGGAGGGGACGCTCCGCGTGGGCTTGTAGGGGCCTTCCGCAGGATGCGTCCAACGGTGCCGGTGCGGGGTACAGTTCTGTCTGTCCCTCGCAGTCGGGTGCGGTCGCGGGAGGAGAGGCGTGTCGGTGTTGCGTTGCCGTGCGCCCTATCTCCCGCGATCAAATGGGGGCACACCATTCGATGAGTCGCGGTGGGGCCGCAGAGGAAGAGGAGATGCGGTGTTGCGTTGCCGTCCTCCCTATCCTCTGCGGCCACTGGGTGTTTTCGCAGCGGAGCCCAACACCTTAATCCGCTGCCAAGGGGGTTTTGTTCGGGGCCCGCCTAACCATCTGGCGGGCCAATGCCCGTCGGAGGGTGGCGACGAGGACTTCGGCGATGCCCTACCCTCCGACACACGGGTACATGAGGAAGTCGAGGTGGTTTTTAGTGGAAACACCACATACTCCGGCTCTCATTTCCCCCAAGAGTCGGAGATCCGAAGGGATTTTCCACCTCGTAAAACAAAAAAAAATGTTTTATACTATGTTGTGATAGTAAGGACTTCGTTTAAGGACGCGTTTACAAAATTAGTAGGTACAAAATCGCGTCACTACAGCGACACGGCGGCAACAGTACGTACTACGTACGGTAATTTGCGGAAATGTAGTTCAACTAAATAACTTTGAGACTTAGAATTTTTTGTGATATGTATCTATGTGTTATAGGCCTGGCTGTGCAAATTACGTACAAATAAGTTTCTTATTTTTATATACCTAAATGGACATTATTACTTTATTTTCTCCGTTATGTTGAGTCAGGATATATTTCGGTATTTAGATATTATTTTGTTTCTTGCGTTGAAATCTGGTAAGATTATGTAGTCTGATGGTATACCATCCCATTCAAGTGTTGCGACTGGAACTCATAAAAGAGTAGACCTAGTTATGCCAGGTTGGGGCTCATTTTATTTGTTTTGGTGAGACCCTACCACTGGTACTAGTGAAGTAACCTTCCAAGGTTATTCGATGAGTCTTGCTGGTACTCATATGTATGTTTGTACATAAGAGACCCTACCACTGCGTTTTATAAAGTAACCTTCCAGGGTTATTCAATGACTCTTACTGGTGCATGCCTAGCTCTACTCACATATGAGTACCAGCACTACCAGCAAGAGTCATCGAATAACCCTGGAAGGTTACTTCATAAGTTCCAGTGGTAGGGTCACTTATGTACAAACAAAATGAACTCAAACTCGGCATGCCTAGCTCTACTGATATATGAGTACCAGTAAGAGTCATTGAATAACCCTGGAAGGTTACTTCATAAAATGCAGTGATAGGGTCTCTTATGTACAAACAAAATGAGCCCAAACTCGGCATGCCTAGCTCTACTCACATATGAGTACCAGTAAGAGTCATTGAATAACCCTGGAAGGTTACTTCATAAAATGCAGTGATAGGGTCTCTTATGTACAAACAAAATGAGCCCAAACTCGGCATGCGTAGCTTTACTCACACATGAGTACCAGCAAGAGTCATTGAATAACCCTGGAAGGTTACTTCATAAGTTCCAGTGGTAGGGTCTCTTATGTACAAACAAAATAAGCCCAAACTCGGCATGCCTAGCTCTACTCACATATGAGAACCAGCAAGAGTCATTGAATAACCCTGAAAGGTTACTTCATTAGTTCCAGTGGTAGGGTCACTTATGTACAAACAAAATGAACCCAAACTCGGCATGCCTAGCTCTACTGACATATGAGTACCAGTAAGAGTCATTGAATAACCCTGGAAGGTTACTTCATAAAATGCAGTGGTAGGGTCTCTTATGTACAAACAAAATGAGCCCAAACTCGGTATGCCTAGTTCTACTCACACATGAGTACCAGCAAGAGTCATTGAATGACCATGAAAGGTTACTTCATAAGTTCCAGTGGTAGGGTCTCTTATGTACAAACAAAATGAGCCCAAACTCGGCATGCCTAGCTCTACTCAGACATGAGTACCAGCAAGAGTCATTGAATAACCCTGGAAGGTTATCTCATAAGTTCCAGTGGTAGGGTCTCTTATGTACAAACAAAATGAGCCCAAACTCGGCATGCCTAGCTCTACTCACATATGAGTACCAGCAAGAGTCATTGAATAACCCTGGAAGGTTACTTCATAAGTTCCAGTGGTAGGGTCTCTTATGTACAAACAAAATGAGCCCAAACTCGGCATGCCTAGCTCTACTCACATATGAGTACCAGCACTACCAGCAAGAGTCATCGAATAACCCTGGAAGGTTACTTCATAAGTTCCAGTAGTAGGGTCACTTATGTACAAACAAAATGAACCCAAACTCGGCATGCCTAGCTCTACTGACATATGAGTACCAGTAAGAGTCATTGAATAACCCTGGAAGGTTACTTTATAAAACGCAGTGGTAGGGTCTCTTATGTACAAACAAAATGAGCCCAAATTCAGCATGTGTAGCTTTACTCACACAAGAGTACCAGCAAGAGTCATTGAATAACCCTGGAAGGTTACTTCATAAGTTCCAGTGGTAGGGTCTCTTATGTACAAACAAAATGAGCCCAAACTCGGCATGCCTAACTCTACTCACATATGAGTACCAGCAAGAGTCATCGAATAACCCTGGAAGGTTACTTCATAAGTTCCAGTGGTAGGGTCTCTTATGTACAAACAAAATGAGCCCAAACTCGGCATGCCTAACTCTACTCACATATGAGTACCAGCAAGAGTCATCGAATTACCCTGGAAGGTTACTTCATAAGTTCCAGTGGTAGGGTCACTTATGTACAAACAAAATGAACCCAAACTCGGCATGCCTAGCTGTACTGACATATGAGTACCAGTAAGAGTCATTGAATAACCCTGGAAGGTTTCTTCATAAAATGCAGTGGTAGGGTCTCTTATGTACAAACAAAATGAGCCCAAACTCGGCATGCCTAGCTCTACTCACACATGAGTACCAGCAAGAGTCATTGAATAACCCTGGAAGGTTACTTCATAAGTTCCAGTGGTAGGGTCTCTTATGTACAAACAAAATAAGCCCAAACTCGGCATGCCTAGCTCTAATCACATATGAGTACCAGCAAGAGTCATCGAATAACCCTGGAAGGTTACTTCATAAGTTCCAGTGGTAGGGTCACTTATGTACAAACAAAATGAACCCAAACTCGGCATGCCTAGCTGTACTGACATATGAGTACCAGTAAGAGTCATTGAATAACCCTGGAAGGTTTCTTCATAAAATGCAGTGGTAGGGTCTCTTATGTACAAACAAAATGAGCCCAAACTCGGCATGCCTAGCTCTACTCACACATGAGTACCAGCAAGAGTCATTGAATAACCCTGGAAGGTTACTTCATAAGTTCCAGTGGTAGGGTCTCTTATGTACAAACAAAATAAGCCCAAACTCGGCATGCCTAGCTCTACTCACATATGAGTACCAGCAAGACTCATCGAATAACCTTGGAAGGTTACTTCACTAGTACCAGTGGTAGGGTCTCACCAAAACAAATAAAATGAGCCCCAACCTGGCATAACTAGGTCTACTCTTTTATGAGTTCCAGTCGCAACACTTGAACGGGATGGTATACCATCAGTCCAGATAATCTTACCAGATTTCAACGCAAGAAACAAAATAATATCTAAATACGGAAATATATCCTGACTCAACATAACGGAGAAAATAAAGTAATAATGTCCATTTATACAAAAGAAATTTACTTGTACGTAATTCGCACAGAATACGAGAAGTATCAAATTGATTTTAGCGAATATTTTGTATTCGTATATTGCTTTTTTCGTCTTCGGGCTGCAGCGACAAGCGACATTGAGTCCACTCCCGACGGCGCTCAAGCGCAGACTGAGATCTCATTGCAGAATTTGGATATATAAATCAAGAAAGTGGCTAAATAAAACGAACCTTATTGCCACATATTAAGACACACGTATGCGAGCAAAATAGAAGAAAAATGTAAGATGATTTTTTTGGTTTTTTTGAGTCAATTTACAATATTTTGAAAAAAAAATCTAATTGTTTTTGAGTTGACTATATTTACTACCTTATTCTATCTTTGAAAATCTAAATAAATATAAAAATAGAGAGAAAATTGTACCCAAAAATAGCAGTATATGCCTATTTTTGATTTAAGAGGCCGTTTCGAATCGATTTTACATTAATATTAATTAAATATTTTTTATTTATTTTCAAATTGATTTATAGATAAAAAAGTAATCAATTTATCGTAATCATTAGTTTTATTAGTTATTATCTAAAATTGTCGTAAAATGTACCGGAAATATGTGGTTTTTTGATACAAGCGTAAACGCGTCCTTAAGCATTATTTTTAAACGTTAATAAACCAGCGAAATACTGAAAACGCCAACCAATTTTATTTACCGGTAAATTATACATTTCCATATCAAGTTTAAGAAATTCAATCTGAATGAACATTGGAGTATATCCGGTATTCGTTTATTTCACGTGGTTCTTACCAAACGTCCAATCGAGATTAAACGTGAAGATATAAAACATTATAGGTATTCCGTAAAATATTAAACTTTCCATTTGCGGTCGAAATATCTGAATTTGGAATTGTGGCGGCGGCTTTGTGTCAGATTAATCAAACGGAATGTTTTAAAAATCTCTTGTGTATCCGTAGTTTATAATGAAGCCTTTGATTATCGAAAGTGAAAATGAAACTACGAGAATATAAATAAATTTTCATAGTAGACTTGTCATTCTACCACATGCCCACAACACCCTCTAGGCTCAACTAAGCAGAGCTTGTACTATGTAATTAAATTCACAGTAAATTATAAATTCACACACAAAAATATTTCACTTGAGCGGGAATCGAACACGCGGCTTTCGGCGTGGAAGTTGGTTGCACTACAGCCACACCATCGGGTCGCCGCGCGCCGTTGTATTTTCATTGTAATCGATTTCGTCATTTGTATGCTCAGATCATTGAATTATTACCTACAGAAAGTCAGTATTCAAACAACGCGAGCTCAGAAGTTAAGCCGAAAATTCGCTATGTGTGCGGAACTGTGCTGTGTTTACTTGCTGCATCACGCACACAGACGCAATTATAGAGTTGCCAGTTACAACGTCTTTCCCCTACAAATAGGGCAAATTCATAATTTTTGCACGAAATAAGTAATTGTATATTATAAATTCTAAAGTCACACTGTCTGCTTTTTAAGTTTTTACAACTGACTAACGATGGCTAAATCAATCTTGACGAAACTTACTCAAACGTGAGCACTAACAAGTGCCGAATGATTTCCTAGTTAAATGCTCTTTATAGTACATAAAAAAATATTTATGTATATTTGTGAGAAAAAATTATCAAAAATCAACAGCGAGTACTATGAGTTGCGCATGTTTTGCGAAGTTGCTATGGTGACCAAAAAAAGGCGAAAAGTTTAAAAATTCTAATATAATTCGGTCGGTAACGTCATTCGTTAAACAACGAAGTTAGTTACGCGTATCTACATTACAAGACAATACTAGACTTTAGATACTAGCCTTTCAATACAAAAACGGAAAAATCGAGTGCTTTGAGACAATGTCGTCTTAGCCGAGCTCGGCTAGAGCTTGACGTGACACATTTGTCGTAACCGATTGGTATGTACCAGCCAGCGGTGTTTGAAAGGTTAAGTTTATATATCTAACTACCTAAATCCTATTTTTATTATTACTATCAATAGAATAAATTTTGGTAAGGAATGTGTAAATTAAACTGGGACAATTTCACACCCAACTGGCAACACTCCGCTCGTACTTATTATGATTCACTGTATTTGTATTATTAGACAATCTACGTAATAAAATTTATGTCTGACCGGTGGAATGATACTCCAGCAACCTTATAATCTTTTTCTGAAGCATTGTGGCACAAAACACTGTACAATATGTCATAATTTCTATTATTTTGCGGGAGATGCTTACGCTACCGTGCGACTCTGACTACAGACAACGCGGCCGCCGATTGGGTCAGATCCTGACCCAAATGAACGGCGCGTATTGCGTGCGCGTACTTGGTTTCTGTAGGTAATAATTCAATGGCTCAGATCTTATAACTTGAGTGATCTAGTGGTTAGTGCCCTTTATTTCTAAGCCGGAGGTCGGGGTCGATTTCCACCTAGGACTACTTCTCATGCGATGAGCACGATTATTTGTTCTGTGTCTGACTGAAATCTTTCTTTGTATGTTCCTATTTATGATGATGTAAGTATGTATGTCATAGTACTATCTCAGCTTAGTTTGTGATCAGATGAAGGTTTGGTACCATACCATAGCATATTATCATTACCACACAGGGTTATTTACACAAACATATCCGACATGAAGTTTATACACCGTTTATGGCACAGCACTGACTTTCCGATACTATATTTAAAACAAAGGTAAAAAAAAGGCATATAGTTGGTCGCGGATGTTTTTCATATGGTTGAGTTTATATTGACGATTAACTTAGCAAATTTCATCGTAATTTTATGCGGTGAATCGCTGTGCGTCCAATGACATTTGTCAGGAACAAATTCGAGTGGACCGATCTTTTACTTAATCGTCATGTATTATAAAAGGTACCGATGGAATTGCGTGCCCTCGACGTAAGGTAGCGTTTAGCTATAAATGACAAACGAACGGTCAGCCATCAAAAGTTGAGAACTCTATAAACGTAGCTTAGCTCTACCGATCTATAACGAACAACAAGTTAAAACACCCTTGAAGTGCTAAAGTTAGATCTAAAATTTGTCTGCATGGTTGGAGTAATGGTTTAAGTGGCCGCTTTGCCGCTTCATACTGCGGGGAGTGTTGTGGGTTCGATTGCCACACGGAACAACACTTTGTGTGATACATAAATTGTTGTTTCGAGTCTGGGTGATGATTGTGTCCTTTGGTTGTATGTTTGTCAAGTCCCCTGCGACTCAAGATTTATTTCTAGCGCGGGAGTAATCTTATTTATTTATTTATATTGGCACACCAATAGCTTTTAGGCGAAACATACAATAACTTAACTTCTAATAAAATCTTAACTATCTGGCCTAAGAGCTGATAACAGGTGTGAGACAACATTTACCATTAACAAGTATTTACTAAACAAAATAATTACAAATAAAAAAAAGTTAAGTCTTAAAAAAGATACCTTATCGCACAGTAGAATACTTATGGTGTGCGATTGGAAGGTTGACTTTCGTCACCCATGCAAGGGTCTGAGTGAACGTAACTTAACTCTATCGATCTATTATGAACAGCAAGTTAAGTCACGTGATAAGTACTTAAGCTCGCACAGTTGAATATTGAGTTGTGATTGGAAGGCGTTGTAAATGCTCATTCATTTAACTTTCAGAGTGATAACAAGCAAGAATAATATTTTGTAGCAATAACAAACCTATTTAGAAATTCTCTTAGTATTGAGTTCGGTCTATTCTTGTGTTTATTTATTTACGTTGGTTCACCAATAATAATTGTTTACATCACAACAACTTTTTAAATAATTACACAAACAAAATAGATAGGCTTAGTCTTGTAAATTCTGCGTATAATGTAAAGTAGTAAAGACAATATTTATTGATTGTACTAGTTTCCGCGCGGCGGCCTCGCCTGCTTAGTTGTCGGTTAAAATGATACAAAAATGTAGCCTAATGTATGTGTCCTTTTACTGCAAAGTTTCGTCAAAATCAGTATGGCAGTTTTTGTGTAGGTATATAACCATTATCATATTCTTCACATATTACTGAGTAAATGGCGTAGCTGCTGGCGTCCTCTAGTAAGAAAATAAAGTTGCTCGTGGAATAGGTACTGAGCGGTAAAGATTGGCCTGTTTGAGTACGTTACCACAGAATAATTAATAGTACTAACACGTTACGCTAGTTTTTTTTATGGACTCACGCCTGCATCTCCGAAGGGGTAGGCAGAGGTGTAATATTACACCCACATATCGCAATGAATTGTTTAGGTCCCACGTAATAGGGGGCGAGCCTATTGTCGTTACCGGGCACATCACCAGGCTCCGTGCAGTCCGTGCTGCTACTGAGAATTCGGAAAAACCCAGCAACACTTTTTCCCGACTCCTCAATCGGAGGTTCCGGGTTCGATTCCTCAATCGAACCTGGAACCTCCGATTAGCAGTCGCATACGCTATCCATTGGACCGCGGAGGCAGTACGACTAGTTATGTTATTGTTTGGCTTATCCATGTTTCGGTATGCCAAAACAGACACCTGATACCTACTTGTAAGTACATATTTGTATAGTACTCACTGTAACCGTGAACACTTGTTTCATGTGTTTAACACCTTAACCATATCTTTTACATCTTGTAAACACTCTTGTGACAGTCATTTACCTGCTATTTTCAAACATCTAATTACACAGGTACGTTTGGTATAAACATTTTGTTGCGATTTTCAGAAACATGTTTATTTTATTATACAACATTTACTACGGAGAGATTCATGCAGTGAAATGTCATGTGCTAACTTAAAATAACATATTCAATAGAAAGTAACGATACACGGCAACTCGTCAAGTTAGAGACTTTGATCTTTGTACCGTTCTTATGACGTAGGAAATAAGTATCAAACTCGTATTGCAAGTGTAAAATTTGATTTGTTGTCGTGCGTAAATAATTGCCTTTTTTAAATACCATTAACAATAAATAGGTCAGTACGATCAAATTGAACGTTTTTGTTTATAATCGGACGTGTCCATCACTACCGTTGCATTTCCCTTATCTGCTCGGAGTGAACCTGAACCTGAACTAACAGTTAGTTCAGGTCTAGCTCGTAAGTTCTTCAGTGCGAAATACTCAGGTTTTGGTAGATTCCTTTTCGGCACTTTCGACTGG
This sequence comes from Euclidia mi, assembly GCA_944739405.2. Taxonomy (NCBI): domain Eukaryota; kingdom Metazoa; phylum Arthropoda; class Insecta; order Lepidoptera; family Erebidae; genus Euclidia; species Euclidia mi. The sequence continues at coordinate 18,959,444 of OX123189.2, forward strand.
CGCAATACAGCAGAAACGTCTTGACGTATGGCCTCGAAATCTTCCTTACTCACATTGTTCTTGACTAGACAATCTTCAACTTTGCAAATAATGGTCTCATACTCGTACGGTATTCTGGATGGAGTTATCGCATAATTTAAACCTCCGTTCAATACATTTTCAGTGTTTTGATCTAACGTGTGTTTTGACAGATTGACAACTGTTTGTCTATGGTCGGCGGACGGTAGCGTGTGATTGGTCCGTGCAAAAACGTTCTGTTTCATTTTGTACTGGTCATTTGATTTTTGTTGTAATTTTTCAAATTTTTCTATTTTGTTACGTTTATACGCGTAATATTTTGATGTTTCTCTGTTATTTATTGCATTTATGCATTTTTTAAAATCAAATGGAGTTATCAATCTGTATATTTCGTTAGACAAATTCTCAACATTTCTATTTATTCTGCGTAAGTCAGCGCGGTGTTCGTGTATCTTTTGAATGAGTAACTTATGACTTGCCTGTTTTAAGATCTTAGCGCTCCCACGTATGTCCTTCTTGGCTGATATTTTGCAGCATGTTGGGATGAGATCGTGATCACGGCATCTCTTCAAGAAATTTAACGATGTTATAGGCATTCGACTAAAGGAACATATAGCTGACATTAAACACAAACGCTCGACGAAGTCTGCTGTGTGTGAACATGTAGAACAAGGAACCAACCATTACCTGCGATTTGATAAACCACAGATACTCGCAAAAGAACACCGCTTTATTCCAAGAATGATACGAGAAGCTATTGAAATTAAAAAACATCCTAATTTTAATAAGGAAGATGGTTGGAATGTTCCTCCAGCTTGGGACCCTGTTATCAGGCTAATGAAACCCAAGAAGGACAAAGTCACCAGAAGACATCAAGACACAGTGAGCACATTCTGCGTAGATAGTAACACCAATAGTTGAAAAATGTTCGGGTACTTTGAGATAACTTTTATATTCAAGACAAAGACAAATACCACCTCAGTCTGCCGTGAACATGAATCCTGTAAAGAATTCGAAACGTCGGCTAGTAATAAAAATGTAGTTTCTAGATCATTCGGTTTAATAACTTAGTAACCAGTGAAACCAATATAACGCGATAAAATCCGTAAACTGTAGTTTAATTTCAATCTGAATAGTTTAGTTGACAGATGAGCAAATCAACTTAATAATAAGATATAAAAGCCAGTGTGGAGGAAGAAAGGTGTGGTGTTCCTCCAACTAGAGGGAGGATCCTCTAACCAGGCTTGGTGATCGTGCCTGGTGGACTGTCAGTCCGACGGACGTATTTGAGAAGTTGTATATATGCGTCGTAGCGCGTGAAAGTTCAAGTCATTGGTTAGATGGCGCTGTGATATGTGCTATGTAGCTGATCGCTACATCACTCCCCCCCAAGACCGGAGGTCGATCTTGAAGGTGATGGGTCAGTTGTCGATGCTTCTGAGGAGCGTGCCAGTGTAGAGTAGATAGATAGATAGATAGATAATATTCTTTATTGTACACCAAAATAAACTACATTTCTAAAGTATCTTAAAACTACAATTTATGTACAATCGGCGGCCTTATCGCCAAGGGCGATTTCTTCCAGGCAACCTTAGGATGGACAGAAATGATGTGAGATGTTTTGTGACGATGGTGTAGCTATATGTAACTAAATCTAGAACCAAAGATTTCAATAATATACTAATATACACATATACAATTATTAATTATATATATATATATATATATACACACACATATGTATATAAAATATATACATAAATATATACCAGTATCCATAATGGTTATACCAACCTGAGACAATAAAGATAAATACATACCTACTATATGCACATATACAATGAATAGCGATATACTAAATAATACAGATACAGCGAATATAAGTGTCAAAGATAGACGATCACTACATCAATGTACCTACACATCAAGTTACCTGATTTAAATACTGATTTTTTATCATTCCTTTGAATATATTTAAGGAATCTGCTCTGCGAGTTTCTAATGGTAAAGCATTCCACAGGCGCACAGCCTGAGCAGTGAAAGATTTGTCGAAATAGTTAGTAGAATGCTTCGGCATCTCCAGCGTAAGATCTTCAGACGACCTCAAGGACCTTAGATGTGTGTCATGAAGGAACTTAAATCGTTCTTTGAGATAAGAGGGAGTACTAGGATTAAATAGAACATTATATAACAACGTAAGAGTGTGAGTATTCCTGCGAAGACGAATTGGCAGCCACCTGAGTTTATTGCGAAAATCAGAGACGTGATCATATTTGCGCAATCCAAATATGAATCGAATGCAAAAGTTTTGGAGACGCTCAAGTTTATCTAGCTGCTCTTCAGTGGGGTCGAGATAGCTGACGTCGGCATAGTCAATAACAGGCAGTAGCAGAGTTTGAGCAAGCGCAATCTTAGTGGTGATCGGCAGAAAATTGCATAATCGCCGCAACGAACCTGCTGATGCAAACAGTTTGCGACTGGTTTCTTTTATTTGCGATCTCCATGACAAAGTTTCGTCGAAGTATATGCCCAGGTTTTTAACAGTTTTGGCGAAAGTTAGTTCCTTTCCATCAAAACTGATTTTTGGTAGAAGGGGCCAACTGATTTTCGAAACTAGTTTGGGGCTGCCGATAATGATAAGTTGTGTTTTTTCGGCATTCACTATCAGTCCATAATTCTTAGTCCACTCACAAATCTGCGCTAAGTCCGTATTTGTGGTAGTGCAGGCTTCTGCTAACTTATTTAAGAAAGCCTGCGTATAAATCTGCAAATCATCTGCATAAAGGTGGTAGGAAGAAAGTAAGTGGTTTGAAATGGAGTTAATAAATATCGCGAAGAGTAAAGGAGATAGCACGCCACCCTGTGGCACACCGGCATTTGTATTTGACCAAGTGGAATATTTGTCTTCGATGCGTATACGTTGCCGGCGACCAAACAGGTAACTATGAAACTAATCAATTGCCGATGGAGATACGTTAAGAGAGCGTAGAATGCCAAGTATGATGTGAAAATCTACGGTGTTAAAAGCATTGCTAAAATCAAGTAAGGACAAGATCGTAAGATTTCCATTATCCATGCCTAGCCTAATATCATCAGTTACGCGAACCAAGGCAGTGACAGTACTGTGGCCGGGACGGAAACCGGATTGGAAGGGATTTAGGAGTGCATTTCTATGTAGGGAGGTACTGAGTTGTGAGTGAACTAGACGTTCAAGGACTTTAGACAGGAAGGGTAAAGTGGATATGGGACGATAATCTGAGAAGGAACTGGGTTTGGGTTTCTTGGGTAAGGGGAGTATTAGTGCATCTTTCCAATCGGATGGAAAGCTACCATTGGCAATGGAATGATTAAGGATATGACATAGGATTGGAAGAGTTTCCTCCAGGATGGGAAGGATCATTTTCCGACTGATACAATCGCTGCCGACTGCATTGGACGTTAGTATACTTCTTAACGTCACAAGCGGTAAATTGTCTGAAAAAAAAGGGAGAATAATCTGGTGTTGGTAAGGAAGAAAGATAAGCTAAAGTAGTTCTTTTTGTATTGTCATCAAATTTTGACGAAGAAGAGATATGTGTATTAAGAGAGTCAAGGTTGATGTTGTTTGAAATTGATGGGTGACGTGTCTTGCCAACTCCCAAAGTTTTAAGAAATTGCCAGACCTTTGCTGGATCACCGTTTTCAACGGAGGATTGTATGTGTTGGCGTTGTGCTTTCCTACACACCTTGTTACAGAGATTTCGAATAGCCACGTATTTTTCTTGTTTAACGGGAGTAGGATTTTGCTTCAGTTATGCCTTGGCGGCGGCTTTCTTTGCCATGATCTTCTTGATGTCCTCCGTTAGCCAAGGTGCTGGTGAATGCTTTAATTTAATAGGGCGAATCGGAGCATGCACGTCGTATAGCTGAGTGAGATTATTAGTTAAGATACGAACTTTAGTATTAACACACTCTGAAGTGAACAAGGGCTCCCAGTCAATATTGCTGGCATCCTCACGCAATCTGTCGTGATCCATACCACCAAAATTGCGTTGCAAGACCACCTTCGGCTTCATTTTGGGTGGGCGTATTTTGTACGATAGAAAGATAAGATCGTGGTAGGAAAACGCATCTGCCGTATATTGACCATGCTTATGGACAAAACTAGGAGAAGACACTAAAATAAGGTCAAGAAGAGAAGGAGTACAGTTCGGAAAGTGATGAGTAGCGTTTAACTCTAAGATAGACAAGAGATAGATACCGCTAGTTCCAGTGGGTCGGAACTGTGTGCAGTGCGCGGTGAGCTATCCTAGTGAGTCGGGATAGTGGCTTCGCAATGGTCCCACGGTGAGTCGGGGAGAGGTTGCGAAGGTGCTGCGCAGTGAGTGTCCCACGGTGAGTCGGGGAGATGCTGCGAGGTTGCTGCGTAGTGGCTGCGTAGTTGCTGCGTAGTTGCTGCGTAGTTGCTGCCAAGTGGTTGCGTAGTGGCACTGCTGCGTGGACGGGAGCGATGTGCGCTGCTTACGAGGACCGTGTGTGCAGTGTGGTGTGCCTAGACGCTGGAGTGGCTGCAGGGAAGACCAGGCATGCAAGCCTGCATGGCCTGTAGTTGGTCCCTGGCCGAAGATGCTGGCTGGCAGCGACTTGATTACCGCCCATCGGGTGAAGTGCGGAGTGAGGCGAGGCGAGGATGATGACGAAGTTGCTGCTGCTGATCTGACCGGTGAAGGTTGCTTCAGATCACGTCGGGAGCTGCTGGTAATCTGACCGCTGAAGGCTGCTTCAGATCATGTCGGGAGCTGCTGGTAATCTGACCGGTGAGGGTTGCTTCAGATCACGTCGGGGTCACCAATGTGGAGGAAGAAAGGTGTGGTGTTCCTCCAACTAGAGGGCGGATCCTCTAACCAGGCTTGGTGATCGTGCCTGGTGGACTGTCAGTCCGATGGACGTATTTGAGAAGTTGTATATATGCGTCGTAGCGCGCGAAAGTTGATAGCGCGGTTCAGGATTTTCGAATTTGGCGGGTCGTCTTCGATAGGTGCGGTCGTGTCGTAGTAGTTCCGTCGTCATTGGTTAGATGGCGCTGTGATATGTGCTATGTAGCTGATCGCTACATTAGTATTTTTATATATACAAATACTATTAAAATATAAAACTGATAAGAAAATGAAAAACTGATAAACAGTAGTTATACATTTTTATAAGAAATGGTTACGTTTTCAATCTAAAATAAGCAATATATGTATATTTAGCTCATATATTTAGCGGTAAAAGTACAAACAAGTAATTTCATAATTGTTATATCCGTGTATAAGTCTAGTCCGATGTTTGTAATTACATTACCACGTTGGCCATTCGTGAGTATAAATAATACATTCAAACTAAGTCATAATCGTGTCACGTATATGTACATAATCTCTTACTACATCTTTTCTTTATAATTATTTCATATTTTATTACTTTCATTTCTTTTCATTATTATAAGTATAATCATACCTACATTAAGTCACATTTTTATAAATCTCTATAACATATCAGTTCTTTCACTAAAACGACTCGCGTATATCAAGATACTGGATAAAACTTTAGCAGGCTTACTTTTCCAGGTAGTAGAGCCTTGCTGATTTCAGCACGAATGGGCCGGCTCGACCGGGGAAGTACTACTCTCTCCTAGAAAATCGACATAAAGTAACAGTACCCAAACTTTTGCGTTTCGTTCGGTGAGTGAGAGTGCCGGAAGCCCATCCCCTATTCCTTCTCCTTCATCCCATTCCTCCTCCTGTCTCTTTTCCCAACCCCAAAGGGCGGCAACGCACTTGTGACTCCTGTGGTGTTGCTTGTGTCCATGGGCGGCGGTAATTGCTTACTATCAGGCGATCCGTCTGCTTGTTTGCCGCCTAATTTTATATTAAAATAAAAATATTATACTCGGTTTTAATAACCTTCAATACATTAGTACAATAGTGTATTTTCCTCAAATCCTCATATATTTCATGGTATATAGCGGTGCCCCCCGTGGGATCTCCACCTTGTCGTGGTGGGGGGCTTAGTAACCGTGGATTGGTCACCCGCGGTGAAGCTAAGAGGGATCCAGGAGGGGACGCTCCGCGTGGGCTTGACGGAGGCCTGCGCAGGATGCGTCCAAAGGGCGGGTACGAGGGACAGTTCTTCTGTCCCTCGCAGTCGGGTGCGGTCGCGGGAGGAGAGGCGTGTCGGTGTTGCGTTGCCGCGCCCCCTATCTCCCGCAACCAAATGGAGGCGCACCATCGTTGCGTCGCGGTGGGGTCGCAGAGGAAGAGGAGATGCGGTGTTGCGTTGCCGTTCTCCCTATCCTCTGCGGCCGCTGAGTGTTTTGGCGGCGGAGCCCAACACCTTCATCCGCCGCCAAGGTGGTTTTGTTCGGGGCCCGCCTGACCATCTGGCGGGCCAATACCCGTCGGGGGGTAGCGAGGAATGCTTCAGCGATACCCGACCCTCCGACATACGGGTACGTGAGGAATACGGGTTGATTTTTAGTCAGCAAGAGTTTGACAGTCCCCTTCGCCCTTCCCCCAGGGCGGAGGGACTCCATGAGGATTTTCCAACACGACACCAAAAAAAAAAAAATATTGTATATAGCGGTACATATTTTAATTTGGTTTTTAGAAATTCTACATACAAGTCGTGGTTAATCACTTCACTTACCAGTAAAAATAATAACCACCAAATAATAATGCATAGTCACTAAGTTTTTTCATAAATATTTGCTAATAATAATACAATCATTATGTGAAAGTACATTAAAATATCAGCTTATCTGCGCATAACGTAATTACGTATATTGTAAGTGCACCATATTTAGTATGGAATACAACACATAACATCTTTCTCGGTATCAGTTAGCAATAAGATAGATACTGGTGTCAAATGTATAGGTAGCGCTTTGGCTTTGGAATACCGAACAACCTTGCATGATATTATAACGAGTTTAAAAAAAAAAATGTTAGTACACGAATTAATTACTATTTTTATAAACCAGTTTAAAGAGATTTCTGTTATTATAACCACTTAACACTTTTTAGAACGATTTGGAATAACGCGCACTATAGTATCTTTTTCACTCACATTTTTTTACAAAACTTTGCCTTTAACACATTACAAACACCTTTCACGAAATTTGTTCCGACTTCATAACAGTTATTTAACGAATTTCTTGAATTCTGCGCCGGTAACGTGATAGGCGGATTCATAGGTGGCCTCCCTTTCCTATCCATAGGTATAAGTACCTACTTCTCTCTTGGGTATGGTATTCCAGATACCAAATTTCCAACTGGCAATCCTTGATGTTCTCCACTTTCTTTGGTCTCCAAATACTCTTTACTCCAGATTCTTTATCCATATCTTGATGAAATACTCGCTAACTATAGTACTTCTCTAAGCTATCCAATTTTGTTCAAGGCACCCGCAATACACTCGCTTTGTCTTTTTTTTCTTTCGCCGCCTCATTTTGCCGATAAAACAGTTATTTATGTAAAAACAGTTCCCAAAAACTTTTGGTATAAACGTAGTACGATATTACGATTTTAGCCAGGTAAGCGCGTTACGTCATTTGCACACGCAGGGTCGCCATGTAGGGATAGATGCGCCGGGGCACACAAGTGAAACTCAAGACGTCTGTAGATACACTCTCCATTTAGTAAGAAGCACACATAATATATAGGAAGGTGTCACTACACTACAGAGAACTGAGAGATAAATTATACCACTGGCTGCTCGAATAATACTCTTTATTTAATAAGAAGCACACATAATATATATAGGAAGGTAGCACTACACTACAATATGATTAATAAAGGCATAATTATTGCCATCTGCCATGTTTAACAGGTTCCCTGTCCCGTGTATGATACAGGGGACTAATATGATTCATACCAATTGATTTTCTATTGTGTCCAGCGCCGGACAGCGAATGGGTTAATTATAGTGATTGTAAACTATAAGCTTTGTATATAGAATTCGATTTTTATAGATAAAGGTAGATTTATCTACTTAAGTATATCTATCTAATTCTCAGGCATAAAAGTAAAAATACTCTACGTTAAAATAAATAAGTAATTTAAAATTAATAAAACTGCACTACACGAATTAAATTTTAAGCGGTTTACACAAACTTTGCTTAATAAAGTAGTTAACTTAGTTTATTAAAGTAGGTGGTGTAACCGAATCCAATTTATATGTTAGTTTTTCATACAACTAACAAAAAAAACTTTGGTTATAATTTTACATTAAAATGCTGGTTTAATTTTAGTGAACACTTAAGTCTACTTTTGGGTTAACAATGGTTTATTTGGAGTCATCTTGCTTAAATCGGATAGCAAAATGTTAAGCGGTTTACACAAACTGTGTTTAGTAAAGTAGGTAACTTAGTTTATTAAAGTAGGTGGTGTAACTACAATGTATGTCTTGGTATTTCATACAACTAACAATAAAACCTTGGTTATAATTTTACATTAAAATACGGGTTTCATTTTGGTGATCATTTACTATTATTGTCTGTTATATGTCACTATATCTGGTGGTAAGTTAAACATAAGCCATTAATAACACGGCTTTACTAAGATCAAAATGAAGTCTATCGAAAAGCCTGCGATAAGTCATAGTTTAAGGTTCTACATGTGCAGAACTGCAGAATATGAAATACCTTTAACGTGTGAAACTTTAGTATTTTATAAATTTAGATTAATTAATTCATCAGAAACTTGTGACACGATATTTTTATGTGAAGAATTTAACTAACTTAAATCGTCCTTAGGAATTATATAATCTATTGCTGAAAACCGTACAAATATCTGTTCGGTAGTTTTTTAGTTTTTCGCGTCCATACAGACAGACAAGTTTGCGGCGTGACAGGAGGACACAATCAGAATTTCATATTTATATTAATTTCTATGGATAGTTAACAGCGATAGCCGAGTGGATATACCAATAGACTGCCATGCAGAGGGTATCGGGTTCGAATCCACGGCGCGCACCAATGACTTTTCGGAGTTATGTGCGTATTGAATTGTTAATTATCGCTTGTCCCGTGCCTCGGAGAGCACGTTAAGCCCTCGGTCCCGGTTGTCATGAAGATCTTTGACAGTCGTTAAAGGGCGTCAGTACCTTCTAAATAAACTGACACTAGTCTAAACCATGGAATATCGCTATCCCTTCGGGTTGCGGAGGTCAGACAGGCAGGCGCTCCGTGGAAAAGCTAATATTCAGCCAAATCCGGTTAGACTAGAAAGCGGACCCGAGATTGAAAACTGGGATAACGCTAAGAGGATGATGATCTATGGATAGTTAACAAATTAGGTAGAAATTGTTGCATCCACGATGTCTATAGTACTTACTCCAAAAATATCAAAATACGTATTCAAAGACAAAACATACAAAAATATCTTAGATAGGAACTTATATTTATTCATGCAAACATGAAAAGTTCCTTTCATGATATCAAATAAAACATTCAACAGCCACTTCCTCCATTTACCTACTAAAATAGGTACTACTAGTTAGGTAGTTCCTTTTTGTACCGTTGCCTGACGTATTTGGTAATTCTTAATGAAGATATTACCGCTTTTCCCGCAGGCTCCCGCTAAGTAAGACGCTCGTTAAAATCTTGTGGTGTAGTAGTGAGCCTCTGTTTCTTGTTATTGGTAAATACGTTTCTACGGAGCCTACATTAATATAGTACAAGTTACATTGTAAACAAAGGAATATTTCTTATTTTCTGCTGATGCCTATGTCAAATATATGATCCACTAGAAGCGAAGAAGTTAACCGAGCGATAGGTTTATGGTTACTGCGGACTAGTGGGTTAATTGGAATGACCGGGTTAAATTCTCGAATTCTGCCCTTTGAGATATTGACCTGAGCTACGGTATTAAGCTTTTAAAATTGGTTGTAACTGAGTTGTAATATGGTATATTTATAAAGAAAAGTAAATAGTCCATTACTGAATATTAGCACATGTTGTAAGTTATTATCGTAATTCATATAGTTTATAAAGCCCTTATCCTCTAAAAAATTAATCGAAAATGGAAACATTAAGCCGTTCTGTTAACCATTTATAAGTTAATATTTATAATTTAATATTTATTATTTATAATTTATTTTTTAATATTCAGCTACTTTCCATGTAAAAATAAATAAAAGATAAAATAAAAACAATGAACAACTGACGTTGTTACGAACTTTTCGGATCATAAACCAATTTTACACGTAGGCTGTGTTAAAACGACTCTTTGAAAACTGGTATTGAAGTTTCAATTCGGATATGTAAATTGGATTCAAGTTAAAATTACAGAAAGCATCCCTGTGTCTGGTAACGCAATGACAAGATCTGTAATAGCCTTAATAAAGAGGACTCTGGCACAACATTAATTTTATTGTCCGCCAATATAAGTAATAGACTACAGGCCCATGTCCGAAAATGGATGGGTCATATGAACCACCAGGTGACATATATAGGACGATATAAGAGCATAATAGGATTCAGCACTATGCCGTCACTTGCAAGCTGTCCAACTGAGTGCTGGTGAGAATTCAAAAGTGCAGGTAGAGTGAGTACATTTTGGTCATATATTTTTGTACGGCATTTTTACCATCGATAGAGCCATAGAAAATAATAAGAATGCGCACAGTGCCGTAAAAAAATGGTTCGCCACAAAGTCGGTATTTTTTTTTTTTCCGACAATTTCCAGGGTAAATTTGGTTATTTCATTCTGTACGGCATCAGTTTCATGCTGTTTTAATACAGCTTCTAATCCATTATTCCGCAACGCCGTACAAAAATCATGCAACAAGGGGAAAAGTCGAGGGTTGCAACCTGCTCTCTTTCCGTGGTGGGGGGGGGGGGGGGGGTTTGATTTGAAACAACATAAAATTAATTTATTTTGAAAGTATTATACGGATAGATAATATTTTTTACATGCCGTACATTTTCGTTGGTCCATAGGTTTGTAGGAAAAAAAAAACTCAAAATCCATTGAACAAAATGTAAGAAAAATCCATATAACGAAATGTAAGGTGAATTCATGACGATATTTTTTATACGGTATTAAGATAGTTTATTTGTACTTAATGCAATAATTTATAAAAAAGTAAATGCCGTACAAATCTGAAAGTTCATATTGAAAAAAAAGTAACAAAAATATTAAATAAATATAATTTACATATAGGTATATCGCTTACGGAGCGACGTTCTGTTACGACGTTTAGCATTTGTAGGCATATATCTACACCTGCCTACCTGTTAATTTAAATAAAAACCTTATTTTGTATTATCATCTTTAAATATATCGATTTTTCAAAAAAATCGTTGTTTTATTTATTCACATCATTACAATGAAAGAAATCAATTATACACCGCTATTTTTTAATTAGTACAAAAGCCTTAAGGACAGATTAGCGAAGATATTATTATCATATATGTGACGTAAGAATTTCATAATATCAATAAAGAGCAAAGTTATTATCATTTGTTTATTGTAGAAAATCTCACTTAAATCATAGTCATATTTTACAATCCATTCACTAATTCATTGATAATATTCCATCCAGCTCATTCGCATTCTCTCTGTCGCACTTATGATGTAGGTAGCCATAGAAAATAAAATGAAGAAAAATAATAAGTGTAGGTAGTTATTTTTTAATTTTGTTAATTCTACCCTCTCCTTCATACTTCATTCGGGCTTAGGACCGGTAAAATTTATCGTTTAACAAGTAATTAAATACGAAGGTATGTAATTAGAAAGCAAACAAATATCAAAATAAAAGAAGGTGTTCTGGACTAAAAGAAAAGAGTAATTTTGGCGTATTTATGAAGTTAGAATCATCTGCTATTTACAAATATTATTTTATCATCATCATGTCAGCCTAGAGACGTCCACTGCTGGACATAGGCCGTCCTCAAGGTGTGTGGAGAACACAGACCGATTTTGAGCCACCCGCATCAAATGATTATTTACTTAAGTACGTATTATTTACTAAACTTACAAGTATTTCCATTGTCCTTCGAAATGTTCACCACCGTTGTCAAAAGCATCCAATATGCACTGTTTTAATTGTTTGACACTGACCGGATCACTTTTGTACACTCACAATAAGATGTCCATGGGTACACAGCTGCACTTGCGATTTTTCCACTCAAAAAGTACGCACGAAGCATAGCTACATACTCCCGTGATATGAACTGATATGATAGGCCATCGCGTCGGGCAAACGTAGACAAACAATTAACTTTTGCAACGAAATTACATATGCTCACTTTTGCTAGCAATTTAGTACTGTTTGTCGCATCGTCGGGGCGTGGCGCAGGCGCAGAGTGTGGGGGGGAGGGGAATTTATAAATGGTTCATTTTACTATGATACTCGTACTCGGGTCGGTCATAGTATTAGTATTGCATTTACCAATTATCACGTATTTTTGTGGACAGTTTTGAGACAGTTTTGGGACTTAGTGATTTTATTTTTTAACTACATAAATATGATCAGTTAAAGATACTTAGTGCTGTGTTAAATTTTTTGTACTAATAAAAAAATTGCGGTGTATACATGTACCAATAATGTTTGAAGTATATATTAAACCAAGAAGTATACAAAACTGTTGATACTGGGATTTACAGTTTCAATTCTTAGATATTATATACACACCCTTTCACTTCAGTTAGAAGTCATAATGATTTTATCATATTATCAATTGTTCTCTTCAAAAATATGTTAATACCGTACAGTATCAGATCGGCATAATGTACTGCACCCTTAAAATGGTAGCGTCATTTTCATCAGCCTAAAAGATATGGTCTGCATTAAAATGTACGGCATCATTTTTTTCTAATTTATTTATCTTAATACTATTTAAAACAAGGGGAAAATGTAGAAAATTGCAATATTTATTTAATCTATGAAACATTGTTATGAAATTATTGTTTGAATTTATGTGTAAAAAGCCACTTAGTTATAGTTAGTTTTAACAACATTTATATTTATTATCATCTATGAATATTTAAACTTTTGCAATAATTTAAAGAAATTCAGTTTTTGTATTTCTCTATAATTTTTTTAGAACAGTTTCTTTTGAACGGCAATACTATATAACAATTGTATTTTACTATATCATGTTAAAAAAAAAGTTGCCGTACAGAGTCAATTTTTTTACAGATTTATAAATCAAGTATACCATGAAATTAAGATAATTATTAAAATACATTCAAATGAACAATAATCTTTTGACGGCATTATTTTTAATAGTACTTTTGAGTGCTAAATAATGTTTTGGAACCGAAGCCGTACTTTTTCATACAACTAACGGACACAATGAACATCCGGACTCGAAACAACAATTTATGCATCACACAAAGTGTTGTCTCGTGTGGGGATCGAACCCACTACACTTCGGCACAGTGTCAAGCGGAGAGGCGGCTGCTTAAACCACTACGCCAACCGTGCAGTCAATAATGGATTAGAAGCTGTGTTGAAACAGTATGAAACTGATGCCGTACAGAATGAAATGACCAAATTTACCCTGGAAATTGTCGGAAATAAAAAAAAATTACTGACTTTGTGCCGCACCATTTTTTTACGGCACTGCGCGCTTTCTTATTATTTTTCATGGATCTATCGTAGGCGATGTTTTCCTACGACAATGACGTTTTATGTCTGTATCTTTTTCGTACTATAAAGGAACACAGTGCGATGTTTTTGCTTCCATTTTTTATGCTTAATCTGACGATGTATTGGTGCAACATTGTCGTGAAAGTAGAAAAGGGTCCGTACTATGTGACTGAATAGATATACAAAATAATTGCTATCTCTTTTTATTACTGTAGTGGCAGTAACGTAGACAGAGAATCCTATAGACACCGGCAAAGCGTGTCACAGAAAGAGACAAACATAGTACGTCACTCTAAATTCAGGGTTACCGCGTAAGGCAAGAATTACTCCTATTTATTGATACAATTAGAAAATAATATGAAGTCCGGAAAAGTAACACTGCCTTATTGATTTTATCGGCATAGGATAGATATAAGATACGGGGATGATAATATTATGCTGTCAAACGCAAACTAATTTAGTTGTTTCCTCAGTCAAAAATAAATTATCTCGACTTTTCAATACAATAAAATATTCAAATACAATCCCACTTTCATTCATTATTTTGATGATATACTTAATTTTCGAATTGTTCTAATTAATTTACATAAAATAAGTAGGTATGCTATTTGACGCAAAAATGTGATGACGTCATATGTTGCTATTTCAATGCAAAATTCATAAAAAAGTATAGTTTTTGACATTCGTTGTCGGTAGTTAAACTGCCATTTCATGGGTGGTTATGTATGTACGTCCTGGATTTGTGAACAAATAATACAACTTATTTATTTATGATTAATTTTTATGTATATTTGATTGTACACATTGTTGTCCTTTGAATAAAACAAGCTTCGTATGAAAGTTTCTAATTCTTTGCTTGGGTTCAAATCCTTTTGTTGCGTGATGTATACGCAGTTCAAAATAAGGCATGGCAATGGCCTTAATAAGTAAAACTTTATGGTTACCAATAAATGGTTGACTTTCAAAATGATCCAATATAAATGCATCGTTTGAAAGTCGTGAAAATAAGTTTTTGTAACATATTTTTTTCGGCAAAGAATGATAATCCTTCAGTAGAATGGACCTTGAATATTCTTTCTGCCAAGTTACATACTATGAAAACGTGACGGGAAGGATAAATAAAGCCACCATCTATTTTAAATATAATACCTAAATAAATCCTCATGTTCAGGAAAACTGAAACAAACCATTCAAACTATGATATACTTTTTTAATAGGCACTGTAAATCTCAAAATATTATACCCTATTTTAATTACCCTCAAAAGAGGGTAATTATTTAAAGAAAAGTTGGCAACACCAAAGATTTAATTTATTGAATTATTTAGAATTTATTATTGTTATTTTAGTGCTTTTAACACAAGTCTCAATAGTTCACAACACAATATAGCTCGAATTACTTTATTTTAGCACGTAAAAACTGTATTTTTTATGGAGACGATAGCTGCCTACACGTCAGCTGTCAAACTTTGTTTAGCTAAGTAGTTAGCATACCTACAAAACAGTGGCACGCTCGGTGAAACAAAAAATCGTATCGTGCTGTTTCATTTCTTTACATTACATCGGCATAAGTTGCTCTTTTTCCTGTGTTAGTGCGACAAAAATATCACTTAGTCTATAGGATTCTCTGTCTACGGGCAGTAAAGTATGAATATAACACATTTGATGCTGCACTTCTACCTAGTCAGTGTCTACCTACATTGAATTTTCGAAGATTGGAAATACTACTAACTCGGAAATCGGCTACTTATATAATGGTCTAAGACCTTTCTGCAATCAACTCCACTTACTTTTTTCTTGTTGTTTTCTGAGACCACAACCGACGCAAATCCGTTGAAATGACTTAAAATATCGGTTTAAAAACTTTACAATAAATAAATTATATATAGGTAGGTACATCACGGACCAGGTAATAAATACCAATGTTCATATTATTATGTGTATTATCGACAGAAAATAAATAGGTAAATAAATTATTACCAATTGTTTGTGCCAATCATATTCGCAAGCACGTAATATATGGTTAGATTCAATTTACACTCAAGGCCAAGATCGGCTTCAGGTTTCATTTTTGCTTAAGCATTGTGCTATGCTTGATTTATGACTTGGTAATTGTTCATCTTGCCATATTATATTTCTGTAAGAATTTTGACGAATAAGTAATTGAATGGATTGAATTCGACGAAGATGATTTGATATTATATCTTCCCTTTATATTGCCTAAAAGGTTCAATCATGATACGTTACCTTTAATGTGACTTCATTATGAAACACACATTTTGTCGTATCTGAGAAAATGGATATTCCGAATTAAAATCGTTAGTATAATTCAAATTTCGTATTACGTCATGGAATTTAGATAATTTTCTTTCTTTATTAAAAAACACGATTGCACTAGGGATGAGTCCTATGTAGCGGAAACTTTATAATCATTTAATTAACGGTACAAATAACATCTATATCCGATTTTGTGCCATATGCATCAGTCACACAAAGTGCCATCAGAAGACAATTTTACCATAGCAGATAGCACTGCTGTCTTAAATACAATTGTAAAAAATTGTATCTATTATAACAAAACTGATATAAGCAGGACTAAACTTAACCATGCTCGTACATATTCGAATCACCGTTTGTTTCATGAAGTGCATTACAAAAATCAATCTTCATGGAAGAAAAATATAGCAATAAGTAGTACTGTTCATCAAAATTGTCAGATCGTATTTGGATATTTTACGCGACGTAAAGAGCGATGACAAAAATATTCAGTTTACTCCCCCATAGGAAAATGGTTCGTCGGAGATCCATATATTTTATCATCAGTTATCTATTCGTTTAAAGCTTAATAAGATATTTATTATCCAATTATCTCCACAATGAACAGGTTTGCAACAGTACCTTTCCAACACTTAGTTGTTAAGGTATTGTAAGATTTCTACTAACACATTTTATTTAGTTATATGAACGAATAAGTAACCCGAATCCGATAAAATCATGGGACATTTCACGATCACATAATCTCAAACTAGACAAAGCATATAGTCTGACATCTAGATGACTGATAAATATGCTTACATGTTATTAAAATACTACAATACACACATACACAGAGCAAATCATCATGTTCTTCACATAAAAATAGCCAGGATGGCACTCAAACCCATGACTTTCAGTTTAGTTGCAAGGTCTGGAACCGCTAGACTAGAACTAGCATGCAAGATTGAAAGATGATTCCTCACCTACCTTGCAAATGTATTAATTTAGTTGAAATGGATGGTAAATGACACTCACGTAGCCGTCGTCACTTTTTGGATTTGATATTTGAATGTCTAGTTGTTCCAAGCGTGCTGTTGAGGGTGGACACTAGGGCAACACGTTGAATCTGATTTCTTGATTTAGCATTTGCAAGGCAAATCTTTGAGTGCTCACTTCGGCAACGTGATCGCTCTATAGGTTTACAAAATTTTCTCGAGAATCAACCAAATGGTTAGAATGTCATTTACGGTTAAAAATGCATTTGCTAGATCAATAAAGACAGTCAGATATCATTTTTATTGTTCTGTTGATAAAGACCGATAGGACCGAATTTGAGAGAGAATTTTACTAAAGCTTCTGCCGTTGAACGATATCTTTTTTTATATTTCTTTGATGTGAGTACCACTGATTTATGATTTTAAAATTGAAGACGCATGCCTATATTAGAGAAGCGTCAAAATGGAAAAATTGTTTCCTTTGTTATACTGTTTATTGCTTTTATTTATATATTTTAAAATAAATGGATGAGAGCTTTGAATCGAAAGGTATGAAATTGAATGCAAAAAAGACGAAAGTGATGGTGTTTGAGAAGGATAAAAATGTGATTGAGTGTAATATTGCGATTGGAGAAGAAAACATTGAACAAGTGACAGAATTTGTATATTTGGGTAGCATGTTTACAAGAGATGGAAGATGTGAAGGAGTTATTGAAAGGAGAGTGACTGCGGGAAACTGTGTAAATGGAGCGCTGCATGCCTTTATGAACGGCCAGAATGTGCCAAAATAGGCGCGACTGGCTGTTCATAATGGAGTGCTTGTGCCCACGTTGATGTACGGTAGTGAGTGTTGGGTGTGGCAGAAAAAGCATGAAAGCAGAATTAACGCAGTTGAGATGCGGTCACTGCGTAGTATGTGTGGGGTAAGACTGATTGATAGAATTCCGAATGCAGTAATACGAGAGCGATGTGGCCTGAAAGAAGATATCGTGACAAGGATTGAGAAAGGAATGCTGAAATGGTTTGGGCACGTGGAGCGAATGAGTGAAGAAAGAATGACGCACCAAATATATGAGGCTAACGTGTATGGGCAAGCCGGTCGCGGCCGACCTCGTAGGACATTCGTCGACCAAATTGGTGACGTTCTGAAAAACGGGAAGGTCCTAAGCACCCGGAACCGGCGAGCATGTATGAACAGAGTAATGAATGTAGAGGAAGCGCGTGAGGTTTGTAAGGATAGATGCAAGTGGCGTTCCGTTATCTCTGCCTACCCCGACGGGAAAAGGCGTGAGTTTATGTATGTATGTATGTTAAAATAAAAGTAAATAGCCTTAAAACACAACCACATACTTAAACCGTGTCTTAGATTCACAATAAGTTTTGTAAGATAGCGCAAACTATTTTATAAGGAGATATACATAAATAAATTCCAAGTTTAGTGCTAGTAAAACAAATAAAAATAATATTGTTTTTTGGTAGATTCTAGCTCAATTTATTTCTTCACATGGTAAAAACAAATAAATCCCGAGTTTAGTGCTAGTAACACAAATAAAAAACTATTGTGCTCATCATATGACAAAGCCCAATAACTATCTAGCACCTTGTTCAAGATTTACTTTTATTATACAGAAATAAAGCACGTAGCTAAAAGTTTATAAGGACATCAGGTAATAAATATTTCAATTAACACTTTTATGTAAAGATATTTATTTTTTAATATTTGTGTTACGCTTATAGCGTTAATTACAAAGTAAGTACTTAACCTCTCAATCGTTTGCGCTGACTGTACGCCCTGAAATGTGTATTTATTATTTATGGAGACTATAGTCCCCAAACAAAATTGTTCATAAACTTGCATATATAATAGTTTGATTAAATACAATATATATAGTATAGTATGAATTAGTTCCTTAGTCTCTGCCTACAACTCTGGGAAACAGACGTGAGTCTATGTATGTATGTATATAACAGGATAATTAAATATTCATACATTTTGAGTGCTATGTAATAGTGATACTTACTGATTGAAAACTACGAATGGAGCTGGAGATTCTATTTATTTGTTTATCTGAACTAGTTAACCCTGGAATTACAAGTCAAATATATAAAAAACATGAAGATGTTTTTTTGTAGCTAGAAGTAGCTAGAGTGTGATTACAAGCACGAGCGAGCAAAGCGAATTAATAAGGCAATGATTGTAACCAGCTAGTAATGGCTTTTAACTCAAGGTATATAACAGTAATTCTTGAGGTAGAATTAAATTAGACATACATACATAAATTATGTTTTGGTCCTAATATTTATTTATTTTTATTGTAAGTATTTAAAATATATATGTTAGCTTGTTACCAGCGCCCCTATAATATTTCACGTCGGAACGGGAATTACAGATGTCATGAAACGTCATCACGTCATTAGTATAGTCTCTAAACGAATCGAGAGTGCTGCCGACCGGTTGTGACGTATTGCGGTGCAATCGCGGGGGACAGCGCTGACAGTGTTTCGTGTGGACTTGTCTAGCTGGCGAAGGGCATTCAGTCGAGTAGTGATCTGTGGTCGAGTCACTTGGTTGACAGTACATCATGAATCTGTCCTCGCCAGACTTGCAAGTGAAAGTGTTAGACTATAATTGTTAAGATAGTGCCTTTCGTGTTGAAGTAGTCAGTGTATTTTAGTTAGTGTGTATTCAATGCACAAGAACCCAGCTGCGCCCACTTAGTAGGAACTCTGAAGTGATTATATCGGCCAACAATCTAGCTACCCGCCTACATCATTTGTGGGATAAAATTGTGCAATGGAACGTACACACGCGATGCGAGTTAGGGTGATTGTGCTGCTGCCGTGTTGGCGAATCAGTTGATCTTTCAACTGCAACCGTGGTGAGTGTATTTTATCTGATTTTTATTGGTGCTGCAAATTTTATTTTGTGACGGTAGTTGCAAAACATTCTTGGTTAGCAGAATACTGCTACACGTTTAGTAACCTCGGAAATGTCAAAATGATTGATGACGATGTGGTGGTAACGTCGCCATCACATCGTACCGAGTGTCGTGGGTTCGATTCCTACATGAGACACGAAGTTGTGGTTAAACAGGCTTTTACTGTGAAACCGTTTGACCTTTGCGGTGTCGTGTTTCCCGTGACATGATCTCTTGAATAGGCTTCTTTTTAATAGCTTAAAGAAGAAAGAGAGAAAGGGAATAAATTTGTGGGTAGTACCGAATGATTAAATTACGACCATTGCTGTATTTTACGTTAACGTATGGTTGTCTGACAGCCACTGTGACCTAGCTATAGCGTGGATATCGAAAAACGTTTTGGGTTCGATACTCAGGTTATAAAAAAAACGATTGTTTTTTATCTTTTTATTAGGTAATAAATCATGTGAGGTTGGCTTGCGATTACAAACCTTGTGAACGAATGCTTGCCTGCCTAGGAGGGCAAATGGTCTCTCTCTGATCTCGCGTGCAGCCATTTGTGGACATAGTATGTAAAAGTAACAAGACTGAACGTACAGGCCGACTTGCATTATTCCAGGCAAGTGCGTTTGAGTAAAGCCTGCTAGTTATTGTTCTAGTGCAGCTGTAATATTGGATTTAGAACCAACACCCAGCTTCGGTTGGTTTTCTGCTAAATCTGGAACAATAGCTCCGGTCTAGACTGTCCTTCGCAGGGCAGTGGCGCTAAATGGTAGATTCGCGTATAAAGTTGTTCGACTAATCGAATCGTACATACAAAGTTCATATTGTAAGGCTGTGCTGAACTGTTGCGGCTGACCGCGCTGATTTTGAGTGAAACGGATTGTAGCATTTATTTCTTAAATAGACGTGTGACCTGTAGTGCTGTTTAGAACTTTCGACGTGTAGTTGGTTGGTTCGAGTGTAACCTGACCACCCAACGTCGAAAGATATTGCGTGCGCCATTATTTTACCGTCTCGTAGTGTTGATAATACCTAACGGTTTTCGTTTAAACGTGATTAGAGCCTAAGTTAAAAGCGGCACTTTTGCTCGTTATGGTTCTGATTTGTACAGACGAATCTCGGTATTACAATTAAACCTGCTTCTTATTGTATGCAAATTTTAACAAGTCGTTAGATGTGGCACTTATAAAAATGTTTGGTTACCTTACTGTGATTAATAGATTTCACCACTAGTAAAATTAAATTGGATTTTAAGATTTTATGCGTAAAAATTACCTACTGTGTGTTTTTAAAACTCATGTGATACGCTGAGAATCTTTACCAAGTGCCCCCGATTTCTCTAGCCAATTCCAAGTTATGTTTGGGACGTTTAGGACTGATACAGTAAAGAAGATACCTTCAGTACAAGGTTTTTAGTAGAAGCTGTTAAACTCGATTATCAAATGTAGAAGAAATTGAGTTATCATTGTAGTGTTATGATAATCAGTTTGAGCGATTTTCGTTTTCATTTTAGGTAGGACCAGGTGAGTGGTAGTGATGATTGTTTGCTTAACCTTATTCTCAATTGAGTTGCAAATCTTGTAAGTCGTTGTTGTGATGGTCTTGTGCTACCTACCCTCGTCTGTGCGACGACAAGCTTTTGAGTTAGCCATCGTTTCCATTGGCGAGTAAACAAGACAAACCGTTGGTGCGCTGTCATAGTATTACTAATTATTGGGTTAGGATAAGTATTTCGCATTTTAGAATCTTTTTGTTTTCTGCCGAACAAATTGACTCCATGCTGCCTCATGTTAAGCAGTCAGTGAAGTCCCATAGTGATGGCCATCATCCCAGCAGCCAGCATGGCATTATGGCATGATGGCCCTCACCTTGACGGCCTTGAGTAAAGTTTTTTCATGCCCCGCTTTAAGGACCCGGGATCATAAGTGGAGGGCAACACGTGGACTGGTAAAGAGTTCCACATCTTCATGGTACGGTTGAGATAAGAGGCGCCGAACCGTTAAGTTTAAACTAGATAATACAGGCATTGTTTGAACGCCGCTTTCTGGTGTACTTTTTGTAATAGCGAGTACGTATTGATGAATTCACCATGAGTTTAGTTGTCATCGCGATAGTATTATGCCTTTCAGTTAAGAGCAGGTAAGAAGTTTGTTATAAACCATAAACCTTATGGAAAGCGGTTAGGTAAAGAGGTACAAAGGTTTGATTTATAAGTAGAGTCCATCTTGTGACGTCAATCCTTGACGCATCACTCAGCCCGGTCGACCCCGCCGCCCGCGCCCTGCAACGGACAATAAATACGGCCGCGCGGCGATGGGAGCTCTCTTTTGCCGCCTTCAGACCGAGCTAAGTACATCAGCTGCTATTCCTGGACGACCATCGGGAGCGGACCCTCAACAAATTCCTTACCATCGCCAAATCACGCGACCCTGTCTATACCTTTTCGAATAGCAATTTATTGTAATTTTTTCGTAAGTAAAACGCTTTGCTAAATGATGTTAGATTTACTTGACGAATTAAATTAATTTTTATTGTAACATTTAACCACGTTTCTCATTTAAACACCCTCTAAGTAGGGACTACGTTACAATCTTACAAACAAGACTATGAGAATGAATCAGGCAAGGCTATTGATGTTATGACGATTCTGCTGTTAAGTGTTGAGAATTTGAAAATTATTGTTATCGAACGTGAAGTCGCTGTCAAATAAGCGTACCTACAAGTACGCTTATGATCTTAGGAAGGTTTCTGAGGTTCAAGTACCAATAATGCTGATATAGTAAAGAAATAACTTATGAGTAAAGTGGTATTGTCTTCGTAATGCGGGTCGCAAGCAATATTGCCCCTAGAAAACGGCATCTGCTCGTAGAGTAGTCCGGGGTACTTCGGGAAAGCGATAGCTCTGGGTGGTATAGTTGGGTCAAGCCTTCTAGTGAGGATCATAGCGTGGCCCGGCATTACTAGAGCAAGTGCATTAATATGTGGTGGTTGGACGTAATCATGGATACAATGCCACTCAAATGGCTATAATTTGATTTATGTTTACTGATTCTATATTAATCGCTACAATTGTCCGTCAGTGGTGCTCGACCTGGCTTCTGTTGTGTGACAGGAGCGTGTTGCAAGAATCGGAAAGAACTCGTTACAGTGGATTGACTATCTTAGTAGTCGTTGCGTTCGCGTAGAAAAAAACAGGTTTGGCTGTACTGGTAGAAAAGTTGAACAATGAAGAATTGGAAGTTGCGTTATTAACATCCTTATTATTGAGAAGAGAGCCAAGCACCAAGTGAAGTTGTAAAAGAATTTGATAATCACTTAAGATTTCGATGTACGGATATCGAATTAGTCTGAAAGAAATAGGTTATCCTTTCAGTGGGTATACCATACGAAGAATCCTTGTAAAATTCAGTTGGTAGATTAGTACACGTGTGCGGTGCGCAGCTCGTGAGTGGCGCGCATCCTGTGCGCGGCTTTTAGGTGCCTCGTAATCGGTATAGCTACAGCCTATATGGCTATCTGGCGATGAAATTGGAGGAAGTTTATTAAGGGAGTTTGGTTAAAGATTGTTGAGTGAAATGGTTTTATGTGGGAAGAAGGATGACTGGATCATAAATCGATTAAAGATCAATTGATCAGCAAATTCTCATTCTCTGCTTCTTCTACGTGTATGAATGTGAACTATTGTTTGTGGTGTAATAAACTTTAAACTCGACTGTGAACTATATTTCTCTTCTATCTTCCACTACAAACTACAACACCACAAGTAGAAATTAGTACTAGCTTATTGAACGAAGAGGAGGTAGAGACGGTGGTGATTGATGTAGAACTCGATGAAGATTATCCTCATAGACTCGGTAGATGCGTAACACTATCGGCAGGCTCCTATACTATTTCAGTAGCATTTGATACAATCACAGCAGGATCAGATTCCCTTAGCATCAACTCAGACCTGAGCCAATTGACCACGAAGTTCAAATTCACGCGAACAAGACCGTCCGTAACTGATAAGTACGTGAGGTTAGGCTTGACATAGTGTAGGTTTAGTTTAGCTAGGCGTAGGTTTGACTTCACCTCCGGTATGCTACATTATTACTTGCTTGATTATATTATAACATGAAAAAGATTGCTTAGTTATTTAAATTGCACTGTTGTAAATATTCGATATGGATAAACCTGGTCGAAAGGATAGTGTCATCCGGTCTAGGCCCTTGCGGCTGGTCAAAAGAATACACCCATCCGGTCCAGGCTTATGAGTCAGGTAGTTAAGCTGGTCGAAAGGATAAAGTCATCCGGTCCAGGCCCTTGCGGACTGGTCGAAAGGATACACCCATCCGGTCCAGGCTTATGAGTTATGTAGCTACGCTAGTCGAAAGAACAGTGCTAGAAGTGACTCGAGAGTTAGAATTCATGCCATAATTACATGTCAGCTATAGAGATGTCAGGTTGGACGAGCGGATTGCTTGTCAAGGTTAGCTATAGATATTTGCGTGACCGATACAAAATTGCAAAATTAAGCGCCCGAGGACGGTCGCAGGTCAGTCTGGCCGTGACGGCGCGTTACCAGCGCCCCTATAATATTTCACGTCGGAACGGGAATTACAGATGTCATGAAAGTCATCACGTCATTAGTATAGTCTCTAAACGAATCGAGAGTGCTGCCGACTGGTTGTGACGTATTGCGGTGCAATGGCGGGGGGCAGCGCTGACAGTGTTTCGTGTGGACTTGTCTAGCTGGCGAAGGGCATTCAGTCGAGTAGTGATCTGTGGTCGAGTTGCCTGGTTGACAGTACATCATGAATCTGTCTTCGATTCGTTAATAGACTTGCAAGTGAAAGTGTTAGACTATAATTGTTAAGATAGTGCCTTTCGTGTTAAAGTAGTCAGTGTTTTTAGTTAGTGTGTATTCAATGCACAAGAATGCAGCTGCGCCCACTTAGTAGGAACTATTAAGTGATTATATCGGCCAACAATCTAGCTACCCGCCTACATATAAATATGGTGTTTATCTTTTATCAACTTACAGAAGTACAGATACCAAATACTGTTGGGAGTATGCTCACGAATGAAAGTTGCACCATTTTCTCATCCCCGACAATGCGTAGCCTGCAAATTACATGATGATCGATTACTCAATTGATTTTATCATGAAATTTGCCCGCCACATGTAACGTTTTAACATCATATCTCACATGTATCTTATATTTTGGCACGACTCACTTACATAGCTGAGTAGTCATGGTGTTGAAACGTTATCAAAAGTCAAAAGTCAAAAATCATTTATTCATCTGGGTCACAAAGTGACGCTTATGAACGTCAAATTTTAATGTACATTACTTAATGCTTCTACATTTACATTTACTGCCCATTCGCAAAGCAATAGGTAGAACCACGAGAAAGAACGGGCAATAAAACTCGTGTTATAAACAAACAAGCTCGTATACACTAGCCGGTTGAGCCGATCGCTTGATAGGCAGCTAAATTCAAGTTCACCTTAGTTTGTTTTTTGTCTCAATCGTGATCGAAGAATTTCAATCATAAAATGGAAATCTTTCTCTATTGTTACCAATAATTGCTCACAGGTATTAATAACGCCGAGCAGCAACATAACTGGTTATCATACGAATAACAACAGGTAATTCTAACTCTCCGCGCTTCTGTTCACCATTTATGATCCTATATAGATAAAGAAATAAACTTTAGCACATTATACCCAATTTTCACAACATTGCAAGCGTCCATAAAGCTGAATAACTTGGATCCCCACGAGTGAGATCCGAACAAGACCCTTCGAAATATTTATGTGAGATTAAAAAAGGGACGATGGCATTCGGATCCATAAACGCATTTTATTGAATCCCGAAGTAAAAATAGTGGGAGCCGCGATTAAATAATAAATTATCGAGGTGTTATTTTTATATCGCTTTTCGCTTTTGGGGTCATATTATTTTGAGTTCGGTCAATGACTTGGAATATGTGTTTGTATTTCGCAATGTTTTAAAACTACAACGCCATTTTTACGATTGGTGACATGATGTTATATCTGTACTGATAATATTAAACAATATCACCTAATTCTAATCGAAGAATATAATCAAATATTGTATTTATTGATTTGCATGTACCTATTTCAAATATAGTAAGTAGAAGTACTGAGTGACTGACCGATATTATACAGCCGAAATTACTGAGTGTAAGAAGCTGAAATTTGACTTGTGTTTCTTAAGTGTAGAGAAGCACTAAGATTTTTTGACAATTTGTTCCGACGTTTTGCCCAAAAGCCTATTCTAGTTTTTGTTACCAATTATAAGAGTAAATTGTTATGAGTTAATAATTAATTTCATAAACGGAACATATGAAATAAAGGTTTATATTGGAAGCAAAGGAGCCTAAATAGAAATGTACTATAATTCTTGAAAATGATCAGCTTTGGATTGAAAGTGAAATGCGAAACCGTCAATGGGGAGGCTTTAAAGCAATCAGCAAACTAATAAGAATAATTTTGATGTTTGTTAGACAAATATTAAGCAAAAAGCTGAACTTTATAATTCGTTAGTATTTATATCACTGTCGCTAAAAATGCGATCGCTATGTCATAAACAAATATATTTTATTTGCTTATTGAATATGATACAAAAATTCAATTGCACTTAAACCTTTCTGTTATTAAATTTAAAAAAATATAATAAAAAATGCATTTTAGAATCGAATCACATTTAAATAAAGAAGCAGATAAGAAAGCATTCAAGAAATCTCATAAATATCAAATATCCACAACATCGATAAAAGTTAAGCCTACAAATTCATGCTTTTATAATAATATAAAATTGATTTCGTGAACATTGGCCCTATATTTCGTGTTTTATATGTTTGATAACTGTGACCCTTATAAAGTCGCAAGAGAAGAAAACATCGCTGCAATAAGATATTTTTTTTGGACAAACAATAGCTCGTGGCGCTAAAAGTTACTTTGATTGTTTCGATGTAATTTGGAGAAATACCAAAGACGGCCTGTAGCGGCCAGAAAGTTGTTAATCGTTGAAATTAAACGTAATATCATTTTAGTTGTGGAATAATTTCCATTTCAAATATCTCGTATCTTATTTCCACCAAGTGTAAGTTTAAAAAAAAATATACAGGGTAATAAAGTAGTCATTTATCCTTAAAATACACATGGTTTCGTGTTTGTCCTTGCCAGGCCCATAATGTATGGCCAAATGGTACATCTCCTTTATATAAATTATTACATATACATTCTTTCACATCGACCCACATACAAATTTCTAAATATTGCAGAGCTGAAGCAGTTTTTGGATCTCTTCTTAAGCTGCTTTTCTACCACGTGTTTACGTAACTAGCCTTAATAGCAGTGATCACTAATCATTATAATCTATTTTAAAATCCACAATCCTATGGTATAAAGGACCGAAACGAGTATTTTAAACAGTATTGTTTGTAATATAAGAGTCTTTAGATTAATTTATTAAGTAAAACTATACAGAATCCTGGATAGCAATCAATTGGATAATCGAGACCTCTCTAACTCAAGTTCACTTTTTATTACGTTATCACTCATAAACTTCACTGGAATTTCGGAAAGTCGTAAACTTACTCGCAGTGGTACTGACAGCAAATTAAATATCCAGACAGTTTAGCAAACTTTCTACAATCTCTTCGTTATTGCAGAATATCCACCGCGAAACCGGGAAATTAAGAAAGTAACAACATAGATCTTTTTCCAATCTTGGCATCAAACTGCCGGTCCACAAAACAACCGCAGAGCTCGTGAGACAAATAAGCTGTACGATCAACGTACTGACATCGCGTATGCATTTTGGTTACGCTGCATTCGACCTGACCTACTTTACGCGTTTAATTAATAATTAAAAGTCAAACTTAATAGAATCGAGTACCTTTTTAAACAATTTCTAAAACAATAGCCATTCTAATAATCCGGCCTTACAATTACGAACTCAAAAAAAGAAGGCATCCAATTTTTGTTGATATGTAAAAAAAGAACATTGCTTTTCGAATCACGAGTAAAATACATATGTATTTATCAAAACTTTGATTAATTCTTCATATTATCTCTGAAATGGGTGAGCACAACTATACTTTAAAATGTGCTAGGTACGTATTTTTGGAGTCGTCGAGTTGCACGATGCCGAATCCAATATTCTATTATTAAAAAAATATTCGCATATTATTTCGAGTTTAATTCGTATGCATTATCATCTATGCAGCTAATTAAGGTTTCCTAACAACGGCGATTACAATGGATAATATATATATATTTGTTTTTATATATCTTCAAACCTGTATTCCCGAGAGGGCAGGCATGGGTGTAATATAACATTCATGTAATATTACAGCTATGCTTACAATATATATTATACATTTTAGGTCCCACGTAATAAAGGGCGAGCCTATTGACGTTACTGGACACATTGCCAGACTCCGTGCTGCTACTGAGAATTTGGAAAAACTCAGCAGTAGATCAGCGCAGACGCATACACGATATCCACTGGACTACGGAGGCTGTCATTATTATTAGTTTCAATATGACATGTACATTTTCTTATATCTGTTGGGTTTCAATAGTGTAGTTATTTGAAAATGAAGGAGAATATTACTTATATTGAC
Source organism: Euclidia mi (assembly GCA_944739405.2). Taxonomy (NCBI): domain Eukaryota; kingdom Metazoa; phylum Arthropoda; class Insecta; order Lepidoptera; family Erebidae; genus Euclidia; species Euclidia mi. The sequence continues at coordinate 18,987,886 of OX123189.2, forward strand.
CTGACATGTTGTCATGGATAACACCAGTCATGGTTACGGGATGACCGATCAGTACATTTTCAGATGATTAACATCTCTCATTTAAAAATTATTGATTTGAGACTTTTTTCTGTAGACCGTACTTTGGTTCATTAACCTCGATACAGTGACCTTGCACCTTAGTCTCTTTTTGTTGAGGGTATCACACCTAAAGCCGTAATACCTTACGTCAGTTATTTTTGTTCCTTAAAAAAGAAACCATTTTCGGCGCTAAGGATTTTATCGGCTCATAATTTACAATCAAGAAACAAGTAACTCGTTAAATTGAGGAAAAATTTGGTGATTTTATTCCACGTAATCGTTTAAAAGCATTTTTAAGGGTTCAACTAATAATTTTAGGCAGCGATAGCCGAGTGGATATACCAACAGACTGCCATGCAGAGGGTATCGGGTTCGAATCCACGGCACGCACCAATGACTTTTCGGAGTTATGTGCGTATTGAATTGTTAATTATCGCTTGTCCCGTGCCTCGGAGAGCACGTTAAGCCGTCGGTCCCGGTTGTCATGAAGATCTTTGACAGTCGTTACAGGGCGTCAGTACCTTCTAAATAAACTGACACTAGTCTAAACCATGGAATATCGCTATCCCTTCGGGTTGCGGAGGTCAGACAGGCAGTCGCTCCGTGGAAAAGCTAATATTCAGCCAAATCCGGTTAGACTAGAGAGCGGACCCCAGATTGAAACTGGGATAACGCTAAGGGAAAGAAGAAAACTAATAATTTTAGTGTGCATTATGCTTGAGAAAAATATTTTAATGGTAATTCCATTTTGTATTTTTTCGTTTTTGATTCTAGTGACTTTGGATAACTGAGGAGTATTTGTTTACTTTTCTGCATCCAGTAGGCTTCAAACTCAATCAATTGATTTCGGCACCCGGTCAATTTGTTACATAATTATACAAGTATGATTAGTACCTATGTGTAAAGTAGTGACAAGAGAGTGTTGTGGGGTAAAAGAAGATGTAGTGACAAGCATCGAGAAGGGTATGCTTAGGTGGTTTGGGCACGTGGAGAGGATGGATCACGAAAGACTGACCAAGCAGATATATAAGGCAAGTGTGAATGGGACAGGACGAAGGGGAAGACCTAGGCGGACGTTCTCTGACCAGATCGGAGACATTCTAAAAACAGCACAGGTTAGAAGTACCCTGAACAGAAGAGCATGCATGAGGAATCTGATGGGAGTGAATGAAGCAAGAGAGATATGTCAGGATCGCTGCAAATGGCATTCCGTAGTATCTGCCTGCCCCTCCGGGTAACAGGCGTGAGTCTATGTATGTATGTATGTGTATGTAATTATACAAAAGTATCAAATCGATCTATTTGTTTAAAAGTGTTATAGAACTTCCCTGCTAAAACTTTCTTAAAATTATTACTGTGTCGTTTCACATAATGTTAATTACATCAACATGCGAATGTGTGTATCTAAGGTACACATGGCCGCGTGTTTGTACTGTTAAATCTTCCCAACTACGGATTTTGATGCGGTTTTTATAATAATAATGTACAGTATTTTGGCCCCATGATTTGTATTATTGTGTGACCAACACTTAACTTTGTAGTTGTTACGACGACTGCTAATTATGAGTTTTAATTTTTGGGTTGTGTTTGAGCACGGTGGTTCACATTAGAAAATCTCCGAATCGCTTTACATGTCAAGATTTACTTACTTATTTATTAGGAATTTTGAAACTTTGAGTCACGGATTTCATAAAGATCTACCATGGTTATTTTCCAGTAATCTGTAATTACTCATACGAGTGAGAACTATGTTTGTGGTTCTGAATAGAGGAGGCCAGAAGGCAGTCCCTAGGTCTAAAAACTGGTAATCGTTACCCCAGCGTGGTTTTAATCGTGATTCGAGAAATTTCTTTCCACTTCAAACAAATGATGGGTATGGTAATTAATGAGTTCACGTATAATTTGTGTTATCATGATAACAAAATGGACTCTCTTAAAAAAAATCAGATTGTAAAGTCACTGAATTAAATTTCGTAACTCTGCGATCATTGTACTTAGAAGGTTTTGGGATCGTAAGGAAGTGGCAAATTTGAAAAATATCGAACATACATGGATATCATTGCTCGTTCAAATTAAATAACTTATAACCAAAACCGATGGTGCAATAAAATTAAGAAAGGATTCGCCAATATTAGCTCTCTAAAATATCGATACAAGGAATATCAGAATTCCCATCCGAACAATTGATCTCCAAGAAATGGGGTTGTTTTACCAATTTGTTTTTATAATCGATACTGAAAACGACAGAAAACGACCTTCTTATACATCTTATATTTTGACCAATAATAAGTAAGCTCAAATCTAAAAATACACTAAAACATAAAAAGATTTTGCTTCATCGAAATTATCTAATCCGCGATTCTATGTAACTAGAAATATTATATATAACAGATAATATTAGAATTTTAAACTAGCCCAAGATGGTAGTTAAAACATCACTTATAATTATAATATTATACTTCAATTCAGCACTACGGAAGATAATACATAGTTATCAATAAAATAAGGCAAAACAAAATCCGGCGAGTCTGACTTGCGCACCGGGGATATCCTGCAATATTGAGGTAACATTGAGGCAAACTCGTATTTCTCTTGTACTGTAGTCTATTGATAAACTTCTTGATTGTAGACAATCTGTCACAAGTATTATTTTTAATAGACATTATGAGATGTCGGTAGAGGCCAAGACGGACTTACGCGACTTACGTCGACCAAAGAACAATGGCAAGTTCCTATACAACACTTTATTTGAAATCGACTCCAAGCGTCTATGTATGAAAAAATGTTAAATACAAAGGGGTTCTATTACTTAAACATAATCATCAAGAGTTTTTATTTTAGGAGGCCGTAAAAAAAGATATGAACATTGTTTATATTTTAAGGTTATGTTAATAGAAAACAACTTTGTAACTACACAAATGCATTAAATTCATTTAGATAAGGGGTGGTAATGTGCAAAAAGCATTGATAGGATATACCTAGACTGATTCAAGATCAGTGTTTAGACTTGATAAGTCTAAACACTGATCTTGAATCAGTCTAGGTAACTAATATAAAAAAATCAAAGTACCATCACGAAATAGGGATGTAGACTATGTAGGATTTATGTAATCCTTTATCTTTCACAATTTTATTGAGTACTAGAGCCCCACCTCATTATGAGGCCATGGGGACGTCGCCAGCTACCGTACAATTTATATTGAAATGTATGGTACCTAACTCACTTGGCCACGGTTTGGCAGCCATAGGTACATTTCAATATAAACTGTTTGGATACGCAGCCGGCGACGTCACCATGGCGTACAAGTGAGGCAGGGCTCTTAAGATTAGACGTCATGGCATGATGTTAGATCTCTCTAATAAATAGGTACAAGTCACTTGCTTTTATAAGGAACTAGCTTTTGCCCGCGTGGAAGTCGAAAATTATCCCACAGGAACTCAATACCAGGATCAAAAGTATACTATATCCTATTCCAGGTTATGGTCTAACTGTGCGCCTAGTTTCATTCTAATCGGTTCAGTCGTTTTTTCGTGTGTAACAGACAAACAAATAAACATCGCATTTATAATATTAGTAAGTATAAGAATAAGGATATGGGATCTTTCTTAGTACGCTACCAACAGGCATGACAAACCTTATCTGAAGGTGACAGCTGCAAATAAAATAAAGGCATGTTTTTGTAATCAAATACTTACTCCATAATTGATAAAAAACACAATTTGTATTATATTGCTTTTAAAGAGACATCAATAGACTTATAAAACTCTTTAGTAATAAAACACTGCAAAAGGATTTATTATTTTATAAATACTAATTAAAGATGACAAATATTACCCAAATTAAAATAGAACCACGTCAGCGTGGTTCTATTTTAATTTGGGTAATATTTGTAGTTCGGTCGGGCTATCTTTTAATATTTTGTCATTTTGCCTTCGTACTAATGAACATCCACACAGAAGGCACACATTTCTATGGCCTCGTGGACACGGTCCAGCTTGTTCACCTTCATTAGCATCTTGCTGCAAACTGTGATTTACTCAATCCATAGCGAGTTCCCAACATGCTTCACAAACATAATCATCATCAGTAATCTAAAAATTAAGAAAAGCAATTATTACTACAGGCAAAGAAAACGCATCACACTACATCTAGATAGACTAATGTTACCGAATTTTGTAATATTTTAAACTGCTTTGAAAATTCACTTAAAATTACTAACGCTAAATTGGTAAGTAGGTAAGTATAATAAATAATAATGTTTAAAAACTTACGATTTGTGGATAAACCCAGTTGCAGAGCAAAGTACAAACTCTTATGTTATGATCTAAGATGCGATATCGCCGGCGAGTATTGACGCTAATGTTACAATTCACGCACAATAATATATGCGTGTAGGCCTGCTACTTCGCATCATAACAAAATCTTCAGGCACAATCGAAGTCCGTGTAGAAAAAGCTATAAGTCCAGATGTTTTGAGCGCAGATAGTCCGTGAGAAAGCACAAGTCGTCGTATGGGGCAGCGAATCAAGCACAGAGCAATATTATATACCGGAGAATCAAGTCCAGGGGGTAAGCAAGAATCAAAAATAAGGATAATTCCATAGACTAATATATATTATGATAATTCAACAAAAAACTGCGAAAACAACGAGAACACTACCAAACAAGCTTTTCGGAAAGAAAAGAACGTTGACAATGTCACAGACTATAGTTGGTGCCACGAGAAGATAGACTTTTTGCAAACACATTCAGGGTTTCACAACCTTTGTTTCTAACAGTTGTTTTTGAGATTTTATGCCTTAGTGAACTTTTATGCTTTTTGAACAGTAGTTTTTTTGTTTCAATGCTGAATTATGCTACTAAGTATTCGAATTTATATTTTATTATCTATGACTTCTTGTCGTGACTATTTTTTTTCTAATTTTACAAAAATAAACATATTTTATTTTGTGTTTGAGTATTCGAATTTCCCAGAAGTATTTTCATGAATTTGCCGATTTTTTTTAGTTTTTACTCTTAAGTAATTCTGTAAATGCAAAACAACAAAAGAGAGCCATGTATGTCAATAATAGAGTACAAGCATGGTACTCGATCGTATAGTCAATAGCTAAGCTATCGTAAAATAAAAATAAAAATACCACTAATGAATAATATTACAGACCACTAGCTAGTACATTACATTAAAATGTCAAGGCATAGAGATTTTACATTGTGTATGAATGAAAACGTCACAATGAACTTAAACAAAATCGTTATATAATACTTTGCCATCTGCAATTCTGCACCCGCTTTTCCGAGATGCCGACCGTAGGACGAGCATTGCGACACCAAAAATATTCTTAACATCCAAAAAATGTTTTATCTTCTGATAAATGCCTAAGAATGAAAAAAAATAATGGATTAACGCAAAATGTTGACATTCCAGGCGTCTGATATATTCCAGTACCACAAAAACACAGGCAGTGCATATATCGATAAAAACCCGATCAATTGACATATTACTTTGCAATGATACATATTTGTGTACCGTTGCGCTCATTGGATTTGACATTATTTGTTTTTGATAGATCTGTCGCTAAGTTACTTAGTAGAAATTCTTTGTTTCAAAAAGTCTATGTTCTCGTGGCACGGTCTATAGGGATCATAGACAAGGGCAAGGAGTAAGGATACTGACAATGTAGACATTTTCACTTAGTGTTGTCATTAATTATCTTTCAATTGCCTAATGATACCTCTAATTAAATGATATCTCAGATCAAGTTAAAAATATATAATTATTTATTTATATCATAAATAAAATCTTCTTTTTATTTAATATAATATACATATTTTTTTTTAACATTATCGTGAATTGTTTCTAGATGTAGGTTAAAAAGATTACTTACATTTTTTCTATTAAACAAATACGATTGTTTTGTAAATGGTAACTCTCAACAACAACCAACTCAAGACAAGGGCAAGGAGTAAGGATACTGACAATGTAGACATTTTCACTTAGTGTTGTCATTAATTATCTTTCAATTGCCTAATGATACCTCTAATTAAATGATATCTCAGATCAAGTTAAAAATATATAATTATTTATTTATATCATAAATAAAATCTTCTTTTTATTTAATATAATATACATAATTTTTTTTAACATTATCGTGAATTGTTTCTAGATGTAGGTTAAAAAGATTACTTACATTTTTTCTATTAAACAAATACGATTGTTTTGTAAATGGTAACTCTGAAAATGACATTAAACAAGCACCGGAAATGAATGTATTCAATAAATAGTTTATCAATTTAGATAATTTAACGTACGCTTTTATACTTGAAACTAAAAGCGTACAAAATACGAAATAATTATATTAATAAGTTTTTCATAAGTTACGTTTATAGACGCTTCTAACACTTCACAGGTATAATCCTGCCATTGTTCTTTGTGACGTACTGCGGAAGGGCAAAATCAAAAGTACCCATAATCGACGAGCATGCATGACGAAGTTACTGAATGTCGAGGAAGCGAAAGAGGTATGTTTGAACCGGAGCATTTGGCGTTTCATAGTCTCTGCCTACCCCATTGGGAGACAGGCGTGATGTTTAGATTGATAGATGACGTTTTTAGACAGTATGCATGAATTTTACGCTTGATTTTCCACAAAAACTAACGTAGGTAAATTAAACCAGCATCAAGTCAGCCTAGAGACTACCACTGCTGGACAAAGGCCTGCCCCAATTACAACAAAGGCACTTAATCTCAATATATAAAATCCTTGCGTTACTGACTGACTGACAGACACGCTACAGCCGAAACTATTGGGCGCAGGAAGCTGAAATTTGGCATGTATGTTCCTTGGCGATCGTAGGGGTGCACTAAGAAGGGATTTCCCGAAATTCCCACGGGATCGGCCAAAACGGGTAAATTAAAAAAAAATGCAGGAGTAGCTGCTGGCGTTCTCTAGTATGTTATAATTTCGTCTTGACGGATACACAGACCGCCAAAAAGAAGACCGAACTTCAACAAACGTACGAATAAATATAACGCACGTATCGAAACCATTTCGAAACTCTGAACACTAATTATCGACAGTCATTTTATGGTCAAACTTAAAAAATACATTCTCATTTTATGGCATTCTGGGCTGTATAGTAATAATGATAATAAAAAACCGTTTAACATAAGTAGGCGTATAATTATAGACTGTAAATCAAGATGGTCTTTCCTCGTAAGTGTAAAATTTGCATAAAATTACACATAAAATTGGACATCATTTTTGGGGTATCGCTCAGGCAGTTTTAGGGAAAATTATTCTAATTCACTTAGTACCTTTAATAGTATCTTTAAGAGCAGCAATTCCCAATGGAAGGACTAATTGCATTAGGCATTACTATACAATTTTTGGATGACGCTGATAATAATTCCTTAGACTGAATGTTTTTCTAAAAGCATGTTTCAGCAAACTAATAACTAAAATCACAATGTATTCTAAAATCTGTTAAACATCCATAAGATCATTTAGAAATAATTCAGTTAAAAAAGGTGATATCTGGCTGGTGACTTGGCGGGGGCACTGCCGAGAACAAAAAAGCGGCACGGCCGTACCAACCTTTTCTCGGAGTAGTTCAGGCTATTTTAGACCCCCGATAACTTAATTGTGGATAAAACTGCCGCTTTTTTGCTCGACTTGGCGGGGGCACGGCCGTACCAACCTTTTCTCGAAGCAGTTCAGGCCATTTTCGACCCCCGATAACTTCATTGTGGATAAAACTAGAAACCTGATTTTTTTTAACCAAGCAGGCATTGTATAAACATCGTTTATTTCAAATTTAATTCAATTTGACCCAGTAGTTAAAGAATTATAATGAGTCAAAATTTCTTAATTTCGTCACTCACTGACCGATCATCAAAAGTCTAAGGCACATCTAGCAGACATAGAAGCTTTAAATACAATTAGTGTTTTGTGTATGAATCAAGGAAATACTAAAATATTATTTAATTGCTGTCCAGTTTTCAAGATACATCAACTGCATAAATAACTTTGTAATCTTATATAAATATATAGGATTACAAAATTACATTTGCAGTTAGGGCTTTAATTAAGAAAATTCGTTTTTGGTGTACAAGAAGTTGTTGGTACCGGAAAGGACAAAAGTAGGAGTATCTACAAAAAGAAATGAGATCTCATAAAAAACAATACTTGTCAAAAAAACCAAGTTCATGACCTCCAAAGCCTGGAGCATTGCCGTAGTGTCGCCAGTGTATCGGTATTCTATCGGATACATTTTGGAGAGTGCGCAGAGGAACTACACAATCTAATTCCTCCTTCCCCTTTCTTCCATCGAACGACCAGACTAACGAGTCAGCGTCACCGTTACATGGTGGATATCCCGATTATAAGCACGAAGCGCTTTGCTTCTTCTTTTCTTATGCGTACCGCCAAGGTGTGGAACTCCTTACCCGAGTCTGTGTTTCCTGATGAGTACAACCTGGGTGTTTTCAAGTCGCGAGTGAATAGGTACCTTCTAGGTAAGAGTGCTGCATCTTAGACCATATCATCGCTTAACATCAGGTGAGATCATGGTCAAACGCTAGCCTATCAGTAATAAAAATAAAGTCTCGCTACCGTAAAAAGTTGTGAGATCCATGTAATTACCAAGTCGGTTAATTTAATTAACCGACTTGGTAATTACATGGATGGTCTTTAATTTTTATATAAAAAGATTGAATTGGCAATCGCACTAAACAATGTAATTTATTATGATTATGATATATATTGTGTTTGCATGCGATGGCCGAATCAATCTATTTATATAAAACATTAAAGATTTTTAATTAACCGACTTGGTAAGGTAAACTTTCCTAATTCGTTAAGAGAAAACCATCATATTTAGAAAATTAGGACAGATAAATTAGTTTTAGTTAAAAATATTTTTTGTTGGCTAAATGCTTTATTGCTTCTATAATCAAATTTAACATAAAATTTATAAACTTCTCAAAAACAAACAATTTAAAAAAGCTAAAAGAAGTACGAAGTAGATATGGAAAGATTTGGGGGAGGCCTTTGCCCAGCAGTGGGACAGGACAGGCTAGTGAAAAAAATAAAAAAGAAGTACGATTTAAGACAATTCATCCCAAATCGTACTGCTATATCCTCAATTCGTACTTTGAAAAGAAAGTAAGAAAAAAGAAAAGAAATCTTTATTTTGCCACAAATAAATATAAACATCAAAGACAGAAAAAGAAATAAAAAGTACAAAAACGGCATAACAAAAATAAATTAAAAAAAAAACATAAATTAAATCAAATTTCAAACATATACAAGTAACAGTCTATGAATATATAATTATTTATTATAGTGGATTGCTACTCCTGCCCACTGGCAACACCACGGTGCCCCGATGACCAACCACCGAGAGCCGTCCACCCGGTCCGCCTCCATTGGTCGACAGAGCGGAAGGCCAAACAAAAACAAACAAACATAAACTACACAAAGTGATGTCAGAGAGCAGTGATAACAATCATAAAATGTATTTATTTATTCATAAATTAGGAAATAGAAGTGGAAGTGTGTGTCTCATTAGTGCCAAAATTTGGACTACGCTCAGTACATGTTGCGGTTATTAAGCCGCAACACTGGTATTCTGCGCAATCCATGTTAGTGGCGTCGGCGCACGAGTGTCTGTTTAAAACTTTATAAACTACCTAAACTATACCTCGCTGTGTTCACTATGCGAGCAGAAACGATTTATGAAACAAGAGGTGTCTAATGTGTAGTGTCTAATGAAGAATCTTTCGAGTACTTACTAAAATAGTACCTATAAAGCAAAGCGTCAGTGTGCTATATGTACCTACCCATACCGCCTTACTGTAATCACAGTCAAATAATCTTGTTGAAATTATGACCAAATACGTAGTAAGCAAGTGGTAAGTGATTGTCAGAAATAATATAAAAACAAATATAGGCTTATGTAAAGTTAAATTGAGCAGATAATCACAAATTAACCTATTCTGTCGTAGGATCTGAAGACAATCCATGGTATGAAAATATAATTATGCCAGTAAAATGCCCAATCTTCAATGCAACATTTAAGCTATCCTTAAATGCTATGGTACAACAACACTGTCTGGAACTTGAGAGCTGATCCAATACCTGTCGGCCATATCCAAGAAGGTGAGTAGGTGTTTGAATAGGTACTGGATGTACTTAGATGTAAGTGTTATACAATGAATAAAAAATGTTGCTTATTAAAATGTCCTGTTTAATGTATATTCAGAGTACAGGTAGGTAAAAGATATTGATAACTAAGAAATTGATAAAGAGATATGAATAATAAAGTGTATAATTATACAAGTAAGTATATTATGTATATATTTATTTAGTTATATATTAGTGGGTGCATAGGGTTCCCACCTCGAACTTAGGGTCCCAAGCCAACCTCACCTACAAGTGGTGCACCTGCCGATCAACGGACGAGGCTCTGGCAAACAAAATATCCCGATAAGCGGCAATAGGCTCACCACCTATTACGTGGGATCAAAATACTGGCGAAAAGTGGGCGTTTAACCCCTTGTATGCCGGAACGCAGATCTACGCGAGACACAATAGCTTTTTAATTGTGTCTGGCATTCCGGCATACAAGAGGTTAATATGCATCTGCTTACCCCTTCTGGGAAACAGGCGTGAGTCTATGTATGTATATATGTATGTTATATATTGTTTTTTTGTTTTTCTAGCAAATATTTCTTAAGATATGAAACAAAGCTATTTTTGGATTTCAGGCTGCGGATTGGTGGTGGAAGATCATTCCAGCAGTGTGTTGCAGCATATTTGAAGCTACCTCTGAAGGCAGCAGTCCTATACTTGGGCATGGACAGTGGATTGCTGACTAACCTCACCATATACTTCGACTGAGTATCTCTCCAGCATAACTTGTCATACAGGTATCTAGGTGTCTTGCCTTGTACAACTCCAAACAGTAAAGATGCCAAGTGTAACTTTCTTCTGGCAGTCATGTTCAGAATATTGTGTTCGTTCAGGAAAGGTGAGACATGGCTGCATTTGGGTATGTTTATACAAAATCTTGCACAAGCGTTCTGTATGCGTTGTGTTAGCCGAGCAGTACGAGATAGCAGACATGGCCCATAGACAGCATCGCAGTAATTCAGCCTGGACAAAACCAAACTATCTACCAGTTGCTTCCTGACAGGTATACTAAGAAATTTTCTGATGTTGTATAGTAGTCTTAGCCGGTAAAAACAGTTACTTGCAATCTTGCCACTGTGGGCCTCAAAGCGCAGTTCAGGGTCCATGGTTAATCCAAGATTGCAAACAGTATCTGCCTTCTGTATCGCCTTATTTAGCATCAGTATTTTTGGATTAGCAGAGAGTATATCTCTGATTTGATGTTTGCTACCCAGCACCAACTATTTAGATTTTTGGGGGTTTAGGGTGAGAGAGTTTTGCTCAGACCATTCAGTGACCCTTTGCAGGTCTTCATTAATCTTCTGGATAGCTGACAATATTGTGTTCGGTTTAAAGGACAGATACACCTGCAGGTCATCCGCGTATATGTGGTATTTACAGTGTGTGAGGGACCGTACCACATCAGCACTGTAAATGAAATATAAAAGAGGCCCAAGTATTGATCCCTGCGGCACTCGAACAAAACGTGGTTACGAAGCCCTTACATTGTCATGAATCTCCACAATTTGGGTTCTGTTAGATAGGTAACTGTCAAACCATTTCACTGTCTCCACTGAAAATCCATAGAAAGAGAGCTTCGAAAGGAGCAAGGTCCGGTTAATCGAGTCAAAAGCCCTGGAGTAGTCAAATATGACCAATATTGTACCCTCCCCCCTATCCCGAGCCTCCAGTATAATGCCCACAACATCGCACAATGCAGTAGTAGTACCCCTTTTCTTCCGGAAATCTGACTGTAAGTCAGGGAGGATGTTGTTGTCCTCTAGATATGACATTACTTGAATATATACTACTCTCTCCAGTACCTTGGACAGGCATGGCAGTATACTGATAGGGCGCAGATCTTTCACAGACTGTGGACTGCTGGTCTTTGGAATGGGCCGCACCACTGCACAGCGCCACAATGCAGGGAAGGTGTTAGTGAAAATAGACCTGTTAACTATGTCTGTTATGGTCTGCGCAGTGGCTGGCAATGTTAGGGAGATCATGTCTATACTAATACGATCAATCCCTTGAGCGTTTGTAATAATAATAATAATAATAAAAATATGACCTTGTACACTTTGAAGTACCGTACTACATGTATGTGCCCGATCCAGTTCTCGAAAATGGTCGTGCCACTATGTACTGGGATCGATCTATCATCACCGATAGGACTATTGTGGCTAGCAAGCCCGATATTGTGGTGATAGATCGATCAGAACGCCTTGCAATGATCGTTGATGTTACTATTCCCCATGACGAGAATCTCGTGAAAGCCGAAAAAGATAAGGAAATCAAGTATTTGGACCTTGCTCACGAGATTGTCGACATGTGGGATGTGGACTCGGCGATCATTGTACCGATAGTCGTGTCAGTTAATGGTCTCATTGCCAAGAGCCTCGACCACCATCTAAAGAGGCTCTCGTTAGACGGCTGGATCAAGTCCTCTATACAGAAGGCAGTATTGTTGGACACGACGCGCATAGTTCGGAGGTTCCTCTCTCTGGAGCCCTAACCACCGGTAGCTTGGTCCCTGTACCCGATACCGGTGGGTCTCCATGGTCCTATTTTATATGGTTAAATTTTTTTATTTATTTAAGTGTATAAAAGTCTACCATGAGAAAAGATGAAATAAAGAGAAATAATAATAATAATAACTTTATTGGCATAATAATAAGGTTGACAGCTGTTCGTTGAAACTCTGACTCCTGAGCTAGGTTTAAACCTGTGTTACAGAAGTCAGTGACCCCTCACAATTTTCATGTTCACGTAAATTATTATTATCCAATATTGAAACTTAAACTAGATAATTATAATTTTAAGAAGTAAGGTAAAGGTAGACAAGTGTTTGTGTGAGTGGATGTATGTATGTGTGTGTGTGTGCGTTTTGTGTATGTGTATGTGTAAGTACGTGTGTATGGAAGTGTGTGGGCGTGCGTGTGATTATATGCGTGTTGATGTTTAAGTGCCTGCGTGGACTGTATAAAATGGAAACCTATCCTAGGAGTAATGTTTCTGTTTGCGTATAATCTAACCCATGCAACCATTCTTTAGTTTTACGCGTCATTTCGTAATATGTCAGAGGGTTAATGCTTAGTTTTCTGTTTATTTTATTGTACATATATGAGCTGAGGAATATGTGTTGTCGTCGTGCGGATGCAGTAGTACATTTGACGGTTGTACAGACATTGTGCACTGTACGTCTTAAAGCAGCGTATTTGTTAAAAAGCGTGATGAGATGTTGTTTTCGTAGGAGATGGAGAAGGTACAGCTGCCTTATTGTTAGGACTTGACAGTTATGGTATAGTTCTGTAGTCGGAAAACGGAATGGTTTGAAGGTCATAACTTTGAGCAGTGATCGCTGAGCTCTTTCGACACGTATTATGTGGGTTTTGCATGCCCCTCCCCAGGCTGTTATACAATATCCCATCACTGATTGTGCCAATGCATAGTACACCAGTCTAAGGAGATTATAATCACCTACATGCCTTAGATTTTTGAAGGCCCACATCAGTTTTCTCGTGCGACATGTGATAAGGTCAATGTGATCATACCAGCTAAGATTTCGTCCAAAATAACGCCCAGATATTTAACAGTAGCTGATTTGCGAATAGAGAGACAGGCGCAGGGATTATTTAGGTCCTGAGTGTTGCAGGAATGAACCTTAATGTTCAAGTCCGGTGACTTTACTTTGGCAAAGGTGAAGTTTATATAAGTGGTTTTTGTGACATTGAAAGTTAGTAGATTAATTTCTAACCACTCGTTGATTTTACGAAGTCCCGACTCGGCGAAAGATTTCGCCTCGTCCCAAGTCCCTCCATAAAATACAAGAGATGTGTCATCTGCATATGTAAATATTCTACCGTTAACAAGAGACTGCTGACACAGGTCATTAATGTAGATCAGGAAGAGACTGGAGGCGAGGACACTTCCCTGTGGAACTCCGTAGTCAACTCTATTTTCAGAACTGGTGTGCTCACGAATCTTTACTCGCTGCGTACGATCATACAGAAAGTCTTTGAAGATTGCATGAGCTTTTCCCCGAATTCCCACACGCTCTAATTTATTCACAAGGGTTGGAATACAGACAGTATCAAAAGCCTTGGCTAAATCGATAAGTTTGTATCTATAGTTTTCATAATTTGCACAATAGTCTCTCTTGTCACTGGCTGTAATTTAAAGGTGGCCAGTCCATGCCTGTGATGTTCCAGGTATGACAGCTGCGAGATGTCTTCCTTGCACTTTCCAGGTACATCCAAAAAAGCTATATTTATTGCATCAGGGTCGTCAAAAGTTTTGGGTAGGGATCTTTCTGTGTGGTCTGGTATTATGTCGGATTTTAGATTTTTCCATAGCTATTTTGGATTATGTAAGTTGTTATTGATGTGTTTTGTGAAAAATGCTTTTTTTTTGAGTTAAGGGCAAAAGTGGCCTGATGTTTTAAGTTCAAGTAGTACTGTTTTTTTTCTGATCATTGCTTAACCTATGACAATTTTCTCTGGCGTCATCTCTCAGCTTAAATAAAAGTCGAACATTGGGTGTAATCCAGGGTGTAGGTCTTGTCTTAATAACCAGTGTTTTAGTTGGAGCATGTAAGTCGTATAACACCTGGATCCAGTGATTAAAAGTAGATACCATACAGTTGACATCACACGTATTACTGATACCTGACCATGGGATTGAGGCTAAATCAAGCAGAAAGTACTCCTCCAGTATATCCTTAATAGGGCGGTAAACAATAGTTTCTGGGCAAGGTTTTGATTTTTTTAAAAGTGACTCGCAAGTAACAAATTATTGATGACCAAGGTCACTATTGGAGTCCATCACTATGTTTTGTACGCTAAGATCGGTACATATAACATCTATCAGTGTTCTGCTGTCCCCCATATAATGTGTTGCTGTTGACACAACCTGTCTTAGCTTAAAAGAACATAGAAACTCATTGAAAGCTCTTGTTTTAGAGTTACTATTATCCAACATATTTATGTTGAAATCTCCTAGAAGTATTACATTGTCGTATGGGGCCAATGAGCTAAATCTCTCTGTTAGTCCCTAAAAGAACCTGTCAATGTTGAACCAGGGTGGACGGTATGCTGTACCAACAAGTAATTTCTGGCCATTCACTGTTGTAGACAGCCACAACTGCTCAATGTCCGGCTGTTCGGGATGGGGTTTCACTCGCGCATTAGCACCTGTCCTGATGTAAAAAGCTACACCTCCGCCTCGTCCGGACTTTATGCTGGTTGGTCTCGGAATATGCTTGAGCCTGTAGCTTGGCACACAGGGAGCGCGCCCGTCTTCACCTGGTCGCAGCCAGGTCTCATTAACCGCTAGTATGTCAACGGCATGCCGGTCCATAAATATAGAGATAAAAAAATCATCTTGATTAGTTGCTAGGGAGCCAGCATTGAATAAACCAAACTTTAAACACTTGCTATTTGTCATTTTGTGTGTCTTGATCAATGTATTGTATGTATAGTGTAGAAAAAAAATGTTTTAGCTGTGTTTGTAATATAGTTGTTAATAGTAGGCATATGTAAATAGGTCGTTAAATAGATTATGTAAATATTATAAATATGTTTTAGATTTGTGTAAATAGGACAAATTTTGTGTGTTGACTTGAGTGTAAGATGGCATAACATTAAGACAGTTATAGGTGAATATAATATAAAGTGATATATATTATGATTGAGTGTAATAAGATTGTTTGTATATAAGTAGAAAGCATTTTGTTGGAAATAATAGCTACCAATGAGATACACAGGTTCCATTACCAAGCAGATATGTGATGACATTTTTATAACATGTATAGAAACAATAAGAAAAGAGAGCTGATTATGGAGACACATTTGTTGATACAAAAACATTTTGTATTTCTATTTCAGACCGTATATGTTTGGTTGGGTCCCCTGGCTTACGGCAAGCGAGTATACGCCCACGTTTGGTCCACACGAACCTCCACCCGGCGCGCTCTGCAGCTTCCCTGGCTCGGCGAAACAACTGGCGATTTGCTTTAGTAAGGCGCTCGTAGAGATAGAAGCGTTTCGCCGGTCCCTCCATGTCCAAGTCCGCCGTGGTAGCCCTGAGCCTCACTCGAGCATTTTTGAGCAGCTCGTCACGAAGGTCGCGCCTGGCTAGGCGTACGACAATAGACCTTGGCCGCAGCTCCGTGGGCCCCTCCAGAGTTCCCGCATTCAGTTTTCGTCGGCAAGCCCGCTCCGCGCTGACAATGTCCCGAACCTCCATGCTGACTCCCAGCTTCTTCCCTATAGCCATGACGACATGGACCGGGTTATCCGAGTTGGCCTCTGGTATATTATTAATTTCGATGTCGTTGGCTAAAAGGTCCTGCTCACGGTGATTTAGTTGCTGACGTAACTCTTCTATGGCGTTATCAACTGTCTCAGAGACTAGTGCACGCTGTTCCAGAGTCTCTAACTTCTTTTCGAGGCCCTCCACTCGCTCGTTATAGGTGAGGACCGTGCCCCGCAGTGTCGCTAATTCGTCCTCCATGTGTCTCCTGAAGCAGCTGAGTTCCTCACGGACAGCCCTTAGCTCGCTAATGATAGCATGATACTCAGGCCGGATGATTGGGAAAGATTCTCGCGAGCCAACCACCACACCGCTGCCATTCTTCGCATCATCCAGGTCATCGACATGCATAGAACTGCCTGGTGTAATAGCATCGTTGGGGGTGCCTGATGTCGGGGGATTAGCCTGGCAGCATGCAGATCTGACAGGCGTCTCTGCCTTGTTGTCACGTGCAATATTCTTCCTGCACTCAGGGCAACGCCAATCGGGTGCCACAACTGACTTTGCAGGAAAGCCAACGCAGGCTCAGTGATAGTATGCCTCCCCACACTTTAAACCGCAGCATCTAACCCCCTCTAGCGGCTTCAGAAATCGACCACAAGCCGTGCACTTAGCCATAATCGATAGCGATTCGTAACAGGCTTCGTTAGTAGTACCGGCAGGGTTGCCTAGATGGCGGTATTGTATCGATTATATTTATTAAAAGAGAATATAATTAACGCCACAGGTGTAGAAGCCCGACACTATAAGTACCGCATGCACTGTATATATAATTACTTATAGAGATTGTTTGCAATGTATTTTCACCAAATTTTATCTTAGTTAAAGGTAGTTTTGGTAGGCAGAGGTGTAATATTACACCTGCATTTTGCCTTATGAATTTTAGGTCCTACGTTATAGGGGGCGAGCCTATTGCCACTTTTTTATGTTAATAGGTGGCAAACAAGCAGACGGATTGCCTGATGGTTAGCAATTACTGCCACCCATGGACACAAGCAACACCACAGGAGTCACAAATGCGTTGCCACCCCTTGGGATTGGGAAAAGGGATAGGACGAGGAGTGGGATGAGGGAGAAGGAATAGGGGATAGGGCCTCCGGCACTCTCACTCACCGAACGAAACGCGACAGTTAAGGTACCGTTACTTGACGTCGATTTTCTGTGAGAGGGTAGTACTTCCCCGGTCGAGCCTGCCCATTCATGCTGAAATCAGCAAGCCTCCACTACCTATAAAACTGCCACTACCAGGCACATTGTCAGACTCCATGCAACCACTGAAAATTCGATACAACTTAGTAACACTTTTTCCCGACCCGGGAATCGAACCCGGAACCTCCGATCAGCAGACGCGTACGCTATCCACTGGATCATGGAGGGTGTCTAGTCAGTGTAATCTTTAAATAGGAGTATAAGCCTAATAGAAATATTTCTTTGAACACGGGTATGATAATGTATATGCATCTCTAATAAACTCCAATTTTCTGTCAATCAAGTACGTACTTTGAAACCAATGAAAGCGCTTGTTACAACAGATATCCTAACAATTTCATGCAAATAATCAAAAAACGGTGTGCTCTAAAATTGACTTTGCCATTGGAAATCCAATTCTAAAACTTTGTAGGAACCGTTCCGTCGTTGTAACACCTGCATGCAAAGTACTTTGCAATTTTGCTGCGACATTAAGGCGGGAATACAATGATTGAGGATCGCTGATTACTTTGAATATGAAGATTTATGGTAATAGGTTTAAGCTAGAAGTAAAATAGAAGAGATTTTTATTGGATGCAAGTATAGTAGAAAGCTGAAAGTAGCAGAGGAATAAAGTATCTATCATGGGTAGAAAAAGCCTATTTTATAATACTAAAACATTACGATAATACTTAAACATTACTTTTGTTTTCATAATCGTCGAGCTTGCGGTAAAGATGCTGGTATATTATTGAAGTTATGAAAAGCTTATATACCTACTGAATATAACAACAGCAAAAATAAAAACTGAAAGCATTACCACAAAGTACATATCAGACCGTCCCTCCGCCCCCGCTGTGCTTAAGCGCGCCAACTCATAGAAAGCTCTTTTATTGACGCTGCGCTTAGGTCAAATATATCGATATCGTGATAACTTTCTAACAATTCGTCCAAACTACTTACTGTAAAAAAATACACTGAAGGTAATAAATCTATCAATTTTAAAAACAATTTGATAACAACTCTAGAATGAGCATTGTAAAAAACATATTTTTATTTTATACCAAATAAATAAATAAATTGTATTTATTTTCTCACATCACAAAGGTACACAGTTTAGGAAACAAAATATATTGATCAGACAAAATTCCTTTGTGAGATGCTGGTGTCTGTGGTAGGAAAAGAATCCTATGTTACAGATCACCAGGCTCCCACCTCCTGGACATAAACTTGGATCACATTGCTATGACAAGTACTTAGTCTAAGTTGAATATAAAACAAAGATAAAATATAACTAAATGCAAAACAAAATGTGTGTGAGCGCGCGATTGTGAGTGTGTGTGTGTGTGCGTGTGTGTGTGTGTGTATGAGTAAGTGCATGTATGTATGTCAGTATGTATTTTAATAAATAGATAGATGTGTAGCTTTGTTATCTCAGTGGCAAAAGTAGGTTTTCTGTATCGTCATAGGTTAGGTTTTGTAGCCATTCTGTTAATACTTTTTTTAATTTATATGTATTAAGAGGAAAATCCATCCATCCGATCCAGTCTACCGAGCAGTAGTGGGACAGAGACTGTGTCAAATGCCTTGGCTAAATCCTAAAGAAATGGCTAATACTTTTTCTTTTTATCCATATTAGTGACTATATGATTTGTAAGCTCAAAAACAGCGTCATCGGTTGACTTGTTCCTGCGAAATCCGAATTGGGAATTCGAAAGCAAGTTTTTGGTTTCCAAGTACTTGACTAGTCCGTTGTTGACAACTTTTTCAATGATCTTTGAGAAGCCAGGAAGAATGGATATGGGCCTATAATTATTCACACAGTGTCACCGGCCTTATAAACTGGATGAACAAGTGCTCGCTTGAATGCTTTTGGAAAGATGCCGGACGAGAATGCTAAATTACATATATAAACAAGTGGTTCAACTAAAATACTTTTGTATCTTTTTATAAATTTGTTGGAGATACCGTCTAGGCCAATTGCGCAATCATTTTTGAGTTGAGATATAATTAAGTCTATTTCATAAACATCTGTCGGCTGAAGTACAAATGACTGCGATTGGGTCACCAGTTGATAGGGTTCATTCACGTTTAGTGTGTTTGTCGATTGCAAGTTTCCTCCAATGATTTTTCCAATATTAGTAAAATATCTATTAACTGCGTTAGCTGATTCTAGATGGTTATTGTTGGTTATCAATTCTAATGCTGGGATTCTGTTTTTATTAGTGTACGTGATGGTTTTAATGACTTTCCAAAGTTGTTTTATGTCATGTTTGGCATTATTAATTTCTAATTTTTCATATTCTCTTTTGGCCTTTTTTAATAAAAAATTAGTGAAATTGTGATAGCGAGTATAGGTTAGTTTATAAATTTCGTTACTTGGATCTTTTTTATCTTCTGATATAATTTGTCCCTATTTCTTATACACTTTAGTATCCCCTTGGTAATCAATGGTTTTAGAATGTTTTTACGTATGGGGTACGTCTGATTTTGGTGCAAGATTCTAATTCTTTATTTAAGGTTGTAATAAAAAAGTCAACAGCGTTATTTACGTCACCCATTGAAAATATTGGACTTAGATTTATTTTATTGAGGACTTTGTCAAGAGTGTCGTAATCGACTATTTTGAGATTTTTTACGGATATATGGGTATTGGGAAGCATACCAAAGCTAAGTATAACGGTGTAATGGTCAGTTATGGTCGTATATGCAACAAAGCATTTTGCAGAAAGTTTGGTTTTGAGGATGGCGTGGTCAAGACATGTATGAGTATGGGTTGGAATACAATGGGCAGGCAACATGCCAAGTGCGGCCAAAAGATTCAAATAAGATTCTGCTCTATTGTCTTTTGTCGTGGGTGCAATATCGATATATGTCTCCTGTAATTATTATATTTCTAAATGAAGCTAGACTGGTTAGTATATTATTTAATTATTCTAAGAATTTAGAAATGTTTTTTTCGCCGGGGCGACGATATATTGCAAGAATGACAGTGGTCGTGTTAATTTTTATCATAAGACAATTAACATCCTCGAGATGAGGTTCTGATATATTATAACTACTTGGGGACTTCGAATAAACCACTACACCCTCATTTTGCGTCTTGTTGACTGTAGTTGAAGCGTGACTATAAACTTTCAACTCCGGTATGCGATCGTTGTTATGTAGCCAACATTCAGTCAGTATGATTAAATCCCAAGCGACATTAGAGCTATGTAATAATGTTTCGAAGTGTAACATATACTGTTTTATTACAATAAAAAATATTATGTAGTTATGTTATGTACTAAAAGCTAAAAAGTAATTCGGTAAGTCCTAGCTAACAGCTACCACCAATCTTCTCATCAATCTGGGGTATTGATCAGACAAATAAAATCGTTAGGCAAGTAAAATTTCTATCATAATGTTTTATTCTGCAAACGCTACGCCCAAAATTAAGTAAATGTTTTTTTAGTTAATTTTATTTCCAACTTTTTAGTTTTGTTGTTAGTTGATACTTTTCATTCTATTTCATAGTGATCCCTTTTCTACCAATCAAGCCCTGTCATTCGATACCCATATTGAGGTATTTGTGGAAAATAAGTAATCCGCAAATTTGTGGCGGCGGCCATCTTAGATTTTTCATAGTGAGGTCTATTCTTCCAATCAAGCCCTTTCATTTGATACCCATATTGAGGTATTTGTGGCAAATATGTAATCAGCCATTTTGTTGCGACAGCCATCTTGGATTTTTCATAGTGAGCTTTATTCTATGGATCAAGCCCTTTCATTTGATACCCATATTGAGGTATTTGTGGAAAATAAGTAATCCATCATTTTGTGGCAGCGGCCATCTTAGATTTTTCATAGTGAGGTCTATTCTACCAATCAAGCCCTTTCATTTGATACCCATATTGAGGTATTCGTGGAAAATATGTAATCAGCCAATTTTTGTCGGCAGCCAACTTGGATTTTTCATAGTGAGCACTATCCTACTAATCAAGCCCTTTCATTCGATACCCATAGTGAGGTATTTGTGGAAAATAAGTAATCCACCATTTTGTGGTAGTGGCCATCTTGGATTTTTCATACTGAGGTCTATTCTACCAATCAAGCCCTTTTATTTGATACCCATATTGAGGTATTTGTGGAAAATATTATTATGTAATCAGCCATTTTGTGGAGGCAGCCATCTTGAATTTTTCATAGTGAGCCCTATTCTACCAATCAAGCCCTTTCATTCGATACCCATATTGAGGTATTTGTGGCAAATATGTAAAGAGCCATTTTACTGCGACGGCCATCTTGGATTTAACATAGTGAGCTCTATTCTACGAATCAGGTCCTTTCATTTGATACCCATATTGAGGTCTTTGTGGAAAATAAGTAATCCACCAATTTGTGGCGGCAGCCATCTTGGATTTTTCATAGTGAGGTCTATTCTACCAATCAAGCCCTTTCATTTGATACCCTTAATGAGGTTGTTGTGAAGTAATATGTGATTCTCCATTTTGTATCGGTGGCCATCTTGGATTTACAATCATTTAAAAATTATCTTATATTGTCATCAAGATTAAGAGTGTATACCAAATATCAGATCAATCTGTCATCAAGTAACTTCAACGATTTCGCAAACGCACGCGAAGACAGCTTTCAGAGCTCAGGATTTTTGCCAACTTAGTTGATATTTTTCCCTATATTATGGCAACATTATACAAAATCTTTGTAAATTGTACCCTATGTGTTATTCTGATGTATAAACTATATTACTGTAAGGTTTCATCCAAATCTGTTCAGTAGTTTTTGCGTGAAAGAGTAACAAACATCCATCCATACCTCCATCCATCCATCCATCCATCTATACATACATCTTCATAAACTTTCACCTTTATCATATTAGTAGGATTATTTAAAATTACCCTTTTCTTCTGGATCTTGGGGAAATTCGAAAAGGACAGTGGCCATCATATTCAAATTGATCAAAAAACAAGAATTGATAATTACCTTAAATTCAATATAAAGCATCAGTGTCCAGATGTAAATGAAAATACAGAAGACATACAAAAGCAACGTTATTATTTTACTTACCATACCCTATTATTCTGGATTGGCAGTGGATTAGTTTTAAGGGTATCCATTGAATTATAATTTCAGATAGCAAAGCCGTTGGCCTACCTAAGCATGAGCCTGTGAGACTAATAAAATTGTCGCCTGATAGCGATTTATGGAGTCAATTCGTCTTAGTCATTTATTTTGTAGCTTATAACCGAAGTTTATGGCGATTGTTTTGCAATTAACATATTTACATTCGAGATGTTAATTGACTTTATAGCTGATCAATTCAAGTTTGTTATGCGCAATCTATTATCTACAAGTTTGGTTAAGTTAACATTGGTTTATTTTTGTTTGAATCATAATGCCTCTCTTGTTTCTTGTTTTTCATTGTCACCCTGCGCTCAACTATCGAGTCTCCTGGTCTAGAACTTTGCTTTTGTCACTTTGTACTACTTTCATAATATATATTATAAATCTCTTAACTATTTATAATATTATCATCGGCCGTGTATAAAAGCTGTCCCACTGCTGGACACGAGCCTCTTTACACTGTGAGAAAAGTACGACGATAGTTCAACATGCTAGCCGTGTGCGGGTTGGCAGATTTCACATGTATTTCGAGAACATTATGGAGAAATCTCAGTCATGCAGGTTTCACCACGATGTTTTCCTGCACCGTTTAATAAGCGGTAATTAACAATTTACTACGCACATTTTTTTTTCTGTATGTTATTCTTGCAATCTGTCTTGTCGACATTTAGCAATTGTTTAATATTTATTTCAGTCTTGTACGGCACACGTCCACTGACATGCCCGTTTCCTAAATATCTCTATCTATATGAGTAAATCTTGTGGAATTAGTCGTTTTAGTCTCCGGGGCAACGGTGTCTCTCTCATTAGGCCTCTAGCAAGCGTGTTTGGATGATTTTGTAGTCTGTCTTTATAAACTTTAAATTTTTCTTTGATTTCCTGTCGGACTGTCTTTATATTTAGTTCCCGATGCAGCCGGTCATTTGTCATATACCATGGTGCGTCACATATCATACGGAGCATTTTTGATTGGAATCTTTGCAAGATTTCGATATTAGAACTCGCCGCTGTTCCCCACAGTTGTAGTCCATAGGTCCAAACTGGTTTAATTATGCACTTGTATAGTAATAATTTGTTTTCTAAGGATAGTTGGGACTGTCTTCTGAGCATCCAGTACATTTTACGCACTTGCTGCCCCATTGCGAGTCGCTAGGTATAAATATGTTTTCTCCATGTAAGTCTTCTATCTAGATATATACCCAGATACTTTACTTCATTAGCTTGGGGAATAGGTACATTATTTATTGTTACCGGTGAACATGTATTTCGGCGAGTTGTTAATGTTACTTGGACGGATTTAGACTCATTTGCCTTTATGCGCCAGTCTTTAAGCCAGGCTGAAATTTCATGTAAAGTATTTTGAAGTTTTTGAGATGCTATATGTGGCGATTCGTTCGAAGACAGTACAGCAGTATCATCAGCGAATGTGCCGGTTATTATTCCTTCTGTGGAAGGTAGGTCCGCAGTGTAAAGTTAGTTTAAAATAGGGCCCATGACACTACCCTGTGGCACACCTGCAGTGATCTCATGCAGTGTCGTTACTTCTTCATCAAGTTTTACCATGAAGTGTCTACTTTTTAGATATGATTTGATGAACTAGTAATAATTTATTGGGAGATTATTTTTAATTTTAAATAGTAGCCCATCATGCCAGACCCTATCAAACGCCTGTGAGATGTCCAAGAAGGCTCCAGTGCAATACAGTTTATTTTCAAATGCAATGTTTATATTTTCAACTAGCCAGTGGACCTGCTCTATAGTGCTATGCTTTTGTCGAAAGCCGAATTGGTGGTCAGGAATGAGTTTATTTTCTTTTATAATCGGCATTAGTCTGTTCAGGAATAATATTTCCATTACTTTCGACGGTATCGTTAGCAGGCTTATAGGTCTATGAGATGAAACTTCTTTTGGGCTTTTGCCTGGTTTTTGGACCATTATGATTTGTGCTACTTTCCACTGCTCAGGTACTACTGCTTTTTCAAGTATAGAGTTGTAAATATACGTCAGAAATAGTATTCCTTCATTTGGCAATTCTCTCAATATTTTAGCTGTTATCAGGTCGTATCCCGGAGCCTTATGCTCGTTGAGTTTAAAAATTGCTTGCTTTACTTCATATTAAGAGAATCTTTTTATTGGAGGATCTAATTGGTGAATTTGGTTCAAGACTTTGTAGACTGTTTTACTCTGCCTGGATCCCTGGTCAGGGTTTGGCGTAAAGACAGTTTTTAGATGATCTGCAAATGTCTGTGCCTTATCCCTAGCACTTATAGCCCAAATGTTGTCACTTTTGCGTAGAGGAGGTCGAGCTTTTATTGGACGCTTCAAATACTTCGTCGCCTTCCACAGGGAATAATCAGAAGCAGCAGTGATATCCAGGCTTTTTAAATACGCTTCTACCTTTTGATTCCCGTCATTCTTTAATAGGTGTTTTAGTTGTTTTGTCAGAGAGTTTAGCCCCGTTTTATCAGCAGGGTATTGAGTTTGCTGCCAGCGTTTGCGGATTTTACGCTTTTGGGCTATGAGTTCCCAAGTTTTTATGGGGTAGTCACAATCGCCTTTTAATCTTTCTGGAGTTTCAGGAGTAGCCAGCCAAGCTGTCTGTTGGATGCAATGGTTGAACTGTTCGATAGCTTCCTCTATGTTATCATCCGTTTTTAGGGGGACATTTAAATTCAAATGTTCGGTTACATATTCACGAAATTTTACCCAATCGGCTTTGCGACTATGTAGTCGGCATGGTTTAAGACTAGGTTGTATGCGTCTTGCTAACAGTATTTCGACGGATGAATGGTCGGATGAAAGTTCATACTTAGGAGTACATGTGAAATATGTATCTGCTATTCCTTTGACAACGACAAAGTCAATTAGGTCAGGGGTCTTTTTTATATCAGTTGGCCAATATGTTGGTTCTCCAGATGATATTACCTGAAGATTAAGGCTGTCTATAGCTTTGAGTAGCTGCCGTCCCTTTGGCGTAATGATCCTTGAGTCCCAGGGAGTGTGTTTGGCACTAAAATCGCCACCAGCACCAAATCGGTGTCCTAATGAGGTAAATAGTTGTTCGTAGTCATCCTGTTTTATTTTATGTTTAGGTGGACTGTACACCACTGAAACTGTGAGAGGTCCAGTCCAGTCATCAACGACTATATTCGTAACTTGAAACTCATTGGTGCAGTAGTTTACGGTCTCGTGGTGTCGTATATTGTTTTTTATTATTACTGCACTTCCTACATGTGGTGTGCCGTCTGGATGTATCGTATGGTAAAATTTATACTTGTCAAGAATAAAGTGGCTCTTTTTTGTAAAATGCGTTTCAGAAATTAGAAGAATGTCAACATCATGCATGGTCAAAAAGGATTTCACCTCGAGAGTGAGTTGTTACAGCCCATTAGCGTTCCATATGACAATTTGAGAGAGTCGAATTTGTAAGTCTGGTCGTGAGGGCTATTATAAGGTTAGTCATAGTGGTCAACTGTTCCATCATTTGCTTCATCATTATTAGAAGTTGCGTCATGTCATTAGAGCTAGATTTGTCTTCATGGGCTTCTATTTTCCCTTTTTGTTGGAGTAGCGCATCCCTGTAGCGAGTGTCTTGCGATAGGACTTGATTTTCAGTGTTATAGTTTTGTGGCGCTTGCTGTTGCCATGTCTGTCCATGTTTAGATAAGAAGTTTCTCTTAACTGGGTCAGGCTTGCTAGGTAATTTAATCTTTTGTAGTTCCCGATAGACCTGACACCTTTTATAGTTTGCTGGGTGGTTTCCGTCGCAAAGTACACACTTAACTTGATCGGATCTCGTTTTACGCAGGCATTCATTAGATAGATGATCCCCAGCGCATTTAACGCATTTCGGATTTCGGCGACAATATCCTTTTGTGTGGCCATACTGTTGACACTTTGCACACTGGGGTATTTCCCGTTTAGGACGAGGAGGCTCAAATGATATTCTGCAGTTTAAGAGACTTTTTATTAGTTTTTGATTCTACTTCAACAAGGAACATAAGCAGCGGTTTTTTAGATGTTCTTTGCTTAATATTCCAAATATTTGTACACTTATGGCCTAGATCAGCCATAGATTGCTTTAATTCTTCTACATCAGTAGATGGATGCATGTTCTTAAGGACCACTTTGAATGTCCTGTCTTGTTTGGGTTTGTATGTGTAGAATTCTGTATTTTTTATTTCTAATTGCTTAACTATATCTCTATAGGCGTCTGATGTCTTTGGTTGTATTTTGACCTGGTCATTGTTTAGCACTTTGAGCTCATAGTTGTCACATGCATATTCATTCAGGAGATTGATGAGTGGTTGTATGTTCTCAACTTTGTCCACATATATTGGTGGGGGTTTTACGACCTTTTCCCCATGGTTTTGAGACGGTTCCACATCTAGTTGCGCGAAGCTGTTGGTTGTAGATATTGGTTCTGATTGTGAGAGCCAATATGTGTTTAGTTTAGTTTGCTTCGAAGGTTTCCTGGTGTCATCTGGGCTCCTTAGTCGTTTTTTACTTTGTACTTCTTGCCAATTTTCTGTGTGATTATTTTGTGTATCTTGCTGTTTTTGAGCACTATTTTCTTGACTTGTGGTTATAGGAATTTCAGATATCGAGTTTGAGCGAGGTCTACTTTCAAACAATCATTTGTGGAAGATTTGTTGGGCTAGAGTTTTAGGTGGATTTATATTTCGAGTTGCTTGGATTTTATTTGGATCATTCATAATGTTCCCACGAGTGAGGACGATATAAAGGTCGCTCCTGGGGTGCGCCTATTCCCAGAAGTGGGCTACATAAAACGACGGTCGCCTGTTACGTCGAGTTTGGGTCGCTCGAGACTGGATCTACCTTTCAGCCAAGAAGTCCTATAGGCACGGACCACACCGTAGGATTAGGAGATTTTTTATAGAGGTTACTTTCCTCACAGTCCAAGTGGCGAAGCTCAGACCCCCGTTCCTGCGAGACATGACCACAGGCTTACGGTCTGGGGCAGCCTTTTCAGGCTACACGCTGGTTTTTGTTTCAGGGTTGTCTCTCCTAGCTGTTTATTAGGTTATAGCGCCTAAGACTCGCTTTCGCCCAACATACTTTGCTACTGCACTTCAGGGGTAGATGGAATGTGCAGAGCCCTGAGAACTGTAGCATTGCCCAGGAGGGACGACTCACTAGGTGTGACAGTGAGCCTACCTCCATCCCGCGGCGGCAGTATGGAGGCAGCGTGGACGTGTATGTTGAACTTGTTGGTGCACATAACAAAACCCAACTCTGCGCACTTGGGTGTATGTTCCGGTTAAATCTCAGCATTTTATAACTGAGTGCCTTACAGCAAGACAAACACCACCGAGGCCTACACCAAACCCCCCCTCTAATTTTCTACGCACATAACTTCGAAAAGTTTGAACCCAGGACCCTCTAACAGTCTGTTGGTCTGTTCGCTAGGCTATCGCTGCTCATTTATAACCAATCCATAATTTAGAGATCTTTTATTGCCATTATCAAACTCAACGCTTCAAGCTACTGGTACCGGTTTTGTCTGAATATCAACATCTATGAGATTGAGAAGTTACACAATAATCACAGAAAACATTGCTAAAGCTCATTCACTGTTTGTTTATTAATGCTATTAGATCAACTGTCCATTTGAGTCGGTGAAGGCTATATGAAAATGAAAATGTTTTATTTGCACCTCCACACAAACTTAAAAACACTTAACAAACAAATAAACTTAAACTACAGGTACACTAGGTATATAAGAAGGTAGGAACATTATTTCTGGAATCTGGTGGCCTTACATGGAGGGCAAATGCTGCGTCAGCTAATGTTGCAGTATAACTACAACGCTGGTATTCTCGCAGGCCGAGTAAATAAAATAATACACCTAAATATAAAATAATACACTTAAATAATAATAGAATTGATTAGATGTGTAGTAAATTATTTATTATGCCTGGAGCCTGGGTATTGTTTGACTATAGATTAGAATATAGATAAATAACTTAACATGCATAGCAAATTTATTACTCATTCACACATTCATATATACCTAATTATAATAATTCTCTAAAATAGAAACCCAGGTTCTTGATTCCATGAGTAATTGTATAGATTAAAGAACCTAGAAAGCTAGAAGCTAAGTTTATATTCAGATATTCTCAAAAGCTACGTAATAAAATGTTCTATGCCAAAGGCACAAAACGCCATTTAGTATTTATAGTAAGCATAAAATCAATCAAAACTAGAACAAAAAAGCGACGGCAAATTAAATTCCTAAAACTGGCTAGGACCAAACCAAAACCTAAATAAAATGAAACTAATACTTATTAGTTGCTTGAAGGATTGCCTAGTTAGCTTACTAAGTATTAACGGAAATATAAAGGGAATTTTGATAAGTCCTCATCATAAACTCATTTAAACGATTATGACGCGATTGAACATCACCCCCGCACGCGTACACCGATCTTAACAACTTAACACTGTCACGGACAGTAAACGCCTATAGGCGTGATAACAATAAAACTTCAATTGTGTCTCGTTTACTGTCCGTGAAAGTGTTAACAGTTCACTTAAACGCGAAATGATTTTGTATCGAGAAAATTTCCACTGAATTTTCAGTTCGCAGCGTTTTTCTAGCAGTCGTCTGGTATCCATTATGGAATATTGGTTTTTTATTAAACTTTGATTTCATAGTAATGCTGATGACTTAGCGTTGCTCGCTGATGTAGCAGATGTTTGAATCAAATGTGAAACTACCTATTGGACTGATATGGATGAAGACTATTTATTTTATTTAAAAACTAGTCGAATTCGCGTTTGTAAGCAGGCGTTATATCAAAGCTCATAACTGAATTTATTTGTATATTTCCTGGTTAAAAATGTACCCCGTACATCTTAATACTACTAACTACTATTTACCTTCTACACGGTTAACTGAACTGGCCAACGGATTTTTGGCTTTTCATAAGATCGTGTAATTCTTGAGGATGATTTAGGTCTAGCGCGGGCTGAGCCGCGGCCAAAGTCCATTAGCTGATGCATATGCATATACTCTAGATTGTAAATATACAAATAATAAAGGTCCCAGACATACAACAAATAATCGTTCTCATCACACAAAGATCCCTGGATGGGAACTGAACCCTCCTTATACGGCTAGCAGTTAGGGTTACGAACAGCAACTACGAGACCATCGGGTGAGTATTGTTTTGCACGAATATTCAAGTTTTTTTATCCTTCATCAAAATTGTTTAGGCAACTCTCGGATACGACTTATTTTGATAAAGGTAAGACAAAGACGTTGCTACAACTTTTGGGTAAAGATGGCTTGTCTAACTATTTTACTTGATCATTATGGAAATAGGAAATAATTATATACACTGCATTATGTTTATAAATCCGAAGCTTTAGTAGAGGAGGAGAGGCTAAAGAGCATACTGGTACAGAGAAAGCAATTTAATTATACTACTATTATTCACGGATTACATTGCGGTAATCAATAGTAATTGTATACATATAAGAAAAATATATTGGTGATTACAAACTCTAATGTGCGCTGCATGCGTTTTACGCAATAATATGTTTTTTTTTAAATGCAGGTGTTCGTATTGCAAATGATGAGTAACTAAAAAATCCATTAATAAGAAGATAAACCATTTATGCCAATGTAGTAACTTAAGTGCTTTGTTCTATATTTGATTACTAAGCGATTAAACATGTCTCCCATATTTTAGCTACGCATGAATGAATAACAACGGCATCAACTCATTGTTGGGCGGTTGAACTATGGAATTTATAAATAAGCTGTCCTGTTTTCTTCGATGTGCTCTCCCACCCTCTAGATAGCCATAAATGCAACCCACCTTTTTATACTCTTCTCTTAAGTGGTGCGAATACGTATTCTTAAACCTTAAACAAAGAAGGTTGGTAACATAAATCATGCAAACATATGAACACACTCTAAAAATATGAAGACACAAAACTCTATATGGATGATCCGCTAACATCATCAGTGGATTTGGCACCTTATCGGGGCATCAGTGTGCCGTCTGTTATCCAAATAAAATACCACCACTTAAACCACTGTGCCACCAATCCTTATCTAATGCAATCACAAATATTGCTTCAAATGCTCGTATTAGTGTAAGTCCGGAATAAATTACCAAACTAGCCAAATGAAGGACTACGTCCGTGGTCCAGTGGATAGCGTATGCGACTGCTGATCAGAGGTCCTGGGTTTGATTCCCGGGTTGGGCAAAAGTGCAACTCGGTTTTTCCGAATTCTCAGTAGCAGCACGGAGTCTGATGATGTGCCCGGTAACGGCAATAGGCTCGCCCCCTATTATGTGGGACCTAAAATTTCTTGGTGAAATGTGGGTGTAATATAACACCTCTGCCTACCACTTCGGGAATAAAGGCATGAATCTATAAAATAAATAAAAATAAAAAACTAGCCAAATGTTAGTAGACAGACTTTAGAATTCTTTCGAGAATAGAAAACTCTTTCTTCACGATGTTTTCCTTCAACGAAAGTTGGCGACAAGTCTCGTAATACGCGCCGTGGATTTTGTTACCAAGACCATCGCATTGCCATCAGTTGGTCTTCTCACTTGACCACCGCTATTATCCTTATAGTCCTTTAAGTCTCACCTACACAATCTATAATGCATATATCATATTATACAAGTGATAACATTAACACATTAACCGGCATCAAGAAGCCATTAGACCATAATACCACATTACATTGACGTCAGATATTAAGGTGACTATACACAAGTGAATAAGCTCCACTTTGCATACAAATAGTTGTGGCACATAATATTGCTTATTGCTTGAGGCAATTTCCCTAATTTCGTTTTGAAAATGCGTCCTAGGTTAGACGAGCCCTAATTTCTGCGGACAGAGATTCTTTTACGCTTTATGTACGAGTGAAAGCTGAAATTTTGTGATATTTATTAATACGATTTATAGAGATGAATAGCTGAGTGCCAGCCTCACCGGCGCGGCGACCCTTTACCATCGTTTGCACTTAAGGTTATTTTTTCTTTTAACATGTAGCTTGAGGTTGTATTTCAATACGATCTGCTTTGATCTTTTTTATTGGGTTAACAAAAGGAAATATTAATTTTACATACGAGTGGAATAACTACTTTTATAATATATACATATTCATAAGAAAAGTTTAGCTGTTGCTTAGTTATCTGTTCTACTTCCGTTATTGACTGAATGACAGGAAATGCACGGCTAAAACTGATGTAGGCAAGAAGCTGTTTGTCATGTATGTTCCCTGGCAACTGTAGAGAAGCACTAAAAGCTTTTCTGGAAAAATTACATTCTAAGCAGGTAAAATATTCCCACGCGGGCAGAGCCGTGGAAAAATTACAAAACGCAACTAAAATGTAGTATTCGTTTCGTGTCGCTGAAAAATCCTCCTCAATTCAATCGTTATGAAGCGGCCACTTGCATCTATTTCTTTGGAATAACTAGTGTTATAATTTAAAGTCGGTACAAACAGCAATGTCATTATTTGGTGTTAAATATTGATTTATCAAATAGTGTCAATAACATAGGCTATTTTTTATTTAACTATTCAATAGATATAAACAACGATGAATAAGTTTTCATAAATTGCATGATTTTCCTTAAATACCTTTTGCAAATTAATCATTCAAAATTCAGCAAGTTTGTGGGTAAAACGTTTTCGTCAGACATTTTACATACTATCTTGGAGTCAAATGAGGGAGTAGTCTCCCGTACAGCTCGTAAACGGGGTGTACAGGTAAATTGGATGACGTGCTGACTGCACGTCACGGTGAACTGACACATTTTATGAGATGAACACACCGTATTATAGGTGTACTTTGTTGCAGAATTAAAAAAAAGGTAAGGTATTGAAGCTGACCAGGATAAATATTTTTAAGTTATTACGACAATTATTTGAGAATGTTCGTCGGGGCAAGCCTTTTTGCTAGTATTATATTATGTTCAGTTTAGTTTTCTTTTCTGAAACCTAAACTTACATTAATTTTATTTTTCTTGATTCTCCTGGGAGTGTGTGGCAAATTCTAGTGTCTGAGTTTTTCAGACAGGCCTTTTACATGGCCTTACGGCCGGCACAGTCAGCTTAATGTGCCTTCCTAAGCAAGGTAGCGCTCTGATGTAAATACCATTCGAAGTCTCCCAGCTAAGTAGTAACCTACGCAAGCGTTTCGTTACTTTGTTATTCTGTTCCGAACGGCAAGCCAAGGTACGCTGTGAGCGCTACACTTACATTTGTTGATGACTAGATGAGTCCGCGGTAACACCCGTCTCACGACATTTAGGGATACTGCCCCGCTCCCGTGGCTCACAGCGTGATAAGATATGGTGTGAATTATATAAGTAGCCTCTATAAATGGGCTATCTAACACTGAAAAAATTTTTCAAATCGGGCCAGTAGTTCCTGAGTTCCAGTTGTTCCATTAGCGCGCTCAAGCAAACAAACAAGCAATCTCTTCAGCTTTATATTAGTATAGATATGCTATGAACCTTTTTTTTTTTAAATTTATTTACCGTTTTTCCAATGAAATCATACAGAGACATATATTATATATTTTTTTTATTTTTTTTATTTAACCATTGCTGTCCCAATGTTGGGCAAAGGTCTCCCCCACATTCTTCCACTGGTCCCTGTCTTTTACCATATCTTGCCAGTCTTTAATAAAATTGTCCAAATTGTCCGGTCCATTGCCGGCTTTCGTCCAAGTTTTTCCACCATCGATCACCTACAGACCATAAACCAAATAATAGAAAAACACAGCGAATATAGTATACCTCTTTATGTAGCCTTTATTGACTACACTAAAGCATTCGACAGCTTTACTCATAATTCAATATTTTCAGCTATGACAAAACAAAACATTGATTTAAATTATATTGACATACTCCATACAATATACTGTAATAGTAAAGCAAATATTAAAACAAATATTAAAACAGATAAAATAGGCCCATCATTTGACATAGAAAGGGGTGTAAAGCAAGGAGACCCACTATCCCCCAAACTTTTTACAAGTGCTCTAGAGGAAGTATTTCGAACATTAAAAGATTCATGGACATCTAAGGGTATTATGCTTGGTGACAAAAGGCTCACAAATCTTCGTTTCGCAGACGATATTGTAATTTTCGCATCATCTGCCCAAGAAATACAGAATATGCTTCAAGAGCTAAGCATAGCAAGCCTTGAGGTTGGACTGATGATGAATCGGTCAAAAACAAAAGTTATGTCTAACAGCTGCAAACGTAAGGTCGAGGTAGACGGGCAAGTAATACATCATGTCGATGAGTACATTTACTTGGGCCAGGTAGTCTCCTTCGAGAACAAGCAAGAAAAAGAAATCAACCGCCGGGTCGAAAATGCCTGGAAGACCTTCTGGTCCCTAAAAGCGTTATTAAAGCGCAATCTTTCAATGACACATAAACGCAGACTCATCAACATGTGTATCTTGCCCGTCCTAACTTACGGAGCTCAAACATGGTCCCTGACCGAGTCGCAAAAGTTCAAGCTCGGGGTTTGTCAACGCGCAATTGAAAGGAGCGTATTAGGTTTAAAACTTAGTGATCGAATTCGCAACACCGAAATACGCTCCAAGACGGGCATCATAGACGTGGGCATTAAAGCTGCTAAACTGAAGTGGGACTGGGCGGGGCATGTCTGCCGAATAAATCCCGAAAAGTGGACAAGTATTGCCACAAGGTGGAAACCAGAGTGTCGTCGTCAAAGAGGCAGGCCGAGAAAAAGATGGCGCGATGATTTGGACAATTTTATTAAAGACTGGCAAGATATTATAATAGCATCTAAAAAACCATCAAGGTTTATACTAATGCTACTTTGAGTCTGTCTATACTTATACATACAATTAAGTTAAAAAGAATAAACGATAACAAAATAGTAGGTATACCATTACAACGTATTATACCAAACTACAGTAGGTAGATACAGTTACAAACATACTTATCAGGTTGACAATGTATTTTTTAAAGAAGTCTTAAGAAATATTGTTTTAATTTAGATTTTATATTTTTATTTGAAATGCTATAACATAAATCTGAGGGTAAGTTATTAATAAGTCGCGGGACAATATAACCGGTAGTCCGCTCGTCGTAGGTATTATTGGCTCACTGTATGCGAAGCCGATTCTCGGAAATTGCCCTAGTGCGTACAGGTTGTTCAATAACTTTCTTATTTAATAATAATGTAAACTGACACTGAGAAAACTTCTTTAATATCATGATTCTTTGGCAATAACATTTCTATCATCTTTGTATTAATGCAAATATTCAATATCAATATCATCATCTATGATTATACCTGCTTTAATTTGAGTTAGGACATGCCATGCACTGTATGAGAACTTAAACGGAGTAATGCCCTCAAAACAAAAAAGTTGTTGAATTACGCTTTCGTCCCGCTTTCATCATGTCTGTCGGTGTGAACGCTGTAAACTCCAAAACCACCGGACGGATTTTTGTATAGTTTTCACCGAGCAAAGTCTACTTCATCATCAGCCCTTAACCTTTCGACGACCGAGGACATGAATTCATGTCCTACAAAAAAGTCCCCTTGTTTACCGACGACATGAATTCATGTCCAGATTCCGTCCTTCAATCTATGACGTTTTTTACACTGGCCTAGTACATTTTATCAATTATTTCAAATGGCATTGCATTTTTACGAATCATAGACAGCTATGAAACCTTCTTCTGATCCAATTTGATGTCAAATTAAAAAGTAAAAGGACATTTCATTTCAATGCGCGCGAAACTGTGAATTTTAGCAAATGTTTGCTATTGAAAAGGTGGAATTATTATAATGGATACATGCATATTTTTAGTTTTAATTGGAAAACCCATATTATACAGAATATAAAAATACAAAAATAAACAAAAAAAAATTTTATTTTTGATTATAATACGCTACAATTGTCGATAGAACCGGTATTCTAAGATCCGTTCAAAACAGAGAGCTATACAAAACTAAATATACACTCAAATTTTATTATTATATTTTTTTAATGTTGGCTATATAAGTGGGTTTCAAGAAATTATAACTCGAACTCTTAAAAACATAAACAAAGACCTCTCAGAGCGATAACATTCAATGTCTAGTACTGCGCGCGCGATGATGTCGTACGGCGCGGTCGTATAGCCAAATTGACGTTTTAGAGGGCGCGGTACTTGAAAGGTTAATACAGTTCCACTGCTGGACACGGGCCTCTTCTCACTTTGAGAAGGGTAAGGCTATAGTCCACGCCGGCCAAGTGCGGGTTGGCAGACTTCACATGTCATTCGAGAACATAATGGAGAACTCTCAGACATGCAGGTTTCCTTATGATGTTTTCCTTGACCGATTAACAAGCGATAATTAACAATTTAATACGCACGTAACTTCGAAAAGTCTTTGGTGCGTGCCGTGGATTCGAACCCGAGACCCTCTGCGTAGCAGTATGCTGGTCTCTCCACTCGGCTATCGCTGCTTACTAAACTTTGTAAAGTATTGAACTTACATAATTATGTATAACTAATAAATCGAAACTTAGGCCTTACTTATAGCTCAATGAACACATAGATATTAGGCCCCCCTCACATTGGGCGTTAGCGTCTACGCAGCGACACCCCGGCGTACACGCGGCGTCTACGCGGCGTCGACGCCGCGACACCCAAGCGTTCTTTGAGCGACCGGCTGCTTACCACTAGAGATGTTCGCTTTATCATAGATAACTTGATAAGAAACATATTATTTTATAATAACCATATAATCTGTTATTTATAAAGCCCAATAAGATGCTATGCTATTTTGTTTGAATATAAGTAAAGCCATTATGTCCTAGGTATAACATAGGATTGTCACTTAGCAGAGCTTTTAGGCCGCCCGCACTTTTTATGCGTGTTTCTTGAGCGGCCGCTCGGCGTGCGTTAGGCGGGCATTCTTCGTGCGCTACCACTTTGCAGTTGTATGCACCTATTGTGTCATAAAACAAAATTAACAGATCTGTCACTGGCCTAAAATTGATTTTATTTAATGAAAGTCGCCACGTAAGTCACTAACGGCCTGGCCACGGACAATTCGCTCCAGCGAAAGTTCGGGCGACGCGACCGGCGACGCACTTGCGAATGAATCAAATGTATAGAAATGTTCTAAGCATGCCACGCGCAGCGGCGACCGGCGACGCGACCGGCGAATAGCACTGAGCGGTACAGCGGCGTGTCGCGCGACACGTCGCGCGACCAAAACAAATGTATGAATTAGTACGGCGCACGCCACGGCGTCGAGCGGTAGTCGCGGCGACTAGCGACGGAGCTGAGTCAGTATAAAATTTTTAGTTTATTTCTCTGCGAGCATGATATTATTCTTAGAATTTTTAGCTAGGCTAGCTATTTGGAACGTCTGGATGTTATCTATCTATACTATAATAAAACTGTAGAGGTGAAAAAGTCTGTACATTAAAGATATTTTGACGAAAATTAGCTAAAAAATCTAGGAAAATGCTAAAAAGCAATAATTGATAATTTTTTGAATTTATGTCTGTCTGTCTGTCTGTCCGACGTCTTTCCCTATGTTGCTAAAGATCTCTAAAATGGCGGAATTGATTTCAATAAAATTTACACTCATGTACAAAGGATACTCAAACCTATAAAATAGTATATGTTACATCAAAATCGGTTGAGTGGTTTTCGGTGTTCAGCTTGACCTCTCCTTTGTACGTAGTCCCAAACAAAACAGGGATCATCCAAAACTGGTTATATATGTGATGCCATCTATGATCATTATAAGTTTGTTAGTAAAAGTATAGTTAGTCTAAAAAGGTACCTTCGAAGTGTTTTATGGTTATTTACCCGACTTTAAAAAAGGAGGTGATTCTTAATTTCGTCAGTACCTATATTTTTACGTATTTTCGATAAATAAATTACTGGAACCGAGGATATTTATAGTTATTCTTCCGACCGATAGATGTCACTATTTTCAAATAATTTTCTAGCAAAATAAATGTTTCTTGCAAAAAAAGCAATAATTATGTGTCGGGTATCTTTTTATTAAAAAAATAATAGATTATAATGTTCGGCATTCATAAACAAAAAGTCTCTGAGTCAAAATTTATTACAATGTCCACATAATTTAAACGGTCAATCTCATTTATTTAAAATTATTATGTTTATATAATAGTTATATAATCATTTCATTTTATTTTAAATGTTAAAAACAATTACTATAGATCCTTTTTTCAATAAATTGTCGATTAGTCCATATTATTTTCTATCTCAGTTGGTTTGTATATGTAAACATAGATGGCGTTTTCTGAATGGCGGTGTTAAGATTCGCCGTGGATTGATGAGGTTCTTAATTTTCTTTCGTTTTCGTCGGATTGGTGTCTTAGTCGTTTCTTTTGAATAATTAATGTGGATGTGTTTCTTTGATTTCTTTCGTTCGTTGGTGTTCTGTACTTATACAGGTGTCTCATTATTCCCAAATTCCCACACCTCACGTACGTGGGAATCCGTGGGTGGGAGACTGAGGCCTGAATTCAGATAACTCTTGAGTAACTCAACGGGGCTATCTTACTTTCGGCAGGGCTGAATATTCGTAGCCCTGTGTGTATTTTCTAAATAAATCGCAGGGACAGACTTGAAACAGCTGGAATCGACCTCCGAACATGTTGTTTTTCACATGGGCAGTTATATGTGGCATGTTCACGAGTAAGCGGTAAAAAGAATTTACATGTTCTATATGAAGGTGGTAAAACAGAGAGATAATGTTGTGTATAAAGAAAGTCTCTTATAATATCCCTACTATCCCTACTTCCCGTCTAATATTATAAAATCGAAAGTGTGTATGTATGTATGTGTGTTCCGTTTTTGTTGAAATTTAATCCTACTAATATTATAAATGTGAAAGTTTGTGAAGATGTATGTATAGAAGGATAGATGGATGGATGGATGGATGGATGGATGTACATGTTTGTTACTCTTTCACGCAATAACTACGGAACGGATTTGGATGAAACTTTAGAGTAATATAGTTTATACATCAGAATAACACATATGCTACAATTTATAAAGATTTTGTATAATGTTGCCATAATATAAGGAAAAGTATCAACTAATGCGGCAAAAATCCTGAACTCTGAAAGCTGTCTTCGCGTACGTTGCCTAAGCCCTAAAAGTAACTTGAAGATAATGTTTGGTGAAATTGTTTATCATAGAGGCTCACTATGAAAAATTCAAGATGGCTGCCGTCACAAAATAGCGGATTACTTATTTTCCACAAAATACCTCAATACGGGTATCAAATAAAAGGGCTTGATTCGTAGAATAGGGCTTACTATAAAAAATCCAAGATGGCTGTCGCCGCAAAATGGCGGATTACATATTTGCCACAAATACCTCAATATGGGTATCGAATGAAAGGGATTGATTGGTAGAATAGGCTCACTATGAAAAATCCAATAGGTATGGCTGTCGCCACAAAATGGCTTATTACATATTTTCCACAAATACCTCCATATGGGAATCAAATGAAAAGGCTTGATTGGTAGAATAGATCTTACTATTAAAATCCAAGACGGCCGCCGCCACAAAATGGCAGATAACTTATTTTCCACAAATACCTCAATATGGGTATCGAATGAAAGGGCTTGATTGGTAGAATAGACCTCACTATGGAAACAGAATGAGAAGTATTAACAAACAAAACTAAAAACTTGAAAATATAATAAACTAAAAAAAAGCTTTATTTTAATTTTGGGCGTAGCGTATCCAGAATAAACATTATGATAGAAATTTCACTTGCCCAACGATTTTATATTTGTCTGATCAATACCCCAGATTGATGAGAAGTTTGGTGCGATCTGGTAGCTAGGACTTACCGAATTACTTTTTAGCTTTTGGTACATAACCTAACTAGATCATTTTTATTGTAATAAAACAGTGTAACACAAAAAATATGTTTTTTACAATGCTCATTCTAAAGTAGTGTAGTTATCAAATTGTTTTCAAAATTGATATATTTATTGTCTTTAGTATTTAATGTAGATGAACTTTGTCTTTACAGTAAGTAGTTTGGACGAATAGTTTAAAAGTTATCACGATATAATTGATATAAGCGCAGCGTCATTCAAAGCGCTTCCTATGAGTTGGCGCGCTTAAGCGCAGCGGGGCAGAGGGACGGTCTGATTATGTACTTTGTGGTAATGCTTTCAGTTTTTATTTTTGCTGCTATTCTATTCAGTAGATACATAAGCTCTTCATTTACATTAATAATATACCTACATACTAATCTTTACCTAAAGTTTGACGATTATGAAAACAAAAGTAATTTTAAGTAGGTATTATCAGTTTATATGTATGCTACACGGCTAATGTGCAGATCCTTTTCGGATGAAATTTGATATGGATAGTCTGAAACCTGAGGAAGTACAACGGCTACTTTTTATTAAAATTTCATGCGGGCGAAGCCGCGGGCGAAAGCTAGTATCTACATAACATATAGTATAAATAAAGTTGAAGTAGGTACTAGGGTATTATATTGTCTGTGGTTGAAGTGTCTGTCTGTGATTTCAAAATACCTAAGTAAGTTTTTAGAAGTGCATATACCTAGTTAGTTAGATCACACTTACCTACATAAGCTTTTCCGTATTTTAACTCAAAAATCGAATTATAATACCTACTAGCGTCGGCTCAGTACGCATTCAGTAGGTCTCTACAGAATGCATACCGAAGCGTCTTGAGTTTGGTATGCAGTAGGTTAGGTGGGTACCGAGCCTGACGCTCGTACCTACGAGCGTATATATACAAACGGTCGGAACGCGATTTATACCTATAAATCGCGTTCCGACCGTTTGTATAAAGATAAAATACAGTACCTATAGTTGTCAATACCGTGGTTAGGTACACAATATCAAGTCTGCCTCTGTGATCTTGCGGTAGTGTAAGCGGATCATGAGGTCTCGGGTTGGATTGCCGGGTTGAAACAAATGTAATATTGCCACCAAAGTCCGTACAATGTCGAGCTAAATTTCATAAAAAGATCTCAGCTAATGTCGTCTCGCTCCTGGTCTACACTGTTCGCGGCGGCGAACGCGCGTGCTCGTGGCATGTTTTTCGCGTCGCGCGAATTGTCGCGTCGCCGGTCGTGTCGCAGGTCGCGTCGCCGGTCCCCGTGGCCAAGCCGTAAATTGGCAATACTACGAGTATCTCACAGCAACAATATGATAGAAGTCATTAACAGTCAATTCCTTTGACACAGGACTTCATTGCCACTATAGATAGCATAAAGATAGACTATTAACAGTTAAAAAAATAACGTTTAATCGACACCCTCGTGAGATAGATGGCAATCTAAACAAATTTGTTTGCAGCAGTCTTTAAGATGGTGCTAGAGTGCTGGCTGAGGATAGCATTCATAATATCATTCGTACCTATTAACTTCATAGTAAATAAACAAGTAAATGATGAAGAAATTTTGTATTTTAAATGTGGTAAATTCTATTAAACCAATTTATTATTTATAGCTGATTCCCACGGTTTCACCCGTGTCCTGAGGGAACTACTTCGCGTACCCGGTTAATGTATAGCCTAAGTTACTCCTTGGTACATCAGCTATCCGCCAGTGAACGTTCCGTCAAAATCAGTGCAGCCGTTCTAGAGATCAGCGAGAACAAACAGACAGA
Organism: Euclidia mi; assembly: GCA_944739405.2. Lineage (NCBI taxonomy): Eukaryota > Metazoa > Arthropoda > Insecta > Lepidoptera > Erebidae > Euclidia > Euclidia mi. The sequence goes on from OX123189.2 coordinate 19,029,435, forward strand.
CAGACAGACAAAAATGGTAAAAAATAATTTAGGTATATGTACCGTATATACATCCATATGCATTTAGTAAAAAGCGGTTATTTTAATATTACAAACAGAACTCTAATTTGATTTATGTGTATTAGATGTGTGTTATAGTTAAGATGGGCACTTGCAGTTCCACATCTGATGTTCCAGATCTTCGATTTTTGTAAGTTTACAGCAAATGCTCATTTGACTGAACAACTTTTGCTAAGCCAACAAGTCAGTATATAGTCTAGTGTAGATAGGCTCGGCTCTACCTTATCAGATGTTACAGATCTTCAATTTTTATAAGTCGAAGTTTTTTATAACAGAAATATAAAATATTATATTGATAATAAAACGCACGTACACCTTCTAACACTAAAACTTATGATAACAATGTGACTTATATTGATTAAACAAGACAATTGTTTCAGAAATTGAACAATACTTTAGTAATACCGGCTTTCAATTTTCATACCGACTCTACTTTTTAATCAAAATTATAGTACTGGTAATATCGCAATTTTTGCAAGTTCCAGACCCAACGTAACGGGAATCATCTTATGTAACCGTACTTTCTTACGTAAATAACCGCACCTAATATTCTTGAATATAATGGTACATATTTTTATCTAAATATTATCCATATTAACACTACTGATTTCTATTTTATTGAAAGTATATGGATATGCATAAACATTTACCTATTATTTTAGCGCTGCAAACATAACCTGCTATAAAAAATATTATTACGTTATGCTATAATATTTAGATGTAGCAGTTTAGCACACCCCTACTCACAAACCTGTCATACGCTACAGTGTTACCAGCTTAGAAGATTTTCCGCTAAAACTGGTGATTTTAAGTGGCAGAAATAAATAAGCAGACGCACACAATGAAAATAAATCTTTAAACTGCTACGTTAAGAACAATTAATTCGTCTGATAATTATTAACAAATTCAAAATAGCCTTTGTTTTGAAATAACTTGTACGTTGATTTATTTAAAAATGATTTATTGTTACTTAAAAGGGAACTTATAACTTGTGTGCGACTGATCGTAAATGTAATGTAAGAAAATCTAAGTGGACATAACTGTGTTTATGTCATGTGTCTAGTTAAGAACAATATTTATTAGTGGTTTATGGTAGTTTTAGTATTCAGATCAGATGGAAATCTGATTTAGTTGTTGACAACACTAGTGAGGTCATCCGCTGTACCACAATGTAAAAAACCAACAGAAGTTAAACTTATATGTAGACGGTCGCGCGAGTGTTATCATATCTGGTATATACGGAATAACTATTACGGAAATGGTACTCGTATCTAGTTTTTAATTGATTATTGAAAATAAAACTGCTAAAAAAACCGATGCAAAGAATAATATTTTCAATGCCAGCCCATTACTCTGTTGAAATGTTATATACAATTTTTTGGGCTTAGCCTACATTTGTCAGAGAACGCAATTTTATTTTATAGATGCCAAGGAGAGAGCCCTCGTCCTGCGGCTGCCATATTGTTAAGAGTGGTACAAATGGGTTTTCTAGTATATCTGGCAAACTATTTGCTGCACAGAAAAAAATCAACACATGACGAGTTGCAAATTAAATTCGCTACAACTTTGGCCCCGTAGTATTTAGTCGTAAAATAATAAATAAAAAACGTTACAAACGAAAATCGAGTGCAATTTATAACAAATTTTCTTTTCAATGTGTTGTAGTTTTTTCGTCCTCAGGAACAAAAAAATATATTTAATTTATCTTTCCTATCACCAAAACAAGAACTTCTTACTTGAGACCCCACAGCCTCCAAGACTACCATTAGGTCCAATTTTAACTCATCGCAACGATCATGAAAACAGGGGGTTGGCAAAATATGGACAAAACTCTAAAACAACGACACTCTGTAGGCTATTAAAGTTGATGTTCCGCCCAAGTAAAGGAAACTGCAATGTTCTGCAGCACCTCAATATTCTGGGGAAAGACGCTCCAAAATAATCGGAAATATTAGTGCCAATTATGATTTACCGACAAATTGCCTTTTTTTGCTATAGTTCTTCTAAAGCTCTGTTAGATCATAGGCCGCAGCCTGGCTCATAAAAGACTAAAGACACAGTAATCATGAAATGATGAAAAACAATATCATAGAAAACTTTTTATTCATGGTTTTACGACAAATAGTGTCAGAACCAAAGTTGTAGAGAATTTAATTTGTAGTAAAAATGCTTGAACCATATCTTAGCGTGATCAATAATTTACCAGATGAATAAAAAAAACCATCCATGCCCGCACTTTTTCCAAGATGGTGGCCGAGGGAAAAGAGGTACGACCTCACAAATTTAGATCAAGCTTTAAAAATAGGTGGTAATTATCTTCAAAAGCGATAATTAACTTAATAATAATTTGTTGTTCTTTGTTGCTCTATGTTTGCACAAAAATCATTACAAGACCCGTGCCTGAAGCGGATGGCACCTATATTTCGCGCTATACCTCACCTTTATGAGATAGCCTATTGGTAAGCGACGTATATGTTAGGTGACTCGAGTGCACTTTGTATGTAGTTTAACTTCTGTTAGTTTTTTGTGGCTGTGAGATGCCGTCGCAGAAAAAGCGGCGTCGACGCCGCGTAGATGCCGCGTAGATGCCGCGTCGACGCCGAGGTGTCGCTGCATTGACGCTGACGCCTAATATGAGGGAGGCCTTAATGTCTCATTATTTATTATATCAATTCGCACCAACTTTGTTGAAGTAAAACAACTCTAGCCTTAATAATTCTCAAGTTTCTTGTCCTAATTAATGTTAGTTTGGTTTCTTATTTGTGTTTTCATTTATTCTCGATATCGCAGAGTTTCCTTCTATCGAATAAATTTATAAGATTATGAGCTTTTATCGTATTATTATAAGAAGCAGAGTTTGCTCAATAATTTGTTTGAAAATAGCTCGAGTGTATTACACTCTATTAGATATTTTGCTGTAGGCTTTATTACTAACATCATCTCTCTCTTTCTCCCTTTTCGTATGAGTAAGTATGTGGCTAATGATGGCGTTTATAGATAGCCCGAAGGCCGCTGGCACTTTGATGCTGATGCCGTTGGAAGTGTATCCTAGTGATGACTTTTGAAAATATAACAATCATACTTATTCATTATGGGCGGAATTAATCATTCCGCCCATAATGAATAAGTATGATTGTTTCACATTATCTTGAATATCGTAGACTGAATGACGAATAAAATATAAAAAATATAGTTATGTTAATGTTATATATATAATATTATTATGTGCTGAGTAAGGCTGATATATAAAGTAAAAAACAGTGTGATACGAGAGAAGTGTGGTCTAAAAGAAGATGTAGTGATAAAGATTGAAAAAGGAATGTTGCGATGGTTTGGACATTTGGAACGGATGGATGAAAGAAGAAATACGAAAAAAGTGTATCGTGTAAGAATGAATGGAGATGTCGGTAGGGGACGCCCAAGACGGACGTACGACGACCATATAGGTGACGTACTAAAAAAGGGCCAAATTAAAAGTACCCATAACCGGCGAGCATGTATGATGAGGTTAATGAATGTCGAAGAAGCGAAAGCAGTGTGTTTGACCCGGAGAATTTGGCGTTCCATAGTCTATGCCTACCCCAATGGGACAGACAGGCGTGACGATAGATAGATAGATATAATTATGTAAATTACCACACAGATCTGTCCAAAATGAAACAAAAACTAGAAAAAAAACATTTTCTTTTCATTTCCAAAACTATGAATAACACTCGCATGTGTGACTAATTGTATTCTTAAATGTCTAACTACCGAGAACATATACAAAATAAGTAGGTACATTTATTCATATTCACAGACATTGTTCTTGTACAGAGAAGACACTTATTCATCATATTAGTTTTATTAAAATGAAAACTGCCTTTTAAATGATTAATTAAGTTTAACAAAACAAACGGAGTCAGTTATTTGAATGACAGCTCATTTCAAGTGTCCTGCGGGCCACGAAAATTCATGCAGCTATTGAACTTTAAAATTAAATTATGTAGTTGACTGTGTTGTCAGATACATGAAACCGTTTAAGATTAATAGGACATATAATAGTTTCAGTATATTAGTTTTAGGCAGCGATAGCCTAGTGGAGATGCCAACAGACTGCCATGCAGAGGGTATCGTGTTCGAATCCATGGCGCGCACCACTGACTTTTCGGAATTATGTGCGTAGTGAATTGTTAATTATCGCTTTAGCCGTCGGTCCCGGTTGTTATGAAAATCTTTGACAGTCGTTACAGGGCGTCAGTGCATTCTAAATAAACTGACACTAGTCATAACCATAGAATATCGCTATCCCTTCGGGTTGTGGAGGTCAGACAGACATCGCTCTATGGAAAAGGTAATATTCAGCCAAATCCGATCAGACTAGCAAGCGGAAACAAGGTTGAAAGTGGGATAACGCTAGGAGGATGATGAGTTTTTATAGTGAAAGTAAACGACAAAAGAGAGGATGAATTTGAGTCTAAAATAAATAGTAAAGAGGTATACTATAATTGCAGCATGCATGCAGCAGAGGTGTCCCCCGCAAGGTGGACCGACGATCTCGTCAAGATCGCGGAAGGCGGTTGGATGCGGGCGGCTCAAGACCGGTCTGTGTGGAGAACCTTGGGGGAGGCCTTTGTCCAGCAGTGGACGTCGTTTGGCTGATATGATGATACTATAATTTACTTTTAAAATATACGTCTTACTAAAATACTTATGTGAATCATAAATCTACAGTCATTGACCTCGCACCAAACCCTTGCAAAGGTCCAAATTACAGCATCGACACTTTGATGGATCGGATACATTTCCCTTGTGCTGAGTAAATTTTTACACATCCGCCATATTGCGAGTTGATCTGCCATTACGTGTAGACGATAAAAAGGATGTCCTTGACAAATTGATTAGCGTAATCGGGCGAGTATTTAACGATATATACTGCTTTGCATACATCATCGAACAGCCATTCATGATGGGCTTGTCCTAATTTATATAACAATAGATGAGTCCGTTGCCCCATGCCGTCATGTAGCCTATCTCGATAAAATTCAAATCGGACCAGTAGTTCCGGAGATTAGCGCGTTCAACCAAACAAACGAACAAGCTCTACAGCTTAATGTATTAGTACTAGATACGCCCGCGGTTACACCCGCGTTATTTAAGGCTACTGCTTCGCTCCCGTGGCTCATAGCGTGATGTTATATAGCCTATAGCCTGCCTCGATAAATGGGCTATCTAACTCTGAAAAAAATTTCAAATCGGACTAGTAGTACCTGAGTATAGCGCGTTCAAGCAAACAAACAAACTCTTGAGCTTAAATATTAATATTAGATTAGATAATTGGATATAATTGTAAGTCAATAGGAGAATTTGTCTTGGCTGTATTCCATGTGGCATACCTACACGCTGATCAGACAGGCTGGTATAAGGTTTGGTGCCGAGTTTTTTGTCCCATTCCAAATATACTATTTCTCTCGTGTATTTTATTCGGTCGCCTCTTAGTACACCCATGGAATAAAAAAACGGATTTAATGACTCTTTGTAGCAAAGTTTGATTATAATCAAAGATAATGTGATCAAATGTATCAAAGAAACGTTGTGTGATAACTATCGTAGTGAATTTCTGTTTCCTGATACATAGTATTTTACTAACGCTTAAATATACCAAAAATTTTATATTAAATTTCACAGTATGAATTATATTAAATCTTGTGTGTGCGAGCAAAAATTCTCGTACTTGTTTTGCATACCATATTACAATGGAGCGGACCGGCTATAAAAATAGTAGAAAACAATATCATGAAATAAGCTCGAGGTTGTTTTAAGTATTCAAATTCAGGCGTTTACAATTACCATTTTTAGGAGTCTTATTATTTTAATATTCACGCAATGTACACTAATGTTAATGAATTTTGAAAATAATGGGAATATTATAATGTTTAGTTTCTGTTGTTTGCAATTAATTTATACTTTTAATTTGTACAGTTCTGCAAATAGTTTAAATTTGGATTTTAAAATGTTTAGTATTTTCTCTTTATTGTTATTCTGCCTAAACTTTTATATTTGCAATTTTTTTAGCCACTAGAGTGTGGTTATACAGGGAATTGTATCGTCTGGTTATTTCTCTATGACAATTAAGTGATCAGTATTTGACGTTTACTTTTGTATAATTTCTCATACTCCTAAGAATTTTTTTTTTACTCGAACCGAATGATTTTGTTTCTGGTAAACCGATTATTTGCGCATACACACAGTGATGACATAACTTAGTGCAACAAATGTCGTCAACAGTTTGCAGCGTGAAACCACAACTATTTGTACAGATTATTCAGGGATCAGGAGTGTTTGAAAGAAAATGCAAAAGAAAAATTGTTTTAAATTGTCTGTTCTGTCCGACAAAAATGCTGATTGGATTGGGTGAAATCATAAAATATCCTTATTGGATTTTTAACTTCACATATTAAATGTGTAATTTTGTTAATTATTTTTCTAATGACTTTATAGAACTATTACTAGGCCAGTTTCCTTAGGTATGGATTATACCTAAAGAACCATTCGTACTAAAAGAAAACTGAAGTAATGGTAATGTCTGGAAGTGTTAATGCAGATGATTGTACCGTTAATCTGTTATCGCACGTACTGACTAACAACTATCTCAAACTCATTATAAGCTATATTATCGTGAATCAGCTTACAGCCTAAGTCGACACATTATTAACAATTCTTAGTCTAATTGACGTAACCGCTTCGAAGAAACGCTTTTCAAATATTGGTTACGAAGAAAAATAATGTAAATTACGTAATATATTCGTTACTGTAACTGTACATTTTCTAGAACGATATTACCCATAGTCCAATAACATGTATTATACTTACAAATTATTTCTTTGAATATGTACTAGTTTCAGTGGCCTGCCCAGGACCACTTTTCTGGTCACTAGTTATAAGTGTGTCCTTTTCCAAATTGATTAGTGAGAAATGCCTCAACCGTAAAAAATAAATGTGAAATGGAGGCTTTTTACATGTGGTATTTAACGCAGTCGTAATATCCTAAGCTGTTCGTAGAACCAATCCAAGCTTAGGTATCATATTCAAACTGCAATGGTCAGTGTCTGGGAACTTAAGTTATACCTGTGTATTTCCTCGATTTCAATATTATATAGAGATGGAAGTCATCAGTATCGTATCGCTTAAATTTAAAGGTACTTACTAGTATGAAATAAAGTTCTTTTGCAACAATATTTAAATGTCCACACTGTGTGCCCAGTAGTGGAACAGTTACAATTTCACTGAGAAACATATTTTCTGGCGCTTTTAAATTATAGACGTGACGGACGGAGACGGACTGCAACTGCGCGGCTTAGTAGTTAGCTTCGGTTGCTGCTGCGGTCCATTCGCGGAGCAGGGACGATCTTGTATCTCCAAACGAAAGTGATCGTTTGCTAATAGTGTCTCTAGGCTGCTGCTTAGTACTTTTCGGTAATAAATTTAACAGCCCATACGCCGCATGATATCTTAATTGCTTTACCACAAGCTAGTGTCTAGTTGCATTCTGGCAACAAACACTTAGTGTAAATTGCTGTTAGGTAGTTTAGTTAGTAGGTGAGTAGTTAGGAAATATAGCGACACAAATGGCAATAATTATAATAATATTGTATTAGAACTACACTACTGCACTCTTACTTTTGGAATTAAAGTTCTTTTGGAAATACAGTAGAGATGTCGGTTTGTTGCAATGATCATTTCCGGATTCTTATGGTACTGTGCAGCAGTGCTCAACCAGTTATACACAGAGAGTAATGTTTACCTTTAATAAAAGTAATTGCAAGAAGCACATGCACTATTTATGATATAGTACGTAACGGCTTTGTAGGTACAAACTTACAAAGTCGTCAAGAAGGCGTGAAAATGATTCATAATATCGTGTCTTTCAATTATTTTTTACCTGTCTGCTAAAGATTTCACATATTAAGACCCAACCCAACCATAATAAGTCTTATTGTTCTCTGATCAGAACACTTCAATAACTCAACAGATATTGAAAGTCGATTTTATACTTCAAACATTTTACAGAATCCTTGTAACTTTAAACTTTGAATATACGGTAAATGAATATTTGTCTATTCCGTTTTCCCTTACAAAGGCGCCATTTCCTTGCAAGTTTACTAGGTCAGAACAGTTTGCAGGACACGGACAGTCAGACGCCGTTCAGTACGTTACATTGTTAGCAAACACCATAAACGTAAACTCTTTCAATATCATTATACAAGGCTATTATTTCTGGATTTTATCGACCTCATTTGGATATATAACCTGTGAACCTTATATTTCTGTTTTATTTCGGAAAAGGAAAACTACATTTCACACATTAGTAATTTTTATCTTTCCCGTGTCGCCGGAGACTGAATAAACATTCGGACAAGCGATACAAAGTAATTCTTTTACATGTTGTGTTGATGGTGTGGCGGTTTGTTTGTTTGTTATTTCATAGTTTTGTACTTGTTATCATTGAAAATATTAGTTTTCGCCTGCGGCTTTGCCACCTACATAGTTTGCCACCTCGAAATAAATCACCCCAGATGAAAACTGCATTAAAAACATTTAGTACTTCTGAGTTTATCGCAAACTGACAGATCAATAAATGCAGCGGAAGAATTTATTTCATAAAATGTGAGATATTATTACCTAATGGAAGGAAAGAGGAATCCACCACGCATCCTCGAATTGACCACCCCAACCATTGCAATAGAAAAAGTTTGACAATATCGAACTCCTCTAAAAGGATAAGGGATATAGGAATGGTATGGGTTCCAGGAAGATACCTGACTTGCAGTATCCCGCTGTATGCGCCGACTATTCTTCGACACGTGTTTCGCCTCTGCACGAGGCATCCTCAGGAACGATGGGCAACGACTGAGCGCTTTCCAACCGTGGGCATGTCTTATAAACGATTGTACTTTCTAATTCCCTCCCTCCGTTGCTCGACTGATGTGAGTCATTATGACGGTGTGCGAATATATTCAGCAATGGGGACCCGTTAAAGTTGGTTTGATCGTTCAGTAATGTATGCTTGTCCCGCTTTAAAATCTCTAATTGTTCCAATACGCACATTCTAATACCCTTTTGACAAGTGTGTATGATGTCAAATGAATGTCCGCTATTTAAGGTATGACCCGATTCAAGTAAATGTTCGGCAAAATGAGACTTTTCCGGCTGGTTGTTTCTAAACGCCGCTAAATGTTCTTTATATCTCAGCTCAAAACTTCGACCCGTCTTTCCTATGTACTTATTTTGGCATTGGTCGCATGTTAAGCAGTAAATACCGGACTTTTTGTTCTTGCATACTTTATCTTTACCATTGCAAAGAAATTTTAACGTTTTGTATGGTTTATAGGCTGATCTGATACCGTTCCTCCTCAGTACACGCGCCATACGGTCAGTTATGCTTCCAAAATAGGTAAGAACAGCGGTATTATTTATAGGTTCTTTTATAGAGGGATATAAAAGTGACTTGGCCAATCTAAGTTGTTTTCCTCTAATCATCTGGTCAATTAGGCGTTTACTATACCCGTTGGATTGAGCTATATGATAAATAATATTTAATTCTCTGTTATATGATTCTATATTCAGTGGTACATTTAATAATCTATGAATCATACTGTGAAATGCTGCCATTTTGTGTTGCGATGGATGACAGGACGATGCTAGTATTGTACTATCTGTATACGTCGGTTTACGATAAATTTCAAATGAGTGTGAGGTACCCTCCCTTTTGATAGTCAAATCTAAGAAGTTTATTGAGCTGTTTTGTTCTATCTCCAACTCGAACTTAATTTTGGGGTGTATACTATTAATTCTTGTAAGAAAACAGTGAAGCTGACGTTCTGTGCCCTTCCAAGCCAGCAAAATATCGTCCACGAATCTATAATAATATAAGATGTTCGGTTCTTTTACCAAATGCTCGTGTTCGTAGTTGTCTAGAATTACCGTAGCCAGGCAGGAAGGTGTGTCAGAAGTGCGCAGTGGAAGATGTAATACATCTACCTGACCACGATAGACAATGATCCAGACACAATGCACTGCGTTGCACAGCGATGAATTATAATCATAACTACACTTAATATTAATAAAATGTCTTACCAACTCTTAGTGATGTTCTTGAGTGGAGTCCTGGAGGCAAGTTAGACACACACGAGACTAAAATTGGCCAATATTAGCAAGTGAATTATCTTTACTTTACCAGACTCCACGCAGCGTCTTCAATCAGCAAATTCTTCCGGCACCAACCACGTGCATCGGATTCACTCAAGTTTTACAATGTTCGTTAAAATACTATTTTTATCACAATTAACCGGTGCCAGTTATTGATCAAGGAAGTGGCAATCAAACGGGTTCTAAATACAAGATCAAAACGCTCACAACACGAAATCTATCCAGAGCTAGGTTTTTTCGCTGACCGCGGGAAACGACAATGAATGAAAAGATTGACAGTTCAGTGTGACCATTGTCAGAAATTTTCAATAGACTAAACAAAATGTTACTCAATCGATCTAATCGATTTGACTTATAATAAAAACTAATTCTATTTCAAACATCCACCCGCCCCGGACCGGCCTATCGGTCCGCTAATCGGTTGGTAGACGTGACAATGTTGCAACCGCTCTCCTCAGAATCGAACCGTCCACCAAGACCTCAGCAAATCGGGGAACTCCATCAGCCCCAGTTACCAAATGAAGGATGCGGCCCCTGCGCCATCTGAGTGGCGGAAGGTTAGCCTCCTTGATCAAAACGAGGTCTCCAATCTTGGGTGGATCGGTCTTGTCGATCCACTTAACGCGTTGCTGGAGTATGTGCAAATATTCCAAATTCCAGCGTTTCCAAAAGCTCTGAGTAATCTGGCGTACCAATTCAAAACGCGAGAGACGACCAGGTCTCGTATCAATATAGGGGTACTCAGGCAAGGCGACAAGTGGGCGACCAATCAAAAAATGGCCCGGCGTAAGGGCCTCCAAATCATTCGGATCTGAGGAGATCGGGCACAATGGCCGAGAGTTCAAAACGGCCTCAATCTTACAAAACACAGTTGCGAGTTCCTCAAATGTAAGAACAGACTCACCGATTGTCCTGCGCAAGTGTGTTTTGGCCGATTTTACGGCGGCCTCAAATATACCACCCCAGTGTGGACAATTTGGTGGGGAAAACAACCAATTTATCCCACGTCGGGCAAGCCTATCACCTATATCAGCTTTGTTGGTTTCAAGGAAATTAACAACATCATTCAAATAATTATAGGTGCCCTTGAAGTTAGTGCCGCAGTCAGAACGGATCAAGGAAGGCATCCCTCTGCGGGATACAAATCTGTCAAATGTGGCTACAAACGCCTCGGTCGTAAGCGAGGAGACCAGTTCTAAGTGTACGGCCTTTGTGGAGAGACAAACAAAAACACACAAGTAGGCCTTAACAGTCTTGCTGTTTCGAAGTGTCGACGTTTTCACCAAAAAGGGACCTGCGAAGTCCGTGCCAACACCGTCAAACGTCCTGCTCTCAGTTACGCGATCTGCCGGTAAGTCTCCCATCAAGGGCTGCATGGTAGAAGCCTTGAGCTTATAGCAAGGGATGCAGCGAAAGACTACACTCCGAATAATTCTTCGGGCAGACAAAATCCAAAATTCGCGTTGCAAAATGGCCAAGAGCGCATTACAACCAGCATGCGAATTTTTAAGGTGACGGTCAGTTACCAACAAGCGTACCAAATGACCGTCCTTAGGTAACAAAAGGGGGTGACGTGCTCCGTAAGGGAGGTTGGCGTTCTTGAGACGCCCTCCAACGCGCAAGAGACCCGTATCGTCCAAAAAGGGGTTCAATTTAGATACAGCTCCCGACAATTTCGATTTCCCCGACTTGAGGATAGCAATCTCCCTTTCAAAATGCGCCAATTGCACAGAACGAACCCAAAAGGTGAGGGACTCCTGTCGTTCCTGTGGTGAGAGAAACGGTGTCAGTCGTTTCTGTTGTGGGTGCCTAAAGTTAAAAACAAAACGCTTTATCCAAGCAGTAACACCTAACAACTTGTCGAGGGAGCTGTAACGATTCAACAGGAAATCGGGGTCGAAGGCGCATTCTACCTTCTCAAGAGCGAGTGTTCGTAGACCCGGCAAATTAGAAGTATTCAAAACTGGCGTTCGAGGCCAAGCAATTTCTGGTCGACTCAACCATTCCGGACCCCACCACAGCGAATGACCTATCAAACTAGGCGTCAAGCATCCGCGCGAGGCACAATCAGCGGGGTTGAGCTCACCTGGCACGTGTCTCCAAACAAGTTTGACTTCGGATTTCTGGATTTGGGAAACGCGATTAGCGACAAATACCTCCAAGGTGTGGACAGAAGCCTTCAACCAACAAAGAACAATTTGGCTGTCTGTCCAGGCGTAGGTCCCATTAATGCAAATGCTTTTACCCAAAGTACTAGACACGTGGTTCAATAAGCGTACAAGTAGTGCTGCTCCCGAGAGCTCCAATTTCGGAATGGTCAAAGATGTACGAAGGGGTGCAACCTTGCTCTTCGCCATGATCAGGGAAACCCTCACCTGACCTGAGGCACTAACTGTGCGCAAGTACACCACGGCGGCGTGACCACGTTCCGAGGCGTCACAAAACCCGTGAAGGGTGGCCTTGTACTTCCCGGGAGGAAGGATGGGACGAGGCAAGGAGATCTCGTTGACGGCAGGAAGTGAGGATACAAAAGAGGTCCATTCCTCAACAAGAGTGCCGTGCAGAGGTTCGTCCCAGGTCAATCCTGCTGTCCAAAGCTTCTGCAAGAAGCATTTTGCCCAAAATATAATTGGACAGATCCAACCGATCGGATCAAAGGTTCTGGCGACAGTAGACAATACGAGACGTTTAGTCCAAGAACACGGCAATTTCAAGTCTACGTTATATGTAAAGATGTCTTGGACTGGTCTGTACTGAACGCCGAGAACAGCCATCATGGCGGGGTTGTCAACAATCTCAAATAGATGTGGATCTTGCTGATGATCCTCTGGCAAGCCTTCCAAAAGCGCTGGTGAGTTGGAAATCCATTTACGCAACTCATAACCAGCGGAGGCCAAAATACCTATCAATTCGTCCCGCAGGAGGATCGCCTCGTCCGCTGTGGAGGCGCCCGAGCAAATGTCTTCGACGTAAATATCGTCTTTCAAGATGGCGGAGGCTCTTGGGAAGCGTAAGCCTTCGCGGTCTGCGAGCTCCCAAAGAGAACGTATTGCCAAGTAGGGGCTTGACCTTAACCCGTACGTATTAGTATTGAGCTCGTAGACGACCATGGGATCGCGAGGAGACTCTCTCCAAAGGATCAGCTGGAAGCGACGGTCATCAGGGTGGATAATAGTCTGCCTGAACATCATTTTTATGTCGGCCACAAAGACAACCTGATGTCGTCGGAAGCTGGTGATGACGTCACAAAGGTCCTTGACCAACTTGGGACCAGAATGCAAGCACTGGTTCAAGGATACGCCTGTTGAAGTCTGCGCAGAACCATCAAAAACTGTGCGCAGCTTGCCAGTCGATGGCTTCAATACCGCATGATGCGGGAGAAAGTAATGCTCCACCGAACGCCAATCCAAATTTGACACTGACATGTGTCCCAATTGTTCATATTCTCTCATGAACTCAATGTACTTCTGTCTGAGCTCCGGATCACGACCCATGCGGCGCTCCATGGCCAACAACCTCTTTTCGGCTAAAGGTCGTGACTCACCAAGCGGAGGCCGAACAGACAGGAAGGGTAGCCTCGTAATGAGCCGACCAGAACGGAGTCGACCAGTGTTGTTCTGGAAGAACAGCTCGCACTCCTCATGTTCTGGATTCAAACGGGCAACTTGAGGGGGCTCCTCTACCTCCCAAAACCTCTGAACTGCATCAGAGAGAGCAGAGCCTACAGCCAACAAATTATCAAGTTCGGGTGGAGGGGGGTCCCTAGGTACAGGTCCCATCAAAGCAAATCCAAATATGGTCAGGATGGCAGTCAAACCATTTGGCACCAAGACCCGTTTCCCACCAATCAAAATTCCACCGAGGACATCAGAGCCAATCAACAAGTCGATTTGTCCCGGTGTGTCAAATTTGGGGTCTGCCAGTTCCAATCCCGATGTCAAATTCACCACAGCAGCAGGTAGCTGTTTCTGTGGATGCATACCCAAAATATTCTTCAGCACAATAGCCGAGGTTCTAATCCTCGGGTGTGAAGATTCAACAGGGCCAAACAAAACCTTAACTTGCCCTTCAACATTAGAGGCTACGTCACCTATGCCCCGTATACAATTCGAAAAAGAGCCCATATTTAAATTAACCTGCCCTACCAAATAAGTGGAAACAATGCAACCTTGTGAACCTGTGTCCAATATAGCACGGACAACAACAGAGGTCCCCGTGGGTCCCCAGACCCTAACAGCAACCGTTGGTAGGATAACGGTCTCAATGGGGGAGGTTGGCGTTATAGGGCAGGGGTCAATGACCTATTGTTGCCTGGGCGGCGACCGTTGGCCAGGACCTGGCAAGTCAAAATGAGGGTGCGGCTTGAAGTCCTCAAAGGCGCGATGACTCGATCCGCGCGCCATCTGTGGGGGGTCATAGTGACGCACCCGCCCAAAACGAGGTGGGCGCGAGTCAAGGCGGGGACGCTCCGCCAAAGGAGGGGGATACCTGGGGCAGCAGTCATGGTGCTGGTGACGCTGAACAGCACATTCAGGTGCGCGAGAGAGAGGAGGCGTGCGCACGCTACGGTTCTCCAAGCGGGGTGAGCGGCGATCAATTAAGCGAGGCGACTCTCGGCTGCGCGCCGGTGAGCCTCGGCTGCCACCTTCAAAACACCCGCCCGTGCGCGGCGTCGGCTGGTTGGACAAGCGGCCAACGTCTCTGGCATTCATGCAGAGAATGTCCAAATGCTGTCCTCCACAGTGAGGACAGGGGCGAGAGTTTGGGCAGTCTCGCTGGTAGTGGGACCCCAAGCAGGAGAAGCAAAGGCGGCGGGCATTCGCGATGCGCCTACGAGAGGCGACATGAAGGTCCAAGAATGCCCTACAACTGGCCGTTCTGTGCCCCGTGACCTTGCAGTAGGAGCACTCCGCTGGGCTCTGCGTGACCGCAAAGCGAGGAGGGCGCCGGTCAACATTGGCTCGGGTGTGAACGCGAGCCTGCTCCTTGACCTTGGGCGGCTGCGACTTAGCCGGCGTGTCACCACCGGAGTTGTCCAAGACCCGGCACTCATCCTCCAGGAACTTCTCCAGGTCAGCAAAGGGGGGCAGATGGGTCGCGCTATCCCCACCAAAACGCTGTTTAAAACGCGACCTCAGGTCGGCAGGCAGCTTCTTCAGCACAATGTGCACCAATAGATAAGACCATTGGTCTACGGGCAGGTCAAGGCACTTAAGTGCGTTGATGGCCACCAAGAGCGGGTTCAACAGTTGGGTGCGCAACCCAGAGACCCGGGTGAGCGTCGGCAAACCCAAAATCTGCTCAATGTGCGTGTCGGCGAGGCCACGCTTATTATGGTACCTACGGGTGATTAGGTCCCGAGCCGTCTGGTACGCCTCGTCAGACACGGGCAGATGCTGGATGAGGCCCTTAGCCTCCCCATCCAGAACCGACATTAGATAGGCCAACTTTTGTGCCGGCCGAAGGTCAGCCCTATCATTGACTAGGCTGTCGAACAAATTAATGAAGCCCAGGTAGCTTCCTAGGCAGCCATCAAAATGGGGGAGGTCCAAGGTAGGGAGCCTACTCACCAGCCCTGGTGCTGACCTAGGAAGCTCCTGCTTCAGGCCGGGTTGCCCTTCCCTATCGGCAACTAGTTGTCTCGCACTATTGGAGACAGCATCATACAGGTCTAAGACCTGGGCATAGTCTTCGCTGACCTTATTTCGCTGGTCAGCGGTGAAATCATTGATTGACACTTCAAGACAGCAAGTGCTGAAAGTGCGGAATTGCTGTTCCACACTTGCCAGGCGATCGTCAATCCGCTCGTACCTCTGAAGTAAGGCCTGCTGGCGATCAGGCCGGTTCACTAAAGCATTGGCCGAGGCAAACCAGCGCAAATCTGATGCAATAGCACCAGCAGCCGCACGCAAGTCCTTGATAGCTGACATAATCAAAATTCAAAAGAGCCCGGACAAGCGCTAAATAAAATTAACAATCAAAACTTAATTTTTCTTAATTCTTTGAAACCAACAAAGTATTAGCCTGTTTACTGCAAGTGCAGGCAAGTGACAGGTATCTACTGTCCAACAAAATTAATAGTTTCAATATATTGAAGAATCAAACACAAAAGTTATCAAAGTTATAACTTATAACAAATTAAAAGTTGAAACTTCAAATTAATTAATTAGTTATTTGCAACAGACAGACTGGCTGTGTTATTTGAGATATACAATAGTAAGTAAGCACAGAATATGTGTTACCTAGCAATATTATCTATATTATAACAAAACAAAGTTTATTAATGTGACCCGCCCAAGTGGCAAGGTCAAGTTTGATTATTACAATGTTTATGAATATATGCAATGAACTAAATTTACTAAATTTATTGATACATACAGCTGTTATGTATCCAAACAAACTGACTTATTAATGCAACAACAAATTTAAGTTAGATTTTTCAACAATACAAAATTTGTATATGTATTTGTATTACAAATCAACAATTACTGATTGAGGTTAAGTGATAATGTGTTTCAAATTATCTAGGTCAACTTATACAATTAAATATTATGTATTTTAGACAATAACTGACCTGACAAACACTACAATACTGTTTACAAGGTGATAAGATACAAGCTCATACCAATCTGAGTTTATACTCAGTAATGCAACAGCGGCTAAGATACAAATTTACAATATAGGCAGTTAACCACGCTCTTGCTATCAAAAATGGTGTCTAGAATTACCGTAGCCAGGCAGGAAGGTGTGTCAGAAGTGCGCAGTGGAAGATGTAATACATCTACCTGACCACGATAGACAATGATCCAGACACAATGCACTGCGTTGCACAGCGATGAATTATAATCATAACTACACTTAATATTAATAAAATGTCTTACCAACTCTTAGTGATGTTCTTGAGTGGAGTCCTGGAGGCAAGTTAGACACACACGAGACTAAAATTGGCCAATATTAGCAAGTGAATTATCTTTACTTTACCAGACTCCACGCAGCGTCTTCAATCAGCAAATTCTTCCGGCACCAACCACGTGCATCGGATTCACTCAAGTTTTACAATGTTCGTTAAAATACTATTTTTATCACAATTAACCGGTGCCAGTTATTGATCAAGGAAGTGGCAATCAAACGGGTTCTAAATACAAGATCAAAACGCTCACAACACGAAATCTATCCAGAGCTAGGTTTTTTCGCTGACCGCGGGAAACGACAATGAATGAAAAGATTGACAGTTCAGTGTGACCATTGTCAGAAATTTTCAATAGACTAAACAAAATGTTACTCAATCGATCTAATCGATTTGACTTATAATAAAAACTAATTCTATTTCAAACAGTAGTTATTCATAAAAAGATATCTGCTAACAACGGACTAAGTGGTGAACCCATGGACAACCCCTCCTTCTGTAAGTAGTACTCGTTGTTGAATTGAAAATAATTTTGTTTACTGCATAACTCGGTTAATTTCAAAATATTCTGAATCTGTTCTGGGTGTATTCTATTTCTTCCCAGCAGATTTTTAATTATAACTAAACATTATTTATACGGGACATTTGTAAATAAGCTTTTTACATCCAAAGACACGAGTTTTGTGTTTCTAGGTAGACAGATGTGTTTTATTTTGCTAATCATATCATAACTATTTTTCAGGCTGTATTTTGCGGTGAATGACGTCTTCTCTTTAATCAATCCGTTTAAATATTTCGCTAATTTATAAGCTGGAGCGTTGACATATGAGATGACTGGACGGATGGGCACCTGATCTTTATGTATTTTTGGTAAACCATACAACAGCGGACACCGAGGGTTCATCGGTATAAGACTTTTCGCTAAATAGCAGTTTTGTGGAAAAAGGTAAGTACTTGACTTGATACTGAGTTTTAATTCTGCATGAAATCGTTTGGCAGGATCGTAGGGCAGACGCTAGAAATCTTCGGTGTGTACATCTTGTACTTTGCTATTATACTGCGATCTAGACATAATTACTACGGTGTTGCCTTTATCCGCCTTATTTACCACCAAATCATTTTGTTGAATTTTATTTTGGATGGATTTATATATTTTTAATTCGCAGTTAATGAAATTAGTCGATTTGTATGTTTTTAACTGATGGGCAGCTAAACTCTTGACTATGTTATCTTTTTTATTTCTGGTAATAGCTATTTCTGCATCCACCGCCAATGTTTCCAAAGAATATTGCGTAACCTTTTGAGGAATGCTATACTTTAATCCCTTCTCCAAAAGTGAGTTCTCGTCACGTGTGAAAATGGTGTTCGAAAAATTCTTTATTCCGGGATGAAATTGATGATTACAAGTGGTGTTGCCAGTATAGTCTGAAGGTGGTGTTATTCTTCCTATCAGTTCTTGTAACTTCCTACTTTGAATGATGTATTTCTCGTGAGCTACAGTTGACGCTAAGTCCCTAGCTTTTTGGTCTAATAAATCGAACTCGACATTGTGTAACTTGAATGAAAGTTCTAAGTGCAGTATTTTTAAATGTAGTTTTAAATTATCGCGAACCGTAAACCAATGTCTTGCCTCTTCACCTAGCCAAATTTTTTGAGCTTTTTGTATCGCTATATTGGCAGCCCGACTGTGCGTATTGGAACGTATAGTAATATAATTTGGAATGACATTGTAATATTTACATTTCTGATTGAACCACACGTTTTGACATGCGACCCGGTGTTGCTTCGTAAGTTTGATGTATAATTTCGCCTTATGCTTGGTGATTTGATATAGTTGATTGAATCAGTATATATACTATACTGGCAACACCACTTGTAATCATCAATTTCATCCCGGAATAAAGAATCTTTCGAACACCATTTTCACACGTGACGAGAACTCACTTTTGGAGAAGGGATTAAAGTATAGCATTCCTCAAAAAGTTACGCAATATTCTTTGGAAACATTGGCGGTGGATGCAGAAATAGCTATTACCAGAAATAAAAAAGATAACATAGTCAAGAGTTTAGCTGCCCATCAGTTAAAAACATACAAATCGACTAATTTCATTAACTGCGAATTAAAAATATATAAATCCATCCAAAATAAAATTCAACAAAATGATTTGGTGGTAAATAAGGCGGATAAAGGCAACACCGTAGTAATTATGTCTAGATCGCAGTATAATAGCAAATTACAAGATGTAATACACACCGAAGATTTCCAGCGTCTGCCCTACGATCCTACCAAATGATTTCATGCAGAATTAAAACTCAGTATCAAGTCAAGTACTTACCTTTTTCCACAAAACTGCTATTTAGCGAAAAGTCTTATACCGATGAACCCTCGGTGTCCGCTGTTGTATGGTTTACCAAAAATACATAAAGATCAGGTGCCCATCCGTCCAGTCGTCTCATATGTCAACGCTCCAGCTTATAAATTAGCGAAATATTTAAACGGATTGATTAAAGAGAAGACGTCATTCACCGCAAAATACAGCCTGAAAAATAGTTATGATATGATTAGCAAAATAAAACACATCTGTCTACCTAGAAACACAAAACTCGTGTCTTTGGATGTAAAAAGCTTATTTACAAATGTCCCGTATAAAGAATGTTTAGTTATAATTAAAAATCTGCTGGGAAGAAATAGAATACACCCAGAACAGATTCAGAATATTTTGAAATTAACCGAGTTATGCAGTAAACAAAATTATTTTCAATTCAACAACGAGTACTACTTACAGAAGGAGGGTTTGGCCATGGGTTCACCGCTTAGTCCGTTGTTAGCAGATATCTTTATGAATAACTACGAACACGAGCATTTGGTAAAAGAACCGAACATCTTATATTATTATAGATTCGTGGACGATATTTTGCTGGCTTGGAAGGGCACAGAACGTCAGCTTCACTGTTTTCTTACAAGAATTAATAGTATACACCCCAAAATTAAGTTCGAATTGGAGATAGAACAAAACAGCTCAATAAACTTCTTAGATTTGACTATCAAAAGGGAGGGTACCTCACACTCATTTGAAATTTATCGTAAACCGACGTATACAGATAGTACAATACCAGCATCGTCCTGTCATCCATCGCAACACAAAATGGCAGCATTTCACAGTATGATTCATAGATTATTAAATGTACCACTGAATATAGAATCATATAACAGAGAATTAAATATTATTTATCATATAGCTCAATCCAACGGGTATAGTAAACGCCTAATTGACCAGATGATTAGAGGAAAACAACTTAGATTGGCCAAGTCACTTTTATATCCCTCTATAAAAGAACCTATAAATAATACCGCTGTTCTTACCTATTTTGGAAGCATAACTGACCGTATGGCGCGTATACTGGGGAGGAACGGTATCAGATCAGCCTATAAACCATACAAAACGTTAAAATTTCTTTGCAATGGTAAAGATAAAGTATGCAAGAACTAAAAGTCCGGTATTTACTGCTTAACATGCGACCAATGCCAAAATAAGTACATAGGACAGACGGGTCGAAGTTTTGAGCTGAGATATAAAGAACATTTAGCGGCGTTTAGAAACAACCAGCCGGAAAAGTCTCATTTTGCCGAACATTTACTTGAATCGGGTCATACCTTAAATAGCGGACATTCATTTGACGTCATACACACTTGTCAAAAGGGTATTAGAATGTGCGTATTGGAACAATTAGGGATTTTAAAGCGGGACAAGCATACATTACTGAACGATCAAACCAACTTTAACGGGTCCCCATTGCTGAATATATTCGCACACCGTCATAATGACTCACATCAGTCGAGCAACGGAGGGAGGGAATTAGAAAGTACAATCGTTTATAAGACATGCCCACGGTTGGAAAGCGCTCAGTCGTTGCCCATCGTTCCTGAGGATGCCTCGTGCAGAGGCGAAACACGTGTCGAAGAATAGTCGGCGCATACAGCGGGATACTGCAAGTCAGGTATCTTCCTGGAACCCATACCATTCCTATATCCCTTATCCTTTTAGAGGAGTTCGATATTGTCAACCTTTTTCTATTGCAATGGTTGGGGTGGTCAATTCGAGGGTGCGTGGTGGGTTCCTCTTTCCTTCCATTAGGTTACAATGGAGTTTCGCCAAGTAACGCCTGATTCAATCAACTAGATATTATTATATTAACAGTCGATCAACTAAATGATAGGTAAATGAAATAAAATCAATTCAAATTTATGAAAAAACAAATTGAGAATAAATGATTAAATTATCATAAAAATAATGTGGTTATATAAATTATTTTTTACCTTAACAAAATAAATATTGCATGCATCTAAGACTAGCTATTTGGTACCATAATTAGCATCCAAACAATGACGAAGAAATTAATTGGGTAAAATTGATTGAAAAAAAAAGAGTCAGACTTTTTAATCATTTTTATTGCCAGTACTGGTGTGTGTTCTACGTCCACGTTAAAAATTATAACACAATCTCTGCAATGTATATTTAAAGGTATAACAATCGTGTCCTTTTCGCAAAGAATATTATAGAACTTGTGTTTGGTTTTAATTTAAATTATCTGAAGCTCATTCTCTGCTATTCTATCTCATCACAAAATATTGGTTTCTACTTATACATACGTGAAATACATACCTAAATTTTAAACAGTACAAGTTCCAGATTTTAATTTACTTTAAACCACAATTATGTTCAAAGTAGGCCCTCATATCAAAGGCACGCTCCTATATATTATTTCATATTGGCGTGTTGAAGAGCCACATTCACAGGCATATTAACATTCTTTTGAAAATTAAAACTGATGCTCAATGAATTAACAATTTTAGATGAAGCTAGTGGTAAAATAAAGATAGACAATATATCCAAATAATGCCGGGTAAAAGAGTTCAGTGCCGCACTAAAATATAAATTGATTTAAAAGGACAATTTCGTGATTACAACTAGATTAGGGTGCTGAGCCAGCTAATGAAACGTCTTTTATATCAAATTTTGGACATGGTAGCCAATGTTAACATAGTGTAAGGGATGTATTATACTGCACAAGTATGCTAGTGTATATCATCATCACCCGCCTATAGTTATCCAAGTTTAAACCCGGGGGTTTGAACTCGCTTTTCCACGGATCCATTGCTGGTCTGACCTCTGCAACCCAAAGGGATAGCTATATCCCATGGTTTAGACTAGTATTAGTTTATTCATAAGTTCTGACTCCCTATAACGACTGTCGTAGATCTTCATGACAGCCGGGATCGACGGCTTAGCGTGCTCTCCGAGGTACGGGGCAAGCGATAATTTACAATTCAATACGCACATAACTCCGAAAAGTCATTGGTGCGCGCCGTGGATTCGAACCCGAAATCGGCATGGCAGACCTTTGTTATCTCCACTAGAAAACGTGTGTATACCTCACTCTCAACGTCTGATGGGATGACATATTAAACATAACCGTAGAGATATAGAACTATCTGCTTCCCAGCGCAAATTCCTCACTCACCAGAAAAACTCAATATCAGTTATACATTAACAGGAGTTGAACCTGAGACTACATTATCCATTCACTTACACTTTCGCGAGACCACATTGGTAGCCAAAATGCGAGGCCTATGACATAGTTTGTTTATGATTCACAAAAAAATTGTCCTGAGTTTGGATATTCTTTGCATCTGAAGTTACATATTTGTAACAGAATGAATTAGGTTTTACTTTGTTTTTGTTGTTTTTGTATGAGTATTATGTTTTGCATCACAAAATTGGTTTCCTTATTTCAGCTTGGACTGATTTCACCCAGGTGAATAAGGCTGGTTATAAGACTATACTTACGGATTCAAACTTTAGTGGTCAACAATTTTAGCTCTACATACTCTTTTGGGACACAAAACATGTCCCTTTGTTTCAGCACTATTTTAACATGCTTCGTGTGGATGATAAAAGTGCAAAAGATGAAAAAAAATGTCGCCTTTTTTCCTGCGTGATATCACCCAGGTGAATAAACAGGAAGCAATCCTACTTCTGAATTCTTAAACATTAAAAAAAATAAAAAGGTTAAGGCTTTATAAACAGCATCCCATTTACGCCAAACTAATTCCTGTCCTTCCTCTGTTAATCTTGAGAATACTGCATAAACTGTGCTCTAAGGTAACTCAGTCACGATGCCTGAGTAAACGAAGACGGCGATGGCCAATCGATAGTCTGATTTAATTTCAAGCTACATGACTTCACTGTAAACTGGAGATTGTCGCTCAAACTCAAGTCATCGTCAATACAGAATTCCTGGAATTTCCTAGATATTCAAATTGACCTCAGAATAGGAAGTCATCATGTAAGCCCGTATGTATGAAATACTGTAAACTGAAGATTGTCGCTCAAACTACGGTCATCCTCAATACTGAATTTATAGAATTTCCTATATCTTAGAACTGACATCAGGTTATCACGTTAACCCGTTTGTATAAAATACTAGTTTTTAGCCGCGGCTTTGACTACATACACAATGTGTATGTAGTCAAAGCCGCGGCTAAAAACTAGTACTACTACACATGTCATGTGTAGGTCGAGAGAAAATGTAGCACATGTGTTATCTTAATGTATAAGCTATATTACCGTAAAATTTCATGAATATTAAAGGGTAAGGAACATCTGCTGCGTAATTACCTTTCCGTAACTATATTTTATAGTGCCTTACAGAATAGGTAAAGTTTCAATGAAAAGGATATAGACTCATTAGAGTTTACTTATTAACGAGTAGAAGTATACTAACAATTAACTATTATCCTTAGGACACGAGGTAATAAGAGCTACTACGGAACTCTACATTGTGAGTGACTCTATATGTCCTTTGCCGGCTTTTTTTTGGTAATCAATGTGGCAAAGATAAGTTTTATAAAGAAAATAAATGGATAAAGTGAGATCGTTGTTATTTTTTACAAAGCTATAGGCTTTAGTACGCTTGTTTCTTGCACAAGTAATTTACTTGTTGTCAGACACAAAGAACAAGAATTGCACTTAAGTCTAAGTAAACATTCACTTTGGCCTCATGAGTAACATGATTTTAACTTGTCAGCTCTCTGCAGCTAAAATTGTACTTGAACCCAAACGTACGTAAAACGTGTACACGCTGATTTTTTATTGGTTTAGGAAAAAAATACCTCATGTCTGAAATAAAATCTTCTATTCATATTCAAAATCAAAATTCACCTAGCACCTAAAACAAAAAAGTTATAAAAGTCAGTTACTGTTGGAAATACGTAGTAACGCACGATTATTTCAAGTTGTGTTCTCAAGCGCCGCGCGGTCGTGACCTCGCCACGCGCGCCGGCGCCGGCGCCGTCAGCTGTTGCTGTTACCTACAGCCGTTGTAGGTAGTTAGTGCAGGCTGACCGATAGTGATACGTAATTCACTTAGAAAACATGATTTAGTTAATTACGATGCCAACAATTTTAAACACATTTTTTTCTTTTGTTTTCTTTTTAAAAACCCAGGCTTTAACACTAGGGTGTTAAATCCTGTGTCACGAGGGATATTACAAACCTATCACTAACGGACACAGGAGTCGAAACAACAATTTATGAATCACGAAAAGTGTGTTAAACCATGAAGTGCAGTAATACCTATTCTACCAATTCAATCATTCTTTCGTACATTACTCGGACTTAGAATCAAAAATCGTCGAAATACCAAGTGAACCATGAACTTGTAGAAGAAAAACGATAAAGTAAGAATTATTAGTAACGTTATTAGTCATAGGTGCCTACATTATCTTTTGAATAATTGACAAAGATTTTAACAATGGGAAAGTTTAGTACTTGCGTATTTCTAACGTATTTATAAGAATGTAATCACAGTAGGTATTCAATAATTAATAAATAAAATCATTTACCTTTGCTGTCTGCTGCCTACGACACAATCAATTTACACCTTTCACACATTGTCTTTTAGATTCACTTATGTTTCTTTCACCTTATCACCTATCTAAACTGATCGAAGTCTATGAGGCGTTGTACTACAGCTGATTTTGGTTACATGTTGATATGCATCGATTCCCATTGATATTGTCGCAGCCTTAGCCAACAACTCAATGTAAAAGATATTCCTGGCCGTGAAAGCAAAGCGAGTGGCTTGCGTCTGCGTTGGTGCTGGTTAGTTAACTAATTGTAGCGCGGCTGAAAAGACGACGGTTTTAAATCACCTCAGCAGTCAGTAGGGAGTAACTGTAGTGCTGCTGTTACATGGTGCTAGGGTAGAATAGGTGATGACTATAATAATAACGATGATTCATCGCAATATAGAATTTAAACCTAGTGCCAATCAGTTATAAATAATAATAATAATAATATTCCACTACATTCACACAACACCATCTAATCCCAAACTAAGCAGAAGCTTGTACTATGGGTACTAGATAATGGATAAACATACATATATACTTTTTTTTTTGTAAATACATACATATTATACATCAACCAACAAAGCAAAATGTTCAAAACACAGATATCCTATTTCTATTTTAATACTCATAAAACAAATATAAAAACCCGCGGCACAATCCCATCTAATTCCAGTTTGATAACAGTGCACGTTACAAGCGGCCACAGATGTGTAAATCCGGAATCCGGATGCACCGCCGATCGATACAGCGACGTTGCGGTTAGTGTCCACTGTCACAGTGACAAATACCAACCTTTAGTTCAATAGTAAACAGTTACAAAGCCTTTCAAACAAACTATATTATTCAGTCTTTAATTTCACATAAAATATATTGTTATCTACATATATATAGAGGACTAGAGGACGCCAGCAGCTACGCCTGCAATTTTTTTAAATTTACTCGTTTTGGCCGATCCCGTGGGAATGTCGGGAAATCCCTTCTTAGTGCACCCCTACCGTCCCCAAGGAACACACATGCCAAATGTCAGCTTCCTGCGCCCAATAGTTTCGGATGTAGCGTGTCTGTCAGTCAGTCAGTAACGCAAGGATTTTATGTGTGTATCTTTAGATCCGCTCCTCATCCTTTGGCTTTATAAGTCCATGCTTTAATAGCTTATAAGCATAAGTCCATGCTAGCACTATTGCTCAATTCTATATCACTAGAAGCTATTTAAAGCATTTATCTTTTATAATATTTTCTTTTATTATTACCTAATAGCTACAATTGAGACACGACGATACAACGGTTTTTAAAAACAAAGCTTCTTTTATTTATAAAACAGTGGAGACAAACAATTGAGATGAGCTTTATATTCAAATATTCAATGGTATACAACGCAACATTCAGGCGTTGCGTCAATGGTTTTCAATTATTCTTGTCGAGGTATGTAGGACATGTAGTTGATCGTTGATACCACGAAAATAAATCGAGAAAGAGATTAATTTTGATTGCCTTTCCAGCGTCAGTCCAATGGCTGGGGATTAGTCGAACTCTCGGTTGTATATTCAATACCTTATTCACTGAAAAAAAAAACCGCTTGTCAACTATATTCATTGAACTGACATTATAATTTCACTGCTAGTGATTCAGATTTCAAATATTCTGTGGTATTTTTATAGCCTGTACAATTAAAGCCCATAGTCAGGCTCTTACAATGCCGTAAGGCTTTTAATTACGTACTTCAACAAGATGTGTATAATTCCATGAAAGCCAATTTTCCGTTTGTTTGAATTTGAATTGAATTTTAATTACTTATTAAGCAGCCTAGTGGTGAGACTGATAGACTGCAGCTCAGAGGGTTCGAATTCACGGCGTGCACCAATGACTGACGAAGCACAGACCACTGAATTTCGGAAATATGTGCGTATTAAATTGTTAATGATCGTTTGCTTAGTAGTGAAGAAAAACATTGTGTATTAACCTGCATGCCTGAAAGACTTTTGAAGTCTGACTACCGCCTTACGCTTTTCACAGTAAGAATTTGGGATGATGATAATTTATTTATTTATTTATTTGAGGACAACCAACAAAGCATACACCAAGAGTACAGACTGTGGTTAATAATTATTAAGGCGAGGTTGCAGTACTTTTTAAGATTTTTGAACGTCTGAAAGTCCCATGAACTATGATATTTTTAATGAATAAAAATTAAAATATAAAAGTTGAACATATCTTCTAGTAAATCGTAAAGATAGAACCACGATTTGGAATGATTGGCTCGATAAAAAAAAAATGTCAAACATGGCACCAAATCACAATTTTAAACGTGTACTGCTTAGAGATTCCATAATGAATGTATATGAAAGTATTATCAATAGAAACAGCTCTTTATTTTAAAATAAATGGTAAAAACAGATTTCGTAATTTCGTTATCATTTTTCTCCAAGAAAAAAAATAGTCAAAATGTTGGCATTATATCGCTCGCCGGCCGTTCATATCAGTGCCTGTCTAGGCGTGATTGAGGGCGGACGTACGTAGTTGCTCCACAAATTCCCCGTCCGCCCCCGCATGTACGTTTTCGCAAAAGTACAAAGTAATTCGTATTCCAAACTCAATCGTTCAAACCATAGACATACTAGTAAGAAACCGTTGACAGGTTACTGACAAGGTAACATGACGGAGCTTACGAGTGGCACGCATCGCGAAAGGCGTACGCACACTAATATAAATATGTCAAAACGCCACACTAAGAATTAGATAAGAAGTCTAATCGCTAGCGCGAAATAGAGATAAACATATACTCTCTGGACCGACGCGCATTGTGACATCATGCTGACCGTTTCACAAACAATAATTTGACTCAGATGTGACATGATCACTTTGTCTGTCTTGAGTAAATTCAATTCGCCTCAAAGTAAATTTGATTAATTCATTTAAGGTAGGGAAATAAAAAGTCGATGTGATTTATTTATAACATTTATTAAAAAAGTACATTTTATTCTTCTCATTTCATTCAATGTAAACCTAAAACAGTACGTTAATATAAAAGCAGTGCGCTTCGGACCCACCGTAGCCCTGGCAATACCCCTGGGGGTATGGTGGGTCTTTTAAAGCTTAACCGTACTCCTGGCTGAAATGCTCGTAGTGTTATACAAACGTGCTACGTGGACATTAAACTGAACAGTGTTATCTCTCGTATGATAATGACTTACTACTTACGTTTTTGTATTTTTAGACAAGCGAAGATAAGCGCTAGTACGATGATATAGTGCAACAAGGAGATAAATTAGAGAATAAAACGTTTAGGTATCTGCTAATGGTTATAATGCTTTGTATATTATAGGCATAATCTGTGGTACTGTTGAAGACCCGTCATCATCATCATCCTTGCGCTGTCGGATCATTCCCACTAGTTCTAGTGAACAGTTCTATGATAGAACTAGTGATACTTTTTCCCACTAGTTCTATTAGCACAACTTGATGAGAAGAATATATCTAATGGGAAACAGTTATAGGAAATTTACCACTAGTTCTATGTATGTTTTACAAGGGTAGTGTCACAACATCGCGCTCACATATCCGAATAAATATGTATGTATAAAAATGTGTTAAACGAATGAACGTCTACAAAACAATTGAACGTTTACAAAACAAATGAACGTCTACAAAACAAATTAACGACTTCAAAACAAATGACTACCAAAAAGTGATCATTCTACCACAAATGACTACCAGAAAGTGATAATTTTCAGATTCCTATCCCGAACGACACGTGCTGGGTTGCGGTGCCACTCTTACACGGTAGAACAGATACCGTCACGCACCAAACGGTTCGGCCAATCATGGCATAATGCCATGCTGGCTGCTGGAATGATGTCCATCACTATGAGACTTTACTGACTGCTTAACATCAGGCAGCATGGAGTCAATTAGTTCGGCAAAAAAAAAAAGATCAGCTATCGATAGTGATTGCAAAAAACAGGTGCATGCGATTTTCGACAAACTTTTTTTTTGTTTTTTCTCGCTTTATGGCAATATTAGGGAAATAAAATTATAAATTCTGACTAATGTCAATAAGGTTGAAAATCGCATGTACCTGTTTTCTGCAATCACTATCGATAGCTGATCACTGTCTGTAAGTCATTTGTTTTGTAGATGTTCATTTGTTTTGTAGATGTTCATTTGTTTTGTAGGCGTTCATTTGTTTTGTAGACGTTCATTTGTTTTACACATTAAACAAATGAACGTCTACAAAACATATTCATTCAGATATATGAGCGCGATGTCGTGACACTAAGGATCATTCCCAGTAGTTCTATTGAATACCCTTGTAAAATCATACATAGAACTAGACTGGGACATTTCCTATTACTTATCCCATTAGTTCTGTTCTCCTCATCAAGTTGTGCTAATGGAATTAGGACAGATCTATCATAGAATTGTTCAATACTACTACTATACTGGGAATGATCCCACAAAATAGTAGAACTTGAAATTAACGAACTGAAATTAATAAACTAATTACACAACAATATTATCTGGGAGTACGGTTAAGCTTTGAAAGACCCACCATACCCCCAGGGGTACTGCCAGGGGTACGGCGGGTCGGCAGCGTAAACTGTGCAGTACAATTTACTTAGTTGTTTAATACTAAAAGGAGAAAAACAATAACAAGTGAATGGACTTTGATCATCCGTCAATGTTTGTAACTTACGTATGATTTTGAATTTCTATAATAATAATATGTTGTATTGATTCAGCCTCAAATCACTTTTATTACTTGACAAAAACACACATCAGTATTTTATTATTACGAATGTCCCATCCGGATACTTTGTTTTTTAGTCTTTGAACACGCACAATACTGCTTCTCTTTTACACTCGCTAAATGCCAATTTTTTATTCACTCTATTATTTGTGATACTGAATTTATTATAAATTGTAAATAAAACGTTGTAATATTGTAATACTCATGAATAAGAAGTGATTCCATAACTTTTAGTAATTTTCCTACTATAGTTTGTGCAAAATCTCATTACACACGACGGCATTTTCAAATGTAACGTACACACACGAGAGTAAAAGAGCGAGCGCTTCCGACCGCAGCGCGTACGCGACTAAAGCCAAATAAGACATTTAGCCTGTTTTTAATGTGCCACTGTTGAAGTTCGCATAACTCATCTACGGTTTTTTTTACGCTGCGCTGTGGCACACACACACACGAAACCCCACCTCCCCTCTCCCCGCTCACTCTCTGACGCCACCGCCGTGTTTTTGTTTTTGCGGGGGGTGAGCTCGAGCTACGCACTGTACTGCAACCTCGCCTTAATAAACATTGTGTAGTGTTGCCTTAATTAGAGGTTGCCTCGGCATGCATTAAATATAAAACTAGGAAATGCAGTTACAATACAGATTATGATTAGTTTTATCAATAAATTTATACAATATCAACAATACTATATAGTATACTAAAAGTTTATTTTATATAATAATATAAAATAAACTTTTAGTATACAAACAAGTGTTGATTGTAAAACTTTCATTAACGCCATGTAAAAGAGTATTTCAATTTTATTTTAGTGTACTTACATAAAATATCAATTAGCTTTTATTGAAGAAACTTAGACAAATATATAATATATAGACAAATTTAGATTGCAAAAATTTCAATTAAGTAATGCGATTGAAAAGTATATTTCAATTTTGCATAGGCACGTATTATACCTGTTAATAGGAAATGCAACTACAAAAAAGATTATGCTCATCTTTATGCATAGGTTTACACATTCAATATCAATTAGCTCTTATAAAGGAAACGGTATACAAACAGAATTTAGATTACAAAACTTTAATTAATGCAAAAGAATATTTAATTTTGCATAAGCATGTATGCAGCAAGTAAATTGAAAATGCACTTACAAAACAATTATGCTTATTTTATGTATAGGTATATACAATATCAATTAGCATTAAGTATATTGAATAAACGAAATGGTATAAAGGCAAATATTTACGAAGTTTTATAATTAATGCAACTGACGAGTGTATTTAAATGTTAAATAGGCATGTATTAAACATTTAAGAATCAGAATCTTTATTCGTTAAACATAGATGAATGTATACAATAATGGTCTTGAATTAGTTTAAGTGCGCTATGTTTTGTCCAAAAAGACATACAAATATTGTTAAAAGGAATGATATTACATTTTGCTTAATATAGATTTTTTGATCATGAATAAATTAAAATATCAATTAAAATATAAAAATACAATGTCAAATAAAATTATAAATTATTGTTGTGTATAGTATAATAGTATAATGTCAGGTCTTAAAACTAGGATAAATGATCATTTAGGAAGTCATGTACTGAGTAATAACACTTATTTATTAAAAGTTTAGTCAATGAGGATTTAAATTGTGATGTGGACATATTTTTAATCCTTTCAGGTATTTTATTAAATATTTTATGTGCGAAACCAAAAAAGCTCTTTTGTACAAGAGCGGTTTTACATTGTACCTGACATAATTTGTTTATATACTGAGCTCGCATTGGACCTCTTCTGCTTGTAGATATTTTTGCGAATAAGTGAGAATTATTTTTTACAAACATAGCTGTCTCAATAATGTAAAGCGAAGGTAAAGTTAATATCTTCAGTGACTTGAAAATGGAAAACAGCTGTCAGTTGTTTATAATCCACACATAGACCTGATACACCTTTTTTGCATCCTAAATGCGAGCTCCCGATCAGTTGAGTGACCCCAAAAAATAACACCAAACCTCAGAACCGACGCCACAAGTGCATGGTAAGCTGTTAGTAGTGCTTGACTCCCTACTTTTTTCGACAGCTGCATAAGCGCAAAGGCTGACTTACATAATCGTTTACATATACGCATTTACATATATACGCAATATGTATATACGCATTTACATATATAGGTAATGTAGTTATAAAACGTATTTTATTTATCTATATTGAATATTGATAGGTACATACAATTGATACAATATCAATTACTTTTTGTAAAAGAAACGGTATACTAACAAATTTAGAATGCAAAACTTTCATTAATGCGATTGAAAAATATATTTTAATTTTAAATAAGCATGTGTTAAACATTTATGAAATTAGTTTATATAAAAGAAATAGTGTACAAGCAAATTTACTGGCGATATTTTAATGAATGGAATTAAAGTATTTAAATTTTAAACATAATAATAATGATGCTTATCTATAGGGGAGTAAAGAATCTAAAAACAATTCAACGGAGGAGATTAAGTAAACTGATCTGAGCTCCATTTGTCTTAAGGTGGTAGTAGAGCCTTGATTCATGCGTCCACTGGTTTGTGGACGAATCTGCGTATTACTAGCATAGTTGGTGGCTCAACTTGCGGTCCCACATGGAGTATGACTTCTTGCGCGTACGAATTGCATGCGCACAGTGCAACTTCTAGCTCGTTTAGTAAACTAAATGGTGTCATTAACATAATGCGTAGTAAGAGCTATGCTCTTACTACGATGTGAAATCGTAACATTTTTTTGTGATAGCTTTGTAATTTCTTTGCAATTTTTCGTGTCTTACTAAAATTGTGAAAGGCTATATAGCCAGCTCATTGATGGATCAGTACAGTACTTAAAGATTTCTGTATGTCCGTATGTAAAGTACACATATCCGAATAAACCACTTAAAATTTCAGCACATTTTCACATGCTATGTCTTTTTTCCATTCTAATTGTCATATTTGAAAATGCAACAAATCTACCTATGTCAAAACAAACCCTTTCTGTTAGTGACACAATTTATGGCATCATGCCAATTAATGTGAGATTTTCAATGCACCCTTTTGGCACAGCTCGCGTTAGAACTTGGCAAAGTAATTCAAAGATTTGCATTTTAAATTGATAAATGATTTTCATATCCTAAAATTTAGTCTCATTCGTCTTAAGAAATTGGATTTTATTCAGGATCTCAATGTTTCCATTCCAATCGTTCGGAAATGAATCATAATCGTTGCTATTTATTTTGTTTCTTTCTCCACTAAATGTTTAAAGTGATGTTTCTGAATGAATTTGATGATTTTAAATTGTAAAATAAGTGTTCGTTTTGGGATGATCGATTATGTGATTAAAATGTGGTCTGGTAGCAGATTTAGATTAATATCGCACTCTTTGCTGAAACTACAGAATTTTACAATTGTAATATAAATTTTATTTCTGTATCATTAATTCACCATTTTTTATGAGACAATAATTATGTTTAAAGTCAAAATGAAAAGTAGGGGCAATAAATAAATGCCTATAGAAGCTAATGTTGCAATTTTTATTTGGTATTAAAACACACCCAAAGAAATATAAAAAAATAGTGGACGTTATTTTCATATATTCGTTTAAAATATAAGTGTCACATTGCCGTGTGTAATAAAATGTATCTACAGAGTGAAAGAAAATCTTTTTTATCTCCAAACAAATATAATTATATACCTAGCTGAAAGGCATGTAGGTATGTTCCCTCGAACCGTAAGCGTAGTAACTATTTAGTAATCTGTGCCGTAATGGTGCACTAAGAAGGGATTTCTCGAAATGCCTACTGGATCTGGCAGAAACGGTTAAAATAATATAAAATATGCGGGCGTAAGAAAACTGAATTCAAATTTATCATAAAATAAATATATATAAGCAACTTCGATTATACGAGTCAAACAAAGATGCCAGCATAAAGTTATTACAAATATTGCATCAATTAATAACTCGTGAAGTAATATACTTTATGGAAAACATCGCGTCGAAAACAATTACTAAACGTTAACAGTTGTATTATTGTGTTAATATTTGTTATTACAGTTTTAGGTTGTATGGAATACTAATCACTAATAATCTTTTTTTAATAGAAAATGTTGATGGTTTATTCGCATACATTGTAGGACTATAGGTACGGTTGTTACGAGTTCAATTGGCCACATATACATAGGCGAAATTGCTTAAGTACTTACCACTATGCATTTTACTGATGTAAAATTAATTTCTTTACTATAAGTGTGACAGATATTTTATATATTGGCTCCTCATTTTCTAAGTGGCTTTAAGAAGCAAACTCACGGATTGTGAGTAGACAAAATCAGTACAACAAGATTAACTTACATACTTACATTGAAAAGCTTTGTTATTACATTTTTAAGTAATTATTTGAATACTGTGTAACTGAGAATTGGAAACAAAAAATTAATTCATATTGAATATTAGACAACATGAAAAGCTGTGACACACTTTTACGAATCTACAGGTAAAGCTTTAGTCATTAGACGGGAAATATACTAGGTATATTTACATTCGATTACTATCTCCAAATTCCACCCGTTAAAGCAGAACGTGACTTCAAGCTATTATGTTATCAGTATTGGGAACACAGTTTGTACTAGTCTGTTTGCCAGATGATATTATTTATGCAAAAAAAATATCGTCGATAATTCGATTGTACAGTTCAAAACTTATGTTTATGTAACGGGTCTATATCGTGTAATTTATTGAAAATACGAGTAAAATACTTTTTGACTGACGTTTTGGCGTGGGTTACACCAACCGGACGACGCAGCAGAGGCAGGCCCCCCGCAAGGTGGACCGTCGATCTCGTCAAGATCGCAGGAGGCGGTTGGATGCAGTGATCACCAGGATCACTAACGGACACCGACAGAACCAGACTCTAAATCGTGGTCTAAAACAGTCATGCACACAATTTTTATTTAAACCGGTATTTTCAGGTTACTTTGTCTCCTTTTGCCGCATATTTGTAGAATCCTATCTGGTGTAAAGGCTCTGACTGTCTTCTAAGCGTGATAATGGTTTTATTACATAAATAAAGATTGCAGTTACATATTATTTTGATTACAAATATTTACAGTTTCATTACATATATTAATTTTTTAATTTGAGCCAATGTTGTTATTTAGGGACTTATAGATAGGGTTACTTTGGCTCGCAGATTTTTCCTGGTACAAAACTTATGCTGAACCAAGCCTAAAGCCAAAGTAAGACGTTAAAAGTGAAAGGTAACAACAAAAAACGTTTTAGACATATAAAATTCTTTGGTTCAAGAAGGAAAAATTAACTAAAATATACTTTTATATAGTTTTCTTAAGTTCATACATACATACATATCGTCACGCCTTTTATCCCCGAAGGGGTAGGCAGAGGTGTATTTCTACACCCACTTTTCGCCAGATATAATTTAGTCCCACGTAATAAGGGGCGAGCCTATTGCCGTACCGGGCACATTTTCAGACTCCGTGCTGCTACTGAGAATTTCGTGACAGAAAAACCCAATAACACTGCCCGACCCAGGAATCGAACCCGGGATCTCCCGATCCCACGCGCACATTTATGCCGCGAGACCAACGAGGCAGTCGTATAGGGTTTGATGTCGAGTTTTCCGTCTCTACGCAGAGATGGTATTTGCATCGTGTTTTCCCTTAGTCGCCTCTTACGACACCCACGGGAAGATGGGTTGGTGACACTTGTATTCTATGCCGTCAATCACATGGCGATTTTCTTAAGTTTAACGAGATATTTAATTTTTTTTAATATCTCTGGTTCAGCATAAGTTTTGTACCAGGAAAAATCTGCGAGCCAAAGTATCCCTATCTATAAGTCCCTAAATAACAACATTGGCTCAAATTAAAAAATAAATATATGTAATGAAACTGTAAATATTTGTTATCAAAATAATATGTAACTGCAATCTTTATTTATCTAATAAAACCATTATCACGCTTAGAATACAGTCAGAGCCTTTACACCAGATAGGATTCTACAAATATGCGGCAAAAGGAGACAAAGTAACCTGAAAATACCGGTTTAAATAAAAATTGTGTGCATGACTGTTTTAGACCACGATTTAGAGTCTGGTTCTGTCGGTGTCCGTTAGTGATCACCAGTGTGGCTTTGCCATTGTACGATAAATGGCCGCTCTTGCAGTTTTACCGCCACATCTAATACTAATATATAAAGCTGGAGAATTTGTTTGTTAGTTTCCTTGAACGCGTTAATATCAGGAACTACTGGACCGATTTAAAAATACTTTCAGCGTTAGATAGCCTATTTATCGAGGAGGGCTATAGGCTATCTATATAACATCACCATAAGAGCCACGGGAACGGAACAATAGCCCTAAATAACGCGGGTGTAAACGCGGGCTCATGTAGTAACTACATAAATAGGTACCTTTTTTTGTCTGGACTTTAAAAGATCAAGAAAAGACTACAGAAATTGAGGTGACAAAAAAAGCAATGACTGAGTTTGTTTCGGCCTTTCTTCTCAAGAAGTCATTTTGCTAGGAAAAGCCAGCGTCATCTAAAATAGGGTTTTGACATGTAAGTGTTGTAACAACCAAAATGCAGAAATAAATATGTCTTTATGTCTTTAGACACTCCAGATGAAAGATACATTCCATGTTTGACTCCAAGAGAACATGGAATGTATCATAAAGACGAAATAAAATGAACATGAATAACCACAACATAGATTTACTACCCTTGCATTTGGTATAAATCCTTTGAGTCTGTTGATTTCATGTTTGACGCTCGACTTGAAACAACAATTTGTGTTCACATTAAGTGTTGTCTCGTATAGGAATCGAACCTGGCGCTGTGCTAAATGGCAGCTGATTATTAAAGATTCCACATCTTCTGGTTTTACTCCCAATTTATAGTTATGCCGGTATTATTTTTAGTTGGAGTTGACCCATTTATATAAATGTTTTGCAAATGAAATATTGTTTTATAATATTTGCCTCCGCACGTCTAATTATTTTAATTCAAGTGTGCCTACTTACTTTTGAATGTGCTTGCATATTGGGCACCAGTCCAAACGCAGAAATTCTGTTGATTTTTCCAAATATGTTGTAGTAACCAAATGAGCTCATTGCATCACTGGCCTCTTGCCGCGTGACAAAAGTAGGTATTTTGAATTTTGTTAATAGCTGGTCCTGAAACTCGTTCAGAACAAGATAAGTTATCTCAATATTATACGATCCTAAAGTCTCTTAGTGAGGGTATTATCTGTTTTATGAATCTTAAACTACGAACAGGAAATGCAATAAAGTAATCTACAACATTTAGGTATGAAGTACTAAGTGTTTTGGTAAATTGATGCTACCTCAATACAATAATTATGCTGTGATGTTTCGTGCGTGCCGTTCCATGCCTTCTGCATATACAACCTTAGAGATATGTACTCCATTTTTAGGGTTCCGTACCTAAAAGGTAAAAAACGGGACAGGGTTCCGTACCTAAAAGAAAAAATATCGGGACTTACTAAGCTTCGGCTGTCTGTCTGTCCGTCTGTCTGTCTGTCACCAGGCTGTATCTCATAATCCGTGATAGCTAGAAAGCTGAAATTTTCACAAATTATGTATTTCCGTTGCCGCTATAACAACAAATACTGAAAATAAAAAATAAAAAAATATTAAGGGGGTCCCATACAAAAAATGAGGTTTTTTTAGTATTTTTTGCTCACAATTACTAACTGTAACAGGTAGGCACTTTAAATTTTCACAGAATATGTAGCTGTATATTACCTTTCAAAATAAATAATTAAATTTAAAAAAAGTAAATAATAAAGGGGGGCTCCCATACAACAAACGTAATTTTAAGCAATTTGTTACTCCATCTTATTACATACATACATACATATACTCACGCCTTTTTCCCGTCGGGGTAGGCAGAGACAACGGAACGCCACTTGCTTCTATCCTTACAAACCTCACGCGCTTCCTCTACATTAATTACTCTTTTCATACATGCTCGCCGGTTCCGGGTGCTTCGGACCTTGCCGTTTTTCAGAACGTCACCAATTTGGTCAACGAATGTCCTACGAGGTCGGCCGCGACCGGCTTGCCCATACACGTTTCCCTCATATATTTGGTGCGTCATTATTTCTTCACTCATTCGCTCCACGTATCCAAACCATCTCAGCATTCCTTTCTCAATCCTTGTCACAACATCTTCTTTCAGGCCACATCGCTCTTTTATAACTGCATTCGGCATTCTATCAATCAGTCTCACTCCACACATACTACGCAGTGATCGCATCTCAACTGCGTTAATTCTGCTTTCATACTTTTTCTGCCATACCCAACACTCACTGCCATACATACAACAGCGTGGGCACAAGCACACCATTATGAACCGCCAGTCGCGCCTCTTTCGGCACCGCCTGACCGTCTATAAAGACGTGCAGCGCTTCATTCACACAGTTTCCCGCAGTCACTCTCCTTTCAATATCTGGGTGAATTTCCCGGGACCAAAAATTACGTGGCATCAATGAAATCGGTACTATAAAACATAGTTATAATGTTCTTAAATTTTTTTCTGGTTAGGTGAAATGGTAATCTATGTGTAGCACTAAATATTTATTGAAGATTAATAAATACTAAAAACAAAAACATTAAACCTCGAAATCTTTCATTGCCGTGTTTGTTCACACATCACCTTGATGTGTATTATACGTTATTGATAAAAATCTATAGGTTATTTATATAAAAACCTAGTTTTACTTGATACGTGAATAGTTAAAGTATTGTTACGGAATACATTTATTCGTATATTTAAACAATACCACGAATGGTTAGTAAAAATGCATTTGTCCTAGAACTAGCTTTCATCGCCGTGTCCTAAATATATTTAAGAATATTGTTTTATCTAAGGACTTGCGACGCTGTGCACTAAACGTTGCATAATAGTGTCGCTTGGTGCTCGACGTGGAACGACGTGTATACGTGCCTGCGTTTTTGCGCCATAAATGTAAGTATTCGATTTTTATATTACTGGACATTTTTTCTTTCATTGCCGTGGATAGGTTTAGACCTATCCACGGCAATGAAAGAAAAATGTAGAAGTTAGCTTCTATTTGAATAAGTTTGTCCTTTTGACTAAGCATTCGATAGAATGCCATTTATCTTATGTTTATTTGTAACGTGTTAATGACTGTGAATTATTAATATATTTTTGGTTACTTGATTTTTGCCTTGATTTTCATCACCGTGCTCTCATTGCCGTGGTTTCCGTGGGCAGAATTTGCTATGGCAATGAAAAAAAGACACGGTGATGAAACAAAATTTCATTGGCATACCTTTTAAAACAATTTAGTTTCATTGCCATGACCAGTTGTTTCATTGCCATGACCTGTTGTTTCATTTCCGTGACTTATGTTTTCATCGCCACGGCACGATTTAGAAAAAAAAACAATCTGTAGTGTACAGTCGACTACAAAAAGATATTTCCACGTTAACCTTTTTTGATATTTCCACGTTTACGTTTTTACGGTAGTAGAGCCTTGGTGATTTCAGCATGAATGGGCCGGCTAGACCGGGGAAGTACTACCCTCTCAGAGAAAATCGACGTAAAGTAACAGTACCTAAACTATTGCGTTTCGTTCGGTGAGTGAGAGTGCCGGGGGCCCTAACCCCTATTCCTTCTCCCTCATCCCACTTTTCATCCTATCCCTTTTCCCAACCCCAAGGAGCGGCAACGCACTTGTGACTCCTGTGGTGTTGCTTGTAATTGCTTACCATCAGGCAATCCGTCTGCTTGTTTGCCGCCTAATGCTATAAAAAAACCTTACAAAATGATATACATATATTTGGGACTCCATCACACGATAGACATTCAAACATACGCACACACACACGCACATAGACTCACACACACGCGCACACACACATACACACACAACACAATCACACGCACTCACTTACTCACTCACATATACACCACTATTTTTTTATTAGTACAAAAACTTTAAGGACATATAGCGAAGACATTATTATCATATATATTATGTGACGTAAGAATTTCATAATATCTATGAATAGCAAATTTTACAATCCAATCACTACTTCATTGATAGTACTTACTTTACGTCCTACTCATACGCATTCTTTTCTTCGCACTTATAATGTAGGTAGCCTTAGACAATAAAATGAAGCAAAATAATAAGTGTAGGTAGTTACTTTTTAATTTTCTAAATTCTACCCTCTCCTTCATACTTCATCCGGGCTTAGGACCGGCAAAATTTACAGTTTTACAAGTATTTAAATACGGAGGTTTGTAATTAGAAAGCAAACAAATATCAACAAATATCACATTGACGGCCGGTTGGCGTAGCGGGAGTGTAAGCGACTGCTACGTCGAAGGTCGCGGGTTCGATTCCCGCTCTAGTCAAACATTTTTGTGCATGAACATGGATGTTTGTCTTGGTCTGGGTGTTTCTATGTATAATATGTATGTATTTACAAAAAAAAAGTAAATATGTATGTTTATCCATTATCTAGTACCCATAGTACAAGCTCTGCTTAGTTTGGGACTAGATGGTGTTGTGTGAATGTGGTAGAATATTATTATTATTATTATCAAAATAAAAGAAGGTATTCTGTAATAAAAGAAAATAGTAATTTTGGCGTATTTATGAAGTTAGAATCATCTGCTACTTACAAATATTATTTTATCATCATCATGTCAGCCTAGAGACGTCCAATGCTGGATATAGGCCTCCCTCAAGGTTTTCCACACAGACCGATTTTGAGCCGCACGCATCAAATTATTATTTACTTCAGTAGGTATTATTTACTAAACTTACAAGTATTTCCAATGTCCTTCGAAATGTCCACCACCATTGTAAATACACAGACGGGCACGTATTATTAAATTCTTTTTTAACGAGAGAAGTACGCTTCTGTCTTTTCACTTAGTCAAAAGCGTCCAATATGCGCTGTTTTAATTGTTCGACACTAACCGTAGACAAGTAACTGTTGCGGCGAAAAAATGAATGCACTCACTTCCGCTAGCAATTTAGCACTGTTTATCGCATCGGGGCGCGGCGTGGGTGCAGAGGGGCAGGGGTGAATTTATCAATGGAGCAGTTTACTACTATTACTACTCATAGTACGCGGGTCGGTCATAGTCTTAGTTACGCATTTACCAATTATTACGTATTCTTGTGAACAGCTTTGAGACAGTTTTGGGACTTAGTGTTTTTATTTTTTAACTACTTAATTATTTTTAGAAAGCCAAGATGCCTAAACCAAAACTATCGGCAGAGGAGAGAAAGGAAAGAAAAGATTGGCCGAACAAAAGCGACGAAAAATTAAGAAGCGACCCTGTAATATTATATAAAGCTAAGTTCATGTTGTTAGCAATAGCTATTGCATAAAGTATGCAATAGCTATTGCTAACAGAAAAGTATCTTATTATTTGTTAATTTGTGTGAAGGAACTTAAAATAAATGATTGTGTTGCTTTGATTCTATTAACTTTTTGTTTAATGTTACTACTGTGCGAGAAGTTTATTGAGAAGAGGGTATAAGAGGGTATGTGTGTGTTGTGTATGCCTTTCTCTCTCAGAGCCAGGGATGTACCTATTTCAAGTAAGTATATTATAACTTTTTACTGTTCCTACGCGATATATACCACGTACCTTTGTTTTGAGTAACCGATATTTCGGCACTGTTGCAAGCGCCATTTTCACAGATGTACTATAAAGTATATTATATAAAAAATATATGTTGTTGTATTTTTTCATTACCATGGATTAATTCTATCATTCCCGTGGCACAGATTTTCATTGCCATGGACGCATGTTTCATTGCCGTGCATGCATGTTTCATCGCCGTGGCACGAAAATTTTAATCTTGTATATGTCGTTAGTTTTTTAAGCTATCTGCTAGATATTAAGCAAGATTACATATGATCAAAACTTGAGTAAACACTATTTTTTATTGTTCTAAAGTTGAATAAAAAATCCACGGAAATGAAGATTTTATTGGACCTGTTGAAATTCACCCATCTCCTTCACATCTTCCATCTCTTGTAAATAAACAAATTCTTCAACTTGTTCAACATGCTTCTCTTCAATCGCAATATTACACTCAGTCACACTTTCATCCTTCTCAAACACCATCACTTTCGTCTTTCTTGCATTTAATTTCATACCCTTCGCTTTAAAGCTCTCGTTCATACAGTCCATCATTTGCTGCAACTCATTCGCTGAGGACGCAAGAATGACTCGTTCATCGGCGTACAAGAGGCACTTAGCACGCAATCCTACCATAACGATCCCGCATTCACTTTCTCTTATATCATTCATGCAGCTATCCATGAATAGATTGAACAACCAGGGCGAGGCTGCACAGCCCTGTCTGACCTTTGGAGATCCTTCGTGCGCGAGTCCGACTCGCACTTGCCCAATTTTTTTCGCTCTCAAATCTCATGGTCAAGATTTGGAATTAACAAATCTTCGTAAGTATTTAGTTTCACACCAAAGTAACTCTATTTATGTTAATACAAGCAAAGGTTACGCTGCAAACTATTAATAACATAACCATTACGCACTATCTAGCGTATCCACAAAAACGTATACACATGTACGTAGCACCGAGAGAGACGGTTATGACGTTTGCCCCGACAACGTCGGTTTTCAGTTAGCAAGGCAAGTGATATGGTCAACGTAACGCGAAATGGCGAAGAGGTATAAGCGGGCATCTCAACACTTTGCCGATGCGTGGTGTGCTGTGGGTTCGATCCACTCATCGGACAACACTGTGCGTTTCACAAATCGTTGCTACGAGCCTGGATACGTGTCCGTCGGTTAAAACTTTGTAAAGTTCTACGGCAATGCAGGTTATGTTCCTAATGGGATCCATTACTTAAATTTTATATAAAAATCGCACTTGAAATTGTTTTCACCTTTTACGCCCAACAAATCATCTACCGAATAGTATTTACAGTTTGCCGATACCGTTCTGTGTGGAAGCGCTTCAAAGTTACAAAGCCGTCCCGTTTGAGTGATGGTTACAATACAACACAATTGTTGGCCACGCGCCAATAAATTCCATACACTTACTCCTGTCGCAACGTAACCGATGAGGATATCAATTATTTGTTTTACACCGTTTTTATGCGGTGCTCGTCACTCAACTGGTCCCGTATAAATAACGCAGTGTTTGTTTTTTAGACTGTGGCATATTACGTACTGTGTTTGCTATCAAGTGCTCAAGTGTACCATCAAACCGTGGATGGCTTTGATTTACCACATCGTGTTTATTCAAATAAGAATGGGTATAATACGATTTTAAAGTTCAGGGCATAATTTGACTATCTTAGAGACTCCATTTAAAATATGTAAGTGCGTGGCACAGGCTAGAAGCAAGGCATATAGTACATGTTTTACTATCAAATTATTTTGCTACAGAAAGGGTTACCTCCGTGGTTCAGTGGATAGCGTCTGCGTCTGCTGATTGGAGGTCCCGGGTTTGATGCCCGGGTCGGGCAAAAGTGTAATTGAGTTTTTCTGAATTCTCAGTAACAGCACGGAATCTGGCAATGTGCCCGGTAACGGCAATAGGCTCGACCCCTATTACGTGGGACCTAGAAAATTAATGACGAAATGTTGGTGTAATTTTAGATATACCTTTGCCTACCCTGTCGGGGATTCAGGCGTGAGTCTATAAAAAAGGAAGGATGGTTATAATGTTAT
Source organism: Euclidia mi (assembly GCA_944739405.2). Taxonomy (NCBI): domain Eukaryota; kingdom Metazoa; phylum Arthropoda; class Insecta; order Lepidoptera; family Erebidae; genus Euclidia; species Euclidia mi. The sequence goes on from OX123189.2 coordinate 19,073,004, forward strand.
AACCACATTCATCTCACATTATACTTATCATGTTGTTCAATATTTCATACTACATGTACAAATTTTTCATTTCATTGCATGAAGATCAGACAATGTAACAAGTAATGAAGTAAACAAATTTGAACAGTGTTTATAATATAACTAAGAAAATTACGGCATTATTTATCAATTAGTCCGTAACATACACATTTGACTCAAAAAATGTCCTATGAAATGTAACGTAGGTATAAACGTTTTAAACCTATCATCATCATCAACGCTGTCCCGTTTGCAATCCAAGACCTGCGCCTTGGAGCTCTGGGAGGTAAGTACCTATTCTTCATATCAAGATTTTAATTAAATCGAAATCGAGAAAATAAAAGCATGACCGACTTCGAGGTACTTATTTAAATTATATTATGAAACAAATTAAATTTGATCGTTCTTAGAAATCGAAGCCCGTGGCTCGATATTCAGTAATATTTATGTACTAAAAACAATATCAGGAATTCTGTTAGACTTTAAGGGCATGAACTTAGTTAAAATCTTAATTACTTTAGGTGGTGTTGAAATTCAGATAGCTGTTGTTATTCTAAGTGACCGGTATTCTAACCTTATTAATACTGGCGCTGCTGGAGGTCAAGCGTTAAGACGAGACTCGATCTGTGTCAATAGTGGCAATCAGATTAGTTTGAAAGTCACATCGACAATAGTCTCCAAACATAATGGATGTCTTGGTGACTCCATTGCGAAAATATTAACGAAATAGTCGACACCAGCGGCTTCGCATGCACATACTTTCGAATTGCCCGTTTTGTCCGATCCCGTGGGAATTTCGGGCAATCCCGTCTTAGTGCACCGCTACGGTCCCCAAGGAACATACATGCCAAATTTCAGCTTCTTGTGCCAAGTAGTTTCGGCTGTAGCTTGTCTGTCAGTCAGTCAGTAACGCAAGGATTTCATATATACAGATACGTGAATGTTAAAGGTGAGGTCTTGGAAGCGATAATGACAGGCGTGGTTTTACTTTTATTTAGCTTATAATGAAAACCTCATATACTATTTTAACGATATATTTTATGTACATTCTTGTGGATTGTCGATACTTCTAAGTTAATATTTTAAAATGGCAACAAAAATTGTATTTGTGAAAAGAAAATTATGTTATCTTGAAAACTGAACACAGTTACCTATATTATTATGGTAGACATTTCTGAAACTATATGTATAGATATAAGTAGAATCGTACAATTTAGATATATTGATTGATAAGTAGAACTGTTTAATAATAAGTATTATACATGATAAAACTATGATAAGTACTAACTAATATGACGGTTATATATGTACACATAGACTGACGCCTGTTTCCTGAAGAGGTAGGCACAGACTGCGGAACGCCATTTGCGACGATCCTGACATATCTCTCGTACTTCATCATTGTGCTTCATTTATTCCCATCAAGTTTCTCATGCATGCTTTTTTACTGTACATATAAGTAATTTAATTTGTTCACAATAAGTTTAGTGTTCATCATCAGCCCTAATAGCAGCCCTTATATAATTTAAAAGTCCACTGCAGGACTAGGCCTCTCCTTTGAAAGGAGGAATTGGCCTACTATACCACGCTGGCCAAACGGGTTGGTATAGGGTTAGTATCAAGTTTTCCTTCTCTTACAGTGCTGTTCTCTGCATAATATGCTCCCCTTGTCGGCTCTTACGACACCTATGGGATGATATGGGGTGGTAACATTCCGTATTCTTAATCCGTCACCACACGGACAGAAAGAGCATAGTATGCAGAGAACAGCACTGTAAGAGAAGGAAAACTTAAGAGAAGTTTAGTGTTAAGTGTTTAATTTGCTACAGTCTCAAACCACCACGAACTTTAGGATGGCCATTCGCTGTTGACCAAGCCTGTCAAGGTGGTGAACTTCCTTCCGTTTAATTTTGAGTAAATGAAAGTACTTAGTTATAAAGATATCACAAAGCGATGGATATTCGCAACGCAAACAAAAGTCAACATTTTGTTTATTGCTATTAAATTTATGTCAGGCGTTCGATCCTCATCAATAAACAAACCTATTATTTGATACAAATCTCAATATTTCAAAACCAATTCAGACATTGCAATTAATAATACCCTTCAACACTAAACCATTGATAAATTAATAGTAGCTTTGTGATCGAAATTCAATACAGTGTTCAGACAGACTATTGATCTCGTTCACAGTCATGATACTAAAGCTTGTTGTATTGTGTAGATATTTGATACGAAATACTGTTTTGATGCCGACGTAGTCTATTGTCTTAGAAGGCAACTGGTTGAAGCGCCTATTATTGCCAGCCAGATTCAGTGCTTCGTGAATGCACACGTTTATCGGTAGTGTATTGAGACATATTCTCTATCGAGAATATAGCTTATTTGTTGGTTACACATGTCTTTAAAAAGACTAATAAGTAGACTAGGATCTTAAAAATATTTTTTGTAATCCTACTGTTCTGCGTGTAAAAGATACCTGAGGCCCAAGCCAAACGGCATTTGCTCTGATATCTACTTTCGCTAACGCTTGGTTGCCATGGCAACATAAGGAATTCCTTCTTCGTTGATCATGTGATATAACGAAGTCTTATGTCAGTTCCATACATTTTTACACTTAGCGATTAGCGATATCTTTAATCGATTGTCATTTGGCTAAGGGGGCTGGTCAACTTGGACTTACAGGAAAACAGTCGAGGGTTTCCTTATCCAAGTCTTTGTATGCAGCCTCAACTATATTTGCAGTTGTGAGTCGGAGAATCGTCATCAGCAGCGATAACGTAGTGGAGAGACCGACAGACTGCTTCGCAGAGGGTCCGGGTTCGAATGTGCGTATTAAATTGTTAATTATCGCTTTCTAAACGGTGAAGGAAAACATCGTGAGGAAACCTGCATGTCTGAGAGTTCTCTATAATGTTCTTGAAAGATATGTGAAGTCTGCCAACTCGCACTCGGGCAGTGTGGTGGACTATGGTCTTGCCCTTCTCATAGTGAGAAGAAGCCCGTACCCAGCAGTGGGACGAATAATATACAGGGCTGATGATGAGTCGGAGAATGCATTGGATTGTTTCTATAAATAAATAATCTGTAGTAGCGATCAGAGAGTAAATTTTAAAAAGATATATATATATATATATATATATATATATATATATATATATATATATATATATATATATATCTCCACCATCTAGTCCCAAACTAAGCAGAAGCTTGTACTATGGGTACTAGATAATGGATAAACATACATATATACTTTTTTTTTGTAAATATATACATATTATACATAGAAACACCCAGACCAAGACAAACATCCATGTTCATGCACACAAATATTTGACTTGTGCGGGAATCAAACCCGCGACCTTCGACGTAGCAGTCGCTTACACTCCCGCGGCCCCAATCGATTATTTTCAGAACAACCGAAAAATATATGTGTCTTTGCGTTATCGGTTAAGCATCTGTATTTATCCATTACGAGTTGCAGCATAAGATTTGCCTGCGGATTTGAAAAAATAAAGTCTTTATACTGTGTCTTTATACCACTAGACACTTCACCCATGGCGCCACCCGCGGATGTCTATACTCCATTAAAGTGGGAATTATCAAAATTACTCTCTTAGCGCTCCCCTACTGTCATCAAGGAACATACATACTCTACATCAGTTTCTAGCGCCTAGTACTTTTGGCTGTATGCTGTACGTCAGTCAGTCAGCCATACGATAAAATAATGTCGTACAAGCTTAGAACACTTTTATCCAAAGATATCCATTAAGCTACTGCTACAAGAAGGTAATCCACTTCGTAAATACCATCATGAAGTCAACTAAATAAACTTGTTTAGCCAATAGTGCTTTAAATTCAGGCAAATCCGGTCTAAATGCGCATAAGATAATCCTGTAAATACGAGTTTAATCCCGTTAAACACAAGTTAACACAAATCATGTTACCGATAGCCTAATTAACCGACATTGTCCGTATCTCATTACCGACTACAATGTTTATTGTCCCTAATGAATGGTGTGGTGATGACAATAATTTGGGTTTATGGTAAATTAGGGGCGTGTATTTCAATTCTATCCTTTATTATTGGTGCTTTTGTAAATATATTCTAAAATTATGGACTTTGGTGCATTTTTATCGTAGATATTATATGTACAAATTGTACAATACATAATATGTACAATAGGCTTGTGTCCTCCAGGAATAAATCGGTTTGATTGTAGTATCTATAGATTCATTATTATTTGTAGATGTAAATAAAGTTAATTATTTATTATAAAAAGTTAGGATTAAAGCTATTTAGGATTCTAAAACTAAAAATAATATATTTTATTGTGTCAGTAAACACCAATCAGAGAGCATTACGTCATACAGTGCGTCCGCCATTGATGTTGTTGACGTTTTGGTAGTAAATAGAAGTAATCTAAAACGTCAAACGTTGTACCTGTCAAATCGCATAGGTATAACAAAATAAAAGTGGGTACACCAAACAAGACTTCATTCACGGTTTGTTTTGTTTTGCACTTCGTGACATCACTCAACCGCCATGATGTTTTACAGCGTTTCTGCGTCAAATTCAAAAAGGTTTTTAAAAAGCTGTTATTAGTAATGTTGCTGATCGATTTTTGAAGAAAATTCAGTTATTTCGGGGTTTTCATCTAATAAAGGAACAAATCAATCGCAAATTATATATATGGAAACAAGCCTATTATAAGCTTTAGTGACATGTCGTCAACAAAGCATTGAAGTAAAAGCTCCTAATACCGAGGTATTTCGTGACATTTGAAAGCAAGTAGGAAAAATAAGCATTTGTAAATATTTTAGCCTATGTAAAATATTATTACAGCTAAAATGGACATTAAATTTTGCATAACTTCTATTATTATGGGTCTTTTCAAAAGATTTATTGATAAAAAAACAGTTTTATAGCAAAATCGATTTTCCCTAATTCTGAGGTATTTTCAAGCTGGAAACCTTATACCGCGGTAGTCGGTTCCTATATCCGAGGTAGAATAAAAAGGAGTTAATTGGTTCCGTACAGCAAATGTATAAGTTAAATAATAAATAGTAAAATAGTAGTGCTATTTTTTGAAAATATGGAGTATATTTTACTCTAGTCACAAAGGAGTTTATAAATAAAATAGTATTTCAAGTAGATAGTTTACTTATGCTAAATTATTAATAACACACATATTCATTCATACAAAATCTTAATATATCTTAGTAGGTAGGTATCAAGATAATCCAAAATTCGGCTAAGCGCAAACGCTAAATTGTAGCGGGGCGGCCGGCGCGTGTATAAAGGATTCCGATATGGCGCCAAAGTTTTGGTTTAAGGAACCCTAAGAAACTATTCGTGGTTGCCATATACCTCGGTATAAGGCTCCATGAAGATCCTTATACGGAGGCATACCCTTGGTATTAGGAGCTCGTAGAGCCTAAAACCGAGGTATACAAAAATCCTACCTCGGAATTAGGAGAAATTCCTGTAATTTGTTATCCTAATTCCGACCCCTAAAATTCGGCCGAATAAATAACTTATTCATTTCTTACTGGTACCAACATTTCTTTGATTGAAAAAATCTGTACAAAATAATTAAATTTAACTAGAATAAGAGCTACTTCTTATTTAAGCCTTTCAAAGAAAATGTTGTTTTCTGGATCATGTTTGACAACATTTAATAAGATTTCTATCCAATAAAACATACCACGAAATAAGGATTTTGCTTCAAATTCAAATTCAATTCAAATTCGTTTATTAAACACCTTATACAGTTATACAAAGCTTAAACGGTAATGGCTACAGTAGTATAAACTGTGTCGTAGCCATTAACGCCCACATCCGAATACTTATAAAGGTATAACAAATTAACAAAGATAAGCAATTCACATTTAATATTTTAGTATTAATTGATGTTATCTATGAATAGTTGTATGATTTGTAACTAGATATTATTAGTATGAGTGGTGACTTGTGAGAGGCATGAGTATGGGTGTGTGAGTGACTGGGTGATAGTTATGTAAGTGTGTGTGATATGAGTGTGAAATGTTTATGTTTAATATTTCATGTAATGATGTCTTCACATTGGTCATAGTTTTGAGAAAGAAGCCATGCTGTGAGTTTGAGCTTGGCCATTGCAATAGTCAATGGATATATATTGAGCTCCCTATTAAGTTTATTATAAAGTTTGGGGCTTAAAAGTAATATTGGCGAGATGCCAAAGCAGTTCTGTGCATTTTAATAGTACATACTCGGTCAGATCTGCGCGTTTCTTTGACAAACTTTACATCGTACGCTATTTCACTATGCTTGCGCAAAGTGACTTGGAGTATATATAATTGTCGAACCGTAAGTACCTTACACAGACTATAGAGTTCAGAAGTAGAAAATCTTCTAGGTTTACCAGTCATTACCTTTAGTATACATCTCTGGGCTCTCTCAAGACGAATCATGAACGTTTTACAAGTACCAACCCAAGATATAATGCAATAGCCTAAAATTGATTGAATAAGGGCATAGTAGACCATCTTCATGGTATCTAAGTCTGTAGAACTTCTTAGTTTTTTGAATACGTACAGTAACTTTCGAGACCGGGAGACAATTTGATCTATTTGCAAGTTCCAAAACAATTTACTATCCAATATTATTCCTAGGTATTTTATGCTACTGGTAGGAGTAATTGAGTAACAGCTGCAGTCGCAACCATTAGGAAACCCACATGTGTGTGCTTTTATAAAATAAGATGCTGGTTGAGAAAGTGTATTGGGGGCAAACGCTATAAATTTAGTTTTTTGTAGATTGAGTGTGAGTAAATTAACGTCAAGCCATTTCATCACTAAACTTAAGGCAGTTTCGGCACTATTACGTACTGTTTCCCATGTAGGTCCATCGACTAGCAATACTGTGTCGTCAGCATATGAAATAATTCTACAGTTTTTGATTTTAAGGGAACAAAGCTCATTGACATAAATGAGGAAGAGTGTGGGACCAAGGACACTTCCCTGGGGAACTCCATAAACCAGAGGGAGTTCCGAACTAGTGATGTTTTCAATAATAGTACTTTGCGTACGGTCCTTGAGGTAGCTTGTGAAAATATCAAGAGCTAATCCACGTATCCCAAGTGATTCCATCTTTTGTAGAAGAAAGGGAACAGAGACAGTGTCAAAAGCCTTAGAAAGGTCCAAAAATAACCCGATCGTTTTTATATTTTTGTCTATATTATTTATTATATTATTACTAACATCCAGCACAGCATCTTCAGTCGATTTACCACGTCTAAAGCCATACTGTGTGTCAGCAAGTAAATTGTTTTTATCTTGATATTGTATTAATTTTTTATTAAGAATTTTTTCAAGTATTTTAGAAAGCGTTGTAAGTACAGAAATAGGTCTGTAGTTATGGACACTGTCTCTGTTTCCACTTTTGTAGATGGGATGCACTATAGCTTTTTTAAATGCTTTAGGAAACACACCTGAAGATAGGCACAAATTATATACGTGCTTTAAAACTGGCAATAATACGTGCCTTGAGGTTTTGATCACAGACGATGGTATTTTATCCCAACCAAGAGCCGTATTATCTTTAAGACTTAATATAGTCAAGTTAATTTCGAAGTCATCAACCTCAGACAAAAACATAGAACCCAACATAGGCCGACGACACAATAAGGAATCAATGTTATTAGAATTAAGATGGGTGCCAGTACGTGATATAATGTTATTTGCCAGTTCAGAACCTATTTCAGCAAAATGGTTGTTAACAAAATTAACGGCTAAAGACGGATCATTATGAAGTTTAAGAAGCTCAATAGGTGAGGCTTGGTCCCTAGTGACACCAGCAATCTTTCTGAGGACATTCCAGGTTTGCCTTGAATTACCCCTGGCCTTCCGTAGCTCTATTTTGTGGAAGTTCTGTTTAACGGTTTTAAGCAAATTGTTGCAATAATTTCGATAGCGGCAGTAAGTTAATTTCAAAGTTTGATTTAAAGGTTCTTTCTTTGCACTGAATTGTAATTTATCCCTATTGCGAATACAGCGCAGAAGACCAGGTGTAATCCAAGGTTTAATAATCCTTTGGTTGTTAGAGACAGAATAAATTGGGGTGTGTGAGTTGATAACACGAGTTAAAATGGTAACCAATAAATTGGAGGCCTCCTCTGCGCAATTTGAAAATAGAACCGGTGAGAAATCTGTAACTTCCAATTCATGAGCCACAGCTGCAAAGTTAGTACGCCTAACAATTTGATTTTTGATATGAGGTTGGGGACAACGCGCGCATGAGAAAAATATAGGCGCGTGATCTGTAATAGGAGAATTTAGTACATACACGGTAGATTTATTTTTGGTTCTAAGTACTATATGATCTAAGCAATTTAGGTTACGTGTAGGTAATAAATGGGCTGGCAGCATACCATTTGATGAGGTCATATTTAAATATTTATCGGAATCATTATTTTTATTTTGGGATATAATATTTATATTCATGTCTCCAATTAGCGCGAGAGTCTTAAAAGGGCTTAAGGATTTTATTATATTGTCTAAACTATCTAGAAAGCTGTCAATATTTTTATGGGAGGGAGATCGATATATTGAAACTATAGCCATTTCGTACTTATGTTTAAAAATGAGGCAGTTAGCATCTATAATGTCTGGTTCCGTGACAATATGATTAATTTTATTGTTAACATAAATAATTACACCGTCACGTCATTCTGATTGGAAAATTTTGAGCAGTAGGAGACAAAGCCTTGAATGTCTGGTGTCTTCGTACATTTGCTCAGCCAGCACTCTGTAAGAATAATTAATTCGGGCAGATCTGCTAGTCTCTGCAAGAGTACTGTAAGTTCGTCAAAATTCGCTGCAATGCTCCTAATATTAACATGCAATACTTTCCAATATTCATGCGGCTTACGTATATTATTAGCACAAACTTCAGGAGAACATAAGAGAGATTCCGAAACCGTAAGGCTGTCTAAATCATCATTTATTTGAATAGAATTAGCCATGGCTAGTTTCTATAAAAAACGAGAACACCCCGAACGAAATTAGGTATACAGTAATGTAACCAAAACACGGCCCGGGCGTTAGATACTTTAATATTATGTTATAATTATAAATTTTCCATAAATAAAACGTGTGGATGGTTTTTTTGCTATTTAAAAGGAAAAGGATTATACTATGAAAAACAATCAGTGTGAGGTACTGTAATGTTATATATTGTATGTGTGTTATATGTGTGTAGTAGTGAAGTTGGATATGAGTGCAAATATGTAATGTATGAGTGTAATGTAAGATAACATTTACATGAATTTTATATATGTGCAGAAATAGCGAATTATATACTAAAGTAATGGCTATACTGTAGTATTTCAAAATAAACACTTTATAAAAAGTAAAAGAAAAGAAAACAAGCTGTAAAATTAAACCATTTTCAAAACTTATTAGTCATTTTGTCAACTCTAGGTCGGCAAGTGTTTGTTCAGATATAACACGTATTTGCTTGGAGCCCAGTTCCTTGCGGAGATATATATTGGCGTTTTTTGTCCAACAAAACATGTAGTTATGTAGTTTAGAAAACTCTCTAGCCTTATAAAATAGCTTCCTTGAGCTAGCTGGCAAATGCTCCGCAACATATATAGGTTTACGTTCACCTTGCAGACCAATATTGTGGGTGTTCAATAACTCCGATTTCGGGCAGGTTTTATTAAAGTTGCGTACAGACGCCAGAAGTTGGTTTTTGGTCTGGACACTTATAAATTCGGCAACAATCGGACGTGGAATACCTGATTTGCCAGGTAGGCGATAAATATCACGTATTTCAGTAACGGGCAAGTTCATCTTAACAGTTGAACCTATCTTGGAAACGATAGATGTCAGATCGTGTGGCACTTCATTTTCTTTGCAAGGTATGTTTCGCAGCTCGATGCTGGACAATCGCGACATTTGCTGTAAGTCCAGTATTTTGGTCTCAAGGTTAGCAATAGAAATTCTGTAGCTTTCTCTTTCTTTTTGAAGTACTATAATCTGCTGCCTCATATCTTCAAACTGAGAGTTTATAAACTTCATCGATTTTTCAATCTCAGAGTTTGTTTTAGTTATTGAATTAGTCTGGCTCTTGAGCTCGGTTATGTCCAAAGCCAACCGGTTTAGTGAAGTTGACTGTTGCTCGGTAAACTTGGTGAACTGAGCTTCTTGTGCCACTTTCCACTCATTCAGCATATGTCTTATCTCCTCTTTAAAATCAGTAAGTTCGCTGGAAGGGGAAATCTCCGCTCGCGGACGTTTGTGTCTTGAAATAGTGTTTATGTTATCGCTGTCGGCAACAATACTACGTGGCAAATCAGAATCTGATCTCACTTGAAGTAAGTTATTCCGCTCTTTGGGTGACGATTTTTGACGAGACATCTTAACAGAAGTAGGGAGCAACAAGTCGCAGCTGATTTAAGATTACCGAGAGCGCACGGCAAGTGCTTATATAATGAGAGAGATAAATCGTCGGTGAGACACACAGTTATTTATTATGACGTAATTAGTCACCTGAATGGCAGCACAACGTCACACGCGCAAGTGCAGGAACGAGAGGGCAATTATGAGGTTCCGCTCTTTCGAACGGAGGTGAAGTCGGCACGCGCAGGGATCGTTCCCGCTGCGATTCGCTGGAGTGAGAGGGCAATTATGAAGGACCTCTCTCTCTTGCGGAGGTGAAGTCGTGCGCGCAGAGTGGAGTCGCAGCGCAGGCGGGTTGAAGCGAGAGGGCAATTATGAGGGACCTCTCTCTCCAGCGGCGATGAAGGCGGTGGCGCGCGGTGTTCCAGTATCGCTACACAGTTGCAGCAATATTAAGCACTCCACGCACTTGATCAGAGTTCAGAATTGGCAATCAATACAATAGTAAATAATTAATATAATTATTATAAATATTTGCACACGTTCGCTCGCGACGGATACTCAGACGGAATTAATAATTTTAAATGAACAAACGCCTCATTACAAAAAATATTGTATTAAAAGTAATAAGCAAGTGAATACGATGTAGTGTTTCTCCTATTCCTGATGGTACCTCTGAATTAGGAACTACGCTTATTAACCGTACCATAACTCCGTGGTATTTTGTTTTATATTTTTAGATACTAAATCAATGTAAAACATAAATTATCTTGATAATTATGGCAAGTAAAATAACACAAAATACTGACAAATTGCTTACCTTCAACACCTTATGTTAAAATCACAACAAAAACTTACGTTAAAGAAATGAGCTCACTTACTTAACGGGATCCGTGTTTATATGAAAAAACCACTCGCGTCGACGCCGTGGCAGAGCAGAGACTGATTGATTTTAGCTAGTTGCTCCGGGGTTACACTTACGAACTTCACGTATGTGAGCAAATTTTAAACATGGAATGAGTGCATCCTATTTTTAAGTAGTTACATAATAATATTCAAAAGATAAGAACGAAAACAAAAATACCTAAGAATTAGGAGCCGATTTTGACTACCTCGGTATTAGGAGCCTTTACCTTAACTAGTGAAGCTAAATCTTAGGGTCAGTAGCTTCCTTTCAATATATAGGAAGGTTTTTAATTTTCTTTAATAAACTGAGGATATAAAATAGATGTTAGTTTGAAAATCACCAGATTCTATAACGTAAGTGTCAGCTAATATCACATAAAAGTATAAGATGTGCCGAAATTATACGTGTTGTACATCCAGGTGAAACTAAAAAGAAAATCCGTTGAACAAGCAGGTTTACTGTGGTTTAGGACACCCCCAAGCACTGGTCCTTAGCTTAATCGAGCAACCAGACAGCGTACAGGATCGCCAATGATCTTCGTTTCGGACAATCATTATCGGGCTGTTTAAACTGTATTTCTGTATTTTATTTAGACTTAGTCATGACGAAATCGATTCGACAAAAGTACTGTGGCGTATGACCGGTACCTACCGAGTGTACGTCACAATACCGTCCATACGCTCGGCCAATCAGAGAAGGCCATCGTCCGCGCCCGTGAGTTTTGCCCATATTTGGTCACACGCCGACACGAATCTGATGGAGGGCCGGTATATAAAGGGGCGGTATATACAGAGAGGCCGGCACCGCTACTCTACACTAACCTACTACCGCTACTAAATTCTATACCGCTATATCTATAATTATACTACTTGATACGTGTATCCTGGTCCCAGCTGTGGGTAAGTTACTACATTTACTGCGTTAGCGTACTGCCCATCTCTCTACCTGCTAGCTGAGGCCGGCTGACGCCGCCTGCCTGACTCTATTGGTTGTGGCTCTCCTAATGCTGCTTTCCTTCAGGTTCCAGGTTCACCCTAAGACTCCGGCTACGCTCCTAGACCGCTACACTTTCCTGCATCGCCTTCGGCGTCACCTCTGCCGAAGAGTCTGGCCTGCCCTGCTCATCGCACTCAGACCGCCAACGCCTGCCAGCTGAACCAACGGCCTGCGAGGATCTGCCGCTACGCGCAGCCCTACGAGCAACCTGCCCTGCACACTACCGGAGGGAACAGCGTGGGAGACTGCAGCCCTTAGTGTTCAAGCCAGTGTCGTGTTGTTGGTCGGTCATACTCGGCATAGGAAGCGAGGCAATACTCGGCAAATAAACGCATAGAACCTCGTACTGCGTTTTACTACCAGAACCCGTTACAGTACAGACATAAAACATAACTATTTTTCTGGAAAACAATTTGTATATTTTTGTTAAACTACACGTTGTTATATTGCAAGATATTATTTTCATTATAATTGTCAAGAAATTCTTATTTACTGCCCTGAAATTATTTTTCCCAAAACCTTTTAAATTTGAGTTTTGCCTATTTATAATATAACAATATAGCTCGAAACAGTTTTCCTCAAGACAATATATCGATGCCTTACGGCCAAAAGAGGCTAACCGCCACTTAACAAACTTTACAGGAGAGTAGTTTAAAGTTCAAAATAAGTGAAAAAAAATCATAGAAAATTTTCTGTACGTTCCAAGAGTTTCAAAATTTTACCATATAGTTTTTGATTAGGTCTTTACGAAATGACATTGTTAATTAAAACAAATCACACTCCTAACACTATTTACTGTCGCTTACCCTCAAATGGTCCTTATTATACTAACAGGAAAAAACGTCGTAAATGAAAACAACCCAATTAATGAGTTCCAACCCAAATGATTTAACTGCACCATTTATTTTATTTCTGTTGAAGAAAAAGAGCATACCTGTGCTTTTTCTGTTCATCAAATGGAGCCAATATGACATAACCGGCTATTGGTTAATGGCAGAAGAACAAGGAAATTGTTATAAGTTAATTATCTATAAAAAATACTATTAGCTCTTTTATACAACGCGAAAGCACATTGTGATTAATTCTTATAAAATTATACATACATACTTACATACATACATTAGACTTTTATAAGTTCTTAAACTGGCCAACCGACTAAGGCATGAATTAAAAAAAAAGAGAAATTGTGCTCAATCAGTCTTTAGTTTAGAAAATTAAACAAAACAATTGTTACTCATTGTAAGTTAGCCTTGCATTATACATTCATGCTGACATTCTAGGTATGACAAAAAAATATTGTAACGTAAAAAGACCTTTCAAGTGTCCACTGTTACGATATCCCTACTAGGGTGTGTTTAAATGAGAAAAGTGGTTAAATGTTACAATAAAAATTGATTTAATTGCCAAGAAAATCTACACATCATTTAGCAATAGAAAAAATTTTACTAGTAATGCGTAATTAAAAAAATATACACAGGGTCGCGTGATTCGGCGATGGGTGAGGTTTCTGTTGAGAATCCTGCTGCCGATGGTCCAGGAGAGTTGGTGACTTAACTCGGTGTGCTGCAGCCGCCGCAAAGGAAAATGCGAAGCCAACGCGTCCGCTTTTATAGAAGCTCGCAGTGCGGTGGGGGCGGAGGTGCAAGCGGCCGAGAGGTGGTGTCCTCTCGACGTCACAGCGACGTCACACACTCCCCCCATTAGGCCAGAATTTTTCCAGAGGGAAAATTCTGTGGCTGGTATGCGGCAACTGCACTCCGGGACCCTGAAACAGATGAGTGGTAGTGGTGTCAGTAGGTTAAATACAAGGCAACTATTAACCCTGAAAGAGGAAAAAAACAAGTATAACCCTCGGCCATTCATACGTCACCAAGCATTGAACGTTCCTATAACCTGACATTCATAACATTCAAAAAGACCTACACACAATCATACGCATGAACAAGCCAACATTCATTCACGATGCGAGTCGCATTCATTATAATACACGACGCGCGAAGAGGTATTATACGTGAGTTTTATAGCAAATAGCCACCCAGTCTATGTTGGTAGGCACCACCTGACCACCCATATTCGATAAGTGAAATTAATTGAAAGAGTATAAGTCGTAAACCAATATTACGATCTTACTATATTACGATACCAACAATCATACGATTAGTTGGCAGTATCACAAACAAATTGCTCATTAACGCGCTCGATGCGAATTGTAAAAGCATAAAAAAGTGTTCATTATAATTAAGTATAAAGTATAATACAATGTTTTGAGCCGAGTGATCGGCTGATGTAAACAAGTGAGTCATCACTGCGCGCTTGGCGCCGGCCGCATTCCATTGTCGCGGACAATTAACTGGTTTCTGATTATGATACAAAATCAACAACGGCAAATACACAATTCGGAATAGGTTGCAATGTATAGTACATCACCGCAGGAGACAATCGATGACATAGTATACACAACCATAGTTAAAAACACAAAAAAAAACACAATCGAGAATCGAAACACAGACCGATCCGACACAACCTTTCAGCCACTGAGCCATACGGGATTCTTTTTTTTATTATATTTCGATCAGTCATTACAAATGCTATATGTAACAAGATATATGGGTACATGATTTAGCTGTAATTAGGAGTTAAAGGTTTTTATATTATTTGTAACGAAGTGTTAAGTTATTTTAGTGATTAATTCATTAGTGATGGGCATTAATCATTACATTCTTAAACTTTGCAGTGAGTTAATTTAAGATCTTTTATATGGCAATCACCAAGCGAAACATATCTGATATTTATATAGTTAGATAGTTATCTGATGTTTCGATATTTAGTTAGATAAATAACAGATTGTGCAAAAATATTAAATTTGGAAAACCTCTTCGACAATTTATAACAGTAATATTTATTCATGTTTTATGTTAGCATGTTTATATAAATCGTTAACACAACAATGCGTTATCTTGTGACTTGTGAGCTCCAATTCGAAAACAATAGCACTATTGTTGGCCTTCACAAATAATTATGTAGGTAATTATAACTTCGCATACCTATGCGTCTTACATTGTTGTAAATGACACTGTACCCAATCGTTTATAAACTTATTTATGCTGTAATAGAATAAGATTCAGTTATTTTATTCAGCTTTTAGGTTAAAATAAACGACGGTGCAATACGAAATGGTATTATCTTTAACTTGTAAATCAATTAATTTGCTTTAGTTATTAAAGTATAAAAAATATTGATTTATGTAGAAATACCCACATTAGTTATTTAAGTATTGAAATTATTTATTTTATTTGTGTATAAACAACCACTTTAGTTATTTAATGAGGTATTAATATTATTTCTTTGATTCATATGTAAATAGCCACTTATTTATTCAAGAATAGAAGTTATTGATTCAATTTATGTGCAAATACCCACTTTAGTTAAAGTTAGTTTAGTTCAATTAAGTTTGATAAATTCAGTTTGATAAAATAACATTTGCGTAAGCACAAGAACACATTACAACCAGCACTATTTAAGATGGTTTAGTAAAACCAGATGCATAGCATTTTGTATAAAGGAAACAAGTTACATATTGATAATTAAGTATTTTTCCGGCCGTCAGCGGTTTGTATTTTACCATTTATTTATCATTATTTGTTTTATATATTTCAATAGAAACCAGGCATTGAAAAAAAACAATCCTAGCGACACAAAACATTACAAAAAAATATAATTCAATAATTGCAACGCAGGAATTTTATGTTTGAGTTCACAATGAACAGTAAATGCATAAATAGATGCATTCTCAAATAACATACCGATAGGCAGTAACAGGGAGATAAAATTGAAGACCAAAAACAACGATTGTAGCATAATAAACATTTGACAAAACGAACAACTAATAATTCTACGATGATATTCGTATTCTTATACCAAATAGACAAAGATTAAACTTTTTCATTATTGTTAGTGAGCAACCTGCATGTGACACGTGTACATTTTATTAATAAATGAACGCGGAATTCTAGCTAAATACCTAGTATATAATACGATAGCATCTTAGGTACGTTCATTATTAGCCAGTCCAACTATGTTAGGTACACGTGGTATAATAAAGATGCAACTTTCTTAGTAAGAAAGAAAAGAATAGTTAATATTAAAAGATAATCGCCGTAGTAGGCGGTAAAAGTATTAAATAATACCGACTATATAGAAATACATATATCGCCGTACAAAATCACTAGCAGAAGGTTATAGTAGAAAATAGAAAGAAATGAAAAAGAGAAGGGTGTGAATTCGTTCCATAAGTCAGCCAAAGCAGATTATTAGCAATAATAACCAGTAGCACTTAATTACCTTAGTGGCATTTAAAAAAGCTAATCGCGAAGCATACGATCAACGAAGGTGACCTTAGCACGTCGTTAGTGGACGTGAGGTCATAAATCGCAATACAAAGAATGCAATCAAGGAATGTGACCACAGCGCGTCATTTAGTTGACACGTGGTCGCAAGCAAAACGATTATAACTTGTTACTTATGCGGTTGATACAAAATTAATTATCACACGCGGCAACAGAAATAGTTATAATATAAAATGCTTACCATGCGTAGTAAGACAAAATTTGTCTGTTGTGACCGGCTCAACACAAAACCGACCTTCCGAGCACAACAGAACAAAAAGAGAAAATGTCTATTGTGGCCGGCATAACACCACCGACTTTTCGTCCACAATAAAACAAGCAAAAAGAAACAATAAATGCCACTAAAATAATTACACACTGCTTTGGAACGATTTCACACATACACAAAAAAATAAAATAAAAAAAGACTCACCGGCAGCGGATTCTCAACAAAACCCTACCTATAATATTCC
Source organism: Euclidia mi (assembly GCA_944739405.2). NCBI lineage: Eukaryota > Metazoa > Arthropoda > Insecta > Lepidoptera > Erebidae > Euclidia > Euclidia mi. The sequence goes on from OX123189.2 coordinate 19,090,172, forward strand.
CGTGGGCGCCACTGTAACGTAAAATGACCTTTCGGGTGTCCACTGTTACGATATCCCTACTAGGGTGTGTTTAAATGAGAAAAGTGGTTAAATGTTACAATAAAAATTGATTTAATTGCCAAGAAAATCTACACATCATTTAGCAATAGAAAAAAAATTACTAGTAATGCGTAATTAAAAAAATATACACAGGGTCGCGTGATTCAGCGATGGGTGAGGTTTCTGTTGAGAATCCTGCTGCCGATGGTCCAGGAGAGTTGGTGACTTAACTCGGTGTGCTGCAGCCGCCGCAAAGGAAAACGCGAAGCCAACGCGTCCGCTTTTATAGAAGCTCGCAGTGCGGTGGGGGCGGAGGAGCAAGCGGCCGAGAGGTGGTGTCCTCTCGACGTCACAGCGACGTCACAATATAAACTTAAAATTTCGTACCTAAGGACCACTTTTAGGTATGACGGTAGGCGTTTGGTCCTCGTCGTCCGCATGTCCGCGTCTACAGTTGTCGTAAATCGCCTCGCGACGTCGCACGGTGGTCAATGAGCGGAAAAAATTCAATTTTGCAAAGTATGACTATTCGAATATGTCAGTATTGGATACTACAAGCCTAAGTAAACACAAACACATAATAATTTTATTTTTATTGTGTTATCTTATTAGTTTAATAAATTAAAATAAATAGATATTGAATTTTCACTTGGAAAAAGCCCTAAGTTAGTGGGTTGTATGTTCCAGTTTGTGGTACTTTTTTAAATATACTTAAATTTTCTGTGATACTACACGTCTTAGAAAATCTACGTCTTAGATAATCTACAATAATTAGTATTGTCAATAAAGTGATTAGTATGAGTGCAGGATAATGAGAGAAGAAAGCTTGTTTTAAGTTATATTCTTAGTTTAAACGGCCATATCTAGGTTGTGGCGGCTTCCGGCGGTTTCTCTTATAATTTAAATAATAGGCATATTTGTGTAGATAATTAATAAATCAATTCCAGCTGCGAATACCTACGAATCTCCATTTTTAGCCATATTAGTCAATTAACTCATTATTACACCCATTAAGATGGTGCCACAGACACTAACTTGTTTCTAACAACATTAGTTCCTCTCTGTGTCAATGACGAACGAAAACAATCTTCGGTGTATTGGAAGAATGAATCTCCTTCTTCAACCAGGTACTGTAGACCAGTACAGTTTCAGTTCATGAAAGAAACTACAGACGTCAGTAACAACGAAATTGCGAGAATGGAAAGTGAAATAGCAAATCTTAACGAAACTATAATTACTAAAATATATATTATTATTACATAACCAAATATCGATGAAAAATATTTTGGTTTACTACTTTCTAAAGGAATAGACAACCTTCACAATTATTTCCGCTAACCCATACAACATGTACCACTGTGCGTCCGTAGCCGGGGGAGTCCTTCACAGCAAAGAAACTACCCAAAACAACCGTGTCCGATGAAGACATGCGTCAGGCAGAAGGTGAGGACACCGTGGCGGCCTTCAGCCACTCCAAAAAGAGGGTTCTTACTATCGCTTTTGCCGTGTATCCATTCATTCGCACTCACCCATCCATTCACTCAATTAAAACAATGATGATGACACATGTTATATCGGTCACGGTGACAAATCTTGAGGCAGAATAACAATTTGCAAAAGAGGGACCTACTAACGCTTATATATGCAAAACAAACGTGCAGTTTTTATTCTCTCACTCTCATAGTCCCATAGGCAATTTGACACCACAGAGTCATATCAGTCGCAGGATTAACTCTTGACTGTTACTGAGAATTCATCAAACAATCTAATAATTTCTTGCAGGACCTACCTGGGATTCGAACCCTTGCTTATGATCCTAAGCCAGGCCAGCTAACAAAAACTCTGTAGGTACTTATTTAACCATTCAGTATTGTCTGAACAAGATAGCAAAAGAATGACTTCTTACCTATAAAACTTAAAATAACTAATTAGAATACACAATTATAGATGAATATTAAAGTCTATTAAAATAATCTTACCGTTTTATTTCCTTCGAAAATCTTCGCGCCAAACGGACTCGCAAGCACGGAGGTGCTTATGCCCGCGGTGAAGGTTTGCTGTGCAACGCTAACGACATTTTGTTCGAACGAAAGAGTGAGATAACCGACACTGTTTGTCATTCTTCTGTAAACTAACCGCCAAACCTTTGATTTACCTTGTTATCTAACCACCATACCAGGTATTTTTTTGGGGAGGGAAAAAAAAGGGCTAGCGACAATGTAAGGCGACATTCGTTTGGATGAATTATCCTAAGCGACTTCGATGATTGATTTGGTGACTAGGAAAAATAAAAATAAACGCCAAATATCAAAGTCACGGAAATGAGACCTAAATGTAATAAATGACATATATTTTATCCAAAGGAACTGCCCTAATATCCTAACCGAAAGTTTGGTACACAAAGATTCAAGTAAAATTTGACTAATGTATTTTTTACAAAAAAGTATTTACAGCCCAAACTACTTAACGTTTGAGTAAAGAAAAAAATATTCAAAGCCAAAAATGCTTATCTCACAGTTTTGAAATATAATTTTTATCCAACCACCATAATACAAAATACACCAAAAATAACTGTCATTTATGACGAAAAACTTAGTGTTAGAACCTCAATTACTTTACCGCCTAAGCGACAAAAAGTTTGTCTTAGAGCCACGAAACTTAGACCATTAGACGCAGAAAAAAAAGCCGATTCTAACCATATATATAAGTCGATTTCGCAAAAAATGTCGCTTACCCCCTTTTGGCCGGAAGGCATCGATATAATCCCGCATCACAATAGATAATAAGCCTTCAATTTCTGGAACAAAAGCAATCAATTGTGCAAACGACTTTTGAACAAAATCATAGAAAGTGAAATAAAGTTAAGATAAATGAAACCTTCTATCGAGCCTGACCTTTGTGACCTTAATGCTATTAATAATTGTCTCAAAAATACGAAATCCAGTGGCTCTAATTTTAGCCGAAATTATAGTTTTAAAACGCTTTTACTTGGTAAAGTTACAATCTAGGGCATCTCATTAATCTTTACAGCTGGACATTTGATGTCACTGCGTCCGTCTTTCACAAACAAGCCTGGTAATGATTATCTTTGCTTTTTACGCTGTTATGAGTAAAAAGTTGGGTAAGCGATACTGATTGGTGAAAATATAAGGTTGAGCGGTTAGTGTCGACTGGTTTTGAAGATAAGTATGCCAAAGGAATCGAGGTTTCTAAACAAGAACAAATTGTTGGCGGAATTGTCAAGATTAAGCGCATTCGTGTTTTACAATATTTAAAGTTCGCCAGATATACATAGTAGAAAGAAAAGTACAGAGCAATGGCACACGGCAGATGTTCTATGCGCTGGACTGACCTGATGAAGTCGCAATAATTGGCCCACTCCTGCATTAGGAGGGTGGAGAATGCTTAAGAAGGCCACCAATCCCGATAAGAGAACAACCACTCTGCCAAGACTGTATTGACTATGTAAAAAATACATCTTTGCTCTAAAATACAAGATTAGGATTTCGTCGTAAGAGGTGCAGTCTCTGAGGCTGCTGTTATTTGTTTACTAAACGCTATTATTTAGATAAAAAAATTGGCGTACCAGTTGTAGCTCTGGGCAAGACATTTAAATTTTGGTAACAACATGTTGAGTACGTTCCTTGATACATTGACTGACTGCTGTCTTCTACGACAACATCTTATTTTATTTTGTAAACGGTAAAAGTAATTTTACTAATGTATATGGTATATGGTTACCTAAAACTTAGTCTTATCCTTCCTCATTGTATTCTCATATCACTAATGAGGCCGTATGTATTACTAACCCTTATATCCTTATATCCACCGATGCAAATCCAATATAAATAAAATCTGTACGTGGGTTATTCGTCTGAGCAACCTTGTTGAACCCGCAAAATGATTGCATTACGAACTTAATGTAACTAGTTGCTGGTTATTTACTTTTTTCGAATATTTGATTTATTTCAGTGAGATTGGGTTTCATTTGAGTCACATGCTCTCTGATATTTATATTTGTTACAACATTTTCGAATTATATTGAAAGCAAATTCAATTATATAAGTCTTTAATGTTTGTCAATAAGTATTTGAAATTATTATTTGATTCTTTAGGAATCTGAAATATATTTAATGTAGGCATAGAAATGTAGAAAATGTATGTTGTTTTCAAGTGATTTAATTGATTTAGGAATGAATAGCCATCGATCACACAGAAAAGTATTGTGTATTTGTAAACCAATACGTGTATCCAAAGGCTGCACTGTACCATACTGGCCAGACGTTGGTCGGTAAAGGGTGTGATGACAATTTTTTTGTCATTTCCTAAGGATAATATTGGTTTCGTATATTATATGCTTAGACAACTCTTACGAAACCTACGGAATGAAATGTTGTAGTAACATGTTGTATTTTTAGTACTTTACTAAATGAACGGCTTTATAAAAAACCGGTCAAGTGCGAGTCGGACTCGCGCACCGAGGATTCCGTACAAACCTGTAGGTATATAAGTAAAAGTTCACTAGTCATAGTTATGGTATTTTTATTGCCAAATGAAATCCATAACATTACAGTATGGAAAGCTGGAGGAGCATAAATTACAGAAAAAGGAGTCTTTGTCGTTTGTAATCAGTCATCCTTTATTTTTTATTAACATATATCGCTTATTTTATAATGTAACTTAAATATATAAGCCTTGCAGCAGCCTTGCAAAAGTCTGCTGATGAATGATGATAAGATTTTTTTATCAAAGTTATTGATTTATAAAGTTCTTAGTGACTATTAGAAATCTGTTACAAAAATACTTATAAAGTACAGAATAATTAGCAAAAAGGTTTGAAGACTATGTAATTATTTGAAATCTCAATCTCAATCAGCCTATCGCAGTCCACTGCTGGACATAGACCTCTCCCAACACGCACCACAGCACACGGTCCTCAGCCTTCCGCATCCTTTATCTGGGCTATAAGACGTTGTTTCGTACCAAATTTCAAGATATTGAGTTCACGGTAGGTTTTGATTCCCTTGCGAGTAGTCGCGAGTTTGAAAATATGAATATATTGCTCTTTCTTTTGATTGCGTACACATAGAAGTTTGATTTTGTTACAGCCTAACGGTGTTATATACCTGAGTATTTGATATGAATTTCAATTTAATACCTCTACGCGTTCAAGAGAAAGGGGTAGTAACATAAAATTTATTAAAAATATTTTTTTATATGCTGTAACTAAAAAATTACGATTTTCGCAAATTTTCCTTTATAAGTGATATAAGAAGTTGCTTCGTACCAAAATTCAAGATTTTGAGTTCACGGGAAGTACCCTGTAGGTTTTGATTCCCTTGCGAGTAGTCGCGAGTTTGACAATATGATTAAATTGCTCTTTCTTTTGATTGCGTAGACATAGAAGTTTGATTTTGTTACAGCCTAACGGTGTTATATACCTGAGTATTTGCTATGAATTTCAATTATTAACCTCTACGCGTTCAAGAGTAAGGAGTACTAACTTTAAATTTATTAAAAATATTTTTCTTATATGATGTAATAAAAAATTTACGGTTTTCGCAATTTTTCCTTTATAAGTGATATAAGAAGTTGCTTCGTACCAACATTCAAGATTTTGAGTTCACGGGAAGTACCCTGTAGGTTTTGATTCACTTGCGAGTAGGCGCGAATTTGAAAATATGCTTATATTGCTCTTTCTTTTGATTGCGTTGACATAGAAGCTTGATTTTGTTGCAGCCTAACGGTGTTAAATACGTGAGTATTTGATATGAATTTCAATTAAATACCTCCACGCGTTCAATAGAAAGGGGTAGTAACTTTAAATTTATTAAAAATATTTTTTTATATGCTGTAAGAAAAAAAATACGGTTTTCGCAATTTTTCCTTTATGATTGATATAAGACGTTGCTTCGTACCAAATTTCAAGATTCTGAGTTCACGGGAAGTACCCTGTAGGTTTTGATTCCAATGCGAGTTTGAAAATATGCTGCAATTTGCAGCATATACGGCTGTATCTTTTGATTGCGTTGGATTAGAAGTTTAATTTTTTTACAGCTCTATGGAACCGTAGATTCGAGTATTTAGTATAAATTTCAGTTTGATACCTCCACGCATTCCGGAGAAAAAGGGTCTTGACAGACGGACGGACAACAAAGTGATCCTATAAGGGTTCCGTTTTTTCCTTTCGAGGTACGGAACCCTAAAAATTAAATTGCAACTTTACTTACTTACTTACTCAAATGGCTCATCGACCCAAAATGTGCCTTGGTCTCCAATATGAGAGAACACCACTTCACCCGATCTTTGGCCACTTTTCGCCAATCACCCGCTTGAAGCGCCTTAAGATCCTGCTCGACAACGTATTTCCACCGGTATCTGGGGCAACCGACAGGACGATGTCCTGTTGTTTGAGCCACATACGCCATCTTAACCCCACGTTGCTCTCTCATTCTCTCGACCTGACCAAGCCATTGGACTGGGCTTGTGTTTCCTCAATTATGTTAGGAATGGCTCCGAGTTTCGCGATTTCGACATTTTTGCGAATCTGCCAGCTGCCATCAGCTCGCAGAACAGGGCCCGAGATCTTTCGGAAGACCTTCCTTTCTGCGACCAAGAGCTTGTTCTCCTTCTTTTGTGTCAGTGTCCAGGTTTCGCAGCCATACGTTAAGATAGGTTTTATTACAGTTTTGTAGATGCGTATTTTATTACTTTGGCTAAGAAACCTGGACATTAACACTTTGTGCACTACATCTAAACGGGTTTTGAATGCGGATGCCCGTGTCTCTTATGGTGCAGTCTAAATATTTAAAATTTGACACGCCTTTGTAAGTGTTAACTCCAACATGTAAGTTATTTCTAGCCACTCGAGTATTTTTGTAGCGCCTCATGTGGAGATATTCAGTTTTTTCGTGGCTTATTCTTAGGCCCATCTTTAGGGCGTCAGTTTCGATGACATTTGCGGATTTGAAACGAAACTTTAATGTATATTACAGTTCTCGCTACGTGAGGGACGCATAACCCTGACTGCACGAGTGTCAAAATTTGGTGTTTTATATGGTCAATGCTGTTAAACCTCGCTACACAGGTGATACAGCAGTGGTAATGAGGGTGGGGTTAGTTTCGTTTAGTAGCAACATTTATTAAATTAAAAATACCAAAACCATTTATGCCAACGAGAATTTCCTCGAAGAAAACTTACCTAACCATAATTGGCCCGGAGCCAGAACCTAAGACCAGCCAATCGTTTGGAAGATACGCCGAAACTTAAGCCACGGTCATTCAAAAGACCAGTGATATAATATAATTTTCAAGCTTCTTCGTATTTTTATGAAACATAAAAAGTAGTTTAATTTAAATTTATGATCAAATTAACACTTCAGTCGGTTTTATTCTGGTTTATTTCGTTTAACGACGTTTTTAAGGTGCTAACTTCTTAATATCCTTAAATGTTATAACGTAATAGTCTACATTGTTTCTTCATTGTTTCTTTATTGTTGATCCCTTCTGTGAAGAGGCTTTAAATTAATATTTCGAGAATTATTTTAACGCCCTTGCATGTGCTGCCATTTATATCACAGATGAGTCCAAAAAATATCAGTAGTACAATCATTACCATAGTTCCAGCCAAGAATATTACCTCGAACCCAGGGGTCCAGTTTGTTGTCCGTGAAGATAAGGCTGAATATTAGTTTAGTTTGTCTTAATCTTCAAAATATGACTTTCTATAACTGAGTAAATGAAATAAATGAATTAATAAATAAATGAACACTTTCCTTTTAAACAAACTCCTTCTTTCTAAATTTGTATAAATTAAGGTTAACTATTGTTAAGCTTTAGCTAGCTATAATATTTAGCTCAATTATTTCATTCCCATCATCATATTTCCGATCCTTTTTTACTGACTTCTCCTATATTCACACGCATATAGCTGGGCGTAATATTAATGACTGATGAGTTAGCACATTGAAACATACACCAGCTTGTGCGCTGAGCGTCAAAACAGCTAATAATTATGTTGCAAAACTAAAGGGAGTATGTATACGTTTTGTGATATTGATATATTATTTACATAAATCGCAGACATGTGTAAATAATTGTTATATATTCGATATAGATTTGGAAATATGCTATGCTAATATGGCAGTTTGACCATCGGAATTACGAGTGCAAAGGATATTGAAATATTATTTTAACGAATTAGTAGTACCTATTTCGCCACAGGTTCAAATTTCCTCGAAAGACTTATACCTCATTGTTTAATTCTTTATGGGCCTGAATTACAGTGGAGTGATGACCATTGAGTCACTATCAGCTATACTTTTAAATTAAACATGAGCCCACGTGAAAGCTGCATCCATAAAAATGAGATTGAATTATTTCAAGAATGAGTTGCATTGTTATGTAGGTATGGCTAGAAGATGGCCTGTGCTACTTCTCTTTTCTGATCATGTGGGTATTTTTGGCAATTTCTTGTGAGTTATTTTTTCGTTTTCTTTCCTATGGTGCCCAAGGAACATACCTACATGCTATTTTAGCTTCTTAAGCCCAGAAGTTTCGGCTGTGCGTTGTCTGTCAGACAGTAACGCTATAATTTTATACAGATTAACACTGCCGTCATTTAATTAGTGGCGTTCCGTAGTCTCTGCCTGCCCTTTCGGGAAACAGGCGTGAGTATGCACATATGTATGTCATTTATTTTCATTATTTATATCATAACTAGACAGCAAATTAGTTTTTGTGTCTTAGTTTGGAACCATATTTGAAAAGCTGGATAAGCACGCAATTATCCTACCTACAGTCTCTGCATTAACAAACAGAGCTTATGACCTATGGGACCCTGAACACTTTTAATGATAGTGAACATACATAATATATGAGCTTAAAGTTTCATACGAGATGGAAATCTCTCGGACAACATAAAGTTTATGTTCCTTTAAGAGACATGACAATTATATACGGAGTGTAAGAAGAGTAAGAAGACCCTTACTCTTCTGAAGAACTGAAATCCCATATTGTGCCAATCATTACAAACATTTTTTACGGGGAAATTACTGGTTCAGGAGATATTAGGGGTCAAAGTTACTATGCAATTTATTAATTCGGTACGAAATCGATGCTTTTACTCGCTAACTTGTTCTATAGATGTCATAATATGAACACATGGATTTAAGTAGATATTTCGAGCATTGCACGCGCGCTATTTTAATTGCGCCTTAAAAAATGCATCTTATTGAAAAATAAATCGTTTCCCAGGTATTATTTTTGCTTAGTATGACTTGGTATGATGTCCAAAACGAGAAGACTTCGGCTTGGTGATGGGTCTTGTGACACTCTGTATTTAATACTGAAAGTATTCTAGCAAAATAGCTGATAATCCTGGACATTAAATCTTAAAACATACAAATGATTTGCTTGACAACTTGCATTTAGAGGACGTTACTTCATCATCAATGTTATGTAGTAATACAACATATTTATAGAAAATACAAAATAATAAGTAACGCAAAATAAGTAAAAATTTATAAATCTAATTTCCCCATACATAGTGAAACATAGGTGAGATGTCTTGTACATTTTTGTTATATACGCAACCTTAATAGTATGTTAGGCTTTGATAAAGATGCTTAAAATTACCTTTGTTATGAGAAAATATTAAATATTATCCGTGAATAGTTCAGGGGTATGAAACTTTGTATAACGCTGTAACTAAAACATATTTGGTCATCATATAAGGGATACAAGAATTAATACAAGTTAACTTTTATTTTTTGTAATATTAATAATATAATATGTAGTAGGTATCCAAGCATAAGTCTTTTTTACGGGTATCTAAAAATCTTCCCAATATACCTAAAGCTCCGTACTCACATACAGTTTTACTCGATCGAGTCAGACTCGAAGGCTCGCTTAGAGTAAAATTAAAGTGTATTTGATGTCATTGAAGTGTGAGTTTTGCAATCCACATGTTGATTTTTACTCGTTTTCGAGCAAAACTCTTGAGTTAAACCGTGTCTCAGTACTGAGCATTACATCAGGATCACCCTACTAAGATTATATCGGAGCCAGTCTAGATTTATCATTCATTATTAATTTATACTGAGTCGAAAGTAGTAATAGAAGTTAATGTAATTAGACCTTATTAGGCTTTAAGATACATTAGAAGTGATGATAACATCGATAGCGTCTAATTAGACTAAAAGAAACTCTGTACTAGATAATAGTGTATTGCGTAAAAAATATTGTTCCTTTTCACAAAGATTCTGTTTTTAAGACATGAATTGGTTAAGTCGTCACGAGTAATATGTGTAAATTGTACACAGTGTTTTGCGTGTGAGGTCTGCGCGCTATGCTTATAATTATGTGGATACAGGCTGCTCTCTTTGCTACAGCTAGAAGACAAGACAAAAATATCATCCTTTGTATTCACTGTATCACTAACAAACTAGTATTAGATTTAATTACTATGGTCACTTGGCTGTTTGACAATTCATCAAAAAACACGACATACCATGAAGTATTTACTTTTACATAACGAACGCAATAGTGGTTTTCACAATTTGCCAAAATGTTCATATTAATGTTCATATTTGTTTCGTTACATAGAGTTGAAAAAACAATTGCATACTTCTGAGAGCACAATATTAGAAATATCTAACGGCCATTTTCAATATTCGATCCATACATGGATTTTGTGATTCGAGATTCGTGTTTGACATATTTTGTATGGAGCTTATGTCAAAAACGAATCTAAAATCTACAGATCTATCTATAGATCGAATATTGAATTCCGTAATAAGGCATCTTTCACCTAAAAAAATATTGATTGCTGTTTGACCTAAGCTTGCCTTTACTACCCTTTTTACATATTTAATATTGAGCAATCGTCAATATTGCGCAATATTTTTGTAGACATACGAAACGCTTAAAGAGAACTTAGCAAGACACAATAGAAGTTTTATTGTTACAATGCCTACATTATGTGGTTACTGTCCTTCAAAGAGTCATCATTTCAAATTGTTACGCTATCATCCCTGATCAATCAAGTATCTATAGAAACAGGTTGAACGTAAACCGAGGGTACGTTTACAGTGACATGTTTTGAAATGAGTGTAGTACGTCGTAAATACTTTGTATGTGTGCTGTCAAATGCAGTACACTGCGCACACCGGTACTCAGTATGGAAGTGCTGTACCTGAAAAGAATATGTTAAGCCGAGGACATATGTGAATTGGGCGTCATTAGGGGTAAATTAAAACCGCTTTTCTCCGTAATTGTTTTAGAAAAAAAAATCCAAAAAAATATCGTCCATTTGCGACTATAATGTGATATATCGAAAACTCCGATTTTTCACAGGAGACGTTTTAAACTTTAGATCGCTTTTAACTTTCGAAATTTTCTCCAAATACCAAAATGATGTATGAGTGTGTTTTAGGTAAAATATTTATAAAATGATTTAATTTATAAACGTTTTAATTTTTTCAGAAATTTTATATATTTTTCATGTTTAAAAATAAAACGGAGAACTTATCACATTTTACCTGAAAAAAATAAATATTTATGTTGCTATATAACTAAATATCACGTTGAAGATGATGAAAACGTTTACTTGAGATTGTTTCAATTCTAAATAAAACATTGTTGTCGAAAGTATATAATTTATTATTTTTTTAAATTTACAACAAAAAAAAGATTAATATCAAGTAACGAGTCTTTTGTTCTTAGAATGAGATCAACATTATCTTAATTTTAATTTGAAGATTATATCTAGGTTCTTATAATAATCACATATCATGCATGATTACCTAATTATACCAGTGAGAAGTCAAATAAAGGTAATTATAACAAAAAGATCTGATTGGGTTAGACAAGAAACTTAAACAAAAAAATAAAAATGGGTTACCCTGTTTACCCCTACCCAACTATACTTATTTCCTACTACCCTATTCAGAAATACAATTATCTATGGCACATATAAATTGGAATCTACTTATATCAAAATCACAATAGTGTTGACTTCTCAAAATTGTTCTTATCAAATTAATAAGGTTAAATATAAAGCCTCTTTTTAATCAGTCTCTTGAAACAACTATTGTTTAAAATTTCTTACAAATATAATAATTATCAAATCAACACACAAACGAAGTAAACAAGCCTTGGTTGTTGTTACATACATACATACATACATAGACTCACGCCTGTTTCCCGGAGGGATAGGCAGAGACTACGGAACGCCATTTGCAACGATCCTGCCTGACATACCTCTCTTGCTTCATTCACTTCCATCGAGTTTCTCATGCATGCTCTTCTGTTTAGGATACTTCTAAGTCTAGGTAAGACATTGTCTCTTGATGCTCTAATATGGTATTATCCTTAGCAAATTGCAAAGCATTAGTGCTCTCATGTGAGGTGTGGTCAAAAGTTTGCAGATCATACGCATTGCTTGTAGTTGCTAACTGTAGTATAACGCTTTGCTCTCGAATTTATCTAAAAAAAGATACCTATATCAGAAAATAAATGTAAACGAAGATACAGTTTTGATACGACGAAGACAAACCACACACAGTGGGATTATCTTGTTTCATTACAAAGCTCATATAAAAATGACTACCCCGGCTACATTATCAAAAGTAATCTATTATATTATTTAATTGTCATTAAAGCTACGTAAGTATACCAAATTTTAGGTCAATCGCTCAATGGGAAGTGATTTAAATGTTATGTACAAGATTTGTAAATATTCATAGGTTAGTGAAGTTAAATAAAAGTTTGTAAACGTAACATAGATAAAATACTTTTATTTAGCACCTATAGCATTACAAGTGGAAATAAAAATGATGTAATAATAGTACATCAACAAATAACCCACGTTCAAATTCACTAAAGAGTTAAGGTAGGGACAAACTGAGCCCACGTACGCAACGTATGCTACGTATTCTTATCTAGACCACGAAAATTCTATGAAAATATATGACTTGGAAACACACTTGTCATACGCAATGCTGTCACACGCGTCCTATGCAACATTCAACTGGTCGCGCCAGATCGGCGTGGGAACGTGGAGGGGATAATCATACGCTATTCCACGCGTACGACTAGTGTGTTTCTAGATCTTTCGTTGATAGCGCGTCAGACACGGATTAGACATTGCGGTAAATACCTTCGATAAAATGGGAGACGAACAGGTCATTGATTTGGTTAGGCGATAATGAGCCAATTATAATATTAAATGGATTGAATATCGCGATTCTAATTTACGCAATGCAGCATGGGAAGTAATAGCAAAACTGAATGGCAAGTCTGGTAAGTTCCTACCTACTTATTACTGTAGTTTAGTTATACCTAAGTAGGTACTATTTTAGGATTTAATGGCAGATAAATTAAACACAAATTCCATTTTTTAAATGGTACCTATTTAATATTTTCAAGTAGGTAAATAGCATCTAGGTAATTAGCATCATCATTGTTTTTTTGGCGCGGATATATACATTTAAAAATAACAAACGTAATAAATCGTCTTCAAATTCACTGGCAGACTCAGAAAACATGACTGTCAGAGGCATTAGTCCATTTTCTATGGAAGAACAACAGCGTCTGACGCCAAATTCGCGTTGCGTACTGGGATAAGTGTGCACGTTTACTCTCCCACGTCGCACTGCATACGTTGCATATGTGGGCTCAGTTTATCCCTACCTTTAATGTTTCATCATCTTCAATGCTACAATTCGAGATGTCACAGTAAAGTTTCTTACAAGAACAATGTGACAAGATCAAAGTGCCACATACTTTCTACTTTTAAGTTTTACAGTAACACTATGACAAAACAACATGTCACTATGTTGAAAAAAAGAAATCAGCCTTTAAATATACTCACTTTGTACACCAAAAACGTAATAACTTCGTATTATCACGTTGTTCGCGAAAAACGAGGATACTTCACGCTAGCAATGCAGTTGCACAACTGAGCTGGCACTTTGTCGAAGTCAACAAATAGCCGAAAGAGACAGTGCTAAACTGTGATATATTTGTCTTTTTCTCTCACTGCGGAGCCATTTTTAAAGTAAAAACTATTGCGTTTTTGTAGATAATAGATCTCGATACGGCGATTTCGATTATCTGTAAAACGAAAAGTCGATTTTTTCGAGATAAACACACATTGTAGTCGCAAATGGACGATATGTCGTAATCTACATCATATAAAGCATTTTCTCTTCGGTACCGAATCCGAAAAAAAGTATTTTAAATATCTGAATAAAATATGCAAAGTAACCTCTGTTTTTGTAGTTATTACCTTTTTTTTCCTAATCTATCAATCATAAGATTGTTTAAATTGAATCAGCCTCTTATATATTAGAACACCAAGGGAACCTTCAGCTTATTTTTGCAAATAACTTTATTTATTATTTTCTAAGGATTTTTTTACGTCACCGATACTCACAAATCTCGCGTGGACAACTAACCAGTAGTACGAGCAAGGTCAATGGCGTATATCCACCTCCTAAAGGAGGATGAATAGAGGATGTGGTAGATAATATTAAGCCAACAATAGCATAAATGTATTTATTTATGCTATTGTTGGCTTAATATTTATGTTGCCACCTATAATTACTATTTGAAAAGAAATCTATTATTTGGATTGGTGCGATTAAGTCATCCTGCAACTATGAGTGGCTTAACCCCAGCTGAAACATCGTGGTATGAATCAACAGATAGCGTTTAATTAAATTTTTATAAATTTTGTATCAGGTAAGAAGTTTCTTGTTTAAAGAACCGATTTTACTGAATAAATTCGTTTGATAAACATACACACGCCAAGATAATGTACTAACCATGAAAGTTTGTACATATGTATGATTTTTGTGACTTCCATTCATTTTTGTGGTTTTAAATAGGTAAATATTAGATAACACAAAAAATTGTGCGAAACTTTTCTTGGAGTGCCACATCGAAGTTTAGTGCTTTTATTTACTGCATTGAACTTTATCGTCGCTTGCCATAAAATATTAGTGGTTGAATTGGCAACACTTCCTGTGTCGCTGAATAAAATATGTGTTTGATTCTCGTTCCTTCTGCAGGTACATATAGTAATGAGAATTGCAGATGTGTGACTAAGAATAAATGCGTGTTGAGAAAATTTATGTTGGTACTAGAAACTACAGTGCATTAGTATGCCGCAATAAATTGTGCCATAAGTAGAAGTGTTTTGATGTGCGGATTCACCACAACAGGCCTAGTACTCGGGGGAATCAGCTAAAGGACCCTTGTCTATGGGGCAGGCCACATTCGCATTCATTTTTGACAGTATACGTTTGTTTTATCCGCGCACATGGTTACGTAGCTGTAATGCTATATTTTTGTACTTGTTAAGTTACTTCGCACTAGAGACGTTTATTTAAATTATTCACCTTTGAGAAAAGCAACTGCCAAAAGGAAATTGGTCTATAGATCAGGTGTTTAGGATCACTGATTGCTTAATTTGGAGTCCTTTGTTTGATTTCCGCCCAGTACAAATATTTTTTGATATAATCAATATAATTAGTACCGTATCATAATCGTCCTGCTTTATCCATGTTGCATCCAAGATTTTCACCTAGAATAGAAATTGGCCCGCAATGAGAAGACGGCCACTTTCTATTCGTCGTCGATCATCATCATCATTTGACTTGTTTCTTACTTTGTTCATTACTGGGCACTGGCCTCTTCTCATTATGAGGATTAGGTATGAAGGCCACCACACCTTTCAAAAACATTATGGAGAACTCTTAGATGTGCAGCTTTCTTTATGATTTATTGACCATTTAGCAAGTTATAATAAAAAAATAGACCCAATTAATTTTGATGAGTCAGCGCTGCGCGTGCGCTAGTCTCTCCCTTGGCATATAGCCATTTTATATTAATCATTCTTCACGCTGCTATGGTTTATTAATACAGTATTGGCCCTACCCTGGTTTAGCTCAAAAACTCTGATTTTAAATAACTTACGTATACATTTTAACTCCCTTTGCATCAATGTTTGATAACATTAGTTTATATAGAAAGTTTGAAAACCTATTATTAGTTTGTACGATATCGCTTATCGCAGTAACAGTAGTAACCAAAAAGTTTCTTATACATGAGTGTTTGTTCCTAGTTATATGAATAACTTTTGAAATTATTTTCAATTCATAAATGAGACTAGGGCCACATAAAAAATGAGCTGGTAAATTAAAAACAGTAGGCGGTATCCAGCTCTTCAAGGTGGAGATCCCACAACATGTCGTGGTGGGGGTGGAAGATATGATGACATGATATGGGCTTAGTAACCGTGGCTTGGACACCCGCGGTGAAGCTAAGAGAGATTTCAGGAGTGGACGGTCCGCGTGGGCTTGGAGGGGGCCCGCGCAGGATGCGCCCTAAAGTGCGGGTGCGGGGGACAGTTCTGTCTGTCCCTCGCAGTCGGGCGCGGTCGGAGGAGAGGCGTGGCGGTGTTGCGTTGCCGCGCGCCCTATCTCCCGCGACCAAGTGGGGGCGCACCATTGTTGCGTCGTGGTGGGGCCGCAGAGGAAGAGGAGATGCAGTGTTGTCAGGTTGCCGTCCTCCCTATCCTCGGCGGCCGCTGGGTGTTTTGGCGGCGGAGCCCAACACCTTCATCCGCCGCCAAGGAGGTTGTGGCCTTCGGGCTATCCGCCGGGGTGTCAGGGTCGAATGCTCACGCGACCCCCTGGCGCCCCAAAATGGCGTTGAACTATGCGCTGTGGTTTTAGTGGGTATTACGGACTTGCACTCCAGCCGTGGAGTCCCACATACGTGCGTAAATGCATTTCCACAGCGAAGAAAAAGAAATGTATGATCATACCTCAATTATCTGCCTGTTTAATGCTGACAAGCAAAAAGTCTTTCAGCAACATTTTGCCATGATTGGCTCATTATCAAATCATTAGTGAAAGACAAAATAAATTTTACAGGATAGCTAAAAACGTGGCACATTCAGCAGAAAGTAGAAAGTATAGTATTCAGAAAAATACAAAATTAGTTCAACAAAGTAACTGTAATTTAAATCCTTTATTTTAGCTATAAAGGGTTATTTTAGCTATTAAGTTTAAAGCTTTCGAGCACATTTCATATTAGTTACTTACTTTAAAATGGAAATAATGAGCACACTAAAGCAAAACGTTATTTATGAATATTTTAATTGGTTTCTCGGGAGCAATTATTTAAAATAAATCAAATATAAACGAGGTGGATGATATATTATTATTATTTTAATGTAATTTTAGTTTGTGCTGACTCACTTTAATGTGTAAATAATTTTGATTAACATACTAGTTTTTTTAAGTTTTCTTGTGTCTTCTCATTTTTATTTAAATTTATGAAGTAAAATATCTTCACTTGCTTATTTTTTGACACTTTTACAAGTAGGTATATGCTCTTTAAGGATTTGTCTGTAAAGATGTGACAAAGGAAAATCACGCTGGAAAGCAAGTATCAAGAAAATCCATACCATTAAAAATCAAACACACTTTCGCTTTCAAACGGGAAAGTGTGTTTGATTTTTTTTCTTTCTTTGTCATTTTTTACATATGATACATTACATGTTAGGAAGCTGGCGAGCGTCATATGCTACTTTGTACCACAATACCCAACTCCCACGCGGGCGAATTCTAGTAAGTGAAATACGCGATACATGTTGGACGGAGTGCTTATTACGGGAAATACGGCTTCACATTTCAAAACTATTGCAAAGTTTTATCTTTGTATCCGTAAACTAATACAAAGTTTACAGCACTAAAAGTTAGTCAATAAGTTATGAGTATACGAACAAAGTTTAATTTTATTTCCTCAGCACATATTGCACTTAGAGATATCTGATCTTCGTAGGTTTAGCATAATACGAAGTCAGTATTTTTTAAGGTACTCGAAAGGACTCAGGCTGCAATAGTTGTAGAAAATTTCGAATATATCCTGTGACGACATGAGGCACAGTTGACTACAGTGATGACGAAATGGTTAAGGTCATTGCCACTACTGCGCTAGCCTTGGGCACCGCACTCAGGACTTTCAGTGATATGAGCATTGAGTCTAGGTCAAACGAAGGACAACAAGATGTATTTTTTTATATAAATAGAAATGTGACAGGTTAAAATCAAGAAAATATTTGAACATAAATTACCTTATATTTACCGGTCGCGGGATAAGTTACAAATATGAGTGTATGTACTTATAAGTGACTATAAACCGCGAAGATTTAAAAGCATATATTATATAGCTTTTTGTCTTTTGGTCCATGTCAACCAAACTGTTCCTGACAGAAAAAAAACCGGGAAAATGCTAGTCAGACTCGCGCGCCGAGACTTCCGATCAAACCTGCAGGCATATAAAAAATATTTTTTAAATGTGATTTATGAAAATTGTAATATTTTTGGCATTTTTAACCGACTTCAAAAAAAGGAGGAGGTTTACAATTCGTCGGAATCTTTTTTTTATGTATGTTCCCCGATTTCTCTAAGACGCCTGAACCGATTTCGAAAATTCTTGTTTTGATTGAAAGAGTATACCTCCTAATTGGTCCCATGATCATCAGATCAGGATCTAATCATGGAATCCTGAGAAATTGAAGGAACTCTTCAAATTTTATAACCAATCTTGAAGCGATTTGACGGTAACAACCGTCGAGTTTGAGTCGTCTTTACATGGACTTTGATGCTAGATGAAATCCATGGTCTGATGATAGAGTTGGAAGGTAACCATGAGATCTTTGAGATACAATAACCCAATCTCATCGAGTTTAAGGTCGTTTGATCCGTCTTTACATGGACTTTGGTACTGGATGTTTTACAGGGTCTGATGATGGAGTAGGAAGGTGGCCATGGGATGTATGTAATACAAAGACGCAATCCCATTGAGTTTGGGCTTGTTTGATTCGTCTTTACATGGACTTTAGTGCTGAATGTTTACCAAACTCTGATGATAGAGCAGGAAGGTAGCCATGGGATATTTGTAATACAATTACGCAATCCCATCGAGTTTGGGCTCGTTTGAGTCGTCTTTACATAGACTTTGATGCTGGATGATTTCCATGTTCTAATAATAGAGCTGGAAGGTAACCCAATCTCATCGAGTTTAGGGTCATTTGGTTGGTCTTTACATGGACTTTGGTACTGGATGTTTTCTAGGGTCTGATGATGGAGCAGGAAGGTGGCCATGGCATCTTTGTAATACAAATTTCTATAGGCACCTGCAATGGTGATCAGCTGAGTGGCGGCGGCGGTAAAGATAAAGATAAAGATTTATTTATTCTGGCTCACACATAAAAGACATAAATATGAACATAAAATGAAACAATTTATATAAAGTAGATAAATATAAAATTAAGAAAAGAAATATAAATCATACAACAACTTTCAAGTCAAGAAAACAATAAAAACATAAAGAAATACATGACAAAACAAAATAAAGACAGAAGACAGAAGTAAGTTATTGCGTGCAGCCAAAAATGGACCTGGTTCGGCATAAGATTAAAAACATATTACACTAAAAACATAAACATCACAAGCAGAACCAAATAAACTAAAAATAAATAAGTACATATGATACGTATTTAGATAAAGTAGTATATATACAATATACCTACCTACATAAATATTAACTAATACATATAGACATTAAAGTGTTAAATAGTATATTTACATAAATACATAATATCGCTCATTTGCGACAAGAACGTGACAAAGTAAAAATCTCAATTTGTGATAAAACGCATTTGAAAGTTTAAAATTCATGTAACTTTTTAATTATTATGTTTAGACTATTCAGCTCAATACAACATAACTTCAAGGTTTTCGTTTTTTGGATCGAATTGCATTCAGACCTTTAAGTCAGTTATTAAATTTATTATGATTATTTATTTAAAAAAGGGTCCTCCTTGTTGTGTTATTCTTGTAAAAAACTTGGAGTATTGCAAAACAAACAGATATGTACCGTTTTTCTTGAAAAAAATTTGAATAAAGATCTTAACATTAACAAGTTATGTCGTATTGTTACGTTTTTATTGATAATCTATAATCTAAATGTATGGAAAATTTTAATTAAGACACGTAACTGTCGTAGAAATCTCTGTATTTTTGTATTTTGTTTTACAAAATGAAAGACATTTTAGCGAAGTTATTGTGTAACTTTCGCTGAAATACAAGTAATACTCACATTTAAAAAAATATTATAATTATCATCATCATCATCAGCCTTTATCAGTCCACTGCTGGACTAGGCCTCTCCTTTGAAAAGAGGAATTGGCCTACTGTACCACGCTGGCCAAACGTGTTGGTATAGGATTTGTATCAAGTATTCCTTCTCTTACAGTGCTGTTCTCTGCATAATATGCTCCATCTGTCGGCTCTTACGACACCCATGGGATGATATAGGGTGGTGACATTCCGTATTCTTAATCCGTCACCACACGGACTGAATTATAATGATAACCAGACACTAATATGTGTAGTATTACTTTTACTCACAACCGTTAGCAATTAAAACGTTATTAAATATTTAGGAATGCCATATTAGCATAAACATCACAACCCTCTGCTTATCTCAGTAATATTAGGACACTAATCTTAATTAAGTCTCACATAAATCAAATAAACATCTGAGGAAAACAAATCACAGATAGGTAATCATTCAGTACGAAGATTATCCTCTAATATTAAAATATTAGGAACATAACATTATTTATGTTATTTAAAACATAAATACATACATACATACATATCGTCACGCCTTTTATCCCCGAAGGGGTAGGCAGAGGTGTATTTCTACACCCACTTTTCGCCAGATATACTTTAGTCCCACGTAATAAGGGGCGAGCCTATTGCCGTACCGGGCACATTGCCTGACTCCGTGCTGCTACTGAGAATTTCGTGACAGAAAAACCCAATAACACTGCCCGACCCAGGAATCGAACCCGGGACCTCCCGATCCCACGCGCACATTTATGCCGTGAGACCAACGAGGCAGTCGTATAGGGTTTGATGTCGAGTTTTCCGTCTTCTGTTATGCACATAGATGGTATTTGCATCGTGTTATCCCTTAGTCCCTTACGACACCCACGGGAAAATAGGGGGTGGTGACACTTGTAGTCTATGCCGTCAACCACACGGCAAAATAATAAACGGCTAAATAATGTTATGTAAAAAAATATTATTATTATAGCTTTGTAATGGCAAAAAGTTTCAAGGAGTTTCTGAATTCACAGTTCACTTAACAATAATAAAATCTGAGTAAATGAAATAAAAAAACTTAACACTTAAATCTACAAAAAATCGTAAAAAGGTCTGTCGTAACTTGGAATGTGGTTTTGGATGGCTGTAGAGAAAGATGAGCATTACGTAATAAATGCTTTTCCTTACCTTGGCAAAAATGATAATAAGCCAAATAACGAACGTTTAGGTGTCTGGGTCGTGAAGAAATTGATGGAGCCTTACATCAATGAGGAAAGAAATGTTAGTTGTGTCAATTTTTTTACTTCACTTTTACTAGCGGAATATTTGAAATTTAAAAATACTAGTACCGTGGGCTCGGAGAGAAATACCTCTTTCCGTGAAGAACGCAAAAAAGGAATTACATAGTACGTTTGTACTAAAAACAGGCCATACAACCTTGACTGTTTATCAGGCTAAATCTAATAAAAATGTCCTATTTTTTTAATCTGAAGCAGTGTTATTCTACAATAGCTCAAAATATGAAGTAGATGTCGTAAATCAAATGGGTCGTAAATATACAGTAAAGGCAGCTTCCAGATGTTGGCCGATTCATACATTTTATATTTTTTTTGATTTAGCAAGTATAAATGGATGGGTATTGTATAAAACTATCAACTTAAATTAAACGCAGAGACTTTTTATTACAGTTGGAAAACAAGTATTTGACTTGTAGAAATATTCTTGTGGAAATTCCGGCAAACATACCTGAGAGACAAGAAAAACGGACAAGGTGCTCAAATAATAAGTCATCTGTGTAGTGCGACATGTACAAAAAGCTGTCTGCAATAAATGCACTGATAAAGAAAATTATTTATGTATTAGGTACTCATTCTAATGATAATATTAACTAGTTTATAGATAACTTAAAATTTTATAAGAATTATTCAGTAAGTTGTCACGACTATAGGACGAAATTTTTTATTTTATTTTTAATTCATGATTTGTTATGTTACTTTTATGTTTATTAAGATAAGAATTTGTTATAAATTGATTATTAAACATGTTCTGAATATTTAACGAATTGTTTTATTAATTACTTTTATGCCTTATAGCAATTATCATTATAATAAATAGAATGGGACAAATTTGTCACGACGGCGGTTCACGAGGGATCTTAATCTTCGGCGCTTCTAGTGTTAACTCATTTGTATTTCGATAATCGATATCATCTTTTTATGTTTCTAACTTACGTGAATGTTCATTAATTCCTCGGACAGGCTTTACAATCTTCCTAGACCGTGATTCCATCTGAAAAATAAATTGTAATTAGACAATGTTTTTATCATTTATAATGCAACATTATAAGCTATTCGTTGTAAATGTTTTTTATTTTTTATCAAGAATGTGTTAACTTGAGATAACCAACATTAAGACCAAGCATTTTGTACTTTTATTATCAACTGTAACGGAACATCTTAAATTAACCAACAAAAAACATTGTTTATTTCAGCAACAACGGTACAATCCTATGTAAACCATAGCATGCGAATACTATTTTTACTACAATAATGACCCACATACAAAATGTCCCGTTATAGCTTCAAAAATTAATAACTAAAAAAAACAAAAAGCTTTATTTACCTTTCATCAAAACCGTGACACCATGAGCTGTTACGTTTTTGCCGCAATCGGGCAGCACTTTCCTCCTTAAGCGAGCGGCGACAACTGACGTGAACCGATCTTGCATTAAACTTAAGGGCGGAAAGAGATGGCGCTAAACCGATAGTCGCCGACCTTTTCCCTCATTACTCGGTCATTTTCGGCGCAAGAAATATCGCGTTTTAGCAGCAAGTAGAGCGCGATGCGCCGGATTCTACTGTATCGTTATTCCATAACGATACATATTTTCGTTAACACGTTCTTGTCGCAAATGAGCGATATGTACATTAAAAGTGCTGTGCGATGTACTAGCGGCTCGCGCGCCGCCCGTGATCTTTCGGCGCCAGAAAGGCGGAGCGGCGGGTGGCGCAAGCGTGTTGTAAACAAAGCCTTCGCCACCCGCCAGTCGCCGTAATACACAGAGTTAATTTCCAAAGTGTATGATGACGAAACATGTTTTTTTAAGTTTTAGTGACTTATTTTTTCACAAATACATATTTGTATTCAGTTATAGTAGTATATTCACCCCTTAATGTATTTTGCAAATGCAAAACAACAACTTGTATACTTATTCGGCGAGTATGTTAGTGGCCCAAATCCTCCTATTGATACACAGTGCTACTATGAAGTAAATAAGAAGAGACTTAAATCCAGCAGTGAGCTGCAAACAACAAATAAATAGTTATTCCGTGACAGAGTATTTTTCTGTACAAGTTATTATAATCATTAGTATTTTCCTTAGTACAAGAATTGACTGTACTGAGGATTATTACACAATTTTATTTTGTAGCAGTGTCCTTGGTAATATTGAAACTCTAAAGATCGCAGAGTAAAAGAACTCCAAAGGCTTAAACACTTACAAAAGTTTTGTGCCTTTTGTCGACTTACTCAGTCCTTTGGGAAGAATCATCATATTGTAAACTTGTAGTAATTTAGTCTGCTGCAAGTAATGCTGTATTTTTACAGCCAAATTTAAAGGTTTAGTTTTACTTTCACTTCTTTTGAATACACATTTTTTTATTATCATCATCATCCTGCCGTAGGTCACCTTTGAATATAGGCCTCTCTGCATCACGTCGAAATTTAATCTTCTTAGCCGTACAAAATCAAAAATAGAACAACATTAGTATGGCACTCGCTGAACCAAGTAATTTAATTGGTCCTTTACTTTGGGCGGAGAGACGACCGTATAGTAACCATAGCAATTAAGAAGGTTAAATAAATTTGAACCACAACCAATTATTTCAATCTGTAACGAGATACTGGTTGTTTTATAAATAAATGGAGAGCAAAGTAAAGCTGCGCGTCCACAGGATCGGAATCGGAGCGTACGGAGCGGAAGGATTTGTTGCTTTGTATTAATTTCTATGAAACTGCGTGCACTGGAACGGCATTTCTGCGCCTGAGACCGGTATTTGTGCTGATGACGTCATCTGCAGTGAACGCATCATACGGATTAAGAGCGTTTTAAGTTCTGACGTGTTTGTGACGTTAAACTGTAGGCAAAAATACTTATTCACGATGAACGACGATGTTTTAATTATGTTAGTGGAAAGGTATGAAGAACTATATAATCTAAAACATGAACATTAACATAATCAACTTAGGAGAGACAATATTTGGGACGAAATTGGGAAAATAAAATCTATTTTCATCTTCTAATAAATCAGAATATAATGTATGATATTCTCCGAAAATTAATCTAATTACAACAATATCCTCGTCACTGTCCTCCTGCTTTAAAAATACCTAAATTGCCGATGCTGAATCCGAATGCAGTGGACGCACCCCATCGGCATTTTGTAAATGACGACGCTCCGTCCGCTCTGTACGCTCCGATTCCGATCCTGTGGACGCGCAGCTTAAGATGGAAACTAATACGGTGTAAAAATATGTTTCATATTTTTATCTAAGCCAAATCTGATATAATTGACATGACCGTATTATTTTCATATAACTTGAACATGACTTTGTGATTCTAGACAGAATTTCAGAGATGCTAATAGAGAATTAGAGTGATACACCACAGACAATATAATTATATAATAGTAGTTATAATCAAGGCCTAAATAAACTCAAAACAACGTTTAGATACACTGTTTCAGAAGACCAATGTAGTCTATCAAGAAATATTGTTTTAACTTCCATTGTGTGGACGGTGTCAAATTCAATTATTGTACTTTATTCAACTTTGAGCAGTATACAAACAACGTAACAACTCTTTGTGACAATAATTGACAATGTTGCCTGAACACATCAATATTGTTTCTGAAACTCAAAGAAACTGTTTCTGAAACCGTGTTTTGAACAAATTGATTGTGTTGTGTACAATGAATACCTGGCTTAACAATTTCCAGTCACTTAATGACACATGTATTTTGTAAGTCTCAACAGCAACGGGCAATCATCGTAGCTTCGTAGCAATTCCGTAGCACTAAAGCAATCAAACACAAAGCTATGTAGGCAGTACACTTACATACTAATTGCATAGTTGTATTGTACGTACATCTTGATATATCACCGTAAGGCCTCGTTATCATACCTCTGCTAATTGAAGTGTCATTTAAAGCTGACGTCACGGATTCGGAATTGAATTAGAACTATTCAGTAATGCAGGGAGTATCATTTAATATCCTAGTTATGCTGTTTCGTAACTTAATAAATAACACTTCAACACCGATCCCATGAATATCATACTCACGAATTAACAGCGATCGGTATATTCGTGAGTATGATATGAATGGGAGGTATAATTGTGAGATCATTTGGATATTCTTTGTATCCGTCTTTTAAGTTTGTAAAATCTTAGTGCAAGAGCCTTTTTTTGGTAACGTCCTATACCTACATCATATTTTTATCCATCTTTACCTAACTTATAATTTTGTCTGCGTGCATTCAGCATTCTTGTTCAGATATTTTAAAGGTTAACATAACTAAATTAAGCTTTTCTGGACAGATTAATAAAATGGGTCGTTTTGGATTGACTTTGGTCTAGTGGTTATAATATGTGCCTATTTATTTTGCTATCGTAAAAGAATATTTTTTTTTTATTTTTGAAGCATAAATAGTGGACGACAAGGACAAGAAACTGTGAAATTCACTAAATACCTAAAACACCTCGATCGTACAAAACCAACCCATTAAGTACCTATTTTAAGACAAAACCGCAAACATTATTTACTGAAAACCCATTCTTCTAAATTATCCTCACATAACCGGTATTCGGTATAAATCGTGGGGTTTTCACAAAAACGTGGCGGTAACGGCCCCGTGCGGTGTAATGGAGAACGTTCGGCCGGGCGAGCCACGATTTATGCCTAGGTGAGCCGCACTGCATTGCCGGCGCAACTTGTTTGAAAAATTGTGATTAGATACTCACGTTATATGATATGGATTTTGAACGTGGTTTTGTTATAACTAGCTATGTTTATTGTCAAAAAATAATAAAGCAATTTTTCTGCTATACATTTATACCACTGTGTCGAATAAAGTTATTTTTATATTACGTCCGTATTTTGCGTGAAACCCAAAAAACATCATATTTGAATTTGAGGCCAGCTAATGATACGATGAAGTGGTATGTTTACCATAATTATCTTAATTATCTTAGTGATTCGTAAAACATTGTTACACATGTGCATGTCATTTTACCCGTTTTGCTATTTTAAAATTTGATAATATGCTAGATTTATTTTTGTTCGATATTCTTTTAAGAATCGATAGGTAGACGTTTCATAACACTCATTTTTAGATAAGTTTCATTATAGTACGTCTCAAGACGACAAAAAGATTAGAGATACAATCAACAGTAATAAGTACCACCACAAAATAATTTTTGTTAAAGCTGATGCCAAATTAAATTTATATTCAGTAAATTTATATACTTTTTTGTTATTATGCGGTATGTATAATCGTCCAGACCGTATTTGGCCACGGCGAATTGGAGCTCAATATTCAGTGCTTCGTTGCTAACAAGTGCTTCGTGGCTCTCAGGTGACTGACAAATCCCATTTTGCTGTGAACGTGCGGCGACGTTTGTAAGGGGTGACTGCCCGTGGTAGGACCTAGAGCTCGTCTCGTTTGACATCGGGCTTTTCTTTTAGTTTACTGAAGCGGTAGCTACATACAATTGAGGCCATCTAGCAAACCACGTCGAAGTCTGGAAAACAATCAATACGGCGACATCTATTGAACACGATTCGATGGAACTAAAATCCGGAATCGCGCAAGCAGCGTTCGCGCACGAGTTGACCATATATACAACTTCTCAAATACGTTCGTCGGACTGCAGTCTACCAGGCACGAACACCTAGTATAGTTAGAGGATCCTCCCTCTAATTTGAGGAACACCACACCTTATTCCTCCACACGACTTTCAAATTCAAACACCTTAGCGCACACAATACGCCTCTAAAGCGCTCTGTCCGCCGCCACTGCCTCCCACTGCGACTGATCAATGTGGCCACGTGTATTTCATATGACGCTTGAGTAAATCTTTATAGCGCAAGAATTGGCCACTATGATTTCGCTTGCCTTTTTGTAGCTCTGAGTAAAAGATTCGTTTATAAACTAAATTTTCAGACATCCGGGAGACATGTTCCGTAGTTGCCGCTGCATTAGATACGCCTCTATTCCGTCACGATTTGCTCGTCGAAGAACTGACGTGTTTCGTACACAATTCGACCAGCGGATGTTCATAATTTGAAGATGATGTACCCAAGTACTGCGGGTGCTTGAATGTTACGAGCATGTGAATCGGTCTACCCTCTTTCTTAATCATTAATTGCGAACCACAAGTCTACCAACGTCTACACTCACTGTAAACCGCGAGCTCGCGGTTTTCGCTCTATTGTTTGATGGGTTTTGCATAGCGTGTGCAAAAGTTTACTGAGTTTTTCGAATTCTCAATACTCACCACGGAGACGGTAACGGCAATAGGCTCGCCCCCTATTACGTGGGACCTAAAATTCATAAGGCAAAATGTGAGTGAAATACTAAACCTCTGCCTACCCCTTCGGGGATACAGGCGTGAAGATATAAAAATATAAAATACAAGGCCATTTAGCGGGTCTGACTCGCGATAACTAAGATAATTTGGGCAATATATCCCTACTAATATTATAAATTCGAAATGTATATGTATGTATGTATGTGCCGTTTTTACGCTAAAACGGCTGAACCGATTTTGTTGAAATTTAATATAGAGATATATTGGACCATGGAGACGGACATAGGCTTCCATAAGTTGTAAAAATTAAACTTGGAGGGATTGTAGGGAGAGCAGAAGTTTATACGGCACAAATTTACCTCTTGAAAGTAAGAACGCATGCGCTAATAATTGAGTGCTGCGCATGTGCTATCGCGTATATCTTTCAGTACTGTCACGTCATACATAATGTCATATTGTGCACGTTGATTAAATTGGTCGCATATATAAACTAATAATTATATAATAAGCTTAAACGGCTGAAACGATTTTCCCTACTAATAATAAAAATGCGAAAATGTTTATAGAGATATATTGAACATGTATTAGAACATGGCTTTGACATATGTATGTAATGTGATTTTAATGTACCTTAACGTACCGTAATGTACTTACCGTAACCTTTCGGTAGATTACGGTAGATAATGTCATGGATACTAACCTAGTTACTTTGTGCCCTATAGAGTTTCTGAAATCTTTGGAATAATCAGGAGTGTCTTCACACAACTTGAGAATGAAAGTAGATTAATTGTGTTACCCCGAATTAAACGCGTGCAAAGCGGCGGGCAAAAGCTAGTAAATATATACACCACTATTTTTTAATTAGTACAAAAACTTTAAGGACAGATTAGCGAGGATATTATTATCATATATGTGACGCAAGAATTTCATAATATCAATAAAGAGCAAAGTTATTATCATTTGTTTATTGTAGAAAATCTCACTTATATCATAGTCATATTTTACAATCCATTCACTGATTCACTGATAATATCATCACCATCCTGCTCATTCGCATTCTCTCTGTCGCACTTATGATGTAGGTAGCCATAGAAAATAAAATGAAGAAAAATAATAAATGTAGGTAGTTAATTTTTAATTTTGTTAATTCTACCCTCTCCTTCATACTTCATTCGGGCTTAGGACCGGTAAAATTTATCGTTTAACAAGTAATTAAATACGAAGGTATGTAATTAGAAAGCAAACAAATATCAAAATAAAAGAAGGTGTTCTGGACTAAAAGAAAAGAATAATTTTGGTGTATTTATGAAGTTAGAATCATCTGCTATTTACAAATATTATTTTATTATCAACATGTCAGCCTAGAGACGTCCACTGCTGGACATAGGCCTTCCTCAAAGTATGTGGAAAACACAGACCGATTTTGACCGCCCGCATCCAAATTATTATTTACTTAAGTACGTATTATTTACTAAACTTACAAGTATTTCCATTGTCCTTCGAAATGTCCACCACCGTTGTCAAAAGCATCCAATATGCACTGTTTTAATTGTTTCACACTGACCGGCTCACTTTTGTACGCTCACAATAAGATTTCCATGGGTACATAGCTGCACTTGCGATTTTTCCACTCAAAAAGTACGCACGAAGCATAGCTACATCCTCCCGTGATATGAACTGATATGATAGGCCATCGCGTCGGGCAAACGTAGACAAACAATTAACTTTTGCAACGCAATTAGATACGCTCACTTTCGCTAGCAATTTAGCACTGTTTGTCGCATCGTCGGGGCGTGGCGCAGGCGCAGAGTTGCGATTTATCAATGGTTCATTTTACTATGATAGTACGCGGGTTGGCCATATTATTAGTATGGCATTTACCAATTATCACGTATTTTTGTGGACAGTTTTGAAAAAGTTTTGGGAGTTAGTGTTTTTATTTTTTAACTACATAAATATGATCAGTTAAAGATACTTAGTGCTCTGTTATTTTTTTTGTACTAATAAAAAAATAGTGGTGTATAAGTTATCGCGAGTCTTGTTAGGCGTTATACTCTTGGCAGAGTGGTTGTGGTCGTCACATCTACAGCTGCGGCCTGCTTCACAATTCGACGCCATTCATCACGTTTTTCCGCTCTTCTTGTGCATTCGTGTATTGAACGGTTGGCAGCGATCTTTATTTGGTCTGTCCACCTCATTGGTGACCTGCCGCGTGGTCTGGTGCCATCTACTTTACCCTGAACTACTAGGCGTTCTACAGACTGGTTTCCGCATCGTGATACATGTCCAAAAAGAGTGAAAAAAGTGAGTATACGAGCCTGAACAATGGAAGATAACTTCAAGTTATCGCGAGTAAGACCCACTAAATAAACTTGTATAACGTGATTTAAAAGATAATATTGAATAACATGTAACAGGGATCAATACTTTTTTTTAAACTGATACTTTCTATCGTGCATCGATATATATTATACGTACTAAAGTCTATTGTGCTTACAACATTCTTCATAAATTGTTATATTTACTTTACTATATACTTATTTAATAAGGGAAAAGGCTCGCAACAAGACTGCAAGAACTATAGAGGAATTAGTCTTCTCAGCATTGTTGGAAAATTGTATGCTAAGGTACTGATTAAAAGAGTCATGGAAGTAACCGACAAGAAAATATGGGATGTACAAGCGGGATTCCAAAAGGGTATGTGGTGTACGGATCAAGTATTTTCCTTGCGGTGCATAGCCAAGAAATTCTTGGCCAAAGGTCAAAAGGTCTATTGCGCATTCGTGGATTTGAAAAAGGCTTATGATAAAGTGGTGAGGAATGAAATGTGGTCGGTACTGTCGATGTATGGGGTGAACAGCAGCCTTATACGAGCTCTGAAATCCCTTTATGAAGATTCCAGAGCTTGTGTGAGGATAAACGGGTCGTACACTGACTGATTTACCATCAAGACAGGTGTTAGACAGGGATGTGTAGCGTCGCCTTGGCTGTTCAACCTCTTCATGGACAGTTGTTTGCAAGATTTGAAACATAGTGACTGTGGATTAAGGATGAATGGGTATCTCGTCAAATGCCTCCTTTATGCTGATGATCAGGTAATATTTGCGTCTTCAGCGGAGGAGTTGCAGGAGATGGTAACAATCATGCATGGTGCTTTAGGGAGGAAAGGAATGAAAGTGAATGTGAGCAAGACGAAAGTTATGGTTTTTGAAAAGGAGGAATGTGTTACGGCTTGTAATGTTATGATCGATGGACAACGAGTGGAACAAGTGAATGATTTTGTGTATTTAGGTACGCTGTTTACTAGGAATGGTAAGAATGAAGAAGATATTGAAAGACGAGTTAATGCAGGTAATAGTGTGGAAGGAGCTCTGAAGGCGTTTATGAACAGTCATTATGTATCCAAAAAGGCACGTTAGGCTGTGCATAGAGGGGTGTTGGTACCAACACTTATGTATGGTAGTGAAAGTTGGGTATGGCAGAAGGGTCATGAAAGTAGAATAAATGCTGTAGAAATGAGAGGACTGAGAAGTATGTGTGGTGTGTCTTTGACTGACAGAGTAAAGAATTGTGTGATAAGAGAGTATAGTGGGGTAAAAGAAGATGTAGTGACAAGCATCGAGAAAGGTATGCTAAGGTGGTTTGGGCACGTGGAGAGGATGGATGACAAAAGACTGGCCTAGCAGATATATAAGGCAAGTGTGGATGGGACAGGACGAAGAGGAAGACCTAGGCGAACGTTCTCTGACCAGATAGGAGACATCCTAAAAACAGGGCAGGTTAGAAGTACCCTGAACAGAAGAGCATGCATGAGGAATCTGATGGGAGTGAATTAAGCAAGAGAGATATGTCAGGATCGTTGCAAATGGCGTTCCGTAATCTCTGCCTACCCCTCCGGGAAACAAGCGTGAGTCTATGTATGTATGTATGTATGATGCTACCTATGAAGATCTGCTATTTTAGCATAAACATGTAAATTGCTGGTATTTTGATCTTGATATTATGCCGAGAAAATATTGATCTAGTGTAGCCAAATATCTTTTAAATAATTTTTTCATCAATTTTAGTCAAGTAATTAATAAAGTGTTTACCTTTAAAATAATATTCGTTACCTTAATTTGGTATTAGGTCACAAACTACCAAAAATAGATGCGATGCGAAAATTTTGAACACCTAGGACTCATTTCTGGAGTATAGCCAAAGTTAAAAATTAAAATATATATTTTGGGTGTATTTTCTAATTATTATATATTTATTTTAGTAATTTTGTGTTAAACCTATTGATGTTATTATGAAAATCAAGGTTACATTTCATTTACCTCGGGTCATCTCGGCGAAACACTGTGCTTACATGTCCCAGTGGAGAAGTAGTCGTTCCAGCAACTATGAAGTAAGAACTTATACACAAAATAATGTACATTTAGCTTGCGAGAGTTTTCCTCGAAGGGGTAGACAGAGCTGTAATATTACACCCACATTTCGCCATGAATATTTAAGTCCCACGTTATAGAGCGCGAGCCTATTGCCATTACCAGGTACATCCCCAGACTCCGTGCTGCTACTGAGAATTTGGAAAAACTCAGTAACACTTTTGCCCGACCTGGGAATCGAACCCGGGACCTCCGAACAGCAGACGCATACGCTACTCACTAGACCACGGAGGCAGTCTATAATGAACTTTATCTATAGTTGGTGCCACGAGAAGAAAGACTTTTTGGAAACACACATGCAGGGCTTCACAAACTTTGTTTCAAACAGTTGCGTTTGAGATTTGACTGCACGATTGGCGTGGTGGTTTAAGCGGTCGCCTAGCCACTGCACCGCGTGTCGTGGGTTTGATTCCCATACGAGACAAATCTTTGTGTGATCTACAAATTGTTGTCTCGAGTCTGGGTGTTCTTTGTGTCCGTTGATTGAATGTTTGTAAAGTCCCCTGCGACACAAGAATTTCTTCCTAGTGCGGAAGTTGTCTTTTTAAAAAGAAAAAGAAAAAAGTTTTATACTTTAGTGAACTTTTATACTTTTTGAACAGTTGTTTTTTTTTTCAATGCACAATTATGCTACTATGTATTCGAATTTATATTTAACTAGACGACGCCAGCGGCTTCGCACGCACATATTTTCGAATTGCCTGCTTTTCCCGATCCCGTGGGAATTTCGCGAAATCCCTTTTTAGTGCACCCCTACGGTCTCCAAGGAACATATATGCTAAATTTCAGCTTCTTGCGCCGAGTAGTTTCGGCTGTAGCTTGTCTGTCAGTCAGTCAGTAACGCAAGGATTTTATATGAGTCACGTTTTATAGGACTTCACGGTCGTTGGTATAGCTACTGTGCTCTGTGATATAAAGTGTTCTATAAATCTAAAACTGTTAAGTGGAGGACTAAATCTGTGAGTCAGCTGTGGATAGTGACATAAATATAAGCATACAGTGTTTTCTACAACTATAATCAAGTGGATTCATTACAAACTTAAAATAAAACCCCCTCAGTCATGGAATGTTGTGGTGATAACAACATCCAGACGTTTTGGAAGTGACCTGTTAAAACCAGTGTTTAACGCGGTTGCAGCGCCT
Organism: Euclidia mi; assembly: GCA_944739405.2. Classification (NCBI taxonomy): domain Eukaryota; kingdom Metazoa; phylum Arthropoda; class Insecta; order Lepidoptera; family Erebidae; genus Euclidia; species Euclidia mi. Next base: position 19,123,564 of record OX123189.2, read on the forward strand.
GAAATTTTCATAACTTGCGCGCCTGCAGAGCCTTCGTGGGTTGTAATAAAACCTTATTTGTTTACGTTTGAATACAACGCCATCTTTGTGCGCTCACAATTACTATCAGCTCACATATTTAATGCAATCCATCGAGGCACACTATCGACCGCAGCCAGTTATCACCTTGCGTACTTTCACTCCGACGCACTAGGTGGCGCGCAAACTATTGTAGTACATCTGCTAGCACTGCTACATTATTTATCATGGCTAAGTGCACTTTGCGTGGCAAGTTTATGTCTGCACCAAGTTGTGCCCGCTGCACTAAATGTGCAGGCACCTACCATCGCACTTGCGTTGGCCTTCAATCGTCCTCGGAGGTTCCTGCAGGCTGGATGTGCTCGGGGTGTAAGGGGAAGGCACCTACCAAGCTCAACGCAACTGAGATTGACGAGCATTTTTCTAGTCCTAATAACGACTCACGTGCTGAACTTTCCCCAACTAGTTAACACCTAGATCTGGCCCATGAAATTCACAACCTTAGGCTGGAAATGAGATCCGGATTGCAAGAGCTGCGAAAAGAGATGGCTGAGTTTAGAGCCTCTGTAAATTCTTGCCATGAAAGAGTAGACCAGGTAGAGGAGAGACTTTCAAAACTGGAAAAGCGATTTGAGGAGGAGGGACCTGTGACCAACCAGAATCTGGAGCATACTGTCGCCGAACTTAAGTCACAGCTGAATGAACGCGACCAAGAAATGATGTTGTGTGACATCATCATATCTGGGGTGCCCGAAGAGAAAGAAGAGAACCCAAACCATCTTTTCAATCTGATCGCTGTAAAGGTAGGCGTCACGGTCGACGCATGTGACCTCATTAATGCAGAGAGAATGGGCTCAGTATATCGCAATCGTACTGAGAGCACTGACAATACACAGCCGCAGCAATCGCGTAAGATCAACGTACGTCTGGCACGGCGCTCAGTGCGCGATCAACTGCTGCGTGCCGCACGAGTACGGCGCGGCCTCACTACTGCAGACCTCGGGCTGCAGGGACGGCCACAGAAGATCTACGTGAACGTACCAATGGTAAGCTCTTTCATAAAGCACGAGAGGCCGGGAGACGTCTGCAATACAAATACGTCTGGACCAAGGAGGGGCGTATTTACGTTAAAAGGGAGGACGGTATACCCGAGCAACGTATTCGGTCTGACGCTGATATACAACGAATTTTTGGAGCAGACATTGTTTAGGTTTTTTAGGTTTTACGCATTCAACTTTCGCTGTCTTTTTGCACACCTATATGATACCTCTAAATGTCTATGTTTTACTCCTACTACGTTACTTCTTGAATAATTTATGTTACTTTATGTTGTAGGGATATATCGCGGCATCTCTGATTTTCGGTTGGCCCCTTGTAGGTGATGGAATGCTATATTATTATACTTACAGGACTCATAAAAACATGTATCTATGTATAAATCTTAATTACCTGATAGATAATAAAATTCTAGTTTGTATTTTTATTATAATATGTGTTTTTTAATATTATCTATATTATTTACGTTTATTATATATTTTATAATATATCTCGGCGTTAACATTACAATATCATTTGGCTATCATTATATGCTACCTATTCTGATGAATCTATATTTTCCTAATGACTAATAGACTTTTAAAAATTGGTTTGCTCAATGCTGGTTCCCTAGGCACTAATCACGAGGAATTTGCAGTCACAATGGAACGCCATAATGTTGACATCATGGCCATAAATGAGACCTGGCTGAGAGAAGGCGAAGACGAGCGTGCGCCAGTATTACCGGGCTACCGATTGCGACACGTATCGCGCCATACGAGCGTGCGCGGCGGGCGAGGCGGTGGCGTTGGTTTCTACATCAAAAGGGGCATAAACGAGCGTACTCATTCACATCCCGTTGACTCACAGGAAAGTTCAACTGAGCAGATGTGGCTTGTGCTTAGTGCCAATGGCTCCAAGCTTGCCGTTGGAACAGCATACCGGCCCCCATGGCAAGATGTTGATTCTTTCTTGGATGCCTTGACGAGCTCCATTAACTCTCTATCCTTTTGCAGGCACATTATCTTGGCAGGAGATTTTAACGTTAATTATTTGAATCAAACACATCACAATACAAAAAAGTTAGTCGACTTCCTAAAATGTCTAAATTTATCACAGAAAGTCTTGACTCCTACCCATTTTACAGACAACAGTCAGACTCTAATAGACTTAATATGTACAGATTGTATCGGGTTCTGGTAGTAAAACGCAGAAAAGGTTCTATGCGTTTATTTGCCGAGTATTTTCTCACTTCCCTTGCACGAGTATGACCGACCAACAACACGACACTGGCCTGAACACTGAGGGCTGCAGTCTCCCACGCTGTTCCCTCCGGTAGTGTGTAGGCAGGCTGCTCGAAGGCTGCGCGTAGCGGTAGATCCTCGCAGGCCGTTGGTTCAGCTGGTAGACGCCGGTGCACAGTGGTTCCGCGCTCTAACAAGGGCGGTCATAGAGGTTTCGCGCAACGAATGGCTATTGAAATGCATAGTAAGGCATGGTATTATAATATTTTTTATTAACTGAGGTAAAGATAAGTAGAAATAAAACATATTATATCAGAATAATAATAATTCATTCAATATAAAACTCAGCTATTTCTTGTACAAAGTAAAATAATTGAGAAAGGTGAATTACAGCTACTCTGAAACTTAACTGGCATAAATTACTGTTACAATAATACCACTTAACTAGACTCTTACTAATGACAAACACAAATACTCATCAAATAATTACAATTAAATAGTTTTATAGGCACATTGAACAAATCTAAGCAAATCAAATAATTACAATCTAAAGTTTTCTAAAATACTTATAAAATGGCACAGATTTAAAAGTACAATAAATTTAACAGGTCAGCTGATAGAGCAGACTTCTTCTTTCGTGGTAATTTCCTTAAACTAGAAAGGTATGGATCCAAATTAAAAAGAAGTCTGTGCATCAGATCGGTGTTCGTGACAAGTCGAGACATTTTTCTTGTATAATCACGCCTAAATCGTTTAATTAATTTATTACACGATTCAGCGGCCTTTTCCGAGAGCTCACCGATAGATAACAAAGCAGAGTTATTCTAATTTCCAAGTTTTTTGTGTCAATATTTTCGATATCTGGCAGCAACTGCGCCAGACTATTAAAAACTTGACGACATCTGTCTGCTTCAGAAGTAGTCTTCTTAATAGACAGCCAAGTGTCGAGTACAAGCATTCTTGTAAAAGAACACTTAAATGTTGCACCTAAAACAAAATACAATTGGTATAGTGTGGATTTTAAAATAATGATATCTCGTAGACACCTTTAACACCTGGCGTAGATCCTAGGTGACACCTACTATCGCAGCATATCGCAGTCAATTTTCTTTTAAATTTAAAATATAGTGTTTCTTAATGTCTTTATATAAAACTGCTTTTGTAGGTTATGGTCAGAAAGTAGTTAAAAGCTTCGACATAGATAAAGTAAAACAAAAAAAGAATATTTTAATTTCATTGGCGTAGCACCGATTAAAAAAAATTACACATGAATTAAAATGAAAGAAAATGCTTGAAATACACTTTACATACCTTCAACTTGAATATCCATTGTAAAACGTCCGGTCACAAACAATTTATTCTTTAAAAACAAGTGTCACTAAACAGACTAAATATCACGCGCTAATTACGCTAACAAACGGACTTGTAATGCGTTCACTTTAGATGCACAAAACTATAAGTAGGAAAAAACAAAATGAAATTATTTGTGTACTCTGATATAGTGTGATAAATAGTGAGTAATTAAGTGAGGCATCGTCTTGTAATTCAAACATCGTGATTGGTACCGTATGACCTACTACGGAACCACTGTGCGGTGGTGCGAGTACGATGAGCAGGGCAGGCCAGACTCTTCGGCAGAGGTGACGCCGAAAGCGATGCAGGAAAGTGTAGCGGTCTAGGAGCGTAGCCGGAGTCTTAAGGTGAACCTGGAACCTGAAGGAAAGCAGCATTAGGAGAGCCACAACCAATAAAGTCACGCAGGCGGCGTCAGCCAGCCTCAGCTAGAAGGTAGAGAGATGGGCAGTACGCTAACGCAGTAAATGTAGTGCTTACCCGTAGCTGGAACCAGGATACACGTAGATACGACGTAGGGTCAGTAGGTACGCTTAGTTATAGTAGGTAGGTAGTAGAAGCGACGTTAGAGTAGCGGTGACGGCCTCTCTGTCGGCCCCTTTATACACCGGGCCCTCCATCAGGGTGAGAGTCCGTTTATGACCATATTTGGTCAGGCTTTGCGAGCGCGGACGATGGCCTTCTCTGATTGGCCGAGCGTATGGGCGGTACTGTGACGCAAACGCGGTAAGTACCGGACATACGTTACAAGATGCTAAAGTAAATAATATTGTTGTTGATCCAGTTTGTGCACTTGGTGGTCATGCATTCATCTCGGCTACCTTTCTACTAAAAAGGGACAAGATCCCATCTTTAACTTTAAGAAAGGGAAACCTTGGCGACATTTCTTTAGATCAACTAAATGACTGCCTTAACTCTGTACATTGGGAAGTACCTAGTATATCATCGCAGGATGTAAATAGCATTATTGCATACCTGACTGCCAACCTAGTTGCTATTTTTAATAACCTGGCTCCCACTAAAGTTCATTCTGTCAAAGACAGGTCATATCCTTGGGTTACTGTAAATATAAAACTAATATCTTTAGAATAAGTCAGACAGTAAACACGTTTATTACAAAGATTTAAAACAACTCGTAAATAAGTCAATATTTAATGAGAAAACAGCCTACTTTACACAAAACATTAACAATAACATAAAACACCCTAAAAGGTTATGGAAAAATTGAAAAATACCGTTTTGCCATTTAAAAAAGTTGCGGACTTACCCTTACATTTTAACGATCCCAATAAACTAAATGCACATTTCTTAAACATTCCCAGTAATAATATTATGAAAATATCTTATTTAACTTTTTATGAATTCCATAGGTTTAGTGAAAATGTATTCTCATTGAGTGTGGTCGACGCGTGTGATGTCCTAAAGATTATTCCCACATTAAAATCTAATGCTGAGGGCTATGATCAGATCACATTATATATGTTCCTACTGAGTCTACCTCAAACCTTAGATATTGTTACTTCCATTATAAATACATCCATAACAACATCCACATTTCCTGCCCTCTGGAAGGTAGCTATTGTCTGTCCCATCCCCAAAATTAGTAATCCAATGGAAATGAAAGATTAAAGACCTATCAGCATATTGCCGTTTCTCTCTAAAATACTGGAAAAGCTAGTAAACATTCAACTAACAAATTATTTAGAAAACAGTAACATTATACCTGAGACTCAATCCAGTTTTAGGAGAGGACGCAGCACTGCCACGGCTTTGCTGGACGTGACGGACAATGTTTTGTCTGCTCAGGATGATGGTATGTGCACTTTGTTGGTGCTGTTGGACTATTCCAGGGCCTTTGATGGCATCAATATATCGTTGTTGGTTTCCAAGATGGCATACTATGGTTTCGACCCGAAGAAGATTAAATGGTTCAACGTTACCTGAGTCATCGTACTCAACTCGTAGAGATCAAGGACGCGAAGGGCAACTATATTTCATCAGCTATTGTGGCTGTGGAAAGGGGTACTCCACAGGGCTCAATATTAAGCCCTCCTTTGTTCAGTTTATTCAGCGCGGACATAACTAAAGCTATACAAAATTGTAGGTACCATATCTATGCTGATGACATCCAGATATACATCTCTTGTTTGCCACAGGATTATGCTAAAGCAGTAGCTGTTCTAAATGAAGATCTCGCAAGAGTAGTGGAATGGTCGAATCACAAAGCCCTTATGTTAAATCCTTGTAAAACTAAATACATGCTCATAGGTACTAATAATCAATTAGATAAGCTGCAGCAGTTTCCAGGCATACAAGTGAAGGTTATGGGTGAAAATATAGAACGTGTTACTGAGACACGTAATTTGGGTGTAGTGATGGATGAGGGCTTAAGGTTCGAAACTCATGTCTCTAACTGTGTTCAGAACTGTTTCTACCGTTTGAGAATCCTGTATAAGTTACGTCCATTTCTGAGCGAAGAGATAAGGGTAAAGCTAGTAGAATCAATAGTTCTGTCTAAGCTAAATTACGCTGATACTGTTTTTGGCCCCTGACTGTTGGCACGTACTGAAAAACTTTTGCAAAGAGTTCAGAACGCTTGTGCTAGGTTTTGTTTTTCCATCCCACCTCGGTGTCACGTTACCCCATTTTTAAACAAACACCAAATGTTAAAAATTAAATTACGACGCAAACTACACCTTGCGTCTCTTCTTTTTGGCGTAATCATGAACAAATGTCCTACGTATTTGAACTCAAAATTAGCATGGGTTAACAGCCACCGGGAGCGTGAAGGTCGAAGATGTGCACAGCAACTGGCTATCCCCCACCATCGGTCTGCAGCGTTTCGAGGTAGCTTCCGATAGTCAGCGTCCAAATGTTGGAATAACATACCAGCGCCATTCAGGGACCTCAAAAATGTTGTGAATTTTAAGCATAAGCTAAAGTACTATCTTTTGTCAGCACAAATAAAAAACGAATTAGTGAATATTAATTTATCAATTATTTAAATAAAAACAACACAATATTTATAAGTATATTACTAATCAATACGATTCTTTTTTGTTTTTTGTTTTTATAATCTATTAGCTTACCCATGGACGCTGGAGGAATTAAACCATGGGAAAATTTTAATCATTGGATCGGGACCATTATGTATGGATGGAAATAGTCTAGTGAGTTTAATATTGAGTTTTACTGCCGAGACAGTTCGATATGCAAAATATCATAGTTTGACGCCATATCACAATAATATAATATATCCTTCTTATCTTAGGTAACACTATCCCCACCACTATTTATTTCTAGAAGTTCTTCCTCTTTTTTGTTGCACGTGTATCTATATAACACTTATATACTTAAATATATATTATGTATATATAAATAGTGTATTAATAACGATTATATAAAATAGCTTTCCTATTTGTTGTTCTCGGGTACAGTATTTTCCACCCCCGTCCGTGCATCACTATCCAGGGTGGACACTGAAAATCAGCGCTGGGAACTCTATAAATAGGGCACCCAGCAAATGCTGAGATGGTGACCCATTTCGACAGAGCTATAAAAATCTAATAATGTGAAAAAAAAAACAATGTAAACTATTTTTATTTTATTATAACTCTGTAGTTTTGTCGAAATAAACATTATTTTCTTTCTTTCTTTCTTTAATTTATACAGATTATCTATGACTGCCTATTATGTCAAAAAATGTTATATTTTTACAAAAATAAACATATATTATTTGATTTCATGCCTGAGTGGTCGAAATTCCTGAAAGTATTTTCATGATTTTGCCGATTTTTTGTAGTTTTTACACATAAGTAATTCTGTAAATGCACGACAATAACAGAAAATCATGTATTTCAATAATACTAACTAGTTACAGTACCTACCACAAAACACTGTTGACAGCCCATATATAATGATAAGAACCCGATCAACAGCTGACAGATTACTTTGTAATGACACATATCTTTGCACCGTTGGGCTCATTGGAATTGAAATAAAATTATTTGTTTTTGACAGAACCGTCGCTAAGTTACTTAGTAGACATTCTTTGTTTACAACAAGTCTATGTTCTCGTGGCACGGACTATGTTTTTTTCCATTGAAGATAAAAAATCATTCGTGTATGTCCTCGGCAGAATAAGTGTCATTAGCCACGAATACGGTCTATTTAATAGGGGAAAAACCAAGCTGATGTTTGTAGACAGAGCAGGCACTATGCAGAGAACCAACGAACTATGCGACCTTGATGTAGTTCACAAATTTGTTTATTATTTAGGATCACAAATCAGTGATGATGGTGACTGCGAGCAGGAGGAGTGGTGAGAAGGTCTCAAATGGCAAAATCTGCGGTCAAACGGCTCAAGAAGATATGGCGGAACAGACGCATCAATCGCAAAACCAAAATTAGACTCATGCGGACCCTTATCTTCTCGATATTTCTCTATGCGTCTGAAACCTGGCCATTAAAAGCCCGTGTGCGTTCGAGGATTGACGCATTCGAAATGTGGTGCTGGCGCAAGATGCTCCGTATATATTGGACAGAACGCCGGACAAATGAGTCAATTCTCAATGAATTGCATATAGAAAAGCACCTCTCTACCATATGCCGGGAGAGAGTCGTTAAGTTTTTCGGACACACCGTCAGGAGAGAACCAGATAGTCTCGAAAGATTCCTAATTACTGACGCGGTGGAAGGGAAAAGAAGCAGAGGACGCTCGCCGACAAGATGGACGGATACGACTCAGGAAGCCACCGGAACCACCCTGCAGTCAGCCGTCCAGTTGGCTCAGGATCGGGTGGCCTGGAGAACGATGGTGGCGAGACACCATAATCACGTCCCTCAGTCATGAGGAAACGATCAAGAAGAATCACAAGCTAAGCAACGCCTGCATTATGGAAACTAGTTAAATACGATGTGAGACTATACAGTCGGGCTTATGGATATATCGGACCAAGGTAGTCCTCGTGGTTTTACCATGGCCAAAGATTCTGTTGAGAAAAACGGCGCTGGTTTTAGTAAGTAAGACCGAATGCGTCTATGGGAGTCTCACTCATGCTGTCTAGCCCAGCTTCGTGAAAAACCCACAATTGGATTTCCATATTTGTCACACAAAAATGAAACAAAAGGAAATTACAACTTTTAACAGGGTGATATATTCTATCATTAATAGATAGAGATCCTACTAATCTTAATATATAAAATCCTTGCGTTACTGACTGACTGACAGACACGCTGCAGCCGAAACTATTGGGCGCAGGAAGCTGAAATTTGGCAAGTATGTTCTTTGGGGACCGTAGGGGTGCACTAAGAAGGGATTTCCCGAAATTCCTACGGGATCGGCCAAAACGGGTAAATTAAAAAAAATGCAGGCGTAGCTGCTGGCGTCCTCTAGTAATAATATAAATGAGCAAGTTTGTGAGACAATCGCGCAATATATGGATGTTTATTACTCTTTCACGAGAAAACAACTGAACGGATTTGGATGAAATTTTGCACTAATAAAGCTTATATATCAGAATAATGCAAAGAGTAACTATTGTTGAAAATCCCCTTAATGAGTTGCTTACAAATTGCAGTAAGATGCAGAATAAAAAGCCTTGCTCGTTACACAAATATTTGTCGTAGCTAAGAATTGAACAAAATTTTAACAACCTACGGATTACTTAAAAGGGGTTGTGAAGGGGCTTTTGATAAAATGGTTAGGCTACTACAAACCACCAATATCACCTTACACATCAAAACAATATGGCGGTTACTTTCTCATAAAGTCGCAATTTTCACGTAGTTTAATCTCAGCTACAAAATATAAAAGTTGAAAGGAAAAGCTGTGATAAACATAAAGACAAAATGAAAATATCAATAGAGTCATTGTGTAGGTATCGTTGCAATGAACATTTTAACTGACAGAGGGCACAAAGGAAGCTGCTCCCATATAGCAATTTCAATAAGTAAGAACTAGCCAATACATTTAAAGAACTTCTTATCAAAAATTGATGCGTAAGGTCGCCCATCTCATCGGACGTCTCAATGTCACGATTTTTTTTTATAATGCCTACTCTTATTTTTTTATCTACAAATACGTTAGAATTAGACACATTTAGTGGTATTTTAATCTAGCTTATAAGATTAAGCCCTATTTGAAACTTAAAATATCGCTTGGATAAATATGGGCCTCACATATGATAAATATCAAATGCTGACAAATTACTTTGAACAATGTAGTTTTCATGCGAGCTCAATTGTTTGATATTTAATAAAAGTTGAATATTGCGGGCTTAGTCGTTATTTTAAAATGAATGTTTTCAATGAGTTTTTTATACAATTTAGTTGGAAATATTAATTACTTTTGAAGAGCACGTGATTGCTGAATAATACTAGGTAGTTTATGTCGCTGAATATTTTTATAGACTTGGTAGGTAGTTTGCTTAGAACAGTTTGTGAATTATTACATCCCTTGTCCACCAAGAAAAATATTGTAGGTATCTAAAATACTTGTTTCCACTAAGAATAAATCGGTTTAATTGTATTAGGTACCTATAGATTCATTTTTAGGGTTCCGTACCTCGAAAGGAAAAAACGGAACCCTTATAGGATCACTTTGTTGTCCGTCCGTCTGTCAAGACCCTTTTTCTCCGGAATGCGTGGAGGTATCAAACTGAAATTTATACTAAATACTCGAATCTACGGTTCCATAGAGCTGTAAAAAAATTAAACTTCTAATCCAACGCAATCAAAAGATACAGCCGTATATGCTGCAAATTGCAGCATATTTTCAAACTCGCATTGGAATCAAAACCTACAGGGTACTTCCCGTGAACTCAGAATCTTGAAATTTGGTACGAAGCAACGTCTTATATCAATCATAAAGCAAAAATTGCGAAAACCGTATTTTTTTTGTTACAGCATATAAAAAAATATTTTTAATAAATTTAAAGTTACTACCCCTTTCTATTGAACGCGTGGAGGTATTTAATTGAAATTCATATCAAATACTCACGTATTTAACACCGTTAGGCTGCAACAAAATCAAGCTTCTATGTCAACGCAATCAAAAGAAAGAGCAATATAAGCATATTTTCAAATTCGCGCCTACTCGCAAGTGAATCAAAACCTACAGGGTACTTCCCGTGAACTCAAAATCTTGAATGTTGGTACGAAGCAACTTCTTATATCACTTATAAAGGAAAAATTGCGAAAACCGTAAATTTTTTATTACATCATATAAGAAAAATATTTTTAATAAATTTAAAGTTACTTCTCCTTACTCTTGAACGCGTAGAGGTAAATAATTGAAATTCATAGCAAATACTCAGGTATATAACACCGTTAGGCTGTAACAAAATCAAACTTCTATGTCTACGCAATCAAAAGAAAGAGCAATTTAATCATATTGTCAAACTCGCGACTACTCGCAAGGGAATCAAAACCTACAGGGTACTTCCCGTGAACTCAAAATCTTGAATTTTGGTACGAAGCAACTTCTTATATCACTTATAAAGGAAAATTTGCGAAAATCGTAATTTTTTAGTTACAGCATATAAAAAAATATTTTTAATAAATTTTATGTTACTACCCCTTTCTCTTGAACGCGTGGAGGTATTAAATTGAAATTCATATCAAATACTCAGGTATATAACACCGTTAGGCTGTAACAAAATCAAACTTCTATGTGTACGCAATCAAAAGAAAGAGCAATATATTCATATTTTCAAACTCGCGACTACTCGCAAGGGAATCAAAACCTACCGTGAACTCAATATCTTGAAATTTGGTACGAAACAACGTCTTATAGCCCAGATAAAGGATGCGGAAGGCTGAGGACCGTGTGCTGTGGTGCGTGTTGGGAGAGGTCTATGTCCAGCAGTGGACTGCGATAGGCTGATTGAGATTGAGATTTCAAATAATTACATAGTCTTCAAACCTTTTTGCTAATTATTCCGTACTTTATAAGTATTTTTGTAACAGATTTCTAATAGTCACTAAGAACTTTATAAATCAATAACTTTGATAAAAAAATCTTATCATCATTCATCAGCAGACTTTTGCAAGGCTGCTGCAAGGCTTATATATTTAAGTTACATTATAAAATAAGCGATATATGTTAATAAAAAATAAAGGATGACTGATTACAAACGACAAAGACTCCTTTTTCTGTAATTTATGCTCCTCCAGCTTTCCATACTGTAATGTTATGGATTTCATTTGGCAATAAAAATACCATAACTATGACTAGTGAACTTTTACTTATATACCTACAGGTTTGTACGGAATCCTCGGTGCGCGAGTCCGACTCGCACTTGACCGGTTTTCTAGGATTCTAAAACTAAAAATAATATATTTATTCTTGTGACAGTGAACACCAACCAGAGAGTATTACGTCACGCAGTGCGTCCGCCGTTTTTGTTATTGACGTTTTGGTAGTAAATACAGCTAAAACGTCAAATTTTTTACCTGTTTGTGTGAACCGACCCGTGCCGAGGGATTCGTGGCCAGAGGGCAAGCTGGTCGTAAACGGAGGGTGCCTTTGTTGGTGGTCATAGGGCACAGCTGATATTCCGCCTTACCCCCGTAAAGGGCTCTGCGGGGGTGGACAGTCTAGATCCCTACATCTCGTGAGAACGCTATAGAACAAAATCTACTTCTTCTCCATAAGGTGGCGACGCGGTTCGCAACCCGTCACGTCTCGTTCCCCGCAAGGGCGAAAAGCGGCCTACGGAAAGCCGGTTTGCAACGTTGAACGTTGGAGGAGGGATGGACGGCAAATTGGATGAAGTATGTCAGATGATGGATGATAGAAAGATTGATGTTCTTTGTGTGAATGAAACAAAAAGGAAAGGGTGTGACACCACCCAGCATGGCGCATATATGGCGTATTGGTCTGGGGTAGATAGTACCACCAGAGCCTGCAAGGGAGTTGGTGTAAAACTATCTGCGCGATTGAATGAGTATGTAAAAGAGTTTGAATGTGTAAATGCTAGGCAACTATGGATGAGAATGAAAGTAGGACTTACTCGTGTCTTTATTATTGGGGTATACGCCCCGGTCAATATAGTTACGGGTATATCACAGCTAGAGTAAGACAGGAGTTTTGGGAGAGTTTAAGAGATATTTTGAGGAAATGTAAGGATAACGAAAGATTGATCTTGTTAGGGTATTTCAATGGATGGGTGGGAGTAAAACGAGATGGAATTGCAAAGATGTTAGGTGCATTCGGTGATGAAAGTGTGAATAAAAATGGAAAAGCACTGCTTGAGGTTTGTTTGGAGTGGAACTCACCATGTTTGATCACAAAAGGATACATATGTATACGCGTGAGGCAAAAAATGTTAGAAGAAGTATGATTGATTTTGTAATAGTAGATGAACGATTGAGAAAGAATGTGTTAGATACAAGGGTGTATCGAGGGATCGGCATCCACTTCTTGGTGTTGAGCCGGATAAGTGAGCTCTTTAAAGGATGGAGACACCGAGAGCATATAAAAAATGGAGTCTTGGAAAGAATAAGAAAGAAAATATACAAGAGAAAGAATTGAACGATAAGTATAAACGAAGATTGATAGCAAAATTTGAGAGGTTCGATGGCATAAATGATATGGATGAATTGTGGCAGTCCTTTAAAGAAGAGGTAGTATGTGTAGCGTCTGAAGTATGTGTTGTGATCAAGAGAAGGAAAATACGAAAGGTTAATGGGATATAAAATGGTGGGACAACGGTGTACAATCAGCGGTATCAGAAGAGAAGAAAGCTTGGTTAGATTGGTTAGCTGTCAGAGCAAATGAAAGAATGGGAAAAACAACGAGCGAGGACATAGATGAAGCAAGAAAGGAGTTTGTTAGGTCAAAAAAATAGTGAAAGAAATGGTTAAAAGGAAAAAAGAGGAAAAGAAAGATGAGTTTGATAGCAGATAATTTATTTTTTATTTATTTATTTATCTTTTTGCACAGCACAAAAACATTTGGTACATAGGCGGACTAATGCCTTAGGCATTCTCTACCAGTCAACCAAGGGTGATGCAGAGATAGTAAGTGCGTAACTATTAGAAAATAATTATTTGGAATTAGATAATAATTACTATAATATATGAAAATTACTACTTAAATTATGGATCAATATTTAAAATATATAAATATATTTATTAAAGTATACACGTATTAAGTATATATAAATACATATATAAGTCAGTAAATACAGTTATTATGATGTTATTCCACCATTTTACTCCGTACAAACTCTCGAGCCTTTAGTTTGAACGTGAGCCCATTGTTTGCCATAATCTGACGATTTCCCGAGTTTTTCTGGCAATCCGTTCGTGCAGTTCGAGGAAGAACTCAATCCTCAGAATACACATCGGTCAGAGACAAGAATGGAAGGATAGTGAGTGGTGAATCGTGCGTGCTGATGAGATGGAAAGAGTATTTTGAAGGTGTATTTGAAAGAACGGCGATAGAGACACCGATCGATGAAATGAATGGTAACTATAGCAATGATGAAAGCGTTATTGGCGTGGATGAGATCGTGAAGGCACTGGGAAGTAAGAAAGTAGGTAAGGCTGCAGGATATGATGGGATTACAGTCGAAATGCTGAAGGCTGGACCGGGCATCATAGTTGGTCAGTTACAGTGATTATATAACTTGTGCTGGAGCACCGGCCGAGTACCTAGTGACTGGGCCACAGCTATAATTGTGCCTCTTTATAAAGGAAAAGGCTCGCAACAAGACTGCAAGAACTATAGAGGCATTAGCCTTCTCAGCATTGTTGGCAAATTGTATGCAAAGGTACTGATTGAAAGTGTTATGAAAGTAACCGACAAGAAAATATGGGATGTACAAGCGGGATTCCGAAAGGGTATGGGATGTACGGATCAGTTTTTTTCCTTGCGAAGCATAGCCGAAAAGTTTTTGGCTAAAGGTCAAAAGGTCTTTTTTGCATTCGTGGATTTGGAAAAGGCTTACGATAAAGTGGTGAGGAATGAAATGTGGTCGGTGCTGTCAATGAATGGGGTGGACAGCAGCCTCATTCGAGATCTGAAATCCCTTTATGAGGATTCTAGAGCTTGTGTGAGGATTCTTCTTCTTCTTGTCGTATCAATGGCGGTTTTAGATGACAGACGACCAGTATTCTGCTACAGCTATAGCGTTGTTTGTGTGAGGATAAACGGCGCATACACTGACTGGCTTACCATCAACGTAGGTTTTAGACAGGGATGTGTAGCGTCGCCGTGGCTGTTCAACTTCTTCATGGACAGTTGTTTGCAAGATTTGAAACTTTGTGATTGTGGATTAAGGATGAATGAGTTACTTGTCAAATGCCTCCTTTATGCTGATGATCAGGTTATACTTGCGTCTTCAGCGGAGGAGTTGCAGGAGATGGTTACAATCATGCATGGTGCCTTAAGGAGGAAAGGAATGAAAGTGAATGTAAGTAAAACGAAAATTATGGTTTTTGAAAAGGAGGAATGCGTTACGGCTTGTTATGTTTTGATCGATGGACAGCGAGTGGAACAAGTGAATGAGTTTGTATACTTAGGTACTTTGTTTACAAGAGATGGTAAGAATGAAGAAGATATAGAAAAAAAGAGTTAATGCAGGTAATAGTGTGAATGGAGCTCTGAAGGCGTTTATGAACAGTCAAAACGTGTCCAAACAGGCACGTTTGGCTGTAAATAGAGGGGTGTTAGTGCCTACCCTTATGTATGGCAGTGAAAGTTGGGTATGGCAGAAGAGTCATGAAAGTAGAATTAATGCTGTAGAAATGAGAGCACTGAGAAGTATGTGTGGTGTGTCTTTGACCGACAGAGTAAAGAATTGTGTGATACGAGAGTGTTGTGGGGTAAAAGAAGATGTAGTGACAAGCATCGAGAAAGGCATGATTAGATGGTTTGGACACATGGAGAGGATGGATGATGAATGACTGACAAAGAAGATATATAAGACAAGTGTGAATGGGACAGGACGAAGGGTAAGACCTAGGCAGACGTTCTCTGACCAGATTGGAGACATTCTAAAAAAAGGATGTTTCAGAAGTACTCTAAACAGAAGAGCATGCATGAGAAACTTGATGGGAGTGAATGAAGCAAGAGAGGTATTTCAGGATCGTTGCAAATGGCGTTCCGTAGTCTCTGCCTATCCCTCCTTGAAACAGGCGTGAGTCTATGTATGTATGTATGTTGTACCTGTTAAATTGAATATAATAAAATAAAAGTGGGTACACCGGACCAGACGTTATTCACGGTTTGTTTTGTTTTGCACTTCGTGACATTACTCAACCGCCATGATGGTTAACAGAGTTTTCGCGTCGAATTCAAAAAGGTTTTTAGAATGCCGTTATTAAAAATGTTGCTGATCGATTTTTATAGAAAAAATCTGTTATTTGGGTTTAACATATAATAAAGGAACAAATCAATAACTAATTACATTTTAGGACACAAGCCTATTAGCACGGTAAACTATTGTGGTGCAAGTATCTTAAATCATCTGTGTATCTGTCAATTCTCCATTATGACTGTTAAAGTCATTATTTTATAGGTAGAAAATCAACAAGGCTCGATTACGGAAGACATGATTTATTCATAAATATCCCTAAAAATTAACATACATAGTCGCGACGACGTAGAACGCGACGGATGTATACATACATGAAAACCGGCGACGATGATTACGTGCTTTCCAAAGAATTGATGAGTGTGATTTTATGATTACCCATCTGTAAACCACTTATTTGTTTTATCATCCCTTTACCAATAAATACTTCGATGGACCATTAACAATAACGCTTCTTGAAATATTAAACATGTATTTTAAATCCTTAAAACCAAATATACTTGCAGAAAATATAAACATTACAAATACTTTTATCAAAAGACAAATAACTCTCACCCATACACCGTTTTTGCTCATAATAACTTTAATAACAAAAAAAAAAAGAAACGTCGACTAAACGTAAAAATATAAAATATGCTGTAAGTTTACCGATACTCGTGTTATAAATGCCATGTTTGTTTGTTTATACACATACTAGCTTTTGCCCGCGGCTTCGCGCGCGTTAAATTCGGGGTAACAAAAATCCACTTTCAGTCTCAAGTTGTGTGAAGACAAAGAAGATTATTCTAAAGACTTCAGAAACTCTATAGGGCACAAAGTAGCTCGCTCAGTATTCATGACAGTATATACCTATCATTATATCTACCGAAAGGTACATAATAACATCGCATTGCATACAGTTAAATGCCAAGGCCATGTTCCAATACATGTCCAATATATATCTTTAATCACTTTCGCATTTATAATATTATTAGAGAAAATCGTTTCAGCCGTTTAAGTGTAGTATATAGTTATTAGTTTATACAGGGTGGCGCTTGCATAACGGCACTTTTTGAACAAAGGCATAGCTTACAACATTCTTAAGCCTTGTACCAAAAATCAATTAAATCGGTGCAGTAGTTTACCACAATATCGATTTTAAGTTCCGCAATTTTTGCACACGCCTTGAGTTCCATACAGCTGATACAAAACGGTCAACGACCCTACATTGCGCGCCGCGACTCGCTAGGTACTACTCACGACGCGACGCCTCGATGTCATCCGAAGCTAGGCTCAGCGCAGACAGAAAGGAGCGCAGTGGACAGGATTTTATCAGCGCACTTGAAAATAAACTTTAATGTTTTTACAATAAAGTTCATAAGTGCTTGAACCTGATAAAAAATATTCGCGCGTCCTCGAAGATACGCGGAAATCCCCGCGCAAAGTCGAGTCGGCGCCTGCGTCGTATGCGTATTTTCAGGGTTTAACGAACTTTCGCGACAAAATATTTACTGTAGAGTGGTAACCCAGAACGTTTTACTCACGCAGGCTCGCGAGGTCGCGCGCAATCTTGAGCATACGCAATCCGTAAAGAAAATGCCCGAGACCGCGCGGGGATTATTCCTCTCTGTCTGCGTTGAGCCTTTGACGACTTAGGACGATGACGTCTTCGTGCAACGTCGCTTCGCCTCGAAGGTACCTAAGACTCGTCGTTGTAGGTTTTTGCGCCCAAGTCAATGCGTAACATTTTTAACAGAACAAAACTTTTGAAACTTCCTACCTACCTTTTCAATAAAGTAACATAATAATAAAATGGATCGGTTCCGCAAGCACGAAAAAATCTGATTAGGTATGCACAGTAAATGTACTACGTGTGACAAGGACAAACATAGTCGAGCCAAATAGAATTGCCCAATTATGAACAAAATATTGTCAATAGTATCGATAAAAAATACGCACTGTAAAAGTTTGTTGTTTATTGTATCGATATTGATTGTATTTAACGTTAATGTAATCGTCTTATCAATGAGAGTATCGATAAAAAATACCTACGCACCGTTAAAGTTTGTTGTTTATTGTATCGACATTGTTTGTATTTAACTTTAATGTAATCGTCTTATCAATGATAGTATCGATAAAAAATCCTACGCCCCGTAAAAGTTTGTTGTTTATTGTATCGCCATTGTTTGTATTTAACGTTAATGTAATCGTCTTATCAATGTTAGGGGGAGATGGGCTTCCTTAGCTTTGGTCTGCAACTCATCTAGGAGACGGAAATCAAACCATACCCACTCATAAGCTCAAGAGCTTCTTGGTTCTCACGAGGTTATTCTGTGGATACTCGGCATCAGTGCAGGATGTCAAGTTAGGGTGGTAGCGGATGAGTATCTTGTATACCAACGGTAGCATCCAAAAGCCGAGTTAGAAGGCTTACTGCGCACTCACCAACCCGCAATGGACAAGCGCGGTGAGTTATCTTGTCTAAACTCCCCTCTCTTAATGAAGCACACGATAAACAATCCCCAAGTGCCTGGCGACTCCCGGGGGGGAAGCTATGACAGTATGCCAGACTCCCTTGGTGTCAGGGGTGATAATCTCCGGGCGAGAATCTTAAACTGTCAAACGAACTCGGCAAGCTACAAGGATTCTGAGAAATTAAACATTATTACTTATAATGTACGGACTTTAAGAAACGAAGACCGGCTAATAGAACTTGAAAATGCTTTAGAATATATAAATTGGGATATTGTAGGACTGTCAGAGGTGAGAAGAGAAGGCGAAGATACACTAGAACGCAAAAGCAGTACTTTCTATTATAAGGGAAAAAGTGGAGGTCAGTCTGGCGTTGGCTTTTTA
Organism: Euclidia mi; assembly: GCA_944739405.2. Classification (NCBI taxonomy): domain Eukaryota; kingdom Metazoa; phylum Arthropoda; class Insecta; order Lepidoptera; family Erebidae; genus Euclidia; species Euclidia mi. The sequence continues at coordinate 19,142,372 of OX123189.2, forward strand.
GTTGCATCACGGTGGAAATCTAACATTATTGAATTTGTCTCATACTCTGATAGAATAGCTTTATTGAAATTTTCCGTCACAGAAAATAAAGTTCTTACCGTCATCCAAATTTATGCTCCAACATCATCACACCCAGACGACGATGTCGAGGAGTTTTATGACTTATAAGATAAGGCATGTGATGAACATAAGGGTACCTGGACTTTAATTCTTGGAGATTTTAACGCTAAACTGGGTATCAGAGAAGAACAAGATAATCCAATCATCTTGGGTCCATATGGTTTAGGAATGAGAAACGAACGTGGGAAACGACTACTACACTTTGCTTTTGGCCAAAGTTTAACTGTTTCCAATAGTTACTTTTATAAAAAGCCACAGAGGCGATGGACGTGGTTCTCATCTGATGGAGTAACCAAAAATGAAATAGACTTCTGCTTGTCATCTAAGAAACAAATAGTTACTAAATTCCAGATACTTAATAAAATTCGATTTTCGTCAGACCATAGACCATTACGTGTTACTGCAAAATTTGATGATAAAATTAATAGATTTCAATTAATTAATAGTACAATTAAACGTATCGATAAAACGACCTTAATATTATCTAAAGACAAATTTAATTTAGAACTTAAAAACAGTTTCGACTTACTACAGCCTTCAGAATTAAGAAATACAGACCAACAATACCAAGCTATAATAAAATGTGTTAAGAAAACCAGTTCTAAAATTCAAAAACAAAAGCGTAAACACCTCAAACTTAGCAATGAAACTAAATCACTTATACAGGAACGGCTTAATTGTAAGTACAATTCGGCAGAGTTTAGACATTTAGACAGGAATGTTAAAAGAAGCATTAGAAAAGATAGACGCCGCTATAACAATAATCTGGTTCAAATAGCCTTAGAAAATAATAAATCTTTGAAATCAGCTTTAAGTTGTTCAGAAACCAGACGTTCGGCTATGACCAGCATCAAAGACGATTTAGGTGTGATTCACCGAGAAGGACACAAAGTTTTAAAAATATGCTCAGATTTCTACCGAAACTTATACGCTAATGACAACACAGTTACTTCTCATAGAGCGGATGCTATTACTGGACAACCCACAGACAGTATACCTCCAATTACAGAATCCGAGATTCATTGCGCAATTTTAAACATAAAGTTCGGCAGAACACCTGGTGAAGACGGAATAACCACAGAAGCCCTCAAAACTGGTGAGCCTGTACTACTCCCCCACATAACTAACTTATTTAACAGAATCCTTGAAACAAAAATAATTCCCAATAAATTTTGCCACTCATTAATAATTCTTCTCCACAAAAAAGGCAACAAAACTGATTTGAACAATTATCGGCCGATTAGTTTAGTATCTCATTTGTATAAAATTTTCATTAAAGTTATAGAAAACCGAATTTCATACATACTAGATTCTCACCAACCCCCAGAGCAAGCAGGATTCCGTCGGGGCTTATCTACCACAGACCATCTACACTGTTTGAACCAAATAATCGAAAAGTGCATCGAGTTCAAAAGACCTTTGTACCTGGCATTTGTCGATTATACTAAGGCATTCGACTGCATTAAACACGATGCACTATTCAATGCACTACACGCACAGGGAATAGAAATAGGCTACATTGACCTTATTAGAAATATTTATAGTAATAGCACAGCAGCGGTACGAATTAATTCCACAGGACCAGTCTTTCCTATCCAAATTGGAGTGAAACAAGGTGACCCGCTGTCCCCTAAATTATTTACAGCCACCCTAGAAGAGGTTTTTAAAGAGTTATCCGACGAGTGGACTGACAAAGGTATTGCCGTCGGTGAAAAGAGGTTGACAAACCTTCGATTTGCCGACGACAGTGTTCTGATGTCATCTTCAGCAGAAGAACTGGGTGTCATGCTTAACGACCTACATGAGGCGAGCCACAGGATAGGACTTCGAATGAACATGTCAAAGACCAAAATAATGACTAACAGCACAGAAATAAATCTAAACGTAGGGAGTGCGGAGATCGCATATGTCCAGGAATATTTATACCTTGGCCAAGTAGTCTCTTTCCAGGCGAGACAAGACAGAGAAGTCATGCGTCGCATAGAAAACGCCTGGAAGAGCTACTGGTCGATGAAAGACCTAATGAAAGGAGATCTCCCATTATGTCACAAGCGTAAACTCATGGACATGTGCGTTCTCCCCATTTTCACGTATGGTGCACAAACATGGTCTTTGACTGCTCAACAGAGGTCCGCACTCGAGGTCTGCCAGCGAGCAATGGAGCGTAGTATCCTAGGAGTCCGTTTAACAGTCCGCGTAAAAAATACAATACTACGCTCCAAAACAAAAATCACCGATGTCACCCACAAAGCCTGCAAACTCAAATGGGACTGGGCAGGCCACGTTTGCCGCATGCCGGAAGACCTTTGGGCCAAAATCGCCACTAATTGGGTCCCCGAAGGTGCTAGGCGACAACGTGGAAGGCCGAGACGACGATGGCGGGACGAACTGGACTCGTATAGGAAGGACTGGCCTGTGCTAGCACAAAATAGAGACCTGTGGAAAAAGGAGAGGGAGGCCTTTGCCCTGCAGTGGGACACTACAGGCTGAAAATAAAATAATAAATAAATGATAGTATCGATAAAAAATCCTACGCACCGTAAAAGTTTGTTGTTTATTGTATCGACATTGTTTGTATTTAACGTTAATGTAATCGTCTTATCAATGACTTTACGTACGATTTCAAAGTGTGGTACAAATAAAGACGACGTTTTTTAATAGGTAAACAATAATAAACATGTAAAGGTATTCAATTATTTAATCATTTGAAATAAGTTAATAGTTATTGACTATTTTAGCTCTTTCGGTATGGTATTTTTAAATGGTCTTATGGGTTCAACAATCTACTTAAGAATTATAATAACTTTGTACTAAAACTACAAATAAAATAGTATGTGCATAGTATTTCATAAACTTGTTTACTGTGTCGTATTAGCAACACAATTAAGCAATAGCATTATTGTTAATACAAGTAAGAATGCATAGTTCGTTGTATAAAAACATTTGGTGTTATTTTGTTGTTAACGTATTAACGTGTCAAAAATATCGACATTCGTAGTACCTATTGCGCATCTCTATTTCCTATCCTAGACATGTCGGCGCCAGCGGCGCATTGGTGATCGGTGACTCATCAAAGGTTTGTTTAGTGCCGCAAAAACTATTGGCTTAATAAGTCGATCAGATCGCGCGCGCGCACTTAACTTTATGCGACAGTTGTTTTTGGTATTGAATTGTGTGATTGTATTTAGTTGTGTTATTTAATTGTGTTGTTGTTTAGTGAACTTTATCATTCGTCATTTTTGCATTATTTGTGTTAATAATGACAAACTTAATGTCGTCCGAATATGCGGATATGATTGTGTAACGTGGGTTCTTGTTGTGAAAAAGACACCAGTGCTTTCCTAATTACTGAACTTTCATTAAAGTGATTTGGAGAATTACTGAAATAGGTGATTCGTGATAAAAATGGCGGCCATTTTGAGAATTTGAAAATTTGTGCTACCTTTTACGTTGGTTTGTGTTAAGTGGGTTTTTGTTGATATGAAAAAGACACCAGTGCTTGCCTAATGAGTGACCAAACATTGGAGTGATGTGTAGAATTACTGAAAGAGGTAATTCGTCAATAAATGTGAACTACCTCCGTGGCATCGTCTGCCGCATAGCACACGTTGCCGTTCTTACAAAGGTCAGTAACCTAATGTCATATTGGTCTACAAATGGTGTTTCGTTTTGCTACTCATATTTTATAGTTTATTTTGTTTGAAAATTTTATTATTTTATTTTGGCCCCATGACCTTTTTTGTTGATATAAAACATTTTATAGGCATCAATGCTACGTCCTTTTTAAATCAATGCCCCTATGGAAGCGCCACCCTGTATATTATGCGAACAATGCCGTGCACAATATGACTTTACGTATGACGTGACAGTACTGACAGATATACGCACATGCGCACTCAGTTATTATAGCGCATGCGTTCTTACTTCGAAGAGGTAGATTTGTGCCGAACAAAGTTCTAGCCTCCCTACAATCCTTCCCAGTTTAATTTTTGCATCTTATGGTAGCCTATGTCAATCTCCATGGTCCAGTGTATCTCTATATTAAATTTCAACAAAATCGGTTCAGCCGTTTTAGCGTGAAAACGGAACATACATACATACACACTTTCGAATGTATAATATTAGTAGGGATAGGGATATTATGTTTCTTCTACGCGTTGCCACGCAGAAATATTATAGTTTCATCTTCGTGCGTAGCGGTGGTTAGGCAAAGGAAGAGTAAAATTGACTACATTTCATCGCGATAACCGACTCCCACATGGGCGGAGCTGCGGGTGAATCTAGTATTACATTATAATAATGTAATACTATATTATATTATTATAATTATATATATTATTATAATAAAATTATTATATATATTATTATAATGGAATACTAGATTCACCCGCAGCTCCGCCCATGTGGGAGTCGGTTATCGCGATGAAATGTAGTTAATTTTACTCTTCCTTTGCCTAACCACCGCTACGCACGAAGATGAAACTATAATATTTCTGCGTGGCAACGCGTAGAAGAAACATAATATCCCTATCCCTACTAATATTATACATTCGAAAGTGTGTATGTATGTATGTATGTATGTTCCGTTTTCACGCTAAAACGGCTGAACCGATTTTGTTGAAATTTAATATAGAGATACACTGGACCATGGAGACGGACATAGGCTACTATAAGTTGCAAAAATTAAACTGGCAGGTATTGTAGGGAGGGTAGAAGTTTGTACGGCACTAATTTCCTACCTACTACTAGGTAGTAAGAACGCATGCGCTAATAATTGAGTGCTGCGCATGTGCTATCGCATATCTGTCAGTACTGTCACATCATACATAACGTATCGGAATGCACAAGAGGGCCTAAATCGAGTTACTAGTTGGCTCAACTGCAACCTCCTATCATTGAATGTCGATAAGACTAAATACATAGCTTTCCGATCAAATAATAGGAACCCGCATACCGAGGCATCGCAACCCATCTTTGCACATCTATGTAATAACCGTAATGTTACCTCTCCATGTACCTGCAAGGAGCTACAACTAGTTGATACAATCAAATACTTAGGAATCGTAATTGATAAAAACTTAAATTTTCAAGCTCATATAGATATACTAAGTTCCCGAACTAGGAAACTAATTTACATCTTCAAAAATTTACGACATGTATGTGACAAGAATGTCCTAATAACAACGTATCTTGCCCTATGCCAGTCAATACTGATGTACTGCATTACGTCCTGGGGAGGTGCTGCTAAATCCATTATGATAAAACTAGAACGTGCCCAAAGAGCAGTGTTAAAGGTGGCACTTTACCTACCGTTCTTATACCCTACAACAGACTTATATCAAAAGGCCAATGTCCTAACAGTAAGGCAACTTTTTATTTTTCGACTAGTTATTAAGTCACACTCACTAACTAATTTCGATCCTCTAACTAATGCAGGGAAACGTAGGCAATATAAAATATATCAAACTGACATAATTTACAAAACAACGTTATCACATCGATTTTACTGCTTTTTAGGCCCGTACTTATATAACAAAATTAATGCTATTCTCTCTATTTACCCCCTTAATACATATAAATTAAAAAAAGTATTAACAGAATGGCTACAAAACCTAACCTATGACGATACAGAAAACCTACTTGTGCCACTGAGATAACAAAGCTAGCACATCTATCTATTTATTAAAATACATACTGACATACATACATGCACTTACTCATACATACACACACACACGCACACACACACACACAATCGCGCGCTCACACACATTTTGTTTTGCATTTATTTATATTTTATCTTTGTTTTATATTCAACTTAGACTAAGTACTTGTCATAGCAATGTGATCCAAGTTTATGTCCAGGAGGTGGGAGCCTGGTGATCTGTAACACAGGATTCTTTTCCTACCACAGACACCAGCATCTCACAAAGGAATTTTGTCTGATCAATATATTTTATTTCCTAAACTGTGTACCTTTGTGATGTGAGAAAATAAATACAAATTTATTATTATTATTATTATTATTATTATAATGTCATATTGTGCACGGTAATTAAATTGTTCGTTTAAATAAACTAATAAATTATATAAAAGAGAGTGTTGTGGGGTAAAAGAAGATGTAGTGACAAGCATCGAGAAAGGTATGCTAAGATGGTTTGGGCACGTGGAGAGGATGGATGACGAAAGACTGACCAAGCAGATATATAAGGCAAGTGTGGAAGGGAGAGGACGAAGGGGAAGACCTAGGCGGACGTTCTCTGACCAGATTGGAGACATCCTTAAAACAGGACAGGTGAAAAGTACCCTGAACAGAAGAGCATGCATGAGGAATCTGATGGGAGTGAATGAAGCAAGAGAGATATGTCAGGATCGTTGCAAATTGCATTCCGTAGTCTCTGCCTACCCCTCCGGGAAACAGGCGTGAGTCTATATATGTATGTATGTAATAAATTATATATTGCGCTTAAACGGATGAAACGATTTGCCCTACTAATATTATAAATGCGTAAATGTTTATACATATGGACATGTATTAGAACATGGCTTTGACATTTGAAGGTGATGTTATTATGTACCTTTCGGTAGATAATGTCATGTATACTGACCGAGTTACTTTGTACCCTATAGAGTATCTGAAATCTTTAGAATAATCAGGATTGCCTTCACACAACTTGAGACTGAAAGTAGATTTGTGTTACTCCGAATTTAACGCGCGCGAAGCGGCGGGCAAAAGCTAGCAAATTTATAAAATAATTAGTTAAAGACTCTACATTTAGATTTACTGCCACGTTCGCAAAAGAAGGCGTAGAACCATGAGAAAGAACGGGCAATGAAACTCACGGTCACTCATTTTCATCGCCAGGTTTTGCATAATACACATAATTTACATTTTGGTAGGTGCTGCAACTGTTACACCTTCTATATTACTTGTATATATTTACTGTACATAATAATAATTTATTACGAATGGTCACGTTGTGGTAGCTTTTTGCTCTCCTCATTAAGCTACACTAGATCATATTTTGGTATAAAGTATAAATAGATATAATCTTAATATATAAAATCGTTGCGTTACTGACTGACTGACAGACACGCTACAGCCGAAACTATTGGACGCAGGAAGCTGAAATTTGGCATGTATGTTCCTTGGGGACCGTAGGGGTGCACTCAGAAGGGATTTCCCGAAATTCCCACGGGATCGGCCAAAACGGGTAAATTTAAAAAAAAATGCAGGCATAGCTGCTGGCGTCCTCTAGTTATTAATAAGACAACAAAACCTATAACGGTTGACTTAAATATTCGTCCTTTAAACATGTGAATAAATTAAGATATAAAAATTAACTAATAATAATAATTAACTTGGTATAATTTAAAAATATATTACTCACAGTTTAGTTGACAGTCAAAAGTTATAATTAGCTATATCACTGGCACTACCCAATATGCAGACTAGACTGGTTTAATACAGCTAAATAGAACTATCTTACTATATTATCACCTTTCACGTCCTCTTAAACAAATTTGGTTAGTCATAATTATTATACAAGAAAATAAATTCTCAAGAATGCCAAATTTTAATTATTTTTTGTAATTAACATTTCGTCGGGCCATTATTATTTTAAAATATAAATAAATAATATCGGAATACTGGCCAGTTTTCCCCAAACACGTTCCATTTTGTACAGTTATTTTCCTGTATCAAGTTGCCACGATAATTAGATACAAATGAATTCAAATTCACCATATTATTAAAACAGGAAGCCAAAGGGAATGAAACGGTATCCTGTAACCGAATTATCTTAAAGGAAGAGGCTCGTAAATGTGGCTGTGGCCAATAAAAATGAATTAACGGTACACAAATACCAGTAATTAGAAACTCAGAATAACCGCGAACTATCTAACAGGAACTGTTAAACTACAAGATAATGTATTGTTTATTGTATAATATGTACCATTATAGGTGCTGATACACTTGAGCATTCACTTGTAACAGAACGGCGAGCATTCGTCCTTTTTTGTTTCGTGGAATTGAACAAAGAACAAAGCCGAACATTGCTACGAACATTTTCACAATCTTAAGGTGAGTATAGACTACAACATTCACTTGTAACAGAACAACGAGTCGCTCTGTGATATGTTCTAGTGTATCATCCTTTTACGAACTAAACGTTGAGCACGCTCGCCTCTTTGTTATGGTGTTCGAAAGAGTACTGTACAAACCAATGAGCATATTGGTGTAACATTTCGTCGAGCGTATTGGTGTAACATTTCGTCGAGCCTTTGCACGAGTGCGGGCGACCATTGGCCACCATCTTCTATTTATATTTTTCATTTAATATAATTCATCAATATAAACGCAGCACACGCAACTTGTAGGTCTGACATTTCAAAGAAGAAAGAAAGCAAGGTACAACGAAATGTTGGTAAATGCACACTCGCTGTGAGCATTTACCCGTAACATAACAACGCCGAGCATTCGCAGGAACGTTACATTACATGGAAATGCTTTGGAAACTGAGCTTTTGCCTGTATTGTACCATTCGTAAGAACGTAACATTACGCAGAAATGGTTGAGAAAATGTTGTAGTCTATACTCATCTTTAGCTTTACAGTCAATTCGCTAGAATGCCCGATAAAACGTTCGTAAGAATGCTCGCTAAGCACACTCTCTTGTTTTTCTATTTTGTAACATTCACAAGAATGCTCATTACAGGTGAATCATCGATATACTAGTAAAAAAAAACCGTAGATAAGTTATGCGAACTTCAAAAGTTGCACATAAAAAACATGCTAAATGTCTCATTTGACTTTAGTCGCGTACTCGCTTCGGTCGGAAGCGCTTGCTCTTTTACTCGCGTGTGTGTACGTTACATTTGAAAATGCCGTCGTGTGTAATGAGATTTTGCACAAACTACAGTAGGAAAATTCCTAAAAGTAATGGAATCACTTATCGTTCGTGAGTATTACAATATTACAACATTTTATTTACAATTTATAATAAATTCAGTATCACAAATAATACAACACCTCCTACGTATAACATCGTAACTGAAAAAATGACGAAAATGACATTTTTAGATTTTCATTTACCTCGTATCATGGACTATCGTTTGATCTAATAAAAACAATATTATTGACCATAGAACCCAATATATGAAGACTGCATATAATCGTACCTTCATCTTTAGCGTAGTATTATATCGTATAGCGCAACTAGGATACAGTACGCGGAGAGGGGGATACATATGAGCCGCGCAAGCCTATGGTAAGTGTATATAATAAATGTGTGTATAGAATACGCGGGAGAAGGGATGTTCGTGGTTGCATTAAAGGAAATGGTTTGATTCATATTATTTAATGGACAAATAAGATAGTATAGCTATCAACTATGTCATCTTGATCGTCTTACAAATGATTGATGCAGTAATTGAACTATTTTAACATAATTATTCGTTCGATCTACAAAACCAATTTATAAATAATGAATAATTTTATAATGAAGTGTGTACCATTAACTCTTTTGTGGTCGTTGTAAGAACGTGCGAGGTAAGTGGAATGTCTTAAAATATTAATTACAAATAAACAAAATAATTGTCTGAAATAACATAATACCCACGGTAAAATCTCGTATGTAGGACTTACTATATTATACATTGATTTTAGATACGTTTCAACTATCGTAAGTAATGACTTACGATATTTTATTATTGTCAAAATGTAAATTAGTTTTGTGTATTTGGATTTACGATTATTTACGCCGGATTTTGTTAGACCTTTAATATCCTAAGTTATACTTAAGATATTTTACATCGAAACGAAACATAAGTTACTATAGTATTCGCTTAAAAAAACCTTAATAAATTGATTAATTTTGTTTTTGTTTTACACAATCTCCGACCCTTTTAACGCAGATATTGATTAGATAAAGGAAACGGTGGACATTTTAACTGATTCCGAAGAAACACGCCATAGTAAACCCCCGCCCCTCCCTCATAGTAAGTAATAATGTATTGGAATAATAATGGCACGTGTCTAACATTTGTACCCTACCTTTAAAGATACAAGTCAATTTGAAACATAATTTTAAATTCAACTAAATTTAAAATTATAAGTAGTAAAAATACCATACCAATTATACAAAATAATTTCAAAGTTTCTGTTTTTTCTCTCTCTCTCTCTCTCTTTTCTCTCTATGTACCCATTCCTCTGTACAGCTAAACAAATCAAACACTGTATAGACTATGAATGTCAAGTTGTGCAAGGTACTAATCTAAGGGACAGTTACGATTATGACATTGTCACGCGTACGAAACAGTGGAAATGAGCTATAATTATACTTTTTTTTTTCTTTTGGACCCCAGTGAAGATTCTCTGTTAACTGCTGCGAGTATAACACGCCATTAATTCATTGCACAATAAATCATCTAGATTTTGATTACGTAAACCTTTGTCCTTGGATTGTCGAAAAAGTTATTTTTTCACTACAACCCTCTCAACTTTCACTGATTTAGTTGATACTCAGCTAGCGAACACACGTTCTTCTTTCTCAGAAGCGACATCACAGACTTCTAGAAATAGGAACAACAAGCCCAGGAAAGACAAATATCGGACGTCGACATGCTGCCGAATGGAAAGACAGCAAACGGAAAATGCTAAGAAACTAAGACTATGAGTTTATGAGTAACGATGGTGCTGTAAGGCATACTAAATAGTTTCTTGAAACTTAGTAATAGATGTCAATAGGTTTGGGCATTAAGGGAACCATGGAAAGCATGATATAATATGTGTAGGATACATATGCGATCATATAAAATGTTTTCAGCTAGTAGAATCTCATTAGACTCGCCAAATAAACCTGAAGATCCTTATATCATCCTCTTAGCGTTATCCCACTTAGAACCCGGTGTGTGCTTTGTAGTCTAACCGGATTTCACTGAATATTAGCTTATACACAGAGCGACTGTCTGTCTGACATCCCCGCAGCTCAAATGGATAGCTTTATTCTATGGTTTATACTAGTGTCAGTTTATTCATAGGTACTGAGTCCCTAAAATGACTGTCAAAGATCTTCATAACAGCTGCGACCGACGGCTTAATGTGCTCGCTGAGGCACGGGGCAAATGTTAATTTTCAATTCAATACGCACATAACTGAAACGTCACTGGTGCGTGCCGTAAATTCGACTGTTGTGCCTCTGCATGACAGACTATTGGCATCTCCGCTCGCTGCATTTTCCGCTAGGGTATTGCTTTATGTCATCGAAGCGTCTACTAGGAGATAACGTATACTTTATAATGTTGCGCTCTGTGCAAGTAGGCAGCCCATACCTAAGGCGAAAATAAATAATTATTTGATGAACATGTGCAAGTCTCAAATCATACTCAGTTCTCACCATGATTTTTTTAACGTCTAGCAAAAACTGGTAACCATAGTATTCCGAACAAAATCCAATAAAATTCAGACAAAGTTTCAATAACATTATATTCCTAGTAGTGATTGCTCTTAAAATGAATGACACAAGGAAATAAATCTTTTGATAAAGATCTCATATCACGTTCCTATAACTACTGTAATAATGAATGGCAATGCCATTGATTAGTCTTTTGAGTTCTTTTTCTGAAAGGAATGTTGATTTGGACGGAATTGATTGTGAAGTATGAAAATATTTTATTTCATGAATCTCCTTTAATATCATGATAATTGTAACTTACGACACATTTTTATATTATTCGTTCTACTAAAGTCACATCCTATTTTCAAAGTAGAAAATAGTATGTGACTTTTAAAGAATTCTAACAAAAATAACAAGAAATCTTACTACAGGTCATAAACTAAGCCTAAAAATATGTCAGTATGCCAATTTTGGTTCTTAAATTAGCTTAACATTAACTTCAAAAACATCAATAATCTGCTTCCGTACCTTTCAATGGCCATACAGTAAAGTTGATAAAATGCACTTACAATATTATGCGTAGGAGGTGTCGAATAGAGTGAATAAAATAATTGGCATTTAGCGAGTGTAAAAGAGAAGTAGTATTGTGCGTGTCCAAAGTCTAAAAAACAAAGTTTCCAGATGGGACATTCGTAATAATAAATTACTGATGTGTGTTTTTATATTAATTACGTTTAATTAACGTACTGTTTTAGGTTTCCGGTGAATGAAATGAGAAGATTAAAATGGTTGGACATTGTTCTCAAACAAAGAAAGCGGGACGATTGGCAGTCAAATAATTCCAGCACAATTTGTTCTTTGCATTTTAACACTAGGGTACACGCGTGGGCTACATATTATGTAGCCCATGTTGTAATATTGTCATGTATTGGCGGATCTAGGTATGCCTCAGCGCAATTGTTTTGTGTATTCCTCGATTGTTTCTCCCCGCTCCTACTAGTAGAATGTCTATTACATCGGCATAAGGATGCGCGCAAATAATTGCCCAGTGCACAAGTGTGCACGGTAAATATTGTAATTTATTTGTATTATTATGGCGTATTAACGGTCAATCAGTAACATGGCATGTATAAACGGTCTCATAATAAAAGAAAAAAAAATAATACAAATAAAAGTGACCTGACATCAACTTGAGCGTCGTATTTCCCAGCAAAATACAGGTACCAAGAGTTATCAAACTCAAGGGCAGACTACTACAGGATTAAAAGAACATCCCCAGCGTTAACATATGCCTATTCGGGGAGCAGTTGGTTGGTATTTATTCTGCAGCGCTCGCAAGCAATGCAGCAAATGTATGAGGCGCATTTGTAGTGGACATCATCGTGTGTCCTGATTGCTCGCCAATAGAAACACATAAACTTTATGGTAAATATTACATTCCTAAATTAAAATAAGACTATGGCATCTCAAGCCTGCCAAATATTGATGACTTTTAAGTAGTTTTAGTATATGTCTGATATTATAATTAAGAAGACAACTCATGATTAATGTTATGTTCCATTCTGATTATAATAAAGATATCTCTAAAGTAAACAATGAGTTTTATTAATTTGTTTACTTCTTCATAGAATTAATTGATCTTCAAATGGACTACACCTGTAGCCCGCGCGTGCACTCAAGGAGTATAGATGGGTGCGTTCACTCTTGTGTTAAGGATGCTTATAAATATAGATCAAGAAAAGGAAGAATCTTATTAAAAAAACAGCAATCCCTTTTTTCGAGGTAATTTTTCCTTTAAACATGCGGGCGAATCAGCCTAGAAGTCAAGTTTATACCGAAATTAATTATGCTTTGACACAACCACCAACTTTTAACCACCGCTTGCATTTAATTAAAACTATAATAGAAAAATATGTAAATGTCAGTCTGTATTCAAAACACAAGAATAATTCCGAGCTGAATAATAATATAACGTCAAAAAGGAAAAAAAAATGTATAAATAAATCACATCGAATTTTTATTTTCCTCCCTTAAATAAATAAATCAAGTTTACTTTGAATTGAATTTACTCCAGGTAGACAAAGTGATCGTGTCGCATCTGAGTCAAATTATTCTTTGTGAAATAATCAGCGTGATGTCACAATGCGCGTCGGTATAGAGAGTATATGTTTATCGCTTTTTCGCGCTTGCGATTAGATGTGCTTTCTCGCTTTACACTTCTTATCTAATTCTTAGTGTGTCGTTTTGACATATTTATATTAGTGCGCGTACGTTTTTTGCGATGCGTGCCACTCGTAAGCGCCGGTTCCCTTGTCAGTAACTTGTCTACGGTTTTTTACTAGTATGTCGATGAGGTGAATGCTCAAATGTATCAGCATAAACATAGAATTAAAAAAAAACAACTATCATCAAATTGGGAGGCGTTGATTATATTATTATTTAACTACGCTTAGGAGTTTTATTTAGTTGTATACGTTGTTATAAACGTTTTGTTTTCGATTTCAGTGGCAGATTGCAGCATCGGATGATAAACTTTAACACCTTAACCTGGTTATATTTTGTAGCATACAAAAAGAACATAAAAAGTATACGGAAGCAACACATACAATTTGCCGCAAAAGCCGGTTGAAAGAAATATCGTAGTGACTAGAGAGGGAAAGGAGACAGGGCGTCCATCCTAGCGCTCTCAACACGAAAGACGCAACAGATACCTTTGGATTACCAATTATTTATTTATTTATTTATTAAGGGTCTCCAACAAAGAAAATACACATAGATACACATACTATACATACATAGGTTTTGTACAGTGTACTCCTTCACTTACTGGAGACCACAGCATGCACAATAACAACAAAGCTTATACCTACTACAAAGTTTTATCCACTAATTATTATGAAGAACACTTTCTTTTAGAAAATAATACACAATTTAAAACTTACAATAAATAAATGAGAGCAATGCAGTGATATTTAAAAAAAAATGATTTAAATAAAGTTAAAACATAGAAAAATTAAAGAATTTTTTCCAAGTGTCTCTTATACACAGGTAATGATTCACTTATGTCGATATCATTAGCTTTTGATAAAGTGTTGTATAGCCTACAAATTCTTGGCACAGTAGCGTAATGACCCAGATTGGTTTTTGAGGACGGGATATCAAATAAATTGTAATTACTTTTTCTTGGAATACGAGTGGGTATTTTTATGCTTATGATGCTAAGCAACTTACTACAATCCATGGCACCGCTCAGTATTTTATGTAGAAATACGGAATCAAGTTGCTTTCTGCGGCTTGCTAAAGTTTTCATTTTATAATATGTCAACCGTGAAGTGTAACTTGAAATTTTTTTTGCTAAATGGTCTCCGTAGCATAGATGATAGAGGAAACGCCTCTGCACACTCTCTAAACGTTTCGTGTATACTTCGTAATGAGGATTCCATATGACAGAGCCGTACTCTAATATGGGGCGCACGAGTGAGTTAAACACTTTTATTTTAGTTGACGATTTTTTAAAACCTTTGCAATTTCGTAAAACAAAGCCCAGTACCCTAAAAGCCCTTGCAACGGTGTGTAATATGTGAACATCGAATTTGAGTTCACTGTCTAGTTGAATTCCTAAATCACGAATAACATTGATCTTGTTTATCTGCACGTCATCTATGCTATAGTTGTTATTTGGTGTCTGTTTGTTACGTGTAAATTGAATGTAATGACATTTACTTGTATTTAATTGCATTCTATTTTCTTTACACCAGTTTGATAGTCTGCTTAAATCGTCTTGTAGCATTTTAGCATCTGTGGGTGTTTGAATTGGTTTCATAATCTTTAAATCGTCGGCAAATAAAAAGAACCGTGAGTGCTGAAAGCAGTTGACTATGTCATTGATAAAAACGTTAAATAGAATTGGACCTAGATGAGATCCTTGAAGAATTCCACAGGTGGCTTTATAACTAGTAGAACAGTATCCATTTATAACCACTTTAGAAGTTCTATCCTGCAAGTACGATTCGAACCACTTAATTAGTGGCCCATCGATACCCAACTGAGTAAGCTTTTTTATGAGAAGGCTGTGATCCACTTTGTCGAATGCCTTGCTAAAATCAGTGTAGATTGCGTCAACTGGAATGCGTTTATCTAGGCATTCAGATATGGCAGCTGTGAAACATAATAGGTTAGTGTTAGTCGACCTAGATTTAATAAAACCATGTTGATGTTCAGTTATGTGTTGTTTCAGATACCACATTAGGTGTTTACTAACAAGTTTTTCAAATACTTTGCCAAATGTAACTAGTATTGAAATTGGTCTGTAATTTTTCACAAGGTGTTTTTCGCCAGATTTAAATATAGGCACCACTAACGCTTCTTTCCACTTACTCGGGAAGGTTCCTTCATCTATGGACCTGTTAAAAATTAATTGAAGAGGATTTGCTAAAGCTTTTGCGCAGCGCTTAATGAAGACCGGAGGAATGCCATCGCTGCCCGCTCCCTTAGTTTCATCTAGGGCATTTAGGTTTTTATATATTTCCTTATGAGTGAACTCTAAATTACTCAATGCTGCCGATGTAATAATTGAGTTTGTATTCAAAAAGTCAGAGCTATTTGACGGTTGATTATAAGCATGTGCGAAATTTTCACTAAATAGTTTACAAATATCATCTCCATATTTTGCTTTTTATTATCGTAATGCATTTGGGCTGGATATGAGATGCTACACTTTTTCTTATGCTTAACAAATGACCAGAAAAGCTTAGGACTCCTAGTAATCCCGTTCTCTATATATGCTAAATATTTCTTGTAGCATGTCATTCTGGCAATTTTGCAATCGTCTGTAAGTTTTTCAAAATATACTAAATCTAACGGATTATTATACTTTTTAAAACGAGCGTGGTATTTGTATTTTTCTTTAAAAAGACGCTTAAGATCATGAGAATACCACATGGGATATTTTTTACTGTTTATTACTTTCATAGGGATAGTTGTGTATATTATATGTCTTAGTGTATCATAAAAAACATCTACCATTTCGTCAACTGAGGAGCAAGCTTCGAAATCATTAGCCCACTGTACAGACATTAGTGCATTTAATACTTTTTCATAGTCGGCTCGGAAATAATTGGGCTTTATAGCAGATTTCCTCTCTAACTGACAATCTGTTCGTAATGGTAAGTAAAATTCTAACGGCGGGTGTAAGGGATCCTCTTTTGATATACCTAAACTACTACGCACGACATTTTCAATGGACAGATTACTTAGTATGAGGTCTAAAACTCTAGCTTTACTATTTAGAATGTGATTGTATTGGTTTAAGGCAGTAAGGGATATGAATTCCGTGAAAATCGCATTTATGTCAGTATTTTTGCATTCTGGATACAGATAATTGTGATTATTGTCCATTAACCATGAGATACTACTAAGATTCAAGTCTCCTAAGAGCAATATGCTATCATTTTTATTTATAACTTTTTGTACTTTATCAGTATACATCGCTAAAGTGTCACGGTGAACTGGTGGTGGTAAGTATACACCGCCGATGAATAGTTTTTGGTTTATGTTTCTTGAAAGAATATCTACACTCACCCATAAATCTTCAACTTCGCTCTCGAGATGAGATAGCCTGCATGATTTTAGATGCTTAGAGATAGCAACCAATACGCCACCTCCGTCCTTTCTATTATTATATCTACTTGTTTCACGATCACGCCTGTAAACCATATATCTATCATCAAACAACTCCGAATCATAAACGCCACTGTGTAACCAAGTCTCCGTAAGGACTATAATATCATAGTTATGTATAGATATGTTGTTATACACGTCAACAGTTTTAGTTTTTAAACCTCTCACATTTTGATAATAAATATGAAGTGAACAATTGAATGTGACTAAAAGTGACAATAGGAACATGCTAAAATAATACTATTTAATTAAATAAAATAAGGATACTCTGCTAATAAGGATACTCTGTGTGGTCTCGCTTTTCTTGACGAAGATTTTCCCGTTGCGGACCCATATAAACTTGTATCCTAGCTCTTTTCCTCGTAGCCGAGCTGCCGCATGGATCGCTTTGTTTTCAGCCGTAAGATGTTCACTAATATATATAGGTACAGGGTTGTCAGTAGCTATCCCTAGATGTCTACAGTTTAATTTCTCTTGAGAATTTTTCCTGTTGTATTTAATTGCTGCGGCGAGGAAGCTGTCGCGTAGACGAGGACTGCTAAGTTTGATAAGTATAGAACGAGGCCTTTTACTTTGAGTGTCCATTTTGGCAATTCTCGTGCAGTGTAATATGTCATGATCTTTAATATCGCAGTTGATAACTTTACTAAGTTGTAGCACAGTGGTAGTTAAGTTCTCCGATTTATTCTCTGGTACGCATTGTAGCTCTATGTTGCTTGACCTGGAGGCCTGTTCTACTAAATTAAGACGCTTACCAAGTTGTTGAACAGTTTCGTGCAAGGCGCTGTTGTCCTTTTCGAGGTGTTGTATCTGACTTGACTCTTCTTCTAGCATAGCTCTAATTTCCTCATACTTCTCGCTAAAAAAAGAAATCGATTTCCTGAAGTCATCCACAAGATCTGTTATTTGTTGAAACTGCTTTGACACATCCTTTAGAGCACTCTGAATCTCCTGTTTTATGATCTCACGAAGAGTTCCGCTTGTACACTGAATAATAGTGTCATCAATAGCCCGGTTTGGCGAGACGTTATACGATGGCTTGGTGCGAAGGGTTATATTATTATCAGATGGTGAGGGCGACCGTTGCGCAGTATTAGGAGGACTCTCGAGTCGAGCAGAGCGAACAGGTGTGTTGCTGTTGTCGCCTTTTGGCTGTTTATTGCGGCAGCCAGGACATTTCCACGCCCCTCTTTGTTCCAAGCTCATAAGCTTGAATCGCTTTTCGGGTACATTCGCACATAACAAATCATACCAGAGGCGACAAGTACAGCATTGCAAACACTCCCTGCTCTTAAAATCATTCATACAGCCAGCGCAATTCTTTGTTGACATGGTTATTCTATCTAATATTCAAACAGCAGTCGATATTCAAGATGTTGCTTCGTAATAATAACAATTCAGCGCTTTCAACAGGGCGCGAAGCTGTAGTGTCTAGCAATAAAGAATAATATGAAGCGCTATGGATATTTAAAACACTGTTTGGTGTAGTGCGGAGCTCGTTTGCGGTGTCTCGGCGAGAAGGGCTTAAGCGCCGTGCTATCCGCGTCACTTACGCGTTCCGGCCAACGAGTTATTTGAATCACAATATCACTGCAATGTCACTAACGATTTTTTGTAAAATGTTGTTTTTATTGTATTATTGAAGTTTTTATCACTGTGAATAATGTTAAATGCACTTAAAAAAGTTTTCGGCACGTAAATAATATATAATTATGATTAATATCACACTTTGAACTAGATAATTACAATTAATTAGAGGAGCAAGTTGTAACAGGTGTAGCTTATTTGAAGTTTCGAGGGTAAGCAACAATATTATATCAATAGTACAGACTAAAAAGTATAATTAACAATTATACTTTTTAGTCTGTACATAACAATAAAATAAGAATAAAATAATTACATAAAATAACGTAACAAACAAAGCGTTACTAACAAATAGTAAAACACATGATTTATGGCGATAAATAGCAAAGCACATCATTTTGACGGCATTATAGTGATCTTACCATTATGATTTAAAATTACTTTTCCTGTCTGACTTATCAACGCAGAACCCAAATTACAAAAGCTGGAAACATGAAATTAGGATGGTGGGTTCCCTTTATGACGTAAGTACTCGCTAAGAAATGATGTTTAATATGAAAGATATTACCCCCCAGGGGGTAAAATGAAGGTTGCAAGTTAAGCCGCGGTCAAATACCTACTAACTACTAGTCTTGTAATATAAAAGCTTGTCAGTGTGGTTAACAAGTAGTATTGTGGTTGTATAGTATGCAAAAACCCTTGATAAAATTAAAATTATTGCTCAAAGAAAATCGGCCTTCAAGGTCCCAAAATTGATGAATTTGTTATCCTGAAAAGACTAAAGCATTTCTTAAAGAAATTAAATAACGAAATATAAAAAAATCAGTCAGGCCATTAATCGTTTTTTCGTGGCGAAGGACCAAAGCTGTTGAGAGGCGATTAGGAAACTATATCAAAGGAAAAAGATTAAGTGTAGGTAGTAAGAAAAATATTGTCATCATTCATTTTGTTGTGATGTTGTCGCTGTTCTGTTATATTGGTTACATTTCTAGTCTAAGTATATATACTGTTACCGAGGAAGTTAAATGTACGCTGCAGTGTGGAAAATATGTAAAGATTTAGTATTTTCTTGGATTTACGCGAATGTTACACATTGAAATTAAACTACAGTTTACGGATTTAATCGCGTTATATTTGTTTCACAGTTATTACATTTAAACCGAATGATCTAGAAACTACATTTCTATTACTAGCCGACGTTTCGAATTCTTTACAGGATTCATGTTCACGGCAGACTGAGGTGATTTTAGTCTTAATTTCTTGAATGTATAAGTTATCTCAAAGTACTCGAACATTTTTCAACTATTGGTGTTACTATTTACGCAGATTGAGCTCACAGTGTCCTCAGGTCTTCTGGTGACTTTGTCCTTCTTGGGTTTCATAAGCCTTATGACAGGGTCTCAAGCTGGAGGAAAATTCCAACCGTCTTCCCTATTGAAGTTAGGGTGTTTTTTTAATTTCAAAAGCCTCACATATCATCCTTGGAAGAAAATGGTGTTCTTTTGCGAGTATCTGGGGTTCATCAAATCGCAGGTAGTGGTTGGGTCCTTGTTCCACATGTTCACACACAGCAGACTTTGTTGAGCGTTTATGTTTTATATCAGTTATATGTTCTTTAAGTCGGATACCTATGCTTCTCTTGGTTTGTCCAATATATGAGAGCCCACAGTCACAGTCTATTTTGTAGACACCGGCCTGACTGGGCTTCATTAGCTTTATGACAGGGTCCCACCTGTCATAAAGCTAATGAAGCCCAAGAAGACCAAAGTCATCAGAAGACCTGAGGACACTGTGAGCTCATTCTGCGTAAATAGTAACACCAATAGTTGAAAAATGTTCGGGTACTTTGAGATAACTTATACATTCAAGAAATTAAGACTAAAATCGCCTCAGTCTGCCGTGAACATGAATCCTGTAAAGAATTTGAAACGTCGGCTAGTAATAGAAATGTAGTTTCTAGATCATTCGGTTTAAGTATAATAACTGTGAAACCAATATAACGCGATAAAATCCGTAAACTGTAGTTTAATTTCAGTATGTAAAGATTTGTATTTCGGCGGCAAGGTAAATACAGGAAATTGTTTTTAAATCGATTTCAGTCCTGTTGTCACTAATATTTTTTGGTTTGGTACTTTCAAATGAATACAAGTAACATTTAGAATTACGAAATAATTTTTAATTGTTGACATTTACCTGTTCTCGTTTGAGCAATAGTTTAAACTGATTTAAAATAATTCGTGAACTACGACATCGCCAAATCAATACCCAAGTCCTGCCTATCAAACGTAAAGAAAAGTGGTTACACATTACACGTATGGCCTCAAGAATCAGTAACGTATTTATGTAAGTTGGCATACGGTAATTTATCTAATTCTGTTAGTAATCAGGGAGGTAAGCAGGATTCTACGTTATCTTTGGTAACGAGCTCAGAGACCGGACAGAACCGCGGGCGGCTATTATAACAATCTGGTGCCTTTCCTCGTAATTAGACCCTCTGAGCATTTTTTTTATAAAGCTACTTCAATATTTTAAAACTGATAATATTTTAAAACTGATCTTTATTTCCGTGAAATGGAGGATAGTGTTTCTTCAAGGTAGATTGTGTAGCCATTATCGTAGTATCTTAATATAGTATGTCCAATCGTCATCATCATCAGTCGGCTATAGTCCACTGCTTGATATAGGGCTCCCAAATAGCACACGTTCATCCTATGGGTGTCGTAAGAGCCGACAGAGGGACCATACTATGCAGAGACCAGCACTGTAAGAGAAGGAAAACTTGATACAAACCCTATACCAACCCGTTTGGCCAGCGTGGTATAGTAGCCCAATTCCTCCTTTCAAAGGAAAGGCCTAGGCCAGCAGTGGGCTGTTAAAGGCTGATGATGAATAGCACACTTCTGAGTCCGATTTTATGGTTTTAGAAAGAAAAGAAGAAAGAAAATACGTTTATTGTTGCAGTATGAATCAAGTTTACAAAAGTTATATAAAATACATATTATGGTAAATATCTTAAAACTAATATATATACATATTATAATCTACCTTTATATAATAAAAAAGACTAACTGCAACAACAAGGCCCCACTCAGCTTAATGCAGTACAGTGACTTATGCCACTAGACTGCGCTGATTTTCAGTGAAGACCTTTCAGCTGATCCACGGATAACAAGCCAACAATACATTAAATATGTATACCCGGGTAACATGAATGGAAGTGGTAAAAAAAAACACAATAAACTTAACTAAACTCCTATAACTATACTAGCCACTGCGTCATGCGAGATAGGGCCGCGATAATAACAAAACTGATTTGTTGATAAACAAATGTTCCACAATAAAAAAAAGTATATTTATATACCATTATTGGCATTTCTATAGGAATATACAGGTCCGTATAGTCGCACTGTGTCTGGTTATATTATTATAAAAAAAGAAGCATTGTAAGTAGACGAATATCACATAAGCAATATAATATCTTAATATTATGTCTTAATATTATATCTTTATTTATCTTTATTATCCGAATATTATATCTTATAGATTCCACTGTAGAATTTGTAGCATGTAGCAAACTAGATGTTGAAACCTGATAAACATACATATTAACAAGAAGGCAGGTAACATAATAAAAATAATGAATAAATGATAGTACGACTTCTGGGCCGTGCTGCCACAGCTGCTGAGAAGGTCAGTTAGAAATTGTTTAAATGTAAAAGAGGTTTTGATTGTCTATTTGATCTTGTAATAGTAATCTAGTAATAGTTTTCATGTTCAGCCAGCTACTAGTATGTACTTATGTTTGCATAATATTCATTTTTATTATAAAATTTAGCTCAAGAGTATGTAGCAGGTGCGCATGATAATAAAAATACATTTTAATTTTCTATGCCAAACTGTTCGTCTATATCGAATTTAATTTTTTAACTTAGAGGTTAATCTGTAAATATCGAGTACTAAGTGTAATTATAGACATTCAATCTCTAAGTAAGTTCTGATATTAGAGCTTCTAAACAATGACAATTGTATTAAATAAGCTTGTTAGAAATATTGTAAATTGGAAGTCTGCATCAAATATTTTGCTCATACATCTCGACAAAAAACAACAAATATGGGTGTTAATATGCATTTGCAAAATATTTTCAAGGGCGAATATACTACTAAAACTGAATACAAATCCATGAAAAAATTAGACACTAAAATTAGAAAAAAAATCGTAATCATGCATTTTAAAAATCAGCTCAGGGTATTGACCACCGCCCTCGCTCAGGTGATCGCCGCGAGCTAGCATTGCAGTGACTTACTACATATAAGCACACGTACCTACGTGCAGTCTTATTTTGCACCTTTTAACAGTTTATTCTGATTTACTATCGATGTAAATTTTAATGAAAATAGGGTCTTATATTATCGCACACTGTTTGAAATACTTTAGATGAATGAAAATAATGTCAAAATGAAGCAATCCAAAATCACATAATTCCTACGGTTTGATTTCACGCATGAAACGTATGTCCCACTTAACTTATTTACTTACAGAATTCACATGCGTTGGAAAACTGGTTGCGATGAAGAAGTTACTGGATTCTTCGTTACCATGGAATAATAAACGCTAGAGATTTCCTGGAAAGACGCGCAAAAGGTTGCTGGCGCAAATTGGAAAATGAAGATAGTTTTTAATTTGCAGTCAATAGTATTTTACTTTGGTTTAGGTTTGCAATGTGGTGTCCGGCGGAGTAGAATAGCCCTCCCTCTCTCCTACCGAGGTGTCGTAAAAGGCGACTTAGTTATTTCGACGGACGCATTATCATCAAAATAAAATAAATATTTACGTCTTTAACCATAGAGAAGGAAAACTTGAAACAAACCCGGCAGTCTGCCCCGCCGCTAGGGACTGACTGTTAAACTCCAAAGAAAACATACAGTCAAATTATAACCGACGTGATCATGGCTGTAGGTAATATTACTGTAAGTGTACCCCAGGGGGGCGGCGGAGCCGGAGAATCCCCTCCTCGTCTGCAGGACGAGGCTGCTCCTCGTATTCTGGGTGGAGCAACCTTAAAGCTGTAGGCGGCGACGATATTCGCCATACGTCACGCCAAAACAATCTTAATCCTATGCGGAACTGTTTTCGTCGGGGCGGAAAGTGGGCAACGGAATGCCGATTTGCGACTTTAAGTGTTAGAGGAGGAATGAATGAGAAGATGGATGATGTTTGCGAAGTAATGAATGAAAGAAAACTAGATGTTTTGTGTGTAAATGAGACAAAGCGTAAGGGGAAAGACATGCCGACGCGCGGCCCGTTCACAGAGATATGGTCGGGGGTTACCGATGAAGAACATGGCAGTAAAGGCGTCGGTATAATTCTTTCAGAGCGAATAGCAGAATGCATGCGTGATTATGAGTGCGTAAGTCCGCGTCTTATCTGGGTCCGGATGAAAGTAGGCCTGACACCTCATTTTTTGGTAGGTGTATACGCTCCGGACTCTTCCTATCGTAAGACAGTAAGAGAGGAATTTTGGGCACAAATGAGAGAAGTCGTGTTATTGCGTAAGTGGAATGAACGTATTGTCATGCTTGGAGATTTTAATGCAAGGGTTGGAGTGAAGCGTGATGGGTATATAAGTGTACTAGGGACGTTTGGACATAAGAGTGTCAATGACAACGACGTGTACTTGTTAGATGTATGTATGGAGATGGATCTGTCTGTGATGAATACATGGTTCCAGCATAAAATGGTACATATGTACACGTGGTAAAAGAAGGAAGAAAATATTGTGTTAAGAAGCATGATAGACTTTGTGATAGTTGATGAAAGAATTAGAAGGAAATTAGTGAATAACAGAGCTTATCACGGACCTGATGTTGGCACAGACCACTATTTGGTTATCAGTAAAATTAGTGGTCTTTTCAAACGCTGGCTTCACCAAAATAAAGGTTTCACTACAGAATTAGAACGTATAAAAGTGGAAAGATTCAAAGATAAGGGTGTGAAAGATATGTACAAAAATCAATTGAGCGAAAGGATGGACAAAAGATGGAATCTTGTAAATAAGGAAATTGTGAGTGAGGTATGGTCGGTATTTAAAACCAACATTGTGAAATGTGCTGAAGAAGTATGCGGTATGAGTAAAAAAAAAGCAAGAAATGCGAGAAAGCTGAATGGTGCGATGATGAAACTAGAAGAATGGTTGAGGAAAAGAAAAAAGCATGGCTGGATATCCTAGCAATAGAGGCAACGAATAGAGCTAGTGGTGGTATGAATGAAGATAGTGTTAATGAAATTAAGGACAGATGGAAGGAAGAAGGAGAAGTATGATGAACAATTCGGTATAAGTTTCCGAGAGAATATAAAACTCTTTTGGAAACTCATGACAGAAGCGCGAGGTAAAAATATGAGTACATCGATGAAAGTGATTAGGAATGAAAGAAGTGAAGTCATGAGTGAAGAAATAAATATACTAGAGCACTGAAAGAATTATTTTGAGAGCTTATTTGAGAAAGATGTGTGTAATATTTTACACACATTTTCATTCTTCTTGCTCATCACACACATTTCTTCTTGCTCTATTGAGCAAGAAGAAACGATAGATAATTATGTTTGTAAGCCCGACTGATGAAATTGGAATGAATGAAATTCTGAAAGCGTTAAAAGGTATGAGATCAGGAAAGTCTGCTGGATGTGATAGAGTGACGACTGTTGAAGGCTGGCGACGGACTCATAGTTAACCTGCTGCATCGCCTTATTAATCTATGCTGGAAACAGGGCCAAGTTCCAGATGACTGGACGAAAGCAGTGCTTGTTCCAATTTATAAAGGCAAAGGTTTGCAGCAGGAATGTCAAAATTATCGCGGGTTCAGCCTTCTTTGTGTTGTTGGAAAAATGTATGCCAGAATTTTGATTGACAGAGTAGTAAATGTGACTAATGACAAGATATGGGATGTGCAAGCGGGATTTTGGAAGGGAAAAGGATGTATGGATCAAGTCTTTTCCTTGCGCTGCGTCATCGAAAAATGTCTGGCAAAAAACCAGAAGGTGTAATCCATGTATGGGGTTGACAACTTTATAATAAGGGCTCTGAAATCCCTGTATAGGGGTTCTAGAGCCTGTGTCCGAATCAATGGTGCATATACGGACTGGTTTGACATCTCCCAAGGTGTCAGACAAGGATGTGTGCAGCCTCGCCCTGGTTGTTCAACGTATTCATGGATAGCTGCATGAATGATATGAGAGAAACTGAATGCGGAATCGATATGGTAGGAGTGCGTGTTAAGTGCCTCTTATATGCCGATGATCAAGTCATTCTTGCATCATCGGCGAATGAGTTGCAAGAAATGATGGACTGCATGAACAAGAGCTTTAAAGCGCAAGGTATGAAAGTTAATGCACGATAGACGAAAGTGATGGTGTTTGAAAAAGATGAAAGTGTGACTGAGTGTAATATTACGATTGGAGGTGAAATTGTAGAGCAAGTAAAGGAATTTGTATATTTGGGTAGCATATTTACAAGGGGCGGAAGATGTGAGGGAGACATTGAAAGGAGAGTGACTGCGGGAAATCGTGTAAATAGAACACTGTGGGTGTTTATGAACGGTCAGATGGTGCCAAAAGAGGCGCGATTGGTGGCTCACAAATTCACAATGGAGTGCTTGTCCCAACATTGATGTATGGAAGTGAGAGCTGGCTATGGCAGAAAAAGCATGAAAGTAGAATTAACGCAGTTGAGATGCGATCACTGCGTAGTATGTGTGGGGTAAGACTGATTGATAGAATTCCGAATGCAACTATACGGAAGAGCAGTGGACTGAAAGATGAGGTGGTGACAAGGATTGAGAAAGGAATGCTTAGGTGGTTTGGACACGTGGAGTTAATGAGTGAAGAAAGAATGACGAGTCAGATATATAAGGCAAATGTGTGTGGGCAAGTCAGTTGCGGCAGACTTCGGCGGACATTTGTCGACCAAATTGGAGACATCTTAAGAAACGGAAATGTCCGAAGTACCCGAAACCGGCGAGCATATATGAAAAGAGTAATGAGTGTAGGGGAAGCGCGTGAGGTTTGTAAGGATAGGCGCAAGTGGCGTTCTGTTGTCTCTGTCTACTCCAACGGGAAAAAGGCGTAAGTATAAGAAAAAGCACTTTAGGTTAACACGGGGAAACTAATATGTTTAAATGATAAAAAGGCTTATTTTTTTATATTTGATAAACTTATATAATTTCACCTTTGTCCGCATGTAAAGCTGGGGGAAAAGCTGTTATAATTTAGTTTCAATCAGTGACAGATTATTTAAGGGTACTGATTTCTTGTAACGGTTGCTATGGCAATGCAAATTTATGAATCAAAATGACAGCCGGGTCCGCCAGTTAAACGAACCTTGAGTGACGGACAGTGTAGCTTTTTGTGGACAGTACCGAGACAATGTTAAATGAGCTAAGCCTCGTGAATCGACTATTCGGGCATAGACATTGCTCTTGCGATTCAGTAGATAGTATTGGAAGAACCGCGACCTCCTACGTTTGTGCCAGACAGTAACGTAGTAAATTATATTCTCAGCCGACCTATCTGTTGCAGCATTCATTGACCGTAAAACCTTTTTATTTTTCGTCTTCCTTCGGTCCCTTGAATCCGATTCAGCTTTCCAAAGCACATAAAATTCAAAGTTGCTCTGTTAGAAAAAACACATTAGTTTGTGAGGAATTTTTATATTTTCGCTGATCTTGGGATTTGTGACAGTTGTTTTTGCTGATACGAGATTGATGACACACCGCCCGTTTGTGTGTACTTGCTATAAATGTGAGGAAAACTGCTTTTATGGCTTTTATCACAGTTTTTTTTATTACCTACATTTCAACATTTTAAACGCATTTATTCGAACGCAAGCTGTGTTTAGAAACTTTGCCAATTTGTCGCATGTAGGTACCCAAACTGATCATTCACGTACCTTGAGAAAATCATCATCATGACATTCGTCTATGTCATGATGCTTACAAGCCCTTAACATATTATTATTACTTTTATTCGATTAAAAATTCAAGCCGTGTGGTTGACGGCATAGAATACAAGTGTCACCACCCCCTATCTTCCCGTGGTTGTCGTAAGAGGCGACTAAGGGATAACACGATGCAAATACCATCTTTGCGTAGAGACGGAAAACTCGACATCAAACCCTATACGACTACCTCGTTGGTCTCGCGGCATAAATGTGCGTGTGGGATCGGGAGGTCCCGGTCGGGCAGTGTTATTGGGTTTTTCTGTCACGAAATTCTCAGTAGCAGAACGGAGTCTGGAAATGTTCCCGATACGGCAATAGGCTCGCCCCTTATTACGTGGGACTAAAGTATCTGGCGAAAAGTGGGTGTAGAAATACACCTCTGCCTACCCCTTCGGGGATAAAAGGCGTGACGATATGTATGTATGTTATTCAATAAAAAAAGCGATCCTATTTCGAACAGTGAAAAAAGGCTTATGAACAACCCAAATAACAACTTTTGCACGTCCTTTTCCAGATTGTATGGTCTGATAGAGGCACTTCTAAAAAGTGCGCGTGGTTCCGCCCGTGTGAATAAACCTGAACCGGAATCATACTATCTAATATTGAAAACTGTATAAAATCCGTTTGGTATTTTTTTCAATTTAACGCGTTAATACTGTATGTCTGTACGTGCGGGGGAATTCATTTTATAATATGAATAGGTTTTATTAATACTGAAACAAGTCCGATTCAAGATTCTATCTTGACAACTACGGGTATAAATTTTTAAACTAAATATCTATGTCGCGGGAGTAAATCTAAATGCATTCGGAATTATAAATTATAATATAGTTATAGTTTATACCAGTCTGCCGTGAGGATGATTAAATATTTATTGCTAATTCAAATTAATAAAATAATAAATTTAATTCCAAATTGTCTTGTCATTACTAATATTTATTAACACAATCACTAACAATTTTACTATGACCACTAATTTATAAATAATCTAGTTGATTGGTTCCTATCGTAATCGACTCTAATTAAGTATTTCTGTTATTATTCATTTTACATATATATTTACAAACAAAGTTAAGCTATCATAATTATAAAGTAATTATGTGCAATTTTTTGATGCGCGAGCGAGCTTCAGGATTCACAATAGTTTGCTTCCATTAGATGTCGCCATTGCGTTTTCCCATTCTACGATATATGACACTAATTGTATTTTGCTACTATAAAAATAATCCTTAAATTCTGTTTGCTAGCGAATGTATCAAACAGCTACAACGATTTGGAGTCCCAGAAAACAGTCGTTTTCTATCACCGGATAAAAGTAATTGGAAAATAAACCCTAAAGTTATATTCTTCTATTCTCATAAATGTAAACAACAGGTATTTTTATTTCTACTGTTCTTTTTTATATGAGAACTTCTTTATCCAATAGCAACATGCCTAGCGGATATTATCCGGTCCCGCGCCCGTTAGCATAACGAGTTCAAAATTTTAAAATCAAACTGTTTAACGTTTACCAAAGGTAGCCCGAAATACGAATCAAGTCAGAACAGCCCATTCAAATAAAATTGATTTATATATAATACTCTTTTTCTGGAGTAAGGATATCTTGCTTGATAAACCGAATTTGAACAGTCAGGAAAATAAAAAGAGTAATATTTGAAGTCTTGATTATAAATAAGATGACCTATGTAGGCGTCCAAAAAGTCACACAAACAAGAAGTATTTATAGTTGGAATATGTTATCTACGAGATTGAGACAAGTTCAATAGACTTGTTTGATGTTTACCTTTCGCAAAAGTGTAAAATAATAGAAAACTAAGTTTCACAATGAAGTTGCAACTTTAGGCAGTCGTGTCTTTGCTGCTTTGAGCTACCTGGCCGCCTTTACTGAACTGAAATAATAGCAAAGTGGAGAGAAAATTATACTGTCACGTAGAGTTATGATAATTACAGTATGACGTCATTTTCTATATTATACCAAAGCTGCCTGGTAATTATTACATTTCGTGCACTATACGGTCAGCCAAGAATATGGTGTCTAAGTTGTAACAAAAATCTCAGTGTAATCAAATAAATGTTAGGTTGCTGTAAGAACTCCCCCCGTGGGATCACCACCTTGTCGTGGTGGGGGCTCAGTAACCGTGGATTGGACACCCGCGGTGAAGCTAAAAGAGATCCCGGGAGTGGACGCTCCGCGTGGGCTTAGAGGGACCTGCGCAGGATGCGTCCAACGGTGCGGGTGACAGTTCTGTCTGTCCCTCGCAGTCGGGCAAGGTCGCTGGGGGAGAGGCGTGTCGGGGTTGCGTTGCCGCGCGCTATATCTCCCGCGACCAAATGGGGTCGCACCATTCGATGCGTCGCGGTGGGGCCGCAGAGGAAGAGGAGATGCGGTGTTGCGTTGCCGTCCGCCCTATTCTCTGCGACCACTGGATGTTTTGGCGGTGGAGCCCAACACCTTAATCCGCCGCCAAGGGGGTTTTGTTCGGGGACCGCCTGACCATCTTGCGGGCCAATACCCGTCGGGGGGTAGCGACAAATGCTTCGGCGATACCCTACCCTCCGACATACGGGTACATGAGAAAGTAAAAAAAAGTAAAAAAAAGGTTGCTTTAAGAACTGCAAATATTTCATATTAACCTTTTTGTTTAACGCCAATAAACTTGTCCGTAGACAACTTTTTTGCCGACTGTATTTACTTTATTTTATGCTAATGAAGCCAATGTGATTGACAATTCGCGCGTAAAGTTCATATGGAAATCATAATTTTTAGATCCGAACTAGGAATCCCTATTTCTCGGATATTGCGAGGGGTATGATGGCTGGCCCATACATCATACCTATTTGTGAACGGGCGCTACTTGCAGGGACTAGCCTATGTTGGTTTTACAGGCTTGTATTTAATTCTTGCTATCTGATGAATGTATTTCCACTTTAGCTTTGAATATTTTCGCAAATTGTTTCCTGTTCTATAAAATTTTCTTTCTGGAGACTAAATTAATAGCAATTATGAAGTCAAAGTAATTGCCAGAGTATGATCTCAGGATAACATAGTCAAGTGACCAAGAAGGTGTAACAGACGCATTTCCTAACAAAAAAATTCGGGCAAGTGCGAGTGACTCGCGCACCGAGGGTTCCGTACGCATTTTACCTTATTTGAGGTTGAATTACACTAGTCCTCTAAATCTGTATGAGCGCCCACACAACTTAACTATCTTAAATGGAGTCTACTATGTATGTATGTGGACAGTCTTAAATATTCCACTTTATTTATTTTTATGAAATTGAAATAAAATACAAAACAAAAAGCTATAAGATTTATTGACTCTAAATATATCAATAGATATTGAGTAGGTATATTGAAATAAATTCAACTGACGTACCTACGTCAGTTGAATTTATTTGACATTTTTTAGACAACGTGTGCAGGCGGCAC
Source organism: Euclidia mi (assembly GCA_944739405.2). NCBI lineage: Eukaryota > Metazoa > Arthropoda > Insecta > Lepidoptera > Erebidae > Euclidia > Euclidia mi. The sequence goes on from OX123189.2 coordinate 19,173,573, forward strand.
ACAAAATAAATCCTGTATCGCGACGAACTATACTTTCAATCAATTGGATTCAAAGGACATCATCACCCTCCATCGTTATCCCAGTTAGAACTCAGGATCGGCTTTTAGTCTAACCGGATTTGACTGCATATTAACTTTTCCACAAAGCGACTGCCTGTCTGACCTCCATCGCCATTTTATTCCATGGTTAAGACTCAGTTTTTAGGTACTGACTCCGTATAACGACTCTCAAAGAGCTTCATAACAGCCAGGTCCGACGGCTTGCGCTCTCCGTGGCATGGGGCAAGCGATAATTTACAATTCAATACGCACGAAAAGTCATTGGTGCGCAGGGTGGATTTGAGCCCGAAACCCTCACATGGCAGTCTGGTGGTATCTCCACCAGGCTATCGACACAAAGATGGCAACAAGCTTCAAAATGCCGATTTCTGTATCATACGAATGTCGCGTGTCGCCGTGTGGGGATCGATTTATTAACATTTGGTGTAATGTTAAGCGATGAGGCGGCTGTTTAGACTTATGCGCCACTGATAGTTTATTTTATTTTTTATGCTATCATTCTTATCGTAGGATTAAAATATATTTTTGCAGTATTTACATATTAAATAATTCTATTGATAACGACGAGTAATTAAATTGGTCATCATCATCAGCCTTTAACAGTCCACTGCTGGACTAGGCCTCTCCTTTGAGAGGAGGAATTGGCCTACTATACCACGCTGGCCAAGCGGGTTGGTATAGGGTTTGTATCAAGTTTTCCTTCTCTTACAGTGCTGTTCTCTGCATAATATGCTCCCTCTGTCGGCTCTTACGACACCCATGGGAAGATATGGGGTGATGACAATCCGTATTCTTAATCCGTCACCACACGGACACAATACTTTAATAGTAGCCGAGTGAATATACCAACAGACTGCCATGCAGAGGGTATCAGGTTCGAATCCACGGCGCGCACCAATGACTTTTCGGAGTTATGTGCGTATTGAATTGTTAATTATCGCTTGTCCCGTGCCTCGGAGAGCACGTTAAGCCGTCGGTCCCGGTTGTCATGAAGATCTTTGACAGTCGTTACAGGGCGTCAGTACCTTCTAAATAAACTGACACTAGTCTAAACCATGGAATATCGCTATCCCTTCGGGTTGCGGAGGTCAGACAGGCAGTCGCTTCGTGGAAAAGCTAATATTCAGCCAAATCCGGTTAGACTAGAAAGCGGACCCCAGACTGAAACTGGGATGACGCTAAGAGAAAGAAGAATGTACCAAACACCTATGTATAATATGTATGTATTTACAAAAAAGGTATATTATGTATGTTTATCCATTGTCTAGTACTCATAGTACACAAATAGTGTTGGGGAACGAGGGGCTTGTTGTAACAATTTTCATGAAAACTAATTTTTCTTGATATCTATTGGTTAAATTTTTACTAAATAAAGATGGATAGATGCTGTAAGTCTTTCTCTACGAAATCAAGTAAAAATAATACCAAAACTATTGTTAATTATTTGACAATTAATTATTTTCTAGAAGAAGTGGGGTGTTAAAACCTACCTCGTGCTTGGGACAAGTTGTAAGATTGTCAAATAAAAGTATATATTTAATAAAAAGTTTTTATTCGACCAGGTCATTTTGTTCATTATTTTTACTTTTAATATCAGTGGGTTGCCATAACATTTTACTTAATCTCAGTGTAAGAATGGTATTGTTACAACTTGCCCCGGTCGTCTACCGGGGCAAGTAGTAACGGCAAAATAAAACGACAATAATTAAATACGTCTAATCATTTACAGTCTTATTTCTTCTTCTACATTAAATCTCAAACTGTCCGGCAACGCGTCTGTCTCGAATTTCCAGCTGTTTATTGATAGCTTCGTAACCGCGGTTTTTCTCTTAGGAACTTAAAATTAGAAGATCTTTCCGACTTTATGTTGCTTCAACTCGCTTTAAAAAAGTTTGACACTGATACAATTCGCGCATTCGAGATGACGGAACGCAATAATAAAATACATACACTAGATAGCTTTATTGCGTTCATCAAAGATCAGTGTCGAATATTTCATAATACGCAGTCTGGTTCACCTGGCCCGTCTAACACTAACAGCAACAAACAAAGGTTGAATAAATCGCGAAATAGTAATAATAACTCGGTCCCTAATCCGCAATCTTACGTAACATGCTCGGAATCTAATAGTAATAATTCACAGAAGTGTCTGTGCAGTAGTGTATAGTGCACGACCATTTATATAAGTGTCCCGCCTTCGATAATTTGAATGCAACCGCTCGTTTTAAATGCGTAAAAGATAACAAAGCTTGCATTAATTGCTTAAGCATAAAACATAAAACAAGTAATTGTTCTAGTAAGACAAAGTGCCGCTTATGCAATAAAAAACATCATTCATTGCTTCACTTCGATAAAGGTAACAAGTTGTCAAGCGAAGCCGCTAACCTTGACACACTTACCTCACAGGTGCAGGCCACGGTGACTTCCCCCTCCACACCTCAGAATGAGATATCGTTGTGTACGACATCCATTGCGCGGGCGGCACGCACGCGTGGACGGCCTTTGCGCGCTTGTAGTGATCAGAGCAGTGCTAGGCCGCCATGTAAGGCGTCTAAGACTGTTCTGTTAGCGACAGCGCAAGTTATCATATATGATGTTAATGGGTCGCCGCACATGGTACGTTGTCTGCTCGATAGCGCATCTCAGACCAATTTAATAACGTTAGAATTGTTCAAACGCCTCGGATTATGGAATAACTTTAAAAATACGAACTCAATAATCCGAGGGATAGGCGGATCAGAAAAACATTGCAAGGGTTCCGTAGATATTAAAATACATTCGCGTTTTGATAGGGACATTAATTTTAACATTTCTTCGCTTATCGTGGAGCGTATTACGGACACATTGCCAAACGCTAATGTGGACGTATCGCTTCTCACACATCTCCAGACATTGCCGCTAGCAGACGCGGAGTTTGCGAATCCGGCAGACATTGATGTTTTGATCGGAGCCGCAATATTCCCGCACTTGCTACTAACTAAAGTGGTACGTAGTGAGCAAAATAACTTACCGCCCGCTATTGAGACGTTATTTGGGTATGTGATTATGGGTACCGTACCTACATTACATACTTCTCAATAGTTACGTCTTGCTGTTGTTCTGTTCTTCAAGAAAACAATATTGACTCTCTTCTCAAGCGATTTTGGGAGCTGGAAGAGGTTACCGCACCGCCCTCGATGAGCCGTAAAGATCTCGAGTGTGAAGAACATTTCCGCGCTACCACTGTTCGTGACGACAGTGGCAGATACGTTGTGGCGTTGCCATTCTGTGGTGACCCTTATTCGTTAGGCGACTCGTACGCTGCTGCGCTCAGACGTTTACATTGTTTGGAACGTAAACTTGATGCATCACTTAAGTTACGCAGCGCCTATAATGACGTCATTCATGACTACATAGATAAAGGTTTTTTGAGTGTAGTTGTAAACAACGAGGGCAACTCTCTGCCCTCATATTATATCCCGCATCACGGCGTAGTTCGCGAAGATAAAACCTCTACTAAACTTCGTGTGGTTTTAGATGCTAGTTGTAAGACTACATCGGGTCAGTCGATTAATGACATTTTGCATGCCGGCCCCAATCTACAGGGTGATTTATTTAACATCATAATAAAGTTTCGTCTTTTCCAAATCGCTCTGTCAGCTGATTGCCGCCAAATGTTCCTCAATATCGGCGTTTGCGAGTCTGACCGTAGATTTCAACGGATTTTTTATCGTTTTAACAATAAGGAACCTTTATCTGTGTATCAGTTCAATCGTGTTTGTTTTGGACTCAAGTCTAGCCCATATCACGCGTTACGAGTTGTTCGCCAGTTGATCGCTGATGAAGGCGATCACTTTCCCGCCGCAGCGGCTGTTGCCACTTCCGCTTTGTACATGAATGACATTGCCTGTAGTGTCATATCCGCTCCGCTAGCAATTTCGCTTTGTGAAGAGCTTATTCAGCTTTTCAAGCGAGGCCAGTTTGATCTTGTCAAATGGACAAGCAACTCTAAGGAGGATCTCGCACGCATACCAGATTCTCATAAGGCTTCTCCAGACATTGAGTTCGAGAAGTCTGTACCGCATAAGGTTCTCGGTTTACGCTGGGACAAATCCTGCGATAGTTTTCGGTTTGACGTCTCACCACCGGATGATAAGTGCATCAAACGCACTATGCTGTCCACAGTGGCTCGACTATGGGACATAATGGGTTTTGTGGCTCCCACAATTTTGTACGCCAAGCTCTTGATCAAAGAGCTTTGGCTATCAAAGTGTGAGTGGGATGAAACACCCCCTGACCATATTGTCGCCGCTTGGGGCCAGTTTTGTATTGAGCTTACCGCGCTCAATCAAGTTACTATTCCGCATCATCTTGGGTTGGTAGATGGATGTACCATCAACTTAATAGGTTTCGCTGACGCCAGCGAGCGTGCTTACGGCGGAATCTTATATCTGCAAGTCCGCATTGGTTCTAACTACTCGGTGCAGTTAGTTTGTGCCAAGTCTAAGGTCTCGCCTGTTAAAACCATTTCAGTTGCGAGACTGGAGTTGTGCGCGGCCCTTCTGCTGTCTCAGTTGCTCCGCAAGGTTCAAGACACAGTTTTGCCCCATTACCCCATTAATAAATTATACGCATTTTCCGACTCCAAAGTAGTGCTCGCTTGGATTCATTCTTCTCCTCATCGCTGGCAGACTTTTGTCGCCAACCGCGTTAGTAAATTGATTGAACTTGTTCCTGCTACTTGTTCCAATCACGTCGCTGTTATTGCGAACCCCGCAGATTGCTTGTCTCGTGGTGTCACTCCACTTTATCTTCTGCATCATCCATTGTGGCGTCGTGGACCTTCTTGGATCTCCCATGATCCGTCAGAATGGCCCATGCAACCCTTTGACCACAGTGCAGAAGACGAAGATGTACCCGAACGGAAGTCTGTTTCTTATCCCGTGATTGCTGAGGTTGCGGAGTCTCCCATCTATGCACTCGCACTACGCATGTCATCGTGGTCTAAGTTACTCCGCGCCATCGTTTATGTCTATAGGTTTCTTAGGCACCTACCTAATGAGACTTTTGTATCAAGTACTGATATCAAATTCGCAGAATGTAAGTTACTACGAGCTGTACAAGCTGTTCATTTTAGTAACGACATTCAAAATTTAAAAGACAATGTACCTTGTTCTCCCGCTATCATTAGACTCAAGCCGTTTCTCGATGAACACGGTGTCATACGCGTTGGGGGTCGTCTGTCAAATTCGGATGAACCTTATAACTACAAACATCCTTGTATTCTGCCGCGACATGATCATGTTGTCGACCTTCTTGTTGATTTTTATCACAAGAAGCACCTCCATGCCGGTCCGGAGTTGCTTATGTCCTTACTTAGGCATAAGTATTGGATTTTAGCCGCTCGACGAATAATTCGTCACAGAATACATAAATGTAACGTCTGTTTCAAATTTCGTCCGCGTCCGACTTTCCCTCCCATGGCCGATCTCCCTAGCCAGCGCGTCAACCAGGTTGCTAAAGCGTTTACACACACCGGTTGTGATTACGCATGACCACTGCAGTATACGCCAGTGCGTGGTCGAGGTGTTAAAAGGCGTAAAGCCTGGCTATGTATTTTTACATGCTTAACGACGCGCGCTACGCATATTGACGTTGCGACAGATTTAAGCACGGTGTCATTCCTGGCAGCCCTTAAACGATTTCTCTCACGGCGCGGCCCTATACAGTGTTTGTACACGGATAGCGGCACTTGTTTTGTGGGCGCAAGCTCTTATTTTCGCGACCTTTATAAGTTTCTCAGGGAAGAATATCGTACTCGTCTTCAGGAAGAACTTTTCATAAATCATATTGACTGGAAGTTTATTCCACCAGCATCACCGCATTTCGGTGGATGTTGGGAAAGCATGGTCAAAGTAATTAAAACGCATCTCTTCAAGGTTATAGGTCAACAGATCCTCTCTTACGAAGAGCTTTTAACTGTCCTTGCACAAGTCGAGGCACTGATCAACTCGCGTCCGCTCACGGCATTGAGTAGTGACCCTGCAGAACCATCCGCGTTAAGCCCTGCACATTTTCTGAACTCAGTGCCATTATCGTCATTTCCGGCTCCTGAAGCAGACTCTTCAAGCTTGATCCAGAGACATACTCTGCTGGATAAACTCGTGCAGTCGTTCTGGCGGCGCTGGCGTGCGGAATATCTACACCAGCTTCAGGCTAGATCCAAGTGGAATAGTCCTGCATCCCCTATACAGGAGGGTACGTTGGTCGTCATAATACATGATAATGCTCCGCCGCTTTCATGGCCGTTAGCCATCGTAGAGAAATTGCATACTTCCAAGGACGGTACAACTCGCGTTGTTACCGTGAAAACCGCCTAAAGGGAGTTACGTGCGCCCTGTTGTACGTCTCTGTCCGCTTCCAACTCAGTGAGATCTAGCCTGAAGTTGGACCTACCTCTTAGTTTAAGTATTTAGTTAGTAGTTTTCACTATTATTGCGTTTGCAGTTTTCGCTAAAGTTAATTTAGATCAATTTTATTGTCATATCGCTGTCTTAGCCTATTGATGGGTTATGCGGTAGTACACCCAATATAGCTAAGTTCAATTCCATTTTTTTTAAAGGCAACCCTTTAGGGCCGGGGGGATATGGTAGTGCCATCTACCTTCCTATCTATAACTAATCGCATCAACGTCAATCGTTCCATGCTGTTCTAGTGCGAGAGATACCATATTTTCCGTCCCTGTCTCCCATTCCTGAAGGAGGGGCACGCCTTCCACAGATTGGTCGCCGCGAAACGTCGACGCGAGAGACAGTCCAGAACTTTTGAGAACATTTGATTCGCAAAATACGCGTCCCCCATACCGTATCGCACCGCGCCTTTCCCGCTATAATTATTACCGCTTATAAACCGCTCGCAAGTGGAAGTGATTGGTGTAGTTAAGTGAATCAAGCAGCTTCCGCCCGAAACCACCAGGAGACTGACCTTCTGAGATGAAGAAGATTGCCGTATAAGGTAAGTGCCCTCCATTCTTGGAATATCCTATACCCACTCACAATCATCTCTCCCATTCCAATCCTACATCCTCTTCCTTTAGATACAGTCCATTTTTTCCAAATCGCCTAGAACCTACGGTATCGGTGTATCGCCGAACCACATATATTTTTATCCGTGATATTTCCGTATCCCGATGGGGCATGTAAACTAACCGAGAAATATTTACATTGTAATATTTAAAGGAAAACTAAAGCAAAATAGGTAACGCAAGGCGTCTGATCCACGCGAATTGTAAGTACAACCGCGTTTTAAACTTATATTTTGACTCAAGCAGTAGGTATAATATATGCACATAAGAGGTGACCAATTAATATTAAATAAGGAATTTTATACAGTGATAAGTGCATTCGTAAGAAAAAACGCTATTCGTGGTGGCTCTCTCATATATGTTTGTAATAGTATTAAATGTAAAGAACGAAAGGACATAGCCGAACTTTCTATCGAGCGCACTGCTGAGATATCTTGTGTTGAACTTGAGCAACATGTCATAGTCTGTGTATACCGACCACTTCAAAATGACTTTAGCCAATTTGAAAGCATCGTGGAGGATGTCTTAAAATACTTAAGTTCCAACAGGAAGTCAATAATCGTATGTGGTGATTTTAATGTTAACTTATTAGAACAATCACGAACTTGTACTAGATTAGTTAGTTTATTTATTTGAATGTTTTATTTTCTGAACCAACCAGATTTTTTTGCAATTGTTTGTACTTAAGTAAAGCTGTTTTGAGTGTCTTGACATCGGATCACTGTGGACAAAAGGTTGTAATTCCAACTAATACAACCCCTACAGTACAAAATATCACATGTAGGCCTATGACCTCTGCTCGCCTTAATCGCTTTAGTGATGATGTTGCTGCTAAGATCGCCAGCATTGACTTAACTCACGATGATCCTGATTAATTATATAAGTGGTTATTTGATGTTTTTAAAAATGAGTACAGTAAAATTTTTAAGCAGAAGACATTTGCCAAGAGCTCTAAAGTTAAATTTTGTGATTGGGAAACAGTAGGAATATACAAAAGTAGATCTAGGTTGTATGATCTGTATGGTATGAAACAATATAATTTTAACCCTTCATTTATTGAATATGTAAGAAATTACTCAAAAGTTGTTACGAGATCATGTACTTCAGCTAAGTGTATATTTATAAGTTATAAAATTAAAGAATCCAATAACAAAATAAAAACAACTTGGAACATTATGAACAGTGGGACTGGTCGAGCTAAGTTAGTAAATAATAGCTATGAATTAAAATGTAATGGAGAAATAGTTACAAAGAAAATTGATGTTACTCAGACTTTTAATAACTACTTCATAAACATACCAGTGAAAACAACCAACTGTTAAGACTCATGCCCAAGCAAAGCAGAGATATTAGTTAGGGGCAATGTGAATGAGTGTGATGTGCTGTTTAATTTTAAATAAATTGACACCAATGACATCGTCAAGACATTCAAGACGATCAATATTAAGAAATCTATTGACTTATGGGGTATTTCAGCTAAACTTATTCACCAAATCATTTTTAGCATAGCTCCATATTTAGCAGCAATATTTAATAGATGCGTGGATAAAGGGGTATTTCCTGATTTAATGAAACACAGCAAGGTGATACCATTATTCAAAAAGGGATCCAAGAGCAACCTTAGTAATTTTCGGCCAATTTCTATCTTGCCTGCTATTAGTTAAATTTTTGAAAAGATTATTTTGCATCAATTAGAGAGCCACTTTCTCACAAATAATTTATTGCACAGTGAGCAGTATGGCTTCACTAAGGGTCGCTCCACCGTTGATGTCGGTGTAACTCTATCAATACATATTTTTAACGCTTGGGAAAATTCGAAAGATGCCATTGGTGTTTTTTGCGACTTGTTAAAAGCTTTTGATTGTGTTCAACATGATACACTTTTACGTAAACTCAACCATTATGGTATTCGAGATAGCGCACTTAATCTTGTTGCCAGTTACCTTAGAGATAGAGTTCAGTATGTAGATGTTAGTGGAAGTAGGTTTCAGGGTTTGCCAGTGGGAATGGGCGTTCCTCAGGGCTTTATTCTTGGTCCGTTTCTTTTTTTAATATATATTAATGACTTGTCATACTTTGTTAAAAATCTATGTGATATTGTATCTTTTTGCTGACGATACTTCACTTATTTTTAAAGTTGATCGTAATACAAGTAATATTGACAGCGTAAATAATTCTCTTGCGCAAGTACTACATTGGTTCACGTCAAATAATTTGCTATTCAACTCTGGCAAAATAAAATGTGTCAAATTTGCCGAATGTCAAAAATGTTATTACTAATATAACTTTAAATCACGAAACAATTAACCTAGTTGATTCAACTGTATTTTTAGGTTTAACTTTAGATTGTAAGCTTCAGTGGGGCGCCCAAATATCCTGTCTGGCAGTCAAACTTAGTTCTGCAGCATTTGCAGTTAGGAAAGTTCGACAATTCACAGACGTAGATACTGCTAGACTAGTTTACTTTAGTTACTTTCACAGTGTAATGTCTTACGGGATACTGTAATGGGGTACGGCGGCCGATATTCAGACAATTTTTGTTATTCAAAAGAGGGCCATATGCGCAATATATAAGTTAGGTGCTACAGTTTTTTACAAGATAAATTTAAAGAAGTAGAAATATTTACAATTGCATCGCAGTATATATTTGCTAATTTAATGTACTTTAAGAAAAACTTAACTCTTTACCGTAAAAATAGTGACTTGCACAAAGTGAACACAAGGAATAAGCATAAACTAGTGGGCACTAATTACCATCTACATAAAGTTCATAACTCCTTTGCGGGACTCGGTAAACAATTCTTCAGCAAATTACCTCTGGAGAAAATGAATTTACCTCTGCACAAATTTAAAACCACTACTAAGAATTTTCTTTTAAAAAGGGCTTTATACACTAGTAAAGAATTTCTAGATGACAAGACATCATGGGTAAAGTTGCTATTTTAAATTAACTATTATTGTTATTTTTATGACTGTGTAATATACTCTCTTTCTTAATTAGTAACATGTTAAGTGGATGTGCCTTGTGAACACTGATGATGTTTGCAGGCTTTGTATATTTTTTATGATTTGTTGAATCTAATATATCAGTTTGTATCCCTGATCTAATCATTGTTCACTTGTCACCTTTAGTTTATTATATTATTATTAAGTATATTCTGAGGGATGGGAATCCCTCAGAATATACTTTATTATTATTTTTCTTTTTTCACATTCACACAACACCATTTAGTAGTACCCATAGAACTAAGCAGAGCTTGTACTATGGGTACTAGACAATGGATAAACATTCATATATACTTTTTTTTTGTAAATACATGTATATTATACATAGAAACACCCAGACCAAGACAAACATCCATGTTCACGCACACAAATGTTTGACTTGAGCGGGAATAGAACCCGCGACCTTCGACGTGTCAGTCGCTAACACTACCGCTGCGCCAACCGGTCGTCCAGTATTAAATCAATAGGTCCCAGAAAGTCTTCAGAGCGCCAATAAGAAATGAGCCTCTGTGTAAATATCTGAGCTCTTTGCTTAAGTGTTACATAAGCTTTTCACAAAATAGATTGTAAAAGAATACGTACCTTTTTTTGTTTTTGTTATACAAGGTGCAAAATCCCTTCGGATCTCCGACTCTTGGGGAAATGAGAGCCGGAGTATGTGGTGTTACAACTAAAAACCACCTCGACTTTCCCATGTACCCGTGTGTCGGAGGGTCGGGTATCGCCGAAGCATTCGTCGCAGCCCCCCTGGCGGGTATTGGCCCGCCAGATGATCAGGCGGGCCCCGAAAAAAACCCTCTAGGCGGCGGATGAGGGTGTTGTGCTCCACCGCCAAAACACCCAGCGGCCGCAGAGGATAGGGAGGATGGCAACGCAACACCGCATCTCCTCTTCCTCTGCGGCCTTACCGTGACGCAACAATGGTGCGCCCCCATTTGGTCGCGGTAGATAGGGCGCGCGGCAACGCAACACCGACACGCCTCTCCTCCCGCGACCGCACCCGACTGCGAGGGTCAGACAGAACTGACCCCGCATCCGCACTTTGGACGCATCCTACGCAGGCCTCACCCAAGCCCACGTGGAGCGTCCCCTCTTGGGATCCCACTTAGCTTCACCGTGGGTGTACCTCAAACCCACGGTAACTGAGCCCCCCACCACGACAAGGTGGAGATCCCACGGGGGGGAAGAATACATACCTATTAGTTACTTTTACGGTTTTATAAGTAATTTTATTGTTTTACTACTAATTAAATTATTTTAAAATTTGGAGCTATTTTTTATATTATCAAATCATTTAGGATCTTAAACACTCGTTGCGTATCCGAAAAATCACATCTATATAATATTTATAACCTCCATGTCATTGACACACATCGAGGATATTGTGGTGGTGGATGTATGTAAACCTATATTATTAAGTGAATCATATAATTAAAGTCAGTATTGTATCAGCAATAATCTTATTTCATTCAGGTCTAATCCAAATATCATACTATACAAATTATTATATTGTCATTAACTCACAGTACTGTCAGGGTACAGCAATTGACAAAGGCTTATTTATGCCATCTGATGTAAGCGATTATGTAAGCCACGCTTTTCTTACTCGATACTCCTCCAACTTTAAGATACTCTACTCAAAGTTATACCCGCTTATCAGAAATACAGAAATATTTTTCGCAACCCAAAATTACGTACGTACATAATCAGGATTCATGAAGTGCTGAAACGATTAAATTATATGAAGAAAATCTTCACAGGGGTTCTATTCCCGCTCAAGTCAAACCTTTATGGGCGTGAGCATGGATATGTATTTACAAACGAGAAAGTATATACTTTTTATTTATCCATTAAGAAGTACCCATATTACAAGTGCAGCTTAGTTTAGGACTAAATGGTTACATGTGAATGTGTTAGAATATTATATTATTATAGGAATATGGCTAAATAAAACAAGTAATCTAAATAAAATATTTATAATGCACACACTGCACTATAGTGAAGCAGACATAGAATGAATATTTAATTTTACTAAAAACGCTTCCATTAAATAGGTCAGATATTCAGTAAGCATGTGAAGAATGGATAAAATCCAATTATTCATTTCTGCGTCCTATTTGATCAAAATCTAAAAGCTAAAGGGCTAGATAATAATGCTATCCGGCGACCCGTCGTTATGAAAGCAATATTTCAAATTCAATGCGATGGAAAAACTGGAGAGTGAAAATTTTAGATGAACGTTCCAGATTTTTTGCCTAAACCTAAGCCACTTTCCTTTCACGAGGGCCTGTGTGGAAAGATAATTTAATGCTTACGTACATTGGCCTTTTGTAATTCAATGCTCATAGTCGCTGAATAAACGTAAGATACGCATTCTATAATATATTTTCTGTAAAACTCTTTTATCAACTTTATGCACTTGAACCTTGTTTAGTACGGTAAAGTTACCAAATCAAATGTCAGTATGTTGTTTTATGCAAATCCATATGTATTTCAAATACATTTTGACTTGTGGAAATAATTTTCAATTCAGTTTCGAAGGAAAATATTGAAAAAAAGAGAGTGTTCTGCTTCTTAAATAATGTAGATTTTAACAAAGTACCCAACTAGTAAAATGCTTGTATTTATTTTAACAGAAAATACCCACAAGCAGCGATAGCTGAGTGAAGAGACCCACAGACTGCTACGCTGGTCTCAGATTGCAATCCTCGGTTCGCAACAATGAATTTTCGAAGTTAAGTGCGTATGTACTTGTTAATTATCGCTTGCTAAAAGGTCTGAATGTCTGAGAGTTCTCTATAATGTTCTCGAAAGACATGTGAAGTCTGCCAACCCGCACGTGGCCAGCGTGGTTGACTATGGCCTTAACCTCTCATAGTGAAAAGAGGCCCGTGCCCAGCAGTGGGACAGTTCAAGGGGCTGATGATGATGATGACCCTCAGTCTACTGATGACCACATCCAAAAAATCCTTTCTTTTAATTCTCTTTCACTTTGTCTTATTTTTTCTTCGCAGTGACAACATTCTGAACATAATTATCCATCCATGGGCAACCTTTGCAACTTTGAATGGCGCAATTGCAATTATTATGAAACACATCACAACAGCTGCGATGTAATCAGAATGCAATCAATTGACGACCGCTTGGCGCAGCGGGAGTGTAATCGACTGCTACGCCGAAGGTCGCGGGTTTGATTCCCGCTCAAGTCAAACATTTGTGTGCGTGAAGATGGATGTTTGCCTTGGTCTGGGTGTTTCTATGTATAATATGTATGTATTTACAAAAAAAAAAGTATATAATATGTATGTTTATCCGTTTAAACTACCGACGTGATCATGGCTGTGGGAAATATTACAGTAAATTTACCCCAGGGGGGTACCGGCAGAGCCGGAGAATCCCCTCCTCATCCTGTATCTACAGGACGAGGTTGCTCCTCGTATTCTGGGGGGAGCAACCTTACAGCTGTAGGCGGCGACGATATTCGCCATACGTCACGCCGAAATAACCAAAACCTCAAGCGAAACTGTTCACGTCGGGGCGGAAAGTGGGCATCGGAATGTCGATTTGCGACGTTGAATGTAAGAGGAGGAATGAATGAGAAACTGCATGAAGTATACGAGTTAATGAGTGACAGAAATTTGGATGTATTGTGTGTAAATGAGACTAAACGTAAGGGGAAAGAAATACTGACGCACGGCCCTTTCACAGAAATATGGTCAGGAGTTACCAATGACGAACATGGTAGTAAGGGCGTCGGTATTATTCTTTCAAAGCGAATGGCAGAATGCATGCGAGGGTATGAATGCGTAAGTCCGCGCCTTATGTGGGTCCGGATGAAAGTAGGTCTGACACCTCTATTCCTGATAGGTGTATACGCTCCGGACTCTTCCTACAATAAGGCGGTAAGAGAGGAATTTTGGGAACAAATGAGAGAGGTTGTGTTATTGCGTAAGTGGAATGAACGTATAGTCATGCTTGGAAATTTTAATGCAAAGGTTGGAGTGAAGCGTGAGGGGTATGAAAAGGTACTTGGAACGTTTGGTGATAAGAGTGTGAATGACAATGGCTTGTACTTATTAGATGTATGTGTGGAGATGGGTCTGTCTGTGATGAATACGTGGTTTCAGCACAAGATGATACATATGTACACGTGGCGTAAGAACGATGGACATGTTACGTTAAGAAGCATGATAGATTTTGTGATAGTCGATGAAAGAATGAGAATGAAAATAGTAGACACTAGGGCTTATCGTGGACCGGATATTGGCACAGACCACTATTTGGTGATATCAAGAGTTGGTGGTATGTTTAAAAACTGGCGGCACAGAGCCAAAGAGTCGTATACAGGATTAGAACGCATAAAAGTGGAAAGATTGAAAGATCAGCATACGAAAGAGATGTATAAAAAGCAATTGAGCGAACGGCTGGATAAAAGCTGGAGTGATGTAAATAAGGAAAGTGTGAATGATGTATGGTTGGTATTTAAAACCAACGTAGTGAAAAGTGCTGAAGATGTATGCGGTGTGAGTAAAAGAAGAAGTAAGAAATGTGAGAAAGCAGACTGGTGGGATAGTGAAACTAGAAGTATGGTTGAGGAAAAGAAGAAAGCGTGGTTGGATATAATAGCAGTAGAAGCAACGAATCGAGCGAGCGGTGGTATGAATAAAGATATTGTTAAAGAAATGAAGGACAAGTATAGATGTGTGAAAGCTAAAGTAAAAGAATGTATAGAGAGGAGAGGAAGAAGAATGAGCAAAAGAAGAAATATGAGGGTCAATTTGGCTCAAGTTTTCGAGACAATATAAAACTGTTTTGGAAACTAGTCAAAGAAGCGCGGGGCAAAAATATAAATGGATCAATGAGAGTTATTAGGAAAGAAAAAGGTGAAGTTATGAATGAAGAAAAAATGATACTACAGTGCTGGAAGGACTATTTTGAGAGTTTATTTGAGAAAGATATGAGTGAAATAGAGCAAGAAGAGATGATAGATATACATGATGGCCCTAGTGATGAAATTGGAATGGATGAAATTATGAAAGCGCTAAATGGTATGAGGTCTGGCAAGTCTGCTGGGTGTGATAAGGTGACGATTGAAATGTTGAAGGCTGGCGATGGACTAATCTTAAACCTGCTGCATCGCCTTTTTAACCTGTGTTGAAAACAAGGCCAGGTCCCAGATGACTGGACGAAGGCAGTGCTTGTCCCAATTTATAAAGGGAAAGGTTCGCAGCAGGAATGTCGAAATTATCGCGGAATCAGCCTTCTTAGTGTTGTAGGAAAAATGTATGCCAGAATATTGATTGACAGGGTAGTAAATGTGACTAATGAGAAGATATGGGATGTGCAAGCGGGATTTCGGAAGGGAATGGGATGTACGGATCAGGTGTTTTCCTTACGCTGCGTAACCGAAAAGTGTCTGGCAAAAAACCAGAAGGTATATTGCGCGTTCATAGACCTGGAAAAGGCTTATGATAGAATGAATAGAAAGGAATTATGGAAGGTGCTATCTATGTATGGGGTGGACAATTTTATAATTAGGGCTCTGAAATCTCTGTATAGGGGTTCCAGAGCCTGTGTCCGGGTTAACGGTGCCTATACAAACTGGTTTGACATCTCTATAGGTGTCAGACAGGGGTGTGCAGCCTCGCCCTGGTTGTTCAACTTATTCATGGATAGCTGCATGAAAGATATGAGGGAAATGGAATGCGGGATCGATATGGCAGGATTGCGTGCTAAGTGCCTCTTGTACGCCGATGATCAAGTCATTCTGGCGTCGTCGGCGACTGAGTTACAACAAATGATAAACTGCATGGATGAGAGCTTTGAATCGAAAGGTATGAAATTGAATGCAAAAAAGACGAAAGTGATGGTGTTTTAGAAGGATGACAATGTGATTGAGTGTAATATTGCGATTGGAGAAGAAAACATTGAACAAGTGACAGAATTTGTATATTTGGGTAGCATGTTTACAAGAGATGGAAGATGTGAAGGAGATATTGAAAGGAGAGTGACTGCGGGAAACTGTGTAAATGGAGCGCTGCATGCCTTTATGAACGGCCAGAATGTGCCAAAACAGGCGCGACTGGCTGTTCATAATGGAGTGCTTGTGCCCACGTTGATGTACGGTAGTGAGTGTTGGGTGTGGCAGAAAAAGCATGAAAGCAGAATTAACGCAGTTGAGATGCGGTCACTGCGTAGTATGTGTGGGGTAAGACTGATTGATAGAATTCCAAATGCAGTAATACGAGAGCGATGTGGCCTGAAAGAAGATGTCGTGACAAGGATTGAGAAAGGAATGCTGAAATGGTTTGGGCACGTGGAGCAAATGAGTGAAGAAAGCATGACGCACCAAATATATGAGGCTAACGTGTATGGGCAAGCCGGTCGCGGCCGACCTCGTAGGACATAGCCGACCTGTCTATTTCGAATTTAAGTTTTTTTTGATTTTTTGCATTTCCTGAGAAGATTTACTGTAGTAACATATATATTTTTTTTCACCATCGGAAAGTAGAGATTTCAACGAATAGAAACCATACCAACTTTTTGAAAAAAGCTGATATTTTGACGGGTGAATTTTCGATTGAAAATTAGGGTGTTTTTTTATATTAATTCAAAAAAAGGTGAAAAAATAAATATTTTTAATCAAATAAATTACAGCGTATTTGGGACATAAAAAGGTAAGTTTTCACCAAATTTCGTTAAAAAAAAAATTTTTGTAAAAGATAAAAATAAAAAACCAAAAACTTGGTTTTTTGGATTTTTCACATAAATTTTGAGGTTATGTGAAAAAAGTGTAAATACAAAAGTTTTAGATCTTTTTATTACCTACAACTTTGCCATTTAACTTTTTTCCATAGGACCTGTAGTTTTGCCGAAAATCAAGATAAACCACTTTTTACCCTTAAAACCTCCCTCCCCCCCCACTTCCCGAACTCGGATCGACCGTAATTTATTTTTCCTTTCATTTTTGTCATATTCCTCTCCTTTTTTAATGGGTTTCATCCTACTATTATTTTTTTTCACTTTTTATTATTTTTCAAGGCTTCTACCCTGGTCTAATGGTGTGAATAAAATATACATTACTAAGGTAAACCTTCTCAGAAAATGCAAAGAAATGAAACAATCTCGAGACCGATCTTTTTTATCATAATGTACAATTTTGAGTGATTTATTATAAATTAACACTTTACCTACTCGAAAAATGTAAGATTCCATGCTACATTGATAAAAAAGAACTTGCAAATCGAAATATACAATTAAAATTAACAACCAAATAAGTTAATATTTAATAAGACATCTACAATATTTTGAGAAAGTTATAGAATCTTCTTTAAATTATAGCGTAGACTTCTATTTATTGCTATTTTAAAATAATGTATATACCTGAGTGAACCACAGAAAATTTTAGTCCATCATTAGTTATTTTATAGAGAAAAGGGGAAGGGCTTGGTGGATCTGGGCCTTACTGCCTGTTTTTTCGTATCAGCTGTAGAAACAGTTAGTCAGTATTCGAAATACAGAACAGTGAACAACATTATTCATAAAAATACATGTCAGGCTGGGCTCCACCTAGCGGCTAGGTGGGCTAGGTCCTAGCCCTTCCCCACTTCTCTATAAAATACTATGGCCTCAAATTATCTGTGGGTCACTTGGGTATATACATTATCTTAAAATAGCAATAAATAGGAGTCTACGCGATAATTTAAAGAAGATTCTATAACTTTCTAAAAAAAAAAAGTTTAAAACTATTCTTAACTTGTATACCTAAGGTGGGTGCCATGTGATGTACACTTGTATATAAAATAGGTGCGACCACGGCTCTGAGTTATTTTCTTGTTTCGACTTTTTTAGACCCCTTTGTTCGTAGTCGGGTTATAGTTTTAAACTTATTTTTTTATTTAATGCTTTTCCGTATTCCGATGGGTCATGTAAACTAACCGTCCGACATTTACATTGTCACATTTAAAGAAAGAGAAATAGGTAACTCAAAACGTCAAAACCACGCAAATTGTAAGTACAAAAGCGTTTTAAACTTATATGTTGACTCAAACAGTATACTATATGTACATATTTGTAATGTGCTCACCAATACCTTTCTTTTGATATCAAATACGTTATGATTATCTCAGTTAATTTTTTTTTGAGGTTGAAATCTGACGTATAAATTGTGTAATATAAAATTTTGATAAAATTTATATAGCCTATGTCATCCGGGCCATTATTATAAATCTATTGACACCCCATTTGGTAAAATCGGCTTAGGAGTTTAGGTGCTACGACGGAACATACAAACATATATACATAGACTGCCAAATACATTACCCTTCCTTTTGGCTTCGCCGTAGTCGGGTAAATATTGTAGATGTCTTATTAAATATTAACTTATTTGGTTGCTAATTTTAGTTGTATATATCAATTTTTAAGTTCTTATTTATCAATGTAGCATGGAATCTAACGTTTTTCGAGTAATTAAAGTGTTAATTTTAATAAATATCTCAAAATTGTACATTATGATTTAAAAAATCGGTCCCGAGGTTCTTTAATTTCTTTGCATTTTCTGAGAAAGTTTACCTAAGTAATGTATATTTTATTCACACCATCAGAAAGTAAAGATTACAACGAACAAAACGCCGAACCATTTAAAATAAAAAGCTGATATATTGACGTGAGAATTTTCAATTGAAAAATAGGGTTTTATTTCGATATCAAGTCAAAATAAGGCGTAAAAATAAATATTTTAAATTAAAAACATTAACTATGTATTTGGAACATAAAAAGGCAAGTTTTCACCAAATTTCTTGTAAAAGAAAAACTATTGTAAAAGTTAAAAATAAAAAACCAAAAACTTGGTTGTTTCAATTTTTCACATAAATTATGACGCTGTGTGAATAAAGTGTAAATACAAAAGTTGTAGATCTTTTTATTACCTACAACTTTGCGATTGACGTTTTTCCCGTAGAACTTGTAGTTTTGCTGGCAATCGAGATAAACCCTTTTTTACCCTTAACCCTAGGGTCACTAACCTTATTTTTTGACACTTATTAGTAACCTTCGTACTTTGGACTACGGTATTTAATAAAGGGGATAATGGGTTTTATTTGAATTAAAAATGCATATTTTGTATTTTTATTAAAAATTTATTATATTCTTCTTATTAATTTATAAATTTACATAAACCAAAACGGCATATTTATTAAAAAATCTGCCTTATAAATGAGATCGTAGGTTTTATGGCAGATTAACAATGATAACATTTTAAAAGAAAAATAATTTTCAAATATTAGAAATAACGAATGAAATAAAGTAATGAAACAAAAATTTTGGTAAAAATCTATCAAGTTTGATTTAATGCTCTGGGTGCAACTACTTTTAGTCATCCTTCGCTTTGCGGAGGAACACAAGGCTTATATTTTCCTATTTTAGGTAAAACATAAAAAACGCAAAAGTTCACCAACTTAATAAGACAAAATGTTACGTTAATACTAACCTTCGTCGATGCGGCGAGCCATGGTTGCTGGAACGGCGTTCACGGTGCCCCCCCCGCTCAAAACACTACCGTCAGTCGGGGGGGCAACGGGTCGACTGAGATTAGCTAAAGTGTGGAAGCAGTCTTATCGCGCGCGCAAAAGTTAGCACGATTAAAATAAACCCGCGTAGTGAATCGACGAAGGTTAGTAATCTAGGGTTAAAATCGCAACCCCATCCACTTCCCGACCTTTTTTTTAATTTTTTTTGGTGTCGGTTTGGAAAATCCTCATGGAGTCCCTCCGCCTTGGGGGAAGGACGAAGGGGACTGTCAGACTCTTACTGACTAAAAACCAACCCGTGTTCCTCACGTACCCGTGTGTCGGACGGTCGGGTATCGCTGAAGCATTCCTCGCTACCCCCGACGGGTATTGGCCCGCCAGATGGTCAGGCGGGCCCCGAACAAAACCCCCTTGGCGGCGGATGAAGGTGTTGGGCTCCGCCGCCAAAACACTTAGCGGTCGCAGAGGATAGGGAGGACGGCAACGCAACACCGCATCTCCTCTTCCTCTGTAGCCCCACCGCGACGCAACGATGGTGCGCCCCCATTTGGTCGCGGCAGATAGGGCGGCAACGCAACACCTACACGCCTCTCCTCCCGCGATCGCACCCGACTGCGAGGGACAGAAGAACTGTCCCTCGCACCCGCTCCTTTGGCCGCATCCTGCGCAGGCCTCCGTCATGCCCACGCGGAGCGTCCCCTCCTGGATCCCTCATAGCTTCACCGCGGGTGACCAATCCACGGTTCCTGAGCCGCCCCACCACGACAAGGTGGCGATCCCACAGGGGGGAATCCACTGCCCGACCTCAGATCGCGCGTAATTTATTTTTTCTTAAATGTTTGCTATATTCTCTTTCTTTTCCAATGGGTTTCATCCTACTGTATTTTTTTTTACTCTTCACCGTTTTCTAACGTATCTGCACTGATCTATAAAACGTATATTATAAATTGATATGTGGAGGTGGCTTTGTCACTGAATCCATTACCACGCTCATAACGTTTTTATTTAATCAATTGTAGCGGGAAACTAGAATAAACATTAAAAACAAAACTGTTATGATATCAAGGAATGCTACAAATTTCATGAATAGACTGGAGTTGCCAAAAATACATATTTTATGCCATCTTAGTAAATGAAAGCCAAAATAATTTTAAGAGCAATATTTTTATGGCAATTTTTATGACTTCGCATTGTGTCTTTATTTCAAGTGAAAAAAAATATCGATTCAACGAACAGCACAAAACTTTACGTATAAATAATGTTATTAAGAGTAGGTAACACACACGTGGACATAAAACAAATATGAATGTAAATATGATTTTCCGCAAACATCATATCGATGCCTTCCGGCCAAAAGGGGGTAAGCGACATTTTTGGCGAAATCGACTTATATATATGGTTAGAATAGGCTTTTTTTTTCTGCGTCTAATGGTCTAAGTTTCGTGGCTCTAGGATAAACTTTTTGTCGCTAAGGCGGTAAAGGAGTTGAGGTTTGAACACTAAGTTTTTCGTCATAAACGATGAATTCTCAGTAACAGTCAAGAGTTAATCCTGCGACTGATATGACTCTGTTGTGTCGAATAGCCTATGGGACTATGAGAGTGAGAGAAAAAAAACTTCACGTTTGTTTTGCACATATATTAGGGTCAGAACATATCTGACGGAAGATGCGTCGAACGTATCTTCCGTCAAATGAGTCGGTACACATCTGACGGAAAATGCGTCGAGCGTATCTGCACACATTGAGCTGAAAGCGTGGCTATTGTGCACACATATCAGTTTGTTCGTGCAGGGCCGCACTCGGGGCAGCTCAATATTTTACTGTCATATTCTTTTACCTAATCATTTTTCGTGTGCCCTGATGTTATGTAGTCACTGAAGTCCTGTAGTTATTTATATTGCAATTCGAGTTTGACTATTAAAAATATGTCGGACTTCGGAGATTTTTTATAGTAGCCAACAAGCGTTATTTGAATATATTTCCTTTAAAGGTATGGAGGTTCAAAAATAAAAGACGATGATACGATTTGGTTACGGCTTTTAACAAAATGTATACAAATGATATAGAAGGGGTTACAGTTGCAGCGCATGACACAAAATGTTTTCAATGTAGGTATGTATGGAAATTGTTCCCGTGGACCTTTTAGCACCTCATACCTAAAAATTGGCACACGATCCAAGCTAGCAAGTATGCGAACACTCCATACCACATACTAACACTACTTTATTCTACACATTTCGTTTCTGAAAAAATAAGTAAGGTCTGGCGGCCCTGGAATCTTACGATCTTAAAAATCGCCGATCTGGGAATGACATGGATATGGTATGTCCAATACCTACGAATATAGCCTGCATACCTATGAAATTAGAGTGCATACCTACGAGACGTTGGGCAAATAAAATGGATGTCATTTGGGTCGTGCTCCAGAATATTATCGATATCGATATGGAGCCGGTAAGAGGAAAATAATACATTTTTGTACTAAGTTACTGTAGTTAGTTTAAATCTTTTGCCAGATTAGTTTATTCCATAATGCAAATGTGGGCGAACATGGCAAAGCGAAAGACGACCCTTGTATCAAACATGTAACAAAATCATACAAAATAAATAAGCGGGTCTTAATCGCGTACAATTAATTTATTTAAGGTATAAATACCTATTTGTTTCCGACCTTTCGCTCGTCTTGCACCGAGCGTGGTCGCGGCGAGACTGATGAGAGCTCAGCGCCGTCTTGTGGAAGTGTGGGTTTCGGCACCTACCCTCACTTGGTCTTTATTTAAGTTCGCACTGTCGGTACTCCGACACACTACACTAATGACGTCTACACACTGTTGAGATTTATCACTGCGGCGGTGTTTACATTTGCTGATGACTGGATTCCAAGTAGCCGATAATCTATATCCATCCTCCCGGTTGAAATTGTTATATTTCTTGATTTCTACCGCTTCACGTACTATCCTGGAGTAATAGTGACGATCGGTGGATAAGACTTGTGGTTGATGCAGTTCTATCCAGTGGTTTGGTCCAGACTCCAACAAATGCTCAGCTATAGCTGACTTATTAATATGTCGGTTTTTTACAGCTGCGATATGTTCCTTTACTCTTTCAGCGATTGTACGCTTAGTCTGCCCGATATATGAACTACCGCAGCTGTAATCGACTTTGTAGACGCCAGGTGTTTGGAGAGGAATGACATCCTTTGGGGTACGCAGATTATGTGCTATCTTAGAGAACGGACTGTATACAGTCTTGATGGAGTATTTCTTGAGTACTGTTCCAACTTTGTCCGTTACTCCCTTTCCCTTTCCCTCCCTAGATACGGCATGTAAGCCGGCACTCTGCTCACTTCAGGTCTACGATCTTTCCTCTTCAGACGGAGTATCTTCTTCTTGTATCCGTTGCGCCTAAGTACCTCCTGAACATGTGACAGTTCACTATTTAATTGTTCAGGGTCACACAGGTCATACGCTCTGTTCACTAACGATGACACAACGGAATCCAAATGCCGCGGATGGTGGTGCGAGTTCGCGTTAAGATACCTATCTGTGTGTGTCGGTGTCCTATATACAGTGTGTCCAAGGGTACCATTATCTCTCACTGTCACTTTAACGTCGAGAAAGGGTAACGATCCGTCTACCTCCATTTCGTATGTGAATCGGATGTTCGGATGTATGGAGTTCAATTTGTCTGCGAATTGTTCCACGTCTTGCTGGTTCCCCTTCATGATGCAAAAGATATCATCGACATGTTGGGATATACTTAATCATAGGTATAACAACAAACGGTTGATAATGAGTTCTCATTTCGATCAAATGCTCAACATCCCTGCAGTTCAGCATCTTTCGGTACAGCATATCAAGAAGCTTCATGATGTAACTCTTGAAAGCCTTAACGCTATCAAAAATCTGGGCGTAAGCATAGACTCTGAGACCCTAACCGAATACTTAAAACTACAAAACATCAATGTGACGAAATATTACAAATGCGTTATTTGTAAAACAAATAATCACGCCAAATTTAGTTGTAATAAGTTCAGACAAATGACAAACAGTTACGTTTACCGCGTCAAAAATGCCATAGCGTTATTACTGGTGTAGGTGCTAAGCAGACGAACTGCAAAGGGGCCATAAATATCAAATGCGTATCCATGAATCGGATTTCGTACTGACGTCATAATACTCGTAATGCAAAATCTTATCAAGAATCTGCCAGGCCATTCCTTTGCTAAGCCAGATTGGTCGTATTTAGATAACATCTGCCTGGCCGATCCAGATTTTAATATAAGTCGCCCAGTTGACATTCTGTTTGGAGTGGATATATATTCGTTGATACTATTGGAAGGCATTTGTAGAGACGATCAGTGTAATGTCACCCTAAACAATCTAGAGGAAATACAAAGATTTTGGGAGTTTGAGGATGTCTCAGAAGAGAGTAATCTATCATCCGAAGACCAAGAATGCATTGCATATTACCAAGACACGACAATACGTCGAGAGGATGGCCGATATGAGGTTCGACTACCATAAAATCAGACTATGAAAATAAATTAGGATTATCAAAAAATAAGGCGATTGCACAGTTCAAATCATTAGAAAGAAAGTTTTCAAAAAAATTTAACCATGGCGGAAAGTTATAAAACATTTATGCAGGAGTACCAGTCTATGGGCCACATGACCCCCACTTCCATGTCAAAAACTTCCGAACCCTTTTTCTATCTCACTCATCACGGTATTGAAAAATCAGAATCAACCACAAAGAAGTTTAGAGTTGTATTTAATGGCTCTGCAAAGACATCCACAGGATACAGCCTAAATGGCGTAATGAAATGTGGGCCCAACCTTCAGCAGGATCTTCAGTCCCTTATTATTAGATGGCGGCAATATCAAATCGCTTACACTGCAAAAATCGATAAGATAGAGAGATACCATCTAGTCCCAAACTAAGCAGAGCTTGTACTATGGGTACTAGATAATGGATAAACATACATATATACTTTTTTTTTTGTAAATACATACATATTATACATAGAAACACCCAGACCAAGACAAACAGCCATGTTCACGCACACAAATGTTTGACTTGAACGGGAATCGAACCCGCGACCTTCGGCGTAGCAGTCGCTTACACTCCCGCTGCGCCAACCGGTCGTCAATAGTTTGGTAAGGGTAGAAATCCGAAAGAAAAGGCCAGAAGTCGTAAAAGATCTACAAACATTCACAGTGCCAACAACAAATATCAAACAAAATAAATTGAATATGACGTTATTGACATTTACTATGAGTCACAAAAGTGTTGCCATTTTACAGTTTTTAAATAATATTTATTTAAATCGATATAGATTTCGGTCATAGGTTATATTTATATATCTATAATTATATTTGATTCAAAATTGAACATATTTGTAGTTAATCGCATAAATACCTTAAAAATATACAATTAAAAATGTTTCAGGACCAAGTAAAGAATTGCTAGTCTCTAAAATAATTTTGATTAGAGAAAATTTTAAATCGATTAAGATAATCGATTCAATATTATGATTTCTTTACTGGCATCTATTACGTGTTGGCTATTTAGACGTTTACACATCTTTTTAAACCTATTTATTGAATAAGTTTCTCGGCACACTTTTAGTAACGCCTATAAATTAAGTTATAAATAAAAAGGATTATTCAACAACAAATTGAAACTCTATTGTGCTGTTCATGAGTTCCAAACTGAGCTAGAAATGGGCATTGTTCTTTTGAATTAAGTTCTAATAACACTTCAACACATTCTATGATATCCTGTCTCTTTACAGTTATACTGTTACCAAACAATAATATGGCTGCACTACTCTCATCTAAGGGGTGTAACCTAATCTGATTCACTAAACTAGTGTAACAATCCCCTGGCCTAGAATAATTTATTACACACTGATTTGTATACTCACTGAGAAGGCTACCAAAATTATGACCTAGTCTATCAGAAAAGATGTAGGTTTTATTAGTTAATTTAGAAGGCCTAAATTTAATCATATTTGATTGCAAAGGCGATTGGTTTTGTAAATTATTAGAAATATTCTCAGGTAGTATGGTACTCAATGGCTCTGTTGGGATTAGAGTGTGAGTACAAGAACACGAGAGCTTATTGGTCAGAGACTCATACAATTCTGCATTACATCTCACCAAGTCTACGAGGTCACCTGCCTCCACTATACGCTTGCTCAGCTCTTGTTGAGAAGCCTGGTATTTGTTGAAAATCTCATTTAAGTTGCTTTCTCTAAGTAACAGTTCTTCCCTCAAGCGATGAGTATCAGTATCATACACAAACCTACTTTGTTCCAAATTTCTAGAGTACTCTGATAGTTAATTAACTAAGTTTATGCGCTGTTTTCTAAGATTTAAATTAACCCTATGCCCGTTATATTTCCTTATAGATTTATGACATTTTTTAATTGATTTATTAACTTTAATGTAGCGAGATTGTTTTTATAAATAAATTGTAGGAGCGATCAGAGTGAGTTTTTAAAAGGATATCGCGGTTTTAATTATTTTCATAACAACCGAAAATATATGTTTCTTTGCGTTATCGCTTAAGCATCTGTATTTATCCATTACGAGTTGCAGCGTTATATTTGCCTGCGGGTATTTGACAAAAAAAGTCTTTATACTTTTATACTTTGTAAATACCATCACGAAGTCAACTTAATAAGCTTGTTTAGCCAATATGTGTCTATAACCAGTCAATTTCGCTTTAAATTCAGCGAAATTCAGTCTAAATACGCTAAGGATAATCCTGTAAATACGAGTTTAATCCCGCTGAACGCAAGTTAGGTAACACAAATCGTATACCAATAGCCTAATTAACCGACATTGCCGTAACTCATTACCGACTAATGTTTATTGTCCTTAATGAATGGTGTGGTGATGACAATAATTTAGGTTTATGGTAAACTAGGGACATGTACATACATACATAGTCTCACGCCTATATCCCCGAAGAGATAGGCAGAGTTATATTGCTCCATCCACTTTTCACCAGATTTATTTTAGTCCCACATAATAGACCCCCTATTGAACCTGTTAATTATGGATGCTATATCATCGGACATACAGGAAGAGGCACCCTGGTGCATGCTGTTTGCCGATGACATCGTTCTGTTAGCAGAGAGTGGACAAAAGGTGCAGAGCAAGTTGGAAGAGTGGTGGCAGAGATTGGAGAATGTAGGCCTGAGAATAAGCAGAACCAAGACAGACACGTAACTGGATTTCATCGCGATACAAAAAAAGGGGGAAAATTCCTCGACATCAGAGATCAGTTCACCCAGCATTAAGGGTTAACTGATAACATTCGGGGAATATTACCTGCCATCAGCGATAATTCTCAAAACTAAACTAAACTCTAGTGATAATTTTACAACATCGGGTATAATTTTACACACCACCACACTCACACCCGTATGAAAGTAGGGCAAGGTCACCTTAAGGAGACATAACGGTTTTTTTTGCCAGTTACCGAAAGGAACTTATTTTTTATTTATTTATTTGGGAAAATAAACAGTTACACATTAAGTATTACAGAACAACGAAATGTAACAGTATATGGACAAATATGTAAGGC
Organism: Euclidia mi; assembly: GCA_944739405.2. Lineage (NCBI taxonomy): Eukaryota > Metazoa > Arthropoda > Insecta > Lepidoptera > Erebidae > Euclidia > Euclidia mi. The sequence goes on from OX123189.2 coordinate 19,200,829, forward strand.
TGGTTTTAGTCTTACGCTGACGGCACGCGCACCATTAGCGCTGATGGCCGAGATATATGAACTTCTAGGAAGCGTTTTTGAATGACGCGTAGGTATCAGCGCGCACGGTGGTCAGCGCTGATAGCTACGCAGACGTACGCGTCGCACGTCGGCCCCGCGTAGCTGTCAGCGCTGACGATCGCTCGAGCGCCTCTGCTTTCAGTGACCGTTTTAGTGTCGAGCGGAGCGATGTCATCAGCGCGTACAGTCATGGCGAATCGCGAAGTGGATACATATCGAATTATCTATGAGTCGTTCAATTGATGGTATACGTACGATTCGTAGGCTGCAATGGACCAGTTTATCCTGTATCTTTGCCAGTAATTCGTCAAAAGTTATATTTGACATTCAAAAGTAATTAAAGAATATACTTTTGTCAGCTCTCAAAGTTCACATACTCGTAACAAGACAAATTCTCCTGCAACGCGAATCGCGAAGTGGATACATATCGAATTATCGATGAGTCGTTCAATTGATGGTATACGTACGATTCGTAGGCTGCAATGGACCAGTTTATCCTGTATCTTTGCCAGTAATTCGTCAAAAGTTATATTTGACATTCAAAAGTAATTAAAGAATATACTTTTGTCAGCTCTCAAAGTTCACATACTCGTAACAAGACAAATTCTCCTGCAACGGCTCTCTGCTCAATCAATGGATGAACATGGAGTCTTCGTCAATTTTATTTTTTTTGTGATAGATAGTACAAAGCAGCAATAATTAATACACTCCGCATTTTGATCGTCGACTGTACAGTAAGGCGGTCAGTACGATATTAAAACGAGCCACGCTGAGCCTCAGCGCTGACAAAAGACGCGCTGAGCTATGAGCGCTGACGGTGAGCGTGAGACTAAAATCAGCCTAACCAACAGCATTTTCCACAAAATATATATAAGTAAAAAATATTTTGAACAATTACATCGTACGATAGCTAGTAATACAAGTATATTTTACAGCAAACCCTAAACTAAAAGACAAAAAGCATGCAAACAGCATGACAATAAAATGTTTTATTTATTTTTATGACGGTATTAGTAGGTATTAGACCTCAGTTACCTCCAAATGCCATGACTATTATAGATTTAAATGAACTGCATTACGAAATTGACAAGGAGATAGTAAGAATATATCAATATCACAGAAAAACTTATTGTAATTATTAGTAATTCGACGAAGAGGTGCTCGCATGCCTGCGTTACTGTGACAAGACATTACAGCAAAAATATGACGCGCACGGGTACCACGGCTCATCGTCGTTCTTGGTACAATATAACTTATTCTATTACTAATTTCCATACAGTCATACACATTATTACATAAATCGAACAAGAACATTGTTTCCAGGATAATCCTTCTAGACTTTAGGTTAAGTAATTTATACTTTTCCAGAAGATCAGGGTACTGTAAGGAATTACTGCGTAAACAACGATAATGCATAGCTTTCAGGAACTTACTTTGGACTTTTTCAATGTCATCAGAGTATTTAATATAAAATGGATTCCACACCGATACTGCATACTCTAACTGCGACCTGATCAACGTCCTATATAAGTGCAGATATGTCGAATGACGTATAAAATCTTATTATGTTATTAGATGCCATAAAAAGATTTTTGAATTTAGAACCGTCCATGTAGAGAAAGCAATGGAATCTTAAAAAAATATAGGAAAGCTAGAGGACGCCAGCAGCTACGCCTGCATTTTTTTTTAATTTCCCATTTTGGCCGATCCCTTGGGAATTTCGGGAAATCCCTTCTTAGTGCACCCCTACGGTCCCCAAGGAACACACATGCCAAATTTCAGCTTCATGCGCCCAATAGTTTCGGCTGTAGCGTGTCTGTCAGTCAGTCAGTAACGCAAGGATTTTGTATATTAAGATATTGGAAAATAAGTTCAATGTCCACACCTATCTTCCTGTAAACTTACCCAATTTAAATGAGCATACCATCAAATGAAAGAGCTCTTTTCAGTGCGTGTTATAGGCCTATAACGAAACGCCCACCTCAATGAGAACCAGATATATAGAAGCAAAAAGTCATTGACTACGGCTACGAAAACGTAAAAAATGTATGGGAGAAAACTGTTTTTGCATATAACTTGATGAATGTGCAAGTTAGGTAATTTCTAATGCTTGATGACAAATCTATGCAGCGAGAGCTTTCATTTAAAAAAACATGTGAATCGGTTGGGTAGAACGGGCTGGCCGACTCGTTTTATAAAACACAAATTCTTTTAATATATAGAGATTTGATTAGGACTGTAACTTGTTAGATTGCAAGTTTTAATTTTATTAAAAATATTTTAGAAATATCTTATTTTGCTTTGACCCCAGATTGATTTCTCCCACAAAACCTTGTTTTGCCTATTTGTAATATAAAAATATGGTTCTCTACAGTTTTCCTCTGGGCAATATGTAATCCCACATCTCAAAAGATAATAAGCCTTCAATTTCTGAAACAAAAGCAATTAATTGTACAAACGACTACTGAACAAAATCATGGAAAGTGAAATAAGGTTAAGATAAATGAAACCTTCTATCGAGCCTGACCTTTGTGATCTTAATGCTATTACTAATTGTCTCAAAAAATACGAAATCCAGTGCCTCCAATTTAAGCCTAAATTACAGTTTTAAAAGTACTTTTACTTGGGGAAGTAACAATCTAGGGCATCTCATTAATCTTACAGCTGGACTTTTGATGTCACTGCGTCCGTCATTCACAAACAAGCCTGTTAATGATGATCATTGCTTTTTACGCTTGAGGTGTTAATAGCAAAAGGTTGAATTTGCGAAAATATAAGTGTGAGCGGTAAGTATCAACTAGCTGTGAAGATAGATATGCTAAAGAGATTGATACTTTTTAAACGCGAACTAATTTATTGCTGGAAGAATGGTCACAATCAACTACGATGGTGTTGAAAAATATTCAGGTTTTACCAGATACATATAGAGGGTAGTGCAGGGTACGAGAGTATGTGGCAGACTTTTTAAAGTCGTAATAAATGGTCCACCTGCACAAGAAATATAAAGAATTCTTACGACGGCCACCAAGTCGTATTATATGACCACAACCACATTGCCAAGAGTGTAGTGACGAAAAGGAAAATACACCTTTGCTCTATTACAAAGATTAGCATCTCGTCGTAAAAGATACAGTCTCTAACATTGCGCTGTTGTTATTTGTTTAGTTCTCGCTACTGAGATTAGAATTTTTATGAACCAGTTGTTTCTCTGGGCTTATGTAGTTTCCTAAAACGGGGTCTTATCCTTCCTCATTATATTGTCATATCAGTAACGGGGCCGCTTGTATTACCAAACCTTATATCCTCAGTCCACTGACCCAAAAGCCTGTATAACTGAAATCTAACCACATGGATTATTCGGGTTTTTCTTATGAGCTTCCTTGTTAAACCCGCCAAATGATTCCATTACGAACTAAATATACCTAACTAGTAGCTGGTTATTCACCTTTTTCAAATATTTGATTGAGATTGGGTTTCATTTGAATTACATGCTCTCTGTTATTTATGTTTGTTCTAAAATTTTCGAATTAGGTTGATAGCAGATTCAATTATATGCGTCGATAATATTTGATAATATGTATTTAAAATTATTAGTTGATTCTTTAGAAATATGTTATATATTTAATGTAGGCCTAGAAATGTAGAACTTGTTAGTGCTTTTCATGTGATTTAATTGATTAAGGAAGAAGTAGCCATTGATCTCATACAGTAGTATTGTGTATTTGTAAGTCAAAAAGCGGGTTCAGCCTACTATATCACGCTACGGGTTGGTTTGCTGACAAATTTGACTGATCCCAAAGCATTTTTTTGATCTGTGCCCAAAGCTACAATTGGTTTCTTGTATTTTCCATAGTTACCTCTTATCAAACCTACGGAATGAAATGTTGTAGTGACACTTTGTTTTCTAAGTACGGGATATATATACCACGTATCTTTGTTTTGAGTAGCCGATAGGAAAACCAAACCGATGGAAAAGGTAAAAGTAATGTTAATGACCACGGAAGTAAAAGATTAATATCTTAGTTTTGAAACAACCGCAAGCTCTATACATATTTAGCAAAAACTATGAACCTATAAACGTATCCAAGTTTTTAGAGTGTATGAATAGCCTTAGCTTTAGCGAAGTACTCACCGAGCCAAATGTAAATACGGCATTTAATTTATTTCATGAGGATTTTCTTCTGTATTATAATTAGTGCTTTCTCAAATTAAAACATGAAATAAATTCAAAAAACCGTGATCTTAAGTGGATATCAAAAGGGCTAAGAATTAGCTGTAAGAAGATAAGAACATTACGTTACAAATTCTATAAAGAAAAAACAAGAGCAAGCAAAAATATTTACAGAAAATACGCAAACCTCTTAAAACGCTGTATGTCCCTTTCGCAAAAGACATCCAACCACAAATTTATATCTAACTCACGAAATAGGTGTAAAGCAACTTGGAGTATTATAAATAATTGTCGCAGAACGAACGTAGGCTTTATAGACGAAATTAGGATTGGCAGTCAGTCCGAAGTCGATCCAATTCAGATTGCTGCTAAGTTTAATGACATGACAAAATATGTCAGATATGTTAAAAATACTAACAAAATCTGCGTGCAAAACAGTTTTTTCCTGGAACTACTAAGTGTCTTGAAAGTTGAGAAAATAATAATGGCATTAAATAACAGTAACTCGGTGGGATATGATGGAATTTGCACAATTATTCTTAAAAAGTGCTATGTTAGTGCTAAAGTAAATCTATTTAGAGTTTTTCCAGAGCATTTAAAAATGTCGTTAGTGAAACTCATTCATAAAACTGGTGAAAAAACTGATTTATCTAATTATTGACCGATAACATTGATCCCCATTTTTCAAAAGTCTTTAAAAAAGCAATGCACGACAAAATGACCAGATATCTGAATTAATTCAATCTAATAAAACAAGAACAGTATGGATTTCAAAGAGGTAAATCAACTACACTGGCCGCTTTCACTTAAATGCATAATGTAATATCATATGTGTAAGTGGAGGTGCCTCGTGAACACATGATTTTTGCAGGATTTGGATATTATTACGATTTGTTGAATGTAGTTTAACATTATTTATTCCTGATCATATCGTTGTTCACTTGTCACCTTCACAAAATTCTTTCTACATTTGCATTCCTTCACGCGGTCCACTGATTTATGTTCATAATAACGATCTGGAAAATGGAGGTAATTGGCGGTCATGGTCAGTATACCAATAGATTGTTTCTTACTGCCGGTTCGTATACCGTTATCGTCATGCTCACTAAAATGTCATTTCTTGTGGTGGCGTCGTGTGTCGGGTCATCCCTGTCCCTCTAATATGGCGAGAGGGATGATGGCTGGCACATGCGTCATACTCGTGAACGGGTGCTACTTGCGATGACTGGTCGATGACGGTCTTGCGGGCTGGTATTAGATTTTAATATTTAACTGCATCATTTCCATCATGGGTCTGATCACTTTCGCGGATTGCCTGCATTGTTAGGTATATATAATGTAAGTGGATGCTCCTGTTTCACCATGTCTATTCTGAGGAGACTAACCAAATGAACATCAAAAGTATTATGCTTGAGTATTATTATGTACAGTAAATATATACAAGTGATATAGAAGGTGTAACAGTTGCAGCACCTTACAAAATGTAAATTATGTGTATTATGCAAAACCTGGCGAAGAAAAAGAGTGACCGTGAGTTTTATTGCCCGTTCTTTCTCATGGTTCTACCTATTGCTTTGCGAACGTGGCAGTAAATGTAAATGTAGAGTCTTTAAGTAATTATTTTATAAATTTATTATTTTGACATTCATAAGCGTCACATTGTGACCCAAATGAATAAACGATTTTGAATTTGAATTTGAATATGTTGATAAAAATATACCTACATTAGTGTTGTTTTTCGATATGTCCAAGGCATTCGATTTTGTGTGCCATAAATCGCTCTTACTAAAACTCCAGGATTACGGAGTTAGAGGGCCCGCTTTAGCTTGGATGGACTCTTATCTATCGAATAGAGTCCAATGCGTGGAATTGTCTTGTGTAGATAAAATTCTACCTTGACGCATATCAGATCTCCATACAAAATTAATAGCTGCGGTGTGCCGCTAGGTAGTGTACTTGGACCTCTATTATTTTTATTATATATTAACGATCTTACTGACATAACTAATAATAAATGTATTTTATTTGCCGGTGACATTTCTATAATATTGACATGTAAGGACTCCATGAATTATGACTATGAAATAAATATGACAATCCAATCGGTGATGCAATGCTTTGAATCTAATAATTTAAACGCAAATCTAAATAAAACGAATTTTATCCAATTTCAAAGCAAAATAAATCTAAATAAGTCGAAACATATTCACAGGAATATCGTTTATAATAATAATATAATTAATGAAATAGACACCACAAAATTTTTGGGAATAAATTTAGACAAATGTATTGATTGGAAGTATCATGTGATAGTAACATGTAATAAAATTCATAAGTTTGTCTATGTGTTAAATAGACTAAGTAAAACTACGTCCTTGGAGACAACCCTGTTAGCTTATCATGGTTATGTAAGCTCTGTACTTAGATATGGCCTGATATTGTGGGGTAACTGCACCGATGCAACAAGAGCCTTCCTCGCTCTCGATGTCTCTTGTAAGCCACATTTAAAAAAACTGGGTATATTAACGTTACCAAGTATGTACATATATGAGATGGGCATCTTTGTTAAAACCAACCCAAATCTATTTTTAATGGCGAGAGATAAATTTCCCAGCAACACGAGGAATCCTACCAGATTAGTTTTAGAGACAAAAATTGTTATGCTATGTGTGTACGTATATATAACAAAGTACCGGAACACATCAAATTACTTACATTAAGTAGATTTAAAATTAATTTTAAAAATTGGCTGCAGGATAAATGCTATTACACTGTAAATGAAATGCTTTCTATGTAATAAATCATATTTTTGTGACATTGCATGCCCATTTTAATATTATATAAAGTATTGACATGTCTTCATTATTATTATTCTTAAATGAAATTTTGACATTTCCAACAATATATGTAATTTTCCTAATTTTATTTCATTTTATTATGTTTAAAGGCGCTGATACACTTGAGCATTCACCTGTAATGAGCATTCTCGCGAATGTTACAAGCATGGACTTATTATTAAGTCCATGGTTACAAGACAGAAAAACAAACGAGTGTGTTTTCAGCGAGCATTCTTACGAACGTTCTGGCGAACATTCGCGCGAATGGACAGTAAATTCGTTACGAGCTTTTCGCCGAACCGAGCTGTCATTGTTCTGTCGTCGCGCCCTTGTCATTTTAACTAGGGTTGCCAACTTATTTTGCCAAAAATCAAGTATAAAATAGTTTGTATAGAACAAAAATAAAGTATTTGGAAGAAAAAGTATTTTTAACATTGTATGTTTATATTGTCTTTAGAATGTATTTTTGTGTGCTTCATGCTCGTGGAAGTAGGTAATGCTAACGCAGTTCCCGTGGCCCCGCAATTTAATGGGATCGGATAGAGGAACAATATACCATGATGATTTTAGTGAGTAGTCACGGTGCTTCTCGTCGAAGTCTCACAGCTAGCAGCACTTTTTTCGGTAAATTTATACTGAAAATCCATTATCATCATTAGTGAATTTCTTTTGGATCTCTTTAAGTCTAAATAGTTTCCATTATCCGTTTCAACTTATGTGTAATCTTAAATAGATAAGAATCCATAATAAATGTTTGGTCTAGCCATCACAGTAAACGTTGGGAATAAAGTATTATCTTATAGTTTATTTGTACTGAAAAGTATAAAGTATAATTTTCATAAATAAAGTAGAATACGTTATTATAAAGTATGGATGGCAACCCTAAGTGTAACGCTGTTTGTACAACGACGTGTTCGCACGCAGCTACGTTCCGATTTTTCTTCAATTTTCATCACGCTGCCTATATAATTTCTATATATTTTTATAAGCTACGTGTAAAACCACGTATAAATATCGAAAATTGCGAATTAAATTGTGTAATACGTGGATTTATCTATATTTGTTATTTTTTCTCGCAAACTCTAAAAGGTTTCTGGCCTTTTAGAGTTTGCGAGTTTAGCGTTGGACCCATGTCTCCGTGTATGCCTGCCAAAAGGCTGGGTAATATTATATAATCAAAGGTTTTTAGAATAGCCGTGAAAGAGAAACAAATAATAAGTGTCATCATCATCATCATGTTATGCCAATGGATGGGGCAACCCTTATAGCTAAAAACTTTTTTTTCTTATGTGAAAATAACTTTTAGTGGTAATTTCAACGGCTGTGTCTAAGGAAGTTTTTATTTGTGGTTTCTGCTTGTTGGCAAAATTGTCTCACCAGCTAGTCGTTCACGCTACGTCCGATCCGGCCGTTTAGGCGTTTTTCAAGTTCGTCTGTAAAGTTATACACATTGTACCGTCACTGCTACTTTTGTCGCAAGACCAGTTTAACAACCGGAGTGGCCAAACAGACGGTCTGAATTAGGTCCACGCACATAAGGCGAAGTGAATAGAGAGCATTTTTCCACTGTCAAAGTCAAATCATTTATTTGTTCATAGGTTTATTACAAACACTTAAACAAAGTCATACTTTTTTTTTAATTAAGCTAGAAGAACCCGGTGTTTCCTAACTGACTGCCCTGAGAAGAAACATCCGAAACAAACTCAGAGGTCATAGTCTCCTTTAAAGTCTGGACAAAAATTGCTTATTTTAAAAAATATATAAAATAAGATAAAAATATAATTATGAGAACAATGTGAGAAGCCTACATTACGATATAGTAGAAATAAGTTCAAATAATATAGATAGAATTGTGACAACAGTTCAGAGCCGACCAGTCTCGGCCATAGCTTAGCTCAACCATTTTTTAGGGTACCAAACCAACCGACCTACAACGCCACCATAAGCAAAACGAATTGACTATTCGCACATACGCACGGAAGCGCGTCGTCGCGTCCGCGCGTATCGGCTTGCATGCTGTTTGCTATAGGTATGTACTCCGGCCCTAATTGGGAACAATCGTTGAGATACATAGATTGTCACAGGTTGTCACTAACTTTAAGTTGGTTAGTGATGGGCTTTCTCAGAATGAATGTCGATAGAATATAGGTAGGATGTTGATAAATCCTCAGATCAAACAAAATAAATAAGCTGGTCTTAATCGCGTACAAATAACTTATTTAAGGTATAAATACCTATCTGGCTCCGACTTTTCGCTCGTCTTGCACCGAGCGTGATTGCGGAGAGACTGATGAGAGCTCAGCGCCGTCTTGTGGAAGTGCGGGTTTCGGCACCTACCCTCACTTGGTCTTTATTTAAGTTCGCAATGTCGGTACTCCGACACACTACACTAATGACGTCTACACACTGTTGAGATTTATCACTGCGGAGGTGTCTACACTTGCTGATGACTGGAATCCAAGTAGCCGATAATCTATATCCATCCTCCTGGTTGAAATTATTATGTTTCTTGATTTCTACCGCTTCACGTACTATCCTGGAGGAATAGTGACGATCGGTGGATAAGACTTGTGGTTGATGCAATTCTATCCAGTGGTTTGGTCCAAGCTCCAACAAATGCTCAGCTATCGCCGACTTGTTATTATGTCGGTTTTTTACAGCTGCGATATGTTCCTTCACTCTTTCAGCGATTGTACGCTTAGTCTGTCCGACATATGAACTACCACAGCTGCAATCGACTTTGTAGACGCCAGGTGTTTGGAGAGGAATGACATCCTTTGGGGTACGCAGATTGTGGGCAATCTTAGAGAGCGGACTGTATACAGTCTTGATGGAGTATTTCTTGAGTTCTGTTCCAACCTTGTCCGTCACTCCCTTTAGATATGGCATGTTCACCAGCACTCTGCTTACTTCACGTCTTTCCTCCTCAGACTGAGTATCTCCTTCTCGTATCCATTGCGCCTAAGTACCTCCTGAACAGTGACAGCTCACTATTTAACTGTTCAGGGTCACACAGGTCATACGCTCTGTTCACTAACGAGGACACGACGGAATCCAAATGCTGCGGATGGTGGTGCAAGTTCGCGTTAAAATACCTGTCGGTGTATGTCGGTTTCCTATATACAGTGTGTCCAAGGGTATCATTATCTCTCACTGTCACTTTAACGTCGAGGAAGGGTAACGATCCGCCTACCTCCATTTCGTATGTGAATCGGATGTTTGGATGTATGGAGTTCAATTTTTCTGCGAATTGTGCCACGTCTTGCTGGTTCCCCTTCATGATGCAGAAGATATCGTCGACATACCTCTTCCATAGCTTCACATTTGATGCCTGCATGTCTATGGATTCTTCGAAGTGCTCCATCGAGATGTTGGCCATTACTGGTGCTAGAGGGCTACCCATAGCCACTCCATCGATCTGTAGGTAGTGTTGTCCACAATATGAGAAGTAGTTACCATCCAAGTAATTCTTAAGTAGAACTGTGTAATCATCAGACAGACCGTTTTCCCTTAATTTCCTCTGAACAACCTTAAAGCAATCTTGAACAGGAACATTGGTGAATAGTGACTCAACATCAAAACTCACCATCACTTCGTCTGGTTCCTTTTTCGTGCTCTTGATAATTTCTTTAAAGTGGCGAGAGTCCTTCACGAAAGAGTGTGTCTTGCCTACTAACGGTTGTAGTACCTTGCTTATGTGTTTTGCCAAACCGGGTGTGGGTGAATTTATACCTTAAATATATAATATACCTTAAATAAGTTAACTGTACGCGATTAAGACCCGCTAATTCATTTTGTATGATGTATACAAATCGCGAAAGTTAAAAATCCTCAGATCAAGTAAAATAAAGGAATAAGTCGTATGAACCTATGCGACGTATTTAACCTGTTCAAATTAAGATCTATACATTATTATTCTATGTATCTTAGGTTGCGATTTCCTAACGTAGAGGTATCTGGACTGCATCAGTATCTAGACTGCATGGCAGTCTGTTTACCAGCAGACTGCCATGCAGAGGACATAGGGTTACACTATGTTCGGGTTGGATATTGACTTAGGCTTAATAATACGAAATAAAGTGTACCCCATAACCGTTGGTATCTCATCCAATGTTGCTGAGGAATTGGACCGAAATAACTCAACATCCTTTAGCGACAATCTCAACATCCTGTTTGCCGCAGATGATTTTATCTAAAAACTATTATTAACGCCAAAGCTTGTGATGATTGATACATTTTTGTTACCCTTTTATGTAAATACATCATTGACTAACTATTGCGGAATAGCTTTACATCACATTAAGCTACCTTCTTTTCCGATAACTGACAACCATGTCGGCGATGCCGCGAGTCGAAGCTAGTCTGTAAAATTTGGTATCATATCATATCATTGTAAAATATCAGTACATCATTAATACAAATATCAATACAATCTCTATGGATAAAACATCAAAATGTCTATGAAAAAAGTCTCAAACTTTTAAATGAGGTTCGTCTCAGCGCGAATTATTTAATTTTAATAAACGTCAACGTAATAAAAGAAAACGGGAGACGGATGCTGACATGATGATGCGATCAGCATTTGATACCCTACAAAATTCAACAAATTCTCTTAACACCTTGAATGACGAGTTCGGTTCCTTTGGGATGTTCGTAGCAAATAAGTTAAGGAAATATACTGAGAAGACAAAAAACCATGTCCAACACATGATATCTAAATTACTATATAGCGCTGATAAAAGAGAATTTGATAGCTACGATACAGATATGTATGGAAGTTTTCGGGGCTATGAGTACTGACGCCCTGTGACGACTGTCAAAGATCTTCATGACAACCGGGACCGACGGCTTAACGTGCTCTCCGAGACACGGGACAAGCGATAATTAACAATTCAATACGCACGTAACTCCGAAAAGTCATTGGTGCGCGCCGTGGATTCGAACCCGATACCCTCTGCATGGCAGTCTGTTGGTATATCCAGTCGGCTATCGCTGCCTTGTTCTTGTATTTTAGGACCAATCATGTTTAACAAATATTCGAAATCCCATGATGACATAACAGAAAATTTCTATAGTGTCCGCTTATTTCTTGTTGTTTTAATTCTGCTACTAATTGTAGATCTCCACTTCCATTTCTAAGTCGAAACAGATTGGTTTGCCACCGATTTTTACTTTTCCTTCTCTTTTTATTAAAATACCCAATAAATAGAAATGTAGCATTTCCAGTTATAATATATTAGTCAAAGAAATATAACCTTATCCTAGTCCAACCTCTCTGTTAATAGTCTATGATGTAGCACACGCCACTGTCAGATCTGACATCTTTGTGACAATGTTTTGTCGAGCATCGTCACGAGCATTCGCTAGAATGCTCGTGAAAATGTTCGTAGCGATGTTTGGCTATATGTTCGGCTCTGTTCGTTGTTCGGTTCGCCAAAACAAAAAACCGGCGAATGCTCGCTGTTCTGTTACAAGTGAATGCTCAAGTGTATCAGCGCCTTATATTTGACATACATATATATCAATATGTACAGAATTTGATTTTGATTATATTCTTCGATTAGAATAAGGTTATATTGTTTAATATTATCAGTACAGATATAACATCATGTCACCAATCGTAAAAACAGCGTTGCAGTTTTAAAAGATTGCGAAATACAAACACATATCATGGACCGAACTTAAAATAATATGACCACAAAAGTGAAAAGCGATACAAAAATAACACATCGATAATTTATTATTTAATCGCGGCTCCCACTATTTTTACTTCGGTATTCAATAAAATGCTTTTATGGATCCGAATGCCATCGTCCCCTTTTTAATCTCACATAAATATTTCGAAGGGTCTTGTCCGGATCTTACTCATGGGAATCCAAGTTATTCAGCTTTATGGACGCTTGCAATGTTGTTAAAATAATGTACTAAAGTTTATTTCTTTATCTATATAGGATCAAAAATGGTAAACAGAAGAGCGGAGATTTAGAATTACCTGTTGTTATTCGTATGATAACCAGTTATGTTGCTGCTCGGCGTTTTTAATACCTGTGAGCAATTATTGGTAACAATAGAGAGAGAATTCCGTTTTATGATTGAAATTCTTCGATCACGATTGAGACAAAAAATTAACTGCGGTGAACTTGAATTTAGCTACCTGTCAAGCGGTCGGCTCAACCCGCTAGTATATACGAGCTTGTTTGTTTATAACGTTTTAACACCATGACTACTCAGCTATGTAAGTGAGTCGTGCTGAAATATTAGATACATGTGAGATATGATGTTAAAACGTAACATGTGGCGTGCCAATTTCATGATAATCAATTGAGTAATCGATCATCATGTAATTTGCAGGCTACGCATTGTCGGGGGTTGAGCAAATAGTGAAACTTTCATTCGTGAGCATACTCCCAACAGTATTTAATATCTGTACTTCTGTAAGTTGATAAAAGATAAACACCATATTTATATATTTTAAATACTTACCTTCACAATGAAGGTAAATAACACCCAAACACAAAAAAAATCAACAATCTATATATCTTGTTTCTAACGCCATGTTTGATCTTATAAAAACAAAGCCACAGTTTCTCTTAACCCTAACAAAATATTTCAAACTAAAGTTTACCCTGAACCTGCCACTAGGATTAACAGTATAAACGAAATTTACAGCGCACCTTATTAAATTTCTTATTAGGTTTCTCATCATTATGCAAAATCCAGTGCCATATGGCCAAGTGAGGTCATGTCACCCTATTTTAGGCTCAAGGCGAAATTCCTGCTTGATGTCTTTAAAAAAAGGATAAAATTGTTTTCTGTATTTAAAGTTGTGTGTGTCTGTGTGATTGATGATGTAGATGTAGAAAGATATTGCGAAATGTCATAATTATGTATTTATTTAGCGTATTTTAATTAATTAATTATTGTTGCTTACTTAATATGCCTGAAATAAAACGCCATGGTCTCGGTAAAAAAACACGATAGTTTAATAAATAAATATTAGGACTAAAACACATTTATGTCTGATTTTATACAAGAAATTTTATACAATTTCAGTTAAACGCCATTATTAACTGCTTACAATTATTGCTCTTTTAAGGCGCTGTTATACCTCAGAAGCCGTGAAACACCTAATTTTTCGTCGCGCATCTAGCCATAACGGTACGTATTACAAACTAGCAAAAATTAGAGCTTAAAGTCAAAAGTCTGAACAAAAGACTTTTGAAAGAATTTTTCATGTAGGTAAAATAGAATCACGGTAAAAAAATCACAAAATCGAGGCAGAAAATAATCTTTCGTCTCACTGTTTGCAATATTTTGATCGTAAGCTGTCATATTTTTTTTGATAATATTGTAGGAAATCTAATGAACTAAAGAATTACCCTATTTATTTTCATATTATACGTGTATATTTTGTAAAATTAAATAAAATCTGCCAAACGTCTATGATTTTGACGCTCGGTAGATCCCATCAATATCAAACGCTTCAGCAATTTAAACCTTATTAGCATAAGCGGTGAACTGAGTGTCAGTTGTTAGTTTACGCCCCGCCCAGACCTCATCATTCGGCTATGAGCCCTGTGAGAGATAGGTCATGTCGCTTGCGTCTCCGCTGCACGAAATTTTACGTAAACCTGTTTGTTATTATAATACGCCGATTTGAGTTCGTAATTTCATGTTTTATGTTATAGACTGAATACTTTGAATCAAATAGGCTTTTCATGTAACTATGGGCACATATAATTAGGACCTAAGTTTATACTCTTGTTGCGTTTAATGTGTTATTGTTTCTGTGCTTATAAATATATAATTAGAAGAATAAAATATGGACAATTAGAGAAATGAAGTTCTACGAAGGATTTGTACAAGAAAGCGTCGTAATAAAATAGAAATTCATCCATGGCCAAGTGATTATGAAATATGTAACATTTTTACACAAATTATTTTCATAAGAGTCTTTTATGACTAACTATGTTACTTATATATTATCGATTATGCATAATATAATTATATAAATTATTCTCACAATACATAGCTGCCACAGTTTTCAATTTTTGAAAGAGTAATAACATAAAATCGAATCATTTTATGTACCTATATTTCAAATTCATTACTTGTCAGAGCGCCTGGAGCGCTAAAATGCTGCCACGGCGAACAATAATGATGACAGCGCTAATATGGCGCTCCGAAATCCGCACACAAGTGGTATCGAATGTTGTATTATTGTGTTTTGAACATAAACCTTTTTAGGTACATCGGGTAAAACTTTGATTATTCATAAACTATTAGGTATGTCTCAGTACATCTAATATCTTTTTAATTTCTAAAATCAATCATTTATAAGTAAGAAGGTGACTTCTCTGTTTGCTATAACACAAGATATATTTTTTTTTTTTTTTTTTTATTTTACACTTTATTGTACACATTAAAAAACATTATTAGAGATCTTATAACTAACTATAGTACAAATGGCGGCCTTATCGCTGAAAGCGATTTCTACCAGGCAACCTTTGGATGGAAATATTATTGGTAGGAGAAAATCGGTAGTTGCATGTGTAAACAAAGTAAACAAAGCTATATAATATATACATACTTAATATACCTATATTCATTCCTGTAATATGATAATAAATGATAGACATAATTATATACATATACATAGACATACATATATACTTATACATACGTACCTACATACATATACATACACATATTTAATACTTACATGTATTTTGTAGAACTAGAAGAAGTTATAGTGATAGATAGTGAGCCTTTACTGAAGCTTTAAATTTAGTTATCGTTTGAGCCTGTCTTATATGTAATGGTAAAGCATTCCAAAGGCGAACAGCGGTAACACAAAAAGATTTGTCATACAGTGCTGTGGAATGTACCGGCATTTTTAGTTTCAAATTTTCTGATGACCTTAAATAACGGTTATGCGTATCATGAAGGAACTCGAATCGTCCTTTAAGATAGGAAGGAGTTGAAGGGTTAAACAATATGTTGTACAGCAAAGAGAGAATATGAGCATTCCGGCGATGTCGTATAGGTAACCACTTGAGCTGTGCTCGAAATTGTGAAACATGATCATATTTGCGTAGTCCAAATATGAATCGTATACAGAGATTTTGAAGGCGCTCAAGTTTATCTAGCTGGTTTTCGGCGAGATCTGAATAGCTGACATCTGCATAATCGATAATGGGCAAAAGGAGGGAGTTTGCTAGTGCAATTTTGGTGGCAGTAGGAAGAAAATTCCTAAGCCTTCTCAGTGACCCTGCTGAAGCAAATAACTTTCGACTCACCTCTTGGATCTGCGATCGCCAATTGAGATTAGAGTCCATAATGAGACCCAAGTTCTTAACTTTGTCTTGTATGGAAATAAAGGTACCATCAAATATGACGCAAGGGAGTTGAGACCAGTCAATTTTTGATGTCATTCTTGAAGTACCAATAACAATGGCCTGAGTTTTTGAGGGATTCACTTTTAGTCCAAAGGATTTGCTCCAGTTGCTAATCAGTGCCAAATCACTGTTAATGGTACTTACAGAAAGTGACATATCAGCTAGTGACGACTGTGTATAAATTTGAAGATCATCTGCATAAAGGTGATAGGAACAGCGAAGATTATTTGATATAGAATTAATAAAAATTGCGAAGAGTAAAGGAGATAGCACGCCACCCTGGGGCACACCAACAGTTGTGTTACACCAAGAAGAAAGTGAGTTTTCAATGCGTATACGCTGTCGGCGGCCACACAGGTAAGTACGAAACCAATCAATCACCGTAGGAGATATGTTAAGAGTACAAAGTCGACTGAGTAGAATATCAAAATCGACTGTATTGAAGGCGTTACTAAAATCTAGTAGAGCGAGAATTGTGAGTTTTCCGCCTTCCATACCAGCCCTGATGTCATCCGTAATATTGACCAGGGATGTAACGGTACTATGTCCCGAACGGAACCCGGACTGAAATGGATTAAGGAGACAATTTTTGCAGAGGAAAGAGTTTATTTGGTTATAAACGAGGCGTTCAAAGACTTTTGAAAGGAATGGCAGGATGGAAATGGGCCGATAATCAGAGAAGGATGAAGGATGAGAGGTTTTTGGAATTGGTGTAATAAGAGCGTCTTTCCACATCGATGGGAATACACCACTAGACAGAGAATAATTGAGGATATGGGAAATTATGGGTAGGATTATATCGAGGATAGGAAGGATCATATTACGGCTGACACAGTCACTACC
Source organism: Euclidia mi (assembly GCA_944739405.2). Classification (NCBI taxonomy): domain Eukaryota; kingdom Metazoa; phylum Arthropoda; class Insecta; order Lepidoptera; family Erebidae; genus Euclidia; species Euclidia mi. Next base: position 19,218,138 of record OX123189.2, read on the forward strand.
TACAGCGTTGGACGTGATTGACCTTATGCACTTCTTAACATCACTATCGGTAAAGTGATTAAAGACAAAGGGTGAATAACTAGGGGTTGGCAGAGATGAAAGATAATTTATAGTGCTTGCTTTAGTAGTCCCATCAATATTGGACGAAGCAGAGAAATGTTGATTGAGCAAGTCAATATTGAAGTCGTTAGAAGTAGCGTGTTGGCGCGCTTTGCCAACTCCCAGGGTTTTAAGAAATTTCCAGACCTTCGCTGGATCTCCGTTTTTCACAGAACTATGAATATGTTGGCGTTGTGCATCCCTACACACCCTATTGCAGTGATTTCTTATCGCGACATATTTTTGTAGGTTAGAGGCATCGGGCTTAATTTTATATCTAAACTTAGCTGCCGCTTTTTTGTGTATCAGTTGTTTAATGTTTTCAGTGAGCCAAGGTGAGGGACGGTGTTTTAGTTTTACAGGTCGCATTGGTGCATGCTTGTCATAGAGCAGTATAATTTGGTTTGTGAAAATGTCGACCTTTTCATCTACAGATTCTGAGTTGATCAGATGAGACCAGTCGATATCTCTGGTATCTTTACAAAGCTCATCGGTGTTAATGCCACCAAAATTGCGCTGCAATAGAACTTTAGACTTAATCTTAGGAGTACGGATTTTGTAGGAGATGAAAAGCAAGTCATGGTAAGAGAACATGTCTGCAGGGTATTGCCCGTGCATGGCGACATGTTCTCTTGAAGAAACCATGATTAAATCAAGAAGAGAAGGCGAAGAATTTGGGAAATGATGAGTCGCGCTTGTAGGAAGAATTGACATATTACAAGCTATAGAAGTGGAAAGAAGAGAAGAAGAGCGGGAATCATTTTTAAGGAGACAGGTATTAAAATCGCCCATTATGATTGTGTGACTGTAAGAGGGCACAAGATTAACCAGTAGGGTTTCGAAACTAGAAAAATAATCTATACGTAATGAAGGACAGTAATAAACGCCGAGTAGGACTTTGGTGTGGTTTAATAATACTTCTAGAAATAGATGTTCGCCGGCATTAGGAGGCGGTGGCTGTGCAGACATGCCTACAATAGTGTAAGGAATATATGAGCGTAGATATATGGCAACACCCCCACCACCCCCAACGGCACGATCATTTCTGATTAGTTGGAAACCAGGTAGGGAGTATAATGTAGAAGGCAGACATGGCTTAAGCCATGACTCAGAAACAAGGATAGCATGAATGTTCTTACAGTCTAGATTGGCCAGCATATCACAGAAATGTGCCGGAATGCTTTGGGCATTGATATGAACGGCATTGAAGTTTTTAGGTACATCAGAAAACTGTGAGTTAAGACAGTCCGAAAGGGATGGCACACTAATAAAGCTATCATCAGAAAATGAACTACATAATGAGTGGAAACTATCTTCACTTACGTCATTAAAGTCAATGATTGCAATAAATATAATATAATATACGTACTTAAATAAAATAATACAATAATAATAATTAAAAGAAAATGCTATTAAAAATTAACCAATAATACACCAGCTGCCAGTAGTGCCATCGGTAGAAATAACTAGATTTAGTACTACATAATATTAATATATAAAAAAAGGGGATGAAATTAGTTGGGAACATCAATCCGGGTAGTCAGCAAAACATAATAATTATTAAAATTGATAAGAAAGAGACAAGGAAGGCAAAACACATAATAAGAAAGAAGAATAAAACTGAAACAGAATAGTAACATTAAAAGTGAAAAGTAAGAAAATGCGGACTTATACCAAAAGCCTTGTACCCAAACACGTTACAGTTTTGACAAATAGCATTGTGACAGATGACAGACATGACAACACGAAAAGAAAATAAGTCACCGCCAGCTATTAATTTATAATTAAAATAAGTTAAATACTAAAGTAGAATAGAAAAGTGGGTACAAAGTAAGAAAGAAAATTAATGTTAGATAATAATATTACTTACTACCCGGACCGAGGATTCACCAAATAAGCAATACATAATGATCAAGAATTATTTCTTTTGGGAAACGGTTCTTTTCGACTTGGACACTGGCTTCGCTGCTGAGGGTGGCTTCTCCGCGCCGTCCTTCAGCTCGACCTTTTGCAAGTCACTGAGATTGACCAAACGATGACGGGAACCATCGGGCGCCAACACATGTATGATGCCGTCTTTGGTCCAGCATTGAGACACACCGAACTTCTGCCGAGCAGCCATAAAAGTGTCATGCCGTTGCTTCGTCAGGAACTCCGATACAGTTACCCCAGTGCCCTTAAACTTCGTTTTCCCAAACCATACAGTGTCACGAATGGAGGCGCTGTTGAACTTTAGAACTATGGGCCTGGGTTTGTGGTTATTTGATATACGTCCCATCCTGTGGCAGCGGCGAATATCAGCGACCGTAATATCGGACTTGAGGTGCTGCCTGATGACATCTACCACCACTTTGGCAGTATCTTCTTTGCTGCTCTCATTCACACCGTGCAGCAATAATATTTTTCGTCGGGTTCTCATCTCCATCGTATCCACAGTTTGTGCCATAAGTTCAATTTGCTGCTGAAACCCATTCAGGGCCTCCATCACAAATGCCTTGAAAGATTTGTATTCTGCGGCCAGTCCTGGCATGGTAGGAGTGCCCTGAGATCTAGGCAACTCTGCTTCAAACTCTGCCATCCGCTTGAAGAACATATCCTTCAAACTACTCATTGACTCGTGCAGTGACTGAGACATAGTGTGGTGTTAATAAAAAATAAAATATGTGATTTCTTATGTAGGATAGTGCTAACACAATACTGGCAGGTACTGGTTTAAATTAATGTAATAATTTCATTAAAATTAGTTTAAACAGTAATTTTACTATTTATTTAAAATATTAAAAGAAGAGCTTATAACTTTAGGTGTTTATGCTACAACTACCCACGAGCAAGTATGATATAGTATTTTTTTAATAATAAAGTACGTAACTAATTATCATTATTGTAATTACAGTGAAGTTAAAGATAACAGTTCTGCAACGTCTTACACACATTTGACTTCAGTCATTGCTAACACGATCTGTTCAAGAGCTAGCCAAGAAATGCCAAACAATTTTTTTAACAAATTTGACTCAAATTCCGTAGTGATAAGCAAAAATTACAAGAGGGATAGCAGTGACTGGTTCGAATTGCGTAAGAATATGTTGACAGATTGAAATTTTTGTATAGTAGTAAAAAGAAGAGATAACAGCAGTAAAGCCAACTTAGTAAAAAATATTTTGTACAAATAAAATATTTGCAATGTAAAATCAGTTGCTCATGGAATCTAAAATGAACAACTGGCTTTGCAACAACTGGCGAAGCAAGAAAATGTAACAATCGAGCCTTGTGGATTATTCGATTATTGGTGCCACGCCAGATGGATTAATAGGTCCAAACACGATTGTGGAAATTTAATGTTCTAAAGTTGCCTATAAGAATGGCCTGGAGAATAGTATAAGAGCAAATAAAATACAAATATGGAAACATGATAAAAAAGTGAATGTGTGTGACTAGTCTAAACAAATATTGTAATTGTTATTACCAAATTCAGGGGCAACGCCACGTTACACGCAAACAAAAGTGTTTATTTGCTGTGTGGAGTGGCGAAAGTATACCACTAAAAATAGAAATTATAGAAAGAGATGATGTTTTCTGGGAGAAGCTTGTGGCGTTTTATATGAATTGGCAGTTGCCTGAAATTGTTGATTCTCGTCAAGCTCAAGGGATGGCATTGCGAGATCACGGAGAGGAAAATGTTTCATCAGTGCTTGAAATTTCTACAATACCAAGCCGTAAAAGGAAAGTAAATGAAACTGTGCCTCATGAACAACAGCAAATAATAAGTCTTATCACTTCACACACTGCCTTTAACATTCGATGAGAATAAAGAAAACCTGCCGGGTTGTAGCAGACAGGTAACTTTTGATGAGCTGTAAACTCTGTATTTCGTTAATAAATTATAAATGAATATAAATAAATATCTTTTAATATTTATTTTCTTTGAAACAACACATATTTGAAGCGAAAGAATTTTTTTATATTTTTCCATACAAACATGTATGACGAGAGCTAACGAAAAAGCAGTAACTCAAATTCTAATTCTATAATTTTCTAAGCGACATAGCAGTATCTCATGAATAAGGTATATCCACATATATTTTTGATGTTTCATCTATTTTAAAAAATAATAATGGGTTGGGTTTCGAAACGAGTCGCCTGAATTTGAGGGTTTTGGTAGTGTAGGGGGCTTAAGGTAGTTCGTTTTAATCCCCTAAAAGTAATTTTGGCTGCCGGAGTTGCATCTAAATATTTTTAAACAATTTCCAAAATTTCATAAATACTTCGGCAATTATGCAAAACGGAACATAGTTTTTATACTTTAGTACAGTTTTACAAATGTAATTTTTAGGTTGTAAAAAACGTGAAACGAAACGCAAAACTGCCATCTTGGAATGATCATATTGACAGCTAATGTCAAATTTGTGCGTCATTGCTTTCGGGTGCCTTGGGTTAGGTGCGACTGTAATAAGTAAATAAATAGGTTATGTTAGGTTCTCTTTTGACCCTTAATCCGAAAATAGGAGCCCTTCGCAGGGCTCCGACAACCTTAGTTTATTAAACTAGTGTGATGAATGTGGAAGTTGGCAGTGCCATACACACCGATGTTTAGAGATTTTTTTTTTCAGAGGAAACCAAGTATTTCCGGCAAGTGAAAATGGTGAGGGGGGGTTTTAAGACCTCCCCTGCTCCCTCTCCAATCACTCACAACCCCTAAAAACGGCGACGTATTTCGAAACCTTTGCCATAATAATTATACCTATAATAACAATAAACATCCATAAATAAATAAAAGAAATCAACTTTTACTAAACTTCAATTACCTCGTAACTCGCTTTAGTTGAGATACGGCTTTTGCGCTTAGTAGAGCAGTATTGTGTTTTTTAGGGTACCGTAGCCAAAAATTGTAAAAACGGAACCCTTATAGATTCGCAATGTCTGTCTGTCTGTCCGCCCGTATGTCACAGCCAATTTATTGCAAAACAGATTTGAAAACTGGCAGGAATGGAATTAGATGTAGGTATTCTATGAACTGCTTCACTATTTTTATACAAAAACAAAACAAACATAATAATGGCCTCTCCATACATGGAACTGACTTAATTATTTTTATCATCTTACGGCACGTAGGTATTTACCTACTTTCGTCAACATTTGATACCTATAACGTCTAATGTAAACCAGTTTTGCTCATGGCTGCACTGAGAACAAAAATTGCGCTATGCCTATATTGTACAAGCAGATTGATGTATGTAATATAAATTTTAATATCAGTATCTCAATTCAATATGCTAAAACGTTTTGCTTGCGATTTTGAAATATTGGAATACGGATGTCACCAGAATACGGCCGCACGCGACGAGAATGAAGGGGGGCGCCCCGCAGTAGACGGAGCTAAGCTCCCTTCACCTCCCCTGCTTCACCCCCTCATTTACCAAAACAGTCGCTTAGGACAGCGCCTTAATGCGCTTTGGTCGCTCGTGCTTAAAACCACACTCTAAAAGATTTCATTTTACATTTGACTTTTAGTTCTAGAATAAACTAGTACAGATAAACAAATTAATATAATCTCCAGCTTCATTAGTAGTTTTCAATCAGTGAGTATCACTATTATTACATAGCACCCAAAATGTATGAATATTAAATTATCTGTTATATTATATATACTTACATAGACTCACGCCTGTTTCCCGAAGGGGTAGGCAGAGACTACGGAACTAGTACATACATATACTATATACAATGTATTAAATCAAACGAATATATATGCGAATGTATGAACAATTTCGTTTGGGGACTATAGTCACCATAAATAATAAATACATGGCAGGAATGTATGGGCGTTTGAAACCGGCCTATGGATATATCTGAGACTACATGGTAGGCACTTTTTTTGTATTTATTTGACAGGTAATATCATATATAATTACTGTTTAAATTATCAGACTTTTAAAATTTTGCGTTCAAAAGTTATTTCAGTTTGAACTTTACTAAAGGCTGTAAGTAGATAGGTCCTGTGACTATCTATCTACCTATGACATTAATGACATGACAAATACGCCATTGATATTCACCGGTTTCCTTACGTATTAATAATTAGCTATTGTAATAAGCATCTCAGCACAGCCGCCGCCATCGGACGCCGGCGAGCATTTCTTTTTAGAAGTGGAACTAAACCATTCTAAAGTCTTTCTAGGTGTCTATTACTCTCCTTCTTCATGCATGAATTTCTTTTCATCTTTTGATCAACTTCTTGAGTCCTTAATCCCTTCTTATAGTCACACAATCATAATGGGAGATTTAGAGATACCTGTATTTTAAAACCAGACACACGCTCGTCTTCTCTCAAACGCGTTCTAGAATCTAATAATTTAACTATTCTACCCCTTAATGCTACGCATCACTTTCCAAATTCTGTTCCTTCTCTTCTCGACCTGATCTTTGTTTCTCGCTCTAGTCTAGTTTGCAGGCATGGCCAATGCTCTACTGATGCTTTCTCCTATCATGACTTGCTTTATCTACCTTATAGAATACGCACCCCTAAAGTAAAACCGAGAGTTATTATGCAACGCAATTTTAGTGACATGGATCGTTCGCTACTCTGCGAAGACGCCCGCAAAATTGATTGGTCTCCTTTACATATATACATACAGATATTTACAGAGAACATAAAATAGCTCTATGATAAACATGCTCCAATACGCCCCATAAAGTTGAAACACTTGTCAGCGCCTTGGCTGACACAAGATATTAAAAACTTATTGTCCAAGAAAGCTGCGGTCAAAGCGAGATACAAGCGATGACCTACTTCCATAAACTTGGAGAAATATGTTAATGTAAGAAATCTTTGCAACAAGGTGTGTAGGAAAGCACAACGCCAGCATATTCATAACACTGTTCAAAACGGAGATCCGGCTAAAGTCTGGAAATTTCTTAAAAAATTGGGGGTCGGCAAGTCGCGTGATGAAGTCCACCTAAAAGACATAGATATAAATTCTCTAAAAGTACATTTCACAGCTTCGTCCAATTTTGATGGGACCACTAAAACAAATACTTTACTAGATCTTTCAAAAATCCAACTCCCAGTTATGCTCCTTTTATTTTCGAGCAATTTACTTGTTTTGATGTTAAAAAGAGCTTAAGTTCAATCTCATCCAATGCTGTTGGTAGTGACTGTACCAGTCGAAACATGATTCTTCCTATCCTTGATGAAATCCTTTCTATCCTATGCCATATTCCAAATTACTCTATAACTACCGGTATCTTTCCCTCAGCGTGGAAATATGCGCAAATAATTCCTCTCCCGAAGAATCCAAAGCCATTTTCCTTCTCTGATTACCGTTCTATATCTATACTGTCATTCCTTTCCAAAGCTCTTAAGCGTCTGATACATAAACAACTTTCCACATTCCTCACTAAGAACGCTCTCCTAAATCCCTTCCAATCAGGTTTTCGTCCTGGACATAGTACTGCCACCGCACTGGTACATATTACCGATGAGATAAGACTGGGTATGGAAAGTGTAAAGCTCACGCTACTGTCCCTACTTGATTTTAGCAATGCTTTCAACACCGTGGATTTCCACATCCTGCTTGGCATACGTACTTATACTCCATTAACATATCTCCAACGGCGATTGACTGGTTTCATAGTTACCTGTTTGGGCGGCGACAGCGTATACAGGTTGAGGAATCGTACTCTTCTTGGTGTAATTCAACTGCCAGTGTTCCACAGGGCGCCGTTTTATCTCCATTTTTGTTTAAAAAATGTGAAAACATAACAAAAAATCGTTTCTCAGGTATTATTTTTGGTTAGTATGACTTGGTATGATGTCCACAACGAGTAGACTTCGGCTTGGTGATGGGTCTTGTGACACCCTGTATATTCTCAAAGATTTGCCTTGCAAATGCTAAATCAAGAAATCAGATGCAACGTGCTGTCCACGCTCAACACCAGGCTTGGAACAACTACACATTCATATATCAAATCTCAAAAGTGACGATGGCTACGTGAGTGTCATTTACCATCCATTTCAACTAAAGTAATACATTTGCAAGGTAGGTGAGGAATCATCTCTCAACCTTGCAGTTGCACGCTAGTTCTAGTCTAGCGCTTCGAGACCTTGCAACTAAACTGGAAGTCATGAGTTTGGTTGCCATCCAGGCTATTTTTATGTGAAGAACATGATGATTTGCTCTTTATGTGTGTATTATTTTAAGTCTTCTTCTTCTTCATCGTGTCATTGGTTCAGATTTTCTGTTCCCACATCTTGGCTTGTCTGAGGCCACTTTAAGATCCTGTTTACTGCAGGTAGATGGGCAAAGAGGGCATGAGAGCAAATGTGCCATGGATTGTGATGGAGCTCCGCAGTCGCAGTGGACCTGTGAGTGTTCTATTAATCCCCATCTTGACATGTTTTCCCTATAGCGCCCGACCTGAGTTCGCAAACGATTAAGCGATCTCCAGGTCGACCACTGCAAGTTATGACCAGGGGGCAGGCTTTCCTTTGGTTCAGGGAAGTCTGGAGTGGCCGGGTATTTAGGGGCGCACAGTTGCTCTCTTGCCAACTTTGGGGTGTTATTTGTGGCAGAAGTCGCTCTTAGGAAGCTTTTTCGGCTTTTAAGGCGGGCGCGAGGCATCTTGTAATCATGCAGTGCAGGAAACAGATGTGCGTCACTGCACATCTGTTTCCTGCCTATGTTTCTCCACTGCACAGGCTATTTCCCGCCGCACATTTGGTGGAGCGATCCCCGCTAGAGGGTATAGCATATTCAGCGGGGTGGGTTGCAAACGGCCCGTAACGATTCGGCATGTCTCATTCAGGGCTACATCCACTTCCCTTTCATGGGTGGATCGGTGCCACACTGGGCACGCGTATTCGCCTGCGGTATATGACAGAGAGAGCCCTGTGGTTCGGAGAACATGCGGGGAGCAGCCTGGGGAGCGCCCCAGGCTGTTGAAGTAAGGCGTCGCAGCATGTTATTCCTTGCACATACTTTTATATATATATATTATTCATTTGCATCCCGGTTACGCAAATGGAACGCGCAAGACAGGGTTTTGACGGATTAGGCCGTAAGGCATTTTTACGTAGTACTTGTCGAGCGCTTCCATCCTTCCCTGAGAGATTTTTCTACTTCTTCAAAGTTCGATGCTTGGGCTGCTAGTGCGTGGTCATCTGCGTACAGGAAACTTTTAGTGCGTGGTGTTGTTGGTTGGTCGTTCGTGTATATATTAAATAGGGATGGAGCCAGAACACTTCCTTGTGGGAGTCCATTTTTCTTTAGTATTATTATGAAATTAAACTCCTCCAGTAAAATCACTTATTAACTTTTATTTGTTAACTCTTACACTTTGTAGGTATGGACTGATTTACTACTATCAACCACCAAATACCTTGCGCTAGACGTCTTTACTGCTCGGAAGTACCAAAACGATTCCCCTCCCGCTTAATTTATCTGACAAGCTAAAATATTCTCCCACTCTAAACGGAAATGAAAACTTCATAAGCGACAGCCAATCGGAATGCAGCAAACAACGTCCATCACAACCTATTTACAAAATTGCTTGATTTATTAAGTAATAACAATTTAAATTAAATATTTAACAATCATAAATTATTGACTCATTTGTTTATAGATTATATTTGTATATAATATGGTTCGCACCAAGAACTGAAGGTCTCAAGCCAACCTCACCTGCAAGTGGTGCACCTGCCGATCAACGGACGAGGCTCTGGCAATCAAAATATCCCGAAAAGCGGCAATAGGCTCGCCACCTATTACGTGGGATCAAACACTGGCAAAAAGTGGGCGTTTAAAATGCCTCTGCCTACCCCTTCGGGGAAACAGGCGTGAGTCTATGTATGTATTTTAATAACATGTAAGCATATTTATCAGTCGTCTAGATAGATTTCAGACTACATGCTTTGTCTAGTTTGAGATTATGTGATCTTGAAATGTCCCATGATTTTATCGGATTCGTTTATTTACTCGTTTATATAACTGAATAAAATGTGTTAGTAGAAATTTCACAATACCTTAACAACACACTGTTGGAAAGGTACTGGTGCAAACCTGTTCATTGTGAAGATAATAGGATAATAAATATATCTTATAATCTTATAAAGCTTTGAATGAATAGATAACTGTTGATAAAATATATGGATCTCCGACGAACCATTTTTCCTATATAGGAGTAAATTGAATATTTTTGTCATCACTCTTTACGTCGCTTATGTATATATGATGAACAGTATTACTTATTACTTTATTTTTGTTCCAGTACAATATGACAATTTTGATGAACGACATTACTTATTACATACATTTTTGTTCCATGAAGATTGATTTTTGTAATTACTTCATGAAACAAACGGTGATTTGAATTAGTACGACCATGGTTAAGTTTGATCCTACAATATATCAATTATGTTACAATAGATTCAGATTTTTTACAATTGTATTTAAGACAGCAGTGCTATCTGCTATTGTAAAATTGTCTTCTGATGGCAGTTTGTGTGACTGATGCTGATGGCACAAAATCGGATATAAATGTTATCTGTACCGTTAATTAAATGATTATAAAGTTTTCCGCTACATTCCTCTGTAGCGGAAAACTTTAACTCATCCCTTGTACAGGCGTCTTTTTAAAAAAGAAAGAAAATTATCTAAATTTCATGATCAAATACAATATTTGAATTATGCTATCGAATTTGACCAATGACACGTTGCATACATGCTTCGGAATATCTATTAATCCATTTTCTCAGATAAAAATATAAAATAAAATAGATAGATAGTAACAATTTATTGTACACCAGAAAAACAAGAATACAGATATCAAAAAAGAACTTTATTCAAATGGTGCAAGGGCGGTCTTATCGCAAAATGCGATTTCTTCCAGAGAACCAAGAATGGAATACAATGATTTAGTGACTGAGAGAGTGGGTAGATTATGGTGCATTTAATGAAACAGTGTATTCATAGGAGCTCAGCACGACTAATAACAATACTATTTACTTACATACTAATATTACCAATTCTTAAAAATATACAAAATGTGTGTTTTAAAATGAAGTCACATTAAACGTAACATATCATGATTGAACCTTTTAGGCAATATAAAGGGAAGATATAATATCACATCATCTTCGTCGATTCAATCCATTCAACTACTTATCCGTCAAAATTCTTACAGAAATATAATATGGCAAGATGACGGGTTTCTACGACAATTACCAAGTCATAAATCAAGCACAGCACAAAGCTTGCGCGAAAATGAAACCGTAAACCGATCTTGGCCTTAAAAAATTACGTGCTTGCAAATATGATTGGCACAAGTAATTGATAAGAATGTAATTACCTATTTGTTTTCTTTCTAGAATACACATATGAACATTGGTATTTATTACCTGGTTTTTAAAACCATATTTTTAAGTCATTTCGACTGGTTTGTGTCGGTTGTGGTCTCAGAAAACAATAAGCAAAAAGTAAGTGGAGATGATTGCAGAAAGGTCTTAGACCATTAAATAAGTAGCCGATGTCCGTTTTAGTAGTATTTCCAATCTTCGATATATAGACACTGACTAGGTAGAAGAGCAGCGTTAAATGTGTTATAATTATACTTTACTTCCACTACAGTAATAAAAAGAGATAGCAATTATTTTGCATGTCTATTCAGTCGCATAGTAAACACCCTTTTCTACTTTCCCGACAATGTTGCACCAATACATCGTCAGATTAAGCACAGAAAATGGAGGCAAAAACATCGCACCGTGTTCCTTTCTAGTACGAAAGAGATACAGACATAAAACGTCATTGTCGTAGAAAAACATCCCCTATCTAATAAATAGGGGTACCAGGAAAGTAAAGTTTAGCCCAATTTATTATATTATGTGCTTTGATTGTGTTCTTACAGAGAAATATTTATAACATTGATAATAGTCTTCATAGTGTTCTTTGTTTTTACGAACTGTTTGAAATACGTACGTTATATACATAAAATATTTATCCTTATCTATCAACCTTAACTTGTCTTTATTCTCTGCCAACTGAATCGTAGCAATAACTTAAGTAGGTTAAAACTATTCTAAACAGTTCCTCATGAATTTCCTTATGCCAACAAGGCAATTGTTAGGAAAGTTACTTTGGCTAGATAGACTTTACAAATTATAGATCTTCTTTTTGTGGCCAGCTCTGTTAAGGAAAGTTTTGACCGCCCGAAGGCCTACAACATAGTCTAACGATTCCTATCCTGAGATTCTTACTTGCTTTACCTGCTTTTCTATTTGATATTAATGCAAACACAAACGGTCACCTTTCTAAGTAGTGACATCTGTGAACATTGCTTAGCTTTGCCGACCTATTAAGAAAGGCAAGTCCAATCACGCTGTGAAATGAGTTACTTATATAGGAACTCAAACTTTATTCACAAACATACACAGTATATACCTCTTTCTCCTCCTTGAGCTGTTAATTATCGATTGGCCCGTGTCCTGGAGAGCACGTTAAGCCGTCAGTCCCGGTTGCTATGAAGATATTTGACAGTCGTTATAGGGAGTCAGTACCTTCTTAATAAACTGACACTTGTCTAAACCATGGAATATCGCCAACCCTTCGGGTTGCGGAGGTCTGACAGTCAGTCGCTCCGTGGAAAAGCTAAATATTCAGCCAAATCAGATTGAAAACTGGGATAACGCTAGGAGGATGATGATACGCAGTATATACCTCGAACAACTATTTTAAACGAGTCACTTACTTATATTGGGGGACAATAAAATTAATGTTGTGCCAGAGTCCTCCTTAAGGCTATTATAGAACTTGTCATTGCGTTACCAGACACAGAGATGCTTTCTGTAATTTTAACTTAAATCCAATTTACATATCCGAATTGAAACGTCAATACCGTCAGTTTTCAAAGAGTCGTTTAAACACAGCCTTCGTGCAAAATTGGTTTATGTCCCGAAAAGTTCGTAACAACGTCAGTTGTTCATTGTTTTGATTTTACCTTTTATTTATTTTAACAAGAAAAGTTAATAAAAGTAGCGCAGGGTAGTAGCTGAATATAAAAAAATAAAATAATAAAAATTTAGTTATATTATTAACTTATAAATGGTCAACAGAACGGCTTAATGTTTCCATATTCGATTATTTTTTTAGAGGATAAGGGCTTTATTAACTATATGAATTATTGTGATAATAACTTACAACATGCGCTAATATTCAGTAATGGACTATTTACTTTTCTTTATAAATATACCAAATCACAACTCTGTTGCGCGTCTCCCAGTAAACCAATTTTAAAAGCTTAATACCGTAGCTCAGGTCAATATCTCAAAGAGCAGAATTTGAGAATTTAAACCGGTCATTCGAATTAATCAACTAGTCCGCAGTAACCATTAACCTATCGCTCGGTTAAATTCTTTGCTGCATTCATTCACGGCTGTTCCTAATATTTGATTTATCTATGGATTCGGCTACTAGAGATAATATATTTGACATAAGCATAAGCAGAAAATTAAAAAGATTCCTAAGTTTACTATGAAACCCTAAAAACCTCATAAAATGCACCATTTAGATGCAATAAAGGTCGTTTATTAATGTAGGCTCCGTAGCAACGTATAAACCAGTAACAAGAAACAGAGGCTCACCACTACACCACAAGATTTTAACGAGCATCTTACTTAGCGCGGTCCCGCGGGATAAAGCGGTAATATCTTCATTAAGAACTACCAAGTACGTCAGGCAACGGTACAAAAAGGAACTACCTAACTAGTAGTGCCTACTTTAGTAGGTAAATGGAGGAAGTGGTTGTTGAATGTTTTATTTGATATCATAATGGAAACTTTTCATGTCTGCATGAATGAATACTTTATTTTATTTTATTTTTTATTTATTTAGGATCTCCAACAAAGAACGTACACTGCAATTTACAAAGATTTTTTCACATTTGGATCATGGATGTGTACTTCTTCAATTATAGGAGACCACAGCATGCAAAAAAGGTAACTTGACTAAGTAAAATTAAAGTTATAACCTTAAGACTAAAATTAAAAGTTAAGATATCACATTTATAAACGAAACAGCGTATATAAAGTGCAATACATTAAGTGCAACACATTATTCTACGAACATAATTTAAAACATAAAACGAGATAATTAATACTATTGATATGAGCTATTGTTTCGTCTCTGACGACGTATGTTGATATTTTTGGAGTACTAAAGACACCAAGGATGCAAAAATTGTTGTTTACATCGTTATCTATCTATAGGGATTATATAAAATTCTGATTGCTTGTGTCCTCCTGTCACTTCGCAACCTATTCTGTCTGTATGAACGCGAAAAACTCAAGAACTACTGAACGGATTTTTGTACAGCTTTCACCAACAGATAGTATGATTCCTAAGGAAGGTTTAAGTAAGTTAAAGTCTTCGTATAAAGATATCGTGCTACAAGTTTGTAATGAATTAATTAATCTAAATGTAAAAAATACTCAAGTTTTATACGTTAAACGTATTTCATATTCTGCAGTGTAACCTGTGCTATGACTAATCGCAGGCTTTTCGATAGACTTAATGTTGATCCTAGTAAACCTATTTTATCAGTACCTGAATTGACTTCAAGTAAAAGGCGGTGATTTTCATTTATCGTATAATTTTGGAATAACTTTATCGTATATGAAGTATATCCTCTTTTATAATTACATTGGTCATATAGATACCTCCATCATTATTTTATAAATCAAAAGATCTACCTAGAATATTATCTAAATAAACCAACCTAATAAACAAAGTTTGTGTGAACCGCTTACAATTTAATTCGTGTAGTGCAGTTTTATTAAGTTTAGACTAGTAAGCGGACCCCAGATTTTTTTATTAAGGTAAAGTATTTTTACTTTTATTACTGAGAATTACCTTTATCTTTATAAATCTAATTTTATATACATAACTAATAGTTTACAATCACTATAATTAAAATGGCAGATGGCAATAATTATGCCTAGTTAGATAATTAGATCTCAAAATGCGAGTGTGTGCGCGAATGCGTTTTCATATTGCTTTTACTGATCTGCATGTGTAGTAGTAGCTGCGTGGTAGGGGCAACCTGGCAACACAGGTTTCAGATACATTTTCGTCTACAGGGCATATCTCCTTTAATTACTATATCTATGGCAAGACCCATTTATTACATAACGAACGAAGTCATTATTTTGTGTTGAAAAGAAAAATCAAACAATTATAAGCATTTAAAAAAATATTCGTTACCTATTTTTAGTGGAGCGATTTCTATGATTTCTATGAATAAATCCTGTATCGCAGTATACTTTACAAACATCAATCAGCATACACAGAACAACAGTTCGTGAATCACTATAAGTGAGGTCCCATGAGAGAAGTAATTTTAAACAGTGGATGGTCGCTTAAATCGCACAGGCGCCAATATGTACTTATAAAGTTCATATAGCGGCGAAGCACAACGGTGAGCATTTTTCACTGTCAAACTATTATCAACATTGTGTATTAGGCCAAAATCTTCATTCTTTTTATCTCAATTTTTTCAACAATGTTTGTTATAGGTATCATTATATAATTATTAAGTCAACCCATTGTTAAAAGTTTATACGATTTATACAATGTGCGATGGGACATTCCATCATAACAAAAAGTCTTAAATCGTGTATATGACAACCAGTTTGTCGAAATGTTGGTACAAGAAGGTTGTTAGAATTGCAACACGTGTATTTCTTTAAAGCAATTGCAGTTTATAATTACAACGATTTATCTGATCAATCCAGTATTTATATCTTAATATATAAAATCCTTGCGATACTGACTGACTGACAGACACGCTACAGCCGAAACTACTGATCACAAGAAGATAAAATTTAGCATGTATGTTTCTTGAGGAGTGTAGGGTAGCATTTAGAGACGGTTTTTGGAAATTTACCCCTAAGGGGGTAAAACTGGGCGTCAAAGTTCGTATGAAACTTTTTATTCCTTCAATGGATTGACTCCAAACTTTTTTATATTGGTTTCTTAAACGACGATAGTGAACACAAAGGATTAGTTTCTTTTATTCCTACCCTCAAGGGGTTAAGATTGAGGGTCAAAGTTTGTGTGTAACTTTTTATTCCTTTATTGGATTAACTTCAAATTTTTTATATAGGTTTCTCAAATGACGATAGTGAACACTAAGAGTTTTTTTTCGAAAATTCCTACCCTCAAGGAGTAAGATATGGGTTCAAAGTGTGTATGAAACAAAACTTATTATTCCTTCAGTGGATTGACTTCAAACTTTGTAAACTGGTTATTCAAATGACGATAGTGAACACTAAGAATTAGTTTTTTAAACTCCTACCCTCAGGGGGTAAGAAAGGGGGTCAAAGTGTGTATGAAACTTATTATTGCTTCTGTGGATTGACTTCAAAAACTTTGTATATTGGTTCCTCAAATAATAATAGTGAAAACTATGAATTATTTTTTTGGGAATTTCACCCCTAAGAGGGTAAGATTGAGGGTCAAAGATTGTATGTAACTTTTTATTTCTTTAATAGATTGACTTCAAACTTTGTATATTGGTTCTTCAAACGACGATAGTGAACACTAAGAATTTGTTTTTCGAAAATTCCGACTCTCAGGGGGTATGATAGGGGTTCAAACTTTGAACCCCTATCTTACCCCCTGAGAGTTGAACTTCAAAGTGTGTATGAAACGAAACTTATTATTCCTTCAGTGGATTGACTTCAAACTTTGTATATAAGTTCCTCAAACGACGTTAGTTTACACCAAGAAAGGAGTTTTCGAAGTCACTGGGGCTAAAGAAAGGGTGTCCCATTTTGTTATATAAAAAAACTTCAATGGATTCACTTGAAACTCTGTGTATCGGTTCCTCATGTGACGTTAGTGAATTCAACACTTAAACGAGGAGTTCAAAAAGGAGTCCCCGTGCGTATGAAACTTTTAATTCCTGCATTTGATTTTTTTCATCGTCCCTTATGTACATTTAATTTTAATTAATTTAAATTGATGCGTCTGGCTGTCATCTAAGTGCTCTTCATCTTCACTTACTAAAAATGTGGGATGGTTCTTTATATGACCAATAGAAGTCAACATACTTAGAGCTGTTATTTAGTTATGTTTATTTATTTTTAAGCAGGTAAGCACTTTTTATCAATTATCTGCTTTGTCCAACTGCTCACCAAGGCTTCTCTCATTTTTTTAACCTAAAATACTAAGAAAGGGTTTCTGAACTTGGATAATTTATTAAACATTTTTTTTTACAATTTCGCTGAGATATACAAATGTATACTGCTACAGAATCCATGACTAATTTAATTTACAAGTAATGAAATTCATTAATATGTGATGAAATGTTTGTGTGAACGAGTGAAAAAAAACAAACCTCTAAGTTTGTAAGCTTGTTTTGCCGAAAACAAAACGAAGTATTTAGTAGTAATTTTTGTTATTATTATGATAGCTGATTTTATAACCAACACAATGATATGCAATTTATGTGATATAATTATATTAAGGTGTCATAATTAATTTTTTTCCGGTAACCTATGCCAATGAAAATTTGCAGCAACGTGACCTTTCGCACTTGTGGCACTTTGCCTTTAGTTTGATCGCACCTCAAGGGTTAAATATAGTTATAAGTCGACTGAAAAATATTTCTTAACTAGACGCTTTATTGTCAGTCATTCCTTCCAACATTACATGATGAATACTACTCATAAGTTTCGATACTAATAAAACGTTATTCGTAGAATGTGATCGCAATACAGTCCTTCGCTGACCTCATAATTATACAATGGTCGTTTAGATAACGATATTATAACTAGGATATCTTGTGCGTGAAATTAGAGTTTCATCGTAGCAATTGAGAAAATAGAGTACGTCCTTCCATCATTTTCATGAATACTCTCTGAATTACGGCAATATTCGCTTCCATTCTCCATTCTATAAATAGACAACTCCCACATATAAATAATTTTTGTTGCTTGTGCCCTGAAAGGGCCCGAGAAATCGTATAAAATTTTGTTTTTGTTTTGAACTAAAATTTGAGTCAAAGCCATGCATATTGGTGAACCTACTGGAGGTTCACCAGTATGCATGGCTTAATGTTGAGGTACATTACTTTAATTTCTGTTTTGACGAGACTGACTTTAGTGGCTTTGTTAATGTTGATTTTCACAACTAGTAATTACTACTGCAAAAAACTGCTCATATGGACCTAAAATATTGATTTGATATTATTTTCTGTAGTAATTAAAGAATTCTTTGGTCTACCTAAGATATTTTCCACGTATCATCCCGTGGTTGTCGTAAGAGCCGACAGTAAGACCATACTATGCAGAGAACAGCACTGTAAGAGAAGGAAAACTTGAAACAAACCCTATACCAACCCGTTTGGCCAGCGTGGTATAGTAGGCCAATTCCTCCATTCACAGGAGAGGCCTAGTCCAGCAGTGGATTGTAAGGGGCTGAAGATGATGAAGAACGGAACAAAGATCACAGTCTCTAACTTGACGAGTAGCCGTGTATACGTAACTTTCTATGGACTATATTATTTTAAGTTAATACATGATATTTCACTGCATAAATATCTCCTTAATAAATGTTGTATAATAAACTAAACATGTTTCCGAAAATCGCAACAAAATGTTTACCTGTGTAATTCGATGTTTGAAAATAGCATGTAAATGGCTATCACAAGAGTGTTTACAGCATGTAAAAGATATGGTTAAGGTTTTAAGCACATAATACAAGTGTTCACGGTTACAGTGAGTACCTACACAAATATGTGCTTACAAGTATCAGGTATCTGTTTAGGCATACCGAAACATGGCTAAGCAAAATAATAACATAACTAGGCGTTCTCTTACACAGGCCAATCTTTACCGCTTAAAACCTATTCTATAAGCGACTTTATTTTCTTATATCTAACATTTACTCAGTTATATGTGAAGAATATAATTATGGTTATATACCTACGCAAAAATTGCCGTACTAATTTTGATGAAACTTTGCAGTAATAGGACATATACTTTTTGTATCAGTAACCGACAACTAAGCGGGCGAGGCCATGCGGAAATTAGTACAATCAATAAATATTGTTGTTATGTTTTACATTATACGCAGAATTTACAAGACTTAGCCAATTACGATGGGTGCAGCCAGAGGACTCAAAAAAATGCAAATTTAATTTATAAAAACTAATTTATTAATTATCAATTACAATTAATTATAACTAAATTAAAGTAGTTGATCGATGTAAGATCTAAATAATTCTGGTGGCGAAATGCTCCGCCGAAGACAGGAAACGTCGGTTGACGTCAATTGGTGGCTCTGGTTCTGCTGCGCTTGCACCTCGTGTAAGTTGGGGCCGTGTGCAATTCCGTTCTGCTGCGCTTGCACTTCGTGTATGTTGGGCTGTTGTGCAATGAATATGGTTCGATGCTGATGCGGCGTGTTACTAAGGTTGGCCATGTGTAACATCTCCCCCCGAAGAACAGCGAGTATCGATGGACTTGTTCGAGATAGTCGCTGGTAGGTGTATGGGATCGATCCTTATTTGGCTTGGGTTAATAATGCGTGGCGCCGGGATAGCATAGACCACCTCAGGGTTGTTGCTGCAGTTTTCAGTGGTATTCCTGGATACTTTTCTTGTGCGTAGCCGGCGGTAGAGCAAAATGGCGAAGAATGCACATGTACCGGCGAGTGTGAGGTACATAGGTATAGTGGTGTGGTATATAACTGGATCGGTGACGTCCTCTAGGTATATAGGCAATTGCGTCGCTATCTCGTTGTTCAGTGTGTGAAGTTTTTGCAGACTCGGCGAATTTAAGATGAGCTTCGGGTAATTATTACTTCTCGACTCGTTGTATAGGGGAATCTCAACGATCTTTATGACATGTCCTTTGATGTGGTCATTGGAGTTGGAGATAGTGAAAGTCGGGGTTCTCAAGTTACAGTTGAGCGGGATTACGGCTAAGTAGCTTCCTTGTAGGGTCCGATATTGCTCTTGACCGCAAGATATCTTCACTTTTGTTGGTATGGGAAAGCTCAAAGTGTAGTGCTTGTCATCCAGGGCTTCTAGGGCTTCGGTAGTAAGAACTACGGATGTCATCTTACAGTTGGGCTGAAGTTCCTGATGTTCTATTAGATGCTGGATGCAACGTGGTTGACTCTGAATCTGAAGGCTGTGTATCGACTCACAGAGATATAGGGAGTTGACCTTCAGACATTCTGTCTCTATGTACCTAGAATCTGATCTAGAGAGTGCTACGAAAGGTGAGGGTGGTATAAGGGTTTCGTGGTTTCTATTAGGAACAAGGGATAACTTGTAAAAATCATATGTGGAGGGAACGACAATCGGGACCTTAATAACTAATACTATTTTCTTGTCTAAATAAAAATAACCTAATTTAACTATCTCATAAAAGTGCTTAGTTTCTACGTCAAGGATTTCATGGTTAGAATATAGTACCTTTAATTTACCTAACATATCCTTGATTTCATCTAAACTAAATAAAGAGTATGGGGTGCTCGATGCACGAATAAATGTTAGAGTGTTCTCTAAATTTTCTAACTCTTCGTAAAGGTCTTCTATATTATCTCCTGAAATTAATAAATGTTGTGCCATATGGGCGTATTTAATTAAATCTGTATCTCTGCTGGCGTTACTGTCTAAAATTAAGTTTAGTGCTTTACTCATCCTCTCTTGATTCGAGATTATACTGCTTATTATCTGAGAACTGTGTGAGATGAATTTAGTATTTAAAGTAACATGATTATTAATTTCTAATTCTAATGTGTGCTCATTATTGCGTAAGGTATTTATAGCGTTTTCATATTTAAGTGCGTCAGTGTAATCTAGATTACCAGATATCGACTTTATGACAGAGCCTAAACCGTCGATGAGACCTATTTGCTACGAGATGCTTCGAACATACTGATTTTCTTGCTGATCGAAATAAGTTTATTGTTAAGATGTTCTAAGTGAGGGTCAAACAGAGAAAGGGTTTTATTATTAACTAAAGGTTTTAATTCAGCCATTTGAGATTTTACTAATTCAATTTGGAGATGGATATTCTCTAGGTCTATATGACTTAAGAAAGAGTGGTAATGGGAGATGATCTTAGCCATTCCTTACTTAAAGGGAAGTAATCCTGGTCCATTGTCGAGAGAATCAATTGTTACCTCTTGTCCGTGTGCCGGATGTGAGGTCATCAGCCATAAAAGTATCCTGCAACAAGGTGGGATTCTTAAGACTTCTCTTAGAGCGAGATTTAGCTACTGGACCACGTTTCTTTTTCGTATAAATGTGTATTGGAAGATCTGCAAGTACGGTGTCCTGTGTGTAACGTGGGGCTAACTTCTGTCGGGATGCCATAGGGTTGCGCACAAACACTTGTTGGTCAGGGGTATAGTCTTTCTCAGGTTCTCTATCCTTATTACGGTTCTCAGTCAATTGTGTTCGGTCATGTAAAGATGTCTGGTTAATCAAGTCGTATACCTGAGTCATTCGTTTCCTATGATCCTGCGAGTACTGTTGGAGTAAGTGTTCGGTTAAATCAATATCTACGGGGTCTCTAGGGTCAAAATGTCCAGTTATCAGGTCTAAGGGTCTGCATCTAGTGAAACTATTATATGCTAGGATGGCATAGGGCATGAGAATAATGACTGGTTCACTTCACTTCTCCAGCTTTAATATCCTGAGATGTTCTAGGATTGTTGAATGGAATCTTTCTACAATACCATTGTCATTGGGGGAATGCGCTAATATTTTATGGTGAAGTATCTTATGAACACGGCAAAATTCTAAGAAAATTTGATTAGTGAACTCTGGGCCTCCGTCTGTGACGATGGTTAATGGGACCTCATGATGGGTACAAAATACGAGTAAACCTTGTACTACACTTAAAGCGGTGCTATCTCTGAGATGGTAAGCTTGCGCGTATTTGGAAAAAGCGTCTACCATGGTTAAGAATTTCTCAGTTTGGGCTGTAAATAAATCTAGGTGGACAATTTCAAAGGGTTTACTAGGAGGTGGTACAGTGTTAAATCTTTGCTTAATAGGGTGACGGTCGTATTTAGCCTGGTCACAAATAACACATTCATTTATGTACTTAGAGATGTGTTCTTTCATCTTGGGCCAACAGTATTTAGATGATAAGGCCAAATAACATTCGGTAATACCACGGTGGTTGGTTTTACCCTCGTGATATTTTTTGATTATATCCTGTTGACGCAAATAATCCTTAACATTCTATAATTTTACTTTGGTTAAGACTATGTTCATTGATGATTTTTTGAAATTATCCTGAATTATGGGGATAATCTTATACATAGTGAGCTGGGGGTGAATAATTAAACCGGTTTTGACTTTATGGTTCACATATTCTTTAACTGCGTTAATGACGTCATTAGTTAAGTTAGATTCAGAGAGCTGTATGGTCGTTCGGGTATGTGTTTCAAAAGGCTTAGTTACTGTCGGTCGTTTCTTAATGTCACCAACAAGAACAAAACAGATTTGTCTACTGAACTTATTTAGGGGCTCGTCTGTTACTGGGACCTCTAGAATGGGGTTTTCATTACTAGTATGGACAGTCGCTGTATCGGAGTTGTCGGGTATATCGTGGTTGTTAGTAGGGGCTGTCAGAGTTTCAGAATCTACTATTGAGTGTGGATTTTCAGATGCATTAGCTACAATTGACATTGTGTCCTCATTATTTATCTCAATGCGGGACAATGCGTCGGCATTGGTGTTCTGTTTGCCTTGCTTGTACACTGTAGTAAAATTGTACTCACTCAACTTAAGTCTCCAGCGAGTGAGTCTGAAGCCGGGCTCTTTAAGACTCATTACCCATTGTAACGGTTTATGGTCTGTTATTATCTTAAACTTTCTCCCAAACAGGTATGGACGAAAGTATTTGGTGGCCCAAACCATAGCTAATAACTCCTTCTCAATTACACTATAGTTAATTTCACTAGAGTTTAGAGTCCTAGAGGCGTAGGCTATGGGCTTATCATGACCTATGGTCCTTGGGAGAGAACAGCACCTATTGCGAAGTTGGATGCGTCAGTCGTAAGGACAAAGTCCTTAGAGAAGTCTGGGTACTGCAAGATAGGATCGTTAGATAACAGTGATTTGCATTTCTCGAAACAGTCAACGTACCTTGGATCGGTGAAGGTGATCTTAGAGCCTTTCTTGAGACATTGCGTCATAGGTTTTGTAATGCGCGCAAAGTCTGGAATAAACTTCCTATAATATCCCAACAATCCGAGGAAACGTTTTATCTCAGTGGCTGTCTTGGGAATAGGGAATCTCTGGATGGCAATGATCTTGTCGGGGTTAGGTTTGATACCGTCTTTACTTATTACGTGACCTAAGTATGAGGTTTCTAGCTTTAAGAACGGAGTTATCCATTTGAATCTTGAAGTTCGATTCCCTTAGTCTTTTAAATACTTTTTCTAGATTTACCATGTGTTCCTGCAGGGATACACTAAATACTATTATGTCATCAAGATAGACGAGACATATAACGTTTTGGAGGTCCCTAAGGACATTATCCATCACACGTTGGAACGTGGACGGAGAATTCTTAAGACCCATGGGCATGCGTAAAAATTCAAAGTGCCCATGTTCTACATTAAAAGCCGTTTTGTGAATATCGGCTGGGTCCATTTCAACTTGGTAAAAACCACTCGCGAGGTCTAAAGTCGTAAAATAATGGCAGTTACCAAGCTTATCTAGAATGTCATTAATGTTGGGGATCGGGTACTTATCATCGATCGTCTTTTCATTGACTTTACGAAAGTCAATTACAATGCGCCATTTGATCTTTCCAGACGCGTCGGCTTTTTTGAGGACAACCCAGATGGGCGAGCTCCAGGCTGATTGTGAAGGGCGGATTATCCCTTGATCTAACATTTTATTGATCTGATCCCGAACTTCCTGTCTGTGAACGAAAGGGTATCTATAGGTCTGGGTATAGACAGGTAATTCGTCTGTAGTACGTATACTATGCTTTATCTGATTGGTGAAAGTTAGAGGTTCGCCATCAATGTAGAAAACATCAGCATATTGGGCACAAAGTGATTCTAAGTTGGCTCGTTCTTCAGGATTCAGATGGTCCGTGCGTAGTCGTGATAGTACCTCGGACACGCGATTACTAGGCTGATGGATAGTAGCGTACTGTTCATTGAAAAGTTCCGCACTAACTGGTCTATCCATTGAGAACACGACATCATGTTTTGTGGGGTTAGTGATCTCTATAATACCGCGATTATCTTTAACTGTGGTAACACAGTCGCGAATAGAGCAATGGGATATAGTCTGTTCTGGAATTATTACGTCACCGTCATGAAAATTAATGGGGACTCTAACTAATTTGGATGAATTAGCGGGAATTATGTCTTCATAAAGATTACAATTCCGTGAATCGTACATGCACAAAGGATTAGATGAGTTTCGTGTAATAAGGACTTTATTTTTTAAATCTATATTTGATTCTAATCTCTCTAGCAAATCTAAGCCAATCAATCCATCAAAATAATTGTGAAATTTATAAATGAAAAGGGTAATATTACAAGTTTCGTTAAATTCTGTGAAACAAGGTAAAGTAATGGAATAGTTGTTACGAGTGGTAGCATGAATATTGGTAACCTCGAAGGGCTCGTAATTACACTGAATATGAGAATAAAATCTTTCTACAATGTCCGGGCTAATAAAGGATTGATGCGCGCCGGTATCTATTAATAACTTAAGCGGGGCATTAGAAATCTGTATATATGAAAGTTGTCTCTGAGTTTGTAGATTAATTTCTATTTTGGCTTTTCTGATTTCGGGATTATATGAAAATCCTGATTTTCGGCAGAGGTTCCTTCGGGAGCTCTTTCGGGAATGCTTTCGTGTTCTTCTACGTACGCAGGAATATAATCACTATAAGCTGAAGGCTCATACACAGGTTCGTAAGTGTAAAGTTCAGGGTAGGACTGACAGCCATAGCTATCATAGGCAAAGTCGGGGTATTCATGATAGTCATAGAAATCTACTTCATTCATATTCATCTCGTGAGTTTTGAAGTAGTTAGATGGGGGTGGATTTCCTTGTTTTGTCCAGTCATGTCCCGTCGGAGGTCTAGGCGTAATTTTGGGAACGAAGTGGCTTACGCCACTCATAGGCTTAGGGCCGTTATTAGGCATATAACCGTGCCCTTGTTGAGGTACTCGGAACACGTTACTCTGGGGTCTATAGTTAGGCGGGGGCGCACTGAAAATTTGTTGGGTTCGCGAAGGACCGCGGTTTAAAGGCCCTTGGGGTCTCCAAGCTTGCATTTGCCTTGGCGGTTGCGGCTGATAAAAAGGCTTCGAGGGGCCGGGCTGATCAAAAGGGGGTGAAAAAGTAAATGGTCGCGGAACAGGCAATCTAAATAGCTTACCGTTAGTATAATCAAATGAAGACGTGGACTGCATAGCTCTGCGTCCCGGTAGGTGGTCGTTACGCTGCTGTAGATATAAGGTGTTAACTTCCTCATGCACAAACTCGAGAGCTTTTTCAATTGTCTCGGGTCGCATACACCTAATACGTGAGCCTAATGGCTCTTTAAGACCGCGAACGTAAGCTTGTAAGGTTAACTTCTTATATAAAGCACGTTTCGCTTCTATAGTGGTAGGTATGGATTCGTGTAAAGTTACGTAGGTCATAAGTGTGCTAAATAAACTTTGACACTTCTCATAGAACTCTTGTGGCGTTAAGTTTTTCTGAGTTAACAAAGCTAGATCGTTGTATAAAGCGGTCTCATCTCGTTGGTCGGAGAAATTATTAATTAAAGTATTCCTAATGCCTTGCCAGTTTTCAGGGATGCCGTTTGAGTTAATTGTGCGTGCGGCATGTCCGGTGACTTTATTAAGGATACCGTTTAATAAGGCTAAGTTACTTAGCTCAAAACCTGGCTCTGCTCTAACAAATTGTGCAACAAGTTGGTCGCATAAATGTACGAACCGCGTGAGCACGTTCGGGTTGCCGTCAAATTCGGGTAACAGGCGTAAGGCCTTGTAAACTTGATCAACTAAATCAAAACTCATATTTGAAATTAAATTACTATTAGATAATAATCTACTAGATTCTACACTAACACTATTTTCTGAAATACAATCTAAGTTCCTATTCGCGTCGATTTGCGAGATTCTATTAGAATTTGATGACCCAGAGGTCCGCGATTTTCGTGGGTGAAAAATTTTGGAAATTTAATAGAACCACTTGAGGAAATTAACACTAGGAAAATACACTAAGGAATTTACACATAGGAAAAATCAAAATATAGGAAGGCGAGCAACTCTAGTAAGATCTAGGTACTTACCAAATCTGCATTTCTTTGCGTATCAATTTCTGGATACTCCTGCTAGCCGCACTCCTGTAGGTTCGTGATAGCCGTCGCCTGTGATCGATTCACTGACTCTACTCGACTATCCTACCGACTGTGCCAATTACGATGGGTGCAGCCAGAGGATTCAAAAAAATGCAAATTTAATTTATAAAAACTAATTTATTAATTATCAATTACAATTAATTATAACTAAATTAAAGTAGTTGATCGATGTAAGATCTAAATAATTCTGGTGGCGAAATGCTCCGCCGAAGACAGGAAACGTCGGTTGATGTCAATTGGTGGCTCTGGTTCTGCTGCGCTTGCACCTCGTGTAAGTTGGGGCCGTGTGCAATTCTGTTCTGCTGCGCTTGCACTTCGTGTATGTTGGGCTGTTGTGCAATGAATATGGTTCGATGCTGATGCGGCGTGTTACTAAGGTTGGCCATGTGTAACAAGCCTATCTATTTTGTTTGTGTAAATATTTATAAAGTTGTTGTGATGTAAACAATTATTGTTGGTGAACCAACATAAATAAATAAACACTGAACGTGCAAATTTTCTTGTTTTATTTGGCAAGAAAATTTGCAAAAGAACAGTGTTACATGTACTGTTGGACATCTGCTGGTAAAATTTGCCTTCGCAAAGCAGAAAAAGACAAGCCTATAATTATAAAACGTGAAGAAGATCTTCTAAATCTCACCCCAAAAATGTGACTAGTTTGCTACCACAACCCTATTACAAATTTATTTTCCTGTCCAGCTCATTTTCATGTGAACCGTTTGCATTATCAACACTACTTTTATACACTTCTCAAAAATAAATACACTTCACATTTTTACACACACAACAACAGAAACTTGCAATCAAAATATACCACGAAGGGATGCACGAAGGCAATTATACTTTTACAACTATACGTCAGACATCACAAACCAAGCAAAATCCACATATTGTATATTCAACTGACATGCTACACAATTAATGTCCTATATTTTTATGTATTTATATACAAATATGACGCATATTACTATTTTATTTCTATATTTCACGTCACCCATTATGTCACTCTGGACAAGTTCTACTCGTTTATTAACTATCCAACTCAAAACAGCACCATTATTTTACTCATTGGTGTCAAATCCTTACTGCAACGTGAAATAAATAAAATATATTTGCTGATATAAACAATCTTAATACCTTAGATAACTTTGAAATAACCGAACTGCATACCTGTGATCCTGAAAATTGTAAAACTACATATATTACCAAACACTAAATCATTTTTAAAAATATTGCGTCAAAATGTTAGAAGTCTGAACAAAAATTTTTATAGTATAAATATATTACTAAAAAGATTACAATTCGATTGTGATTGGTTCGGCGATACACCGAAACCGTAGGTTCTAGGCGATTTGGAGAAGGAAAATGGACTGTATTAGGGCGAGTTCTGCTCGCCTAGAAAGGATAAGGGAAGAGGATGTAGGATTGGAATGGGAGAGATGATTGTGAGTGGGTATAGGATATTCCAAGGACGGGGGGCACTTACCTTGTACGGCGATCTTCTTCGTCTCAGAAGGGCAGTCTCCTGGTGTTTTGGGATGAAGCTGCTTGATTCACTTCACTACACAAATCACTTCCACTTGCGAGCGGTTTTATATAAGCGGTAATAATTATAGCGGGAGCGGCGCGGACCGGTACGGTATGGCCGACACGTATTTAGCGAATCGAATGTTCTCGAAAGTTCTGGACTGTCTCTCGCGTCGACGATCGCCGCGACCAATCCGCGAAAGGCGTGCCCCTCCTTAGGGAATGGGAGACAGGGACGGAAATATGGTATCGCTCGCACTAGACAAGCGTGGAACGATTGACGTTGATGCGATTAGTTAGAGATAGGAAGGTAGATGGCGCTACCATATCCCCCCGGCCCTAAGGGGTTGCCTTTAAAAAAAATAGAATTGAACTTAGCTATGTTGGGTGTACTACCGCATAACCTATCAATAGGCTAAGACAGCGATATGACAATAAAATTAATCTAAATTAACTTTAGCGAAAACTACAAACGCAATAATAGCGAAAACTACTAACTAAATACTTAAACTAAGAGGTAGGTCCAACTTCAGGCTCTAGCCTGAAGTTGGACCTACCTCTTAGTTCTCACTGAGTTGGAAGCGGACAGAGACGTACAACAGGGCGCACGTAACTCCCTTTAGCGGTTTTCACGGTAACAACGCGAGTTGTACCGTCCTTGGAAGTATGCAATTTCTCTACGATGGCTAACGGCCATGAAAGCGGCGGAGCATAATCATGTATTATGACGACCAACGTACCCTCCTGTATAGGGGATGCAGGACTATTCCACTTGGATCTAGCCTGAAGCTGGTGTAGATATTCCGCACGCCAGCGCCGCCAGAACGACTGCACGAGTTTATCCAGCAGAGTATGTCTCTGGAGCAAGCTTGAAGAGTCTGCTTCAGGAGCCGGAAATGACGATAATGGCACTGTGTTCAGAAAATGTGCAGGGCTTAACGCGGATGGTTCTGCAGGGTCACTACTCAATGCCGTGAGCGGACGCGAGTTGTTCAGTGCCTCGACTTGTGCAAGGACCGTTAAAAGCTCTTCGTAAGAGAGGATCTGTTGACCTATAACCAGGCCGGGCGCACTTCGCATTTTAGGTAAAAACTTACAAGTACCTCGGCTGACCACGTCGACATGGTTGGATTTAGTAGGTTGCCGCGCGCCGCTCACAAGACGTCACGCAACGAATGCGACCGCTCCGTATTCTCACGCGCCGTGTTCATACACTGTTCAAATTATAAACTTAAACGCCTTTAACAACAAAAATGTACCATCACAAGTCTAATGCAAAGTATTGCTTAAATAACTGTGTGTCGAAAGCGACTTGAAAATTTGATTTTATTTATATTACGAGAGCAACTTGAAAATTTGATTTTTTTGTTTGTTGAGATATCTCAACGATTATGGTGTCAAATTAAAGATTTAGTTCAAAAACCATTTTATCTGTTTGAATCATGTAAATCGGTCCACGCGTTTAGGAAATAACTAAGAATTTGTATAGTAAAAATGTAAACGACCAGAATTTTTGTGCTTTTGTTCTACTAGCTCCAATAGTGGGATAGGATACTTATAGGATAATTATTTATTATTAGGTACGTGGTCAAGTAGGTAGATAGACGATGAATAAATATAGTAGCAGCGCCAAGTCGACAACCCTAGCGCGCCACTCCGCGCCAGACAGCGACAGCGTTATGTGTTAGAAAAGAACGGGAACTGTTAGGTTGATATCGCATTAGGCACTGAGTGCTTATGCGAGCTGAATTGAACTTTATTGCTTAGTACCAAGAGTCGTAATTTCAATAAATTGGTTTGAAAAGTGAAGCTTCTGTACGTTAGTACTATTAATTATTCTGTGCTATAACGTTGAAGAGATGCGTTTTAATTACTTTGACCATGCTTTCCCAACATCCACCGAAATGTGGTGATGCTGGTGGAATAAACTTCCAGTCAATATGATTTATGGAAAGTTCTTCCTGAAGACGAGTACGATATTCTTCCCTGAGAAACTTATAAAGGTCGCGTAAATAAGAGCTTGCGCCCACAAAACAAGTGCCGTTATCCGTGTACAAACACTGTATAGGGCCGCGCCGTGAGATAAATCGTTTAAGGGCTGCCAGGAATGACACCGTGCTTAAATCTGTCGCAACTTCAATATGCGTAGCGCGCGTCGTTAAGCATGTAAAACTACATAGCCAGGCTTTACGGCTTTTAACAACTCGACCACGCACTGGCGTATACTGTGGTCCTGCGTTATCGCAACCGGTGTGTGTAAAGGCTTTAGCAACCTGGTTGACGCGCTGGCTAGGGAGATCGGCCATGGGAGGTAAAGTCGGACGCGGATGAAATTTAAAACAGACGTTACATTTATGTATTCTGTGACGAATTATTCGTCGAGCGGCTAAAATCCAATACTTATGCCTAAGTAAGGACATAAGCAACTCTGGACCGGCATGGAGGTGTTTCTTGTGATAAAAATCAACAAGAAGGTCGACAACATGATCATGTCGCGGCAGAATACAAGGATGTTTGTAGTTATAAGGTTCATCCGAATTAGACAGACGACCCCCAACGCGTATGACGCCGTGTTCATCGAGAAACGGCTTGAGTCTAAGGATAGCGGGAGAACAAGGTACATTGTCTTTTAAATTTTGAATGTCGTTACTAAAATGAACAGCCTGTACAGCACGTAGTAACTTACATTCTGCGAATTTGATATCAGTACTTGATACAAAAGTCTCATTAGGTAGGTGCCTAAGAAACCAATAGACATAAACGGTGGCGCGGAGTTACTTAGACCACGATGACATGCGTAGTGCGAGTGCATAGATGGGAGGTTCCGCAACCTCAGCAATATCGGGATAAGAAACAGACTTCCGTTCGGGTACATCTTCGTCTTCTTCACTGTGGTCAAAGGGTTGCATGGGCCATTCTGACGGTTCATGGGAGATACAAGAAGGTCCACGATGCCACAATGGATGATGCAGAAGATTAAGTGGAGTGACACCACGAGACAAGCAATTTGCGGGGTTCTCAATACCCGCGACGTGATTGAAACAAGTAGCAGGAACCAGTTCAATCAATTTGCTAACGCGGTTGGCGACAAAAGTCTGCCAGCGATGAGGAGAAGAATGAATACAAGCGAGCACTACTTTGGAGTCGGAAAATGCGTATATTTTATTAATGGGGTAGTGGGGCAAAACTGTGTCTTGAACCTTGCGGAGCAACTGAGACAGCAGAAGGGCCGCGCACAACTCCAGTCTCGCAACTGAAATGGTTTTAACAGGCGAGACCTTAGACTTGGCACTAACTAACTGCACCGAGTAGTTAGAACCAATGCGGACTTGCAGATATACGACTCCGCCGTAAGCACGCTCGCTGGCGTCAGCGAAACCTATTAAGTTGATTGTACATCCATCTACCAACCCAAGATGATGCGGAATAGTAACTTGATTGAGCGCGGTAAGCTCAATACAAAACTGGCCCCAAGCGGCGACAATATGGTCAGGGGGTGTTTCATCCCACTCACACTTTGATAGCCAAAGCTCTTTGATCAAGAGCTTGGCGTACAAAATTGTGGGAGCCACAAAACCCATTATGTCCCATAGTCGAGCCACTGTGGACAGCATAGTGCGTTTGGTGCACTTATCATCTGGTGGTGAGACGTCAAACCGAAAACTATCGCAGGATTTGTCCCAGCGTAAACCGAGAACCTTATGCGGTACAGACTTCTCAAACTCAATGTCTGGAGAAGCTTTATGAGAATCTGGTATGCGTGCGAGAACCTCCTTAGAGTTGCTTGTCCATTTGACAAGATCAAACTGGCCTCGCTTGAAAAGCTGAATAAGCTCTTCACAAAGCGAAATTGCTAGCGGAGCGGATATGACACTACAGACAATGTCATCCATGTACAAAGCGGAAGTGGCAACAGCCGCTGCGGCGGGAAAGTGATCGCCTTCATCAGCGATCAACTGGCGAACAACTCGTAACGCGTGATATGGGCTAGACTTGAGTCCAAAACAAACACAATTGAACTGATACACAGATATAGGTTCTGTCTTGTCAAAACGATAAAAGATCCGTTAAAATCTACGGTCAGATTCGCGAACGCCGATATTGAGAAACATTTGGCGGCAATCAGCTGACAGAGCGATTTGGAAAAGACGAAACTTTATTATGATGTTAAATAAATCACCCTGTAGATTGGGGCCGGCATGCAAAATGTCATTAATCGACTGACCCGATGTAGTCTTACAACTAGCGTCTAAAACCACACGGAGTTTAGTAGAGGTTTTATCTTCGCGATTTACGCCGTGATGCGGGATATAATATGAGGGCAGAGAGTTGCCCTCGTTGTTTACAACTACACTCAAAAAACCTTTTTCTATGTAGTCATGAATGACGTCATTTTAGGCGCTGCGTAACTTAGGTGATGCATCAAGTTTACGTTCCAAACAATGGAAACGTCTGAGCGCAGCAGCGTACGAGTCGCCTAACGAATAAGGGTCACCACAGAATGGTAACGCCACAACGTATCTGCCACTGTCGTCACGAACAGTGGTAGCGCGGAAATGTTCTTCACACTCGAGATCTTTACGGCTCATCGAGGGCGGTGCGGTAACCTCTTCCAGCTCCCAAAATTGCTTGAGAAGAGAATCAATATTGTTTTCTTGAAGAACAGAACAACAGCAAGACGTAACGTATTGAGAAGTATGTAATGTAGGTACGGTACCCATAATCACATACCCAAATACCGTCTCAATAGCGGGCGATAAGTTATTTTGCTCACTACGTACCACTTTAGTTAGTAGCAAGTGCGGGAATATTGCGGCTCCGATCAAAACATCAATGTCTGCCGGATTCGCAAACTCCGAGTCTGCCAGCGGCAATGACTCGAGGTGTGTGAGAAGCGATACGTCCACATTAGCGTTTGGCAATGTGTCCGTAATACGCTCCACGATAAGCGAAGAAATGTTAAAATTAATGTCTCCATCAAAACGCGAATGTCTTTTAATATCTACGGAACCCTTGCAATGTTTTTCTGAACCACCGATCCCTCGGACTATTGAGTTCGTATTTTTAAAGTTATTCCATAATCCGAGGCGTTTGAATAACTCAAACGTTATTAATTGGTCAGAGATGCGCTATCTAGCAGACAACGTACCACGTGCGGCGACCCATTAACATCATATACGACAACTTGCGCTGTCGCTAACAGAACAGTCTTAGACGCCATACATCGCGGCCTAGCACTGCTCTGATCACTACAAGCGCGCGAAGGCCGTCCGCGCGTGCGTGCCGCCCGCGCAATGGATGTCGTACACAACGATATCTCATTCTGAGGCGTGGAGGGGGAAGTCACCGTGGCCTGCACCTGCGACGTAAGTGTGTCAAGGTTAGCGGCTTGGCTTGACAACGGGTTATCTTTATCGAAATGTAGCAATGAATGATGTTTTTTATTGCATAAGCGACATTTTGTCTTACTAGAACAATTACTTGTTTTATGTTTTATGCTTAAGCAATTAATGCAAGCTGGAAAAAAATGAACAGCGGGATAGCAGCCTAGGGCTACTGACCCTGCTGTACAGAAATGCCTAAATGCTAAGGGCCTAATCTAACTTGTTAACCTACACTATCCTAGAGTCGTAGCCTATCACCTATACCTAATATCCTATCCTAGTTATCCTAATCCTTATACCTATATGTATCCTAAACCTATCCTAACTTGCACCTAGCGTAAAATGCGTATAGGCTTGGTACTCTGTGGTATTCTGTGATACAGACCAGCACTTATACGCACTTACTACTAAGCGCCTAACCTATGGCACATACTATAGTGGTACTACTGTGGTATGCTGTGATACAGACCTACGATTCGTACGCGCCTAAAACCTAACCCTATTTGCCCCTACAATCCCTATTAGATCCTAGCCCTACCATACGTATTAATATATACTTATATAGATAGGTGCGGGATATCTGCCACCGGAGACCTATGATGGCAGACGGACTGTGGGTAGGAGTTAGGTATGGTGGAGATGGTTTTCTGACGGCCAACTCGACAGACTCACCGAGCTGATCAGTACTGATGGCTAAAGGTGTCTTGGCCACCGTCAGAGGTGTGGGAAGGGTATCGAGTCAAAGTCGGATTAAACTTGTGACTGGTTTATTTCTTATAATACATAATCTTATATACTAAACTTATCCTATGTACACACACGCAACTTTACGGTTGTGTGCTGTGTGTGTAAGGTGCCATCTCAGCGGTATGTACCTTAGGTGAGTACGTGATTTTCTCTTAATTTAATAGAAATCACGAACAATAATTGTTGTGGTAAAAACTCACGTAGGATTATATCGCTGATATGGCATGGCATGTTCATGTGTGAACATTCTGGCCTCTCCGAGGAACAGACAACTCCAGTTGGTATAATTCTATGGAGTCATCCTTGGCTGCGTCCTGGTTCCGCGGCTGCTTCCTGGGAGGCTTCGGCAGATGGTTCGGCTGGCTGTAGACGGCGTTCCGTGCAGTGTGCGGCGTTCCATGCAGTGGCATAGTTGTTTGCTGTCTTGATGCGGTGCACGTTGCAGGTGTGGTGGATCAGATCTTGATGATTTGGGGTGTTTTCTTTTTGTTATACCTTTGTCGGCAATTTTTATTACTTCTACATCTCTAATAATTATCTCTTCTCGCTAATTTTATTGATGTTTATTATAAACAACCAGTGCAAAGATGTTTCCAATGGATATTACTTGACTTTTAGTGTAGTGATATAAGTAGGACATTTAGTGTTAGTTTGATTTTTCAATAATTGGTCAACGATGCAATTTTCATTTAATTGCATGTTCTTCACCACTCCAGGGAAGCAAAGAAACTGTTTGTACCTTTGTTATAAGTTTGACCAAGTTGCACCGTGGCAATCTTGGTTGTAAGTTAACTTCAACACTGTGGTCTGAAGTCTTCGGTGTTTCATCACCGATACCTACTATCTCTCATTTTATTTTGCTGCGAGTGTAGGCTAGTAGTTAGGCAACTTCTTCCGTGAGAATGAAGCCTGAGAACCTTGATCACACAGCACTCTTAGTAGCCTTTATCTTGGCTTATGTATGCACAAGGGCTAAAAGCGTTGTACTCTGTGTGTCCGGTCCGGTAAGTTTGACCAAGTTGCACTGTGACAATCTTGGTTGCAAGTTAACTTCAGCTCTGTGGCTTGAAGTCGTTGGTGTTTCGTCACCGACACCTACTATCTCGCATTTTATTTTCCTGCGAGTGTAGGATGGTAATTTGGCTACATCTTCTGTGAGAATGAAGCCTGAGAACCTAGATCACACAGCACCCTTAGTAGCCTTTATCTTGGCTTATGTCTGCTCAAGGGCCGTTGCTAAGAGCGTTGTATTCTGTGTGTCTGGTCCGGTATGTTTGACTTGGTTTTCTTCCAAGTTGTAGTTGGGTTTTCAAAGGTTTTTATGTTCGTCATTTTTATTGACGTAATTGTTGACATTAACCTTCTTTTGAAGTTCAAGGTGTAATAATAAATGTTGACCTAGTTTGCCACAATATCTACACTAAAACATTGAATGGTGGAGTCATGTATTATGCACACTTTGCATACTTTATTACTACGCTGTTCTGCTGACAACGCTTTAAATTGCGCGCACATGTATATGTTATGCGTGTTATTATTACATAGCCAGCACTTGTAGCCGTACGTGCTATTTATAGATTTTGTATTGTACAGTTGTTTATAATCGGTTTTTCTTTCATAGTTGGTATTTTCAAGACACATAAATCGTTTTTCCAGGAACGACATCATTGATGAGAATGGTTGAGGCTTGTTCGGCTCTACGAGTTATTGTTCGTATTTTTCGTCAGTTTCCGAATCCCAAGTGCGGCTCAATATCCTTGTCAAAATAGGATCCCACGACGAAATATCAATTTTCTGATTTCTAATCGCCTCTAAATTTTCGTTTATTGTATCATGCAGGACCTTCAAATTATTCGCAGTGCCCACGTTTAATTTTTGTATGTTGAGAATGTTGTCAACGTGCTTAGTGATAATCATTCTCTCATTTTTGTAGCGATTTTTAAGCAACGTCCACGCAGTTTCATAGTTGAATTCGCAGACTGTCAAATGCCTAATGAGTCTAGCTGCATCACCTTTCACGTGCGTCTTCAAATACTGCATCTTTTCTGTATCTGTGAGTGATTTATCTTCGTGAATAATTTTCAAAAATAAATCATAGAACGAGCTCCAGGACTCATAGCCTCCCGTGAACATAGGGATGACTATTTTTGGTAGTTTTACGGATGGTTTGTGATCAGTGTGATGTTGTTGTAACTTTTCATATAATCGGTCGATTATGTCATCGTAGTCCGTTTTCAAGTTTTCAAACACTTGATCCTGAACATAACTATGCTCCAAGATATTTTCTTCCTCGTAGATACTGAAGTGGCCTTCTTCCACTTTATCACACTGCTTTTGTAAGGCTTCTATCAATGTCTTATAATGATAGCTGGGTCTATCGTCTTCAATCGCCAAAGCTGCTTTTTTGAGGTCTTGACGCAAGTGATTGATGCGATATAATTGCAAATTCATTTTTGCGGAATTGGTACTGTTGGTTTTGATGTTTACATTTTCTAAGTCATGACGTTGCTGACAAGTGGAAAGTTTTGTCTCATATTGTTCCAAGTAATCCATAGCGTCTGTATAGAGGTCTTTAATAATCCCGAAGTAATTAGACTTTATATAAGTATGTTCTTCTAAGATGTCCTGGTCTTCGAGTAGTGAATGGTTCTCCGATGCTCTGGTAAATACTTCTGTGAGTTGCGATCTTCTTTCTGCGATGTATTTTTCTGTTTTCCTGGATGCCGAGTCCTTTTTGATGTTGGTTAATATGCGTCCGATTTCTTTGTAGTAGCTCTCCTGGCTTTTTACAATTGCGTTGATCTGTTGTACGTCCGTCTTGCTGCCCCTATCCTATCATGTTTAACCTAACAAGGGGTGGGTTGAAAACAAAAAGTAACTTAGTTGCGATCTGTTTCCTCGTTACGGTATGTGCGACTTCTCGAGCACCGGGGCGACCCTGTTCAGGGAGACCGATACCTGATCCGCTACCGAACGTCGCAACTTAGTTAGTCAGTCACTTAATATACAACAAAACAAGCGCTAGGTTGGTGCGCAAGTCTGCTGTATACCAGTTGTCAGTCAGTAATTCGTCAATTTAAGGGACAAGAGGACCACGTGCCTCGGGGGGGTGGGCAATTACTGATCCTAATAGGACCAATCCTAAATCCTATCCTACCGGCGAAGGACCACACTGAACAGCGGGATAGCAGCCCTTCGCTACTAACCCCACTGTACAAGGGGAGTGATTAAATGCTATGGGAATAATCTATCTTGTTAACCTACACTATCCTAGAGTCGTAGCCTATCACCTATACCTAATATCCTATCCTAGTTATCCTAATCCTTATACCTATATGTATCCTCAACCTATCCTAACTTGCACCTAGCGTAAAATGCGTATAGGCTTGGTGCTCTGTGGTATTCTGTGATACAGACCAGCACTTATACGCACCTACTACTAAGCGCCTAACCTATGGCACGTACTATCGTGGTACTACTGTGGTATGCTGTGATACAGACCTACGATTCGTACGCGCCTAGAACCTAACCCTATTTGTCCCTACAATCCCTATTAGATCCTAGCCCTACTATACGTATTTATATATACTTATATAGATAGGTGCGGGATATCTGCCACCGGAGACCTATGATGGCAGACGGACTGTGGGTAGGAGTTAGGTATGGTGGAGATGGTTTTCTGACGGCCCACTCGACAGACTCACCGAGCTGATCAGTACTGATGGCTAAAGGTGTCTTGGCCACCGTCAGAGGTATGGGAAGGGTATCGAGTCAAAGTCGGATTGAACTTGTGACTGGTTTATTTCTTATAATACATAATCTTATATACTAAACTTATCCTATGTACACACACGCAACTTTACGGTTGTGTGCTGTGTGTGTAAGGTGCCATCTCAGCGGTATGTACCTTAGGTGAGTACGTGATTTTCTCTTAATTTAATAGAAATCACGAACAATAATTGTTGTGGTAAAAACTCACGTAGGATTATATCGCTGATATGGCATGGCATGTTCATGTGTGAACATGTTTACGCACTGATTGTTATCCTTTACGCACTTGAAAAAATATATATATAATTACCACTCTGTGAAAAGTGCCTATTGCAAGTCTAAATAAATTATATTAAGTGAATTATAACCCCGTGATCGGGTAAGTTGTGCTTTTATTGGCTTTTACATCTTTATACATTTATATATTAACGGATTGTAAGCAAATATAGTGGTTTTGTAGACATATTGTAACGTAATTACGCCTGTTAAATTATACTAGTGCTTTTGCATACATTGTGCTATTTGTATCATAATAATCATCTACGTAGAATTTATCTCACCGTATTTATTTGACTTTTCAATGTACCTACATTTTTGCTTTATAATTTATGCTAGAATTTTCTGTGTACATAGATTGTGAGTCCTTCCGCTTTGCTAATAACCGTGACTGCCGCACCTTAGATCACTGATTCCTACATTAAAATTTGGCAGAATCAGTAGCTTCGCAATTACCGCCTTTCTGCAGTCACGGTGCAAGTTCGGACAATAACTCATTGTCCACCCGTACCTGAATTCAGGGTTTTAAGTACACCCTTTCTGCTTGGCTGGAGCCGCTCTGCTGCTAACCAGACTGCCGGCTACGAAGAGTCTACGAGCTGAGACGTTTATAGCAGGAGCGTAAGATTCTGTCCGTATCAGTGCAAGCTAGTTATAAAACTAGGGTAGCGAACCCACTTAATGGCCTCACAAAATAAATTATTATTTTTATAATTTGTTTCTTTTATTTTCTTTAGTAAAATTATTACGTGTAGACGTAACAGTGTGACACCTGCAAATACGGACTGAGCCTTCGGTGACAGTTTACCTATTAAATAGTACAACCTGTCAGCATCTGTCAGAGAACCATTATCGTGTACTGTAGACTTATAGCTCGCATAGAATAACGGCCAATTTCGTATATCTCCGTCAAACGACATAATCTCGATTGGCGGTCATTTCGGCTTGCGGGCCGCGGCGACGGGCTCTGCTGAACATTTACCCTCCAATTGCGATTGTATACGCTTAATAATACAATAAAGATCTTCGAATGAGGTGTACGCCTGATAGTTCAGTTTTACATCAGGATTGATAGAAAGTAATCTTGCGTTATAATCGTCTAACAACTTATGAAAATCTATTCGAATACTATCTACAGTCATACAATAACTGAGAAATGCTTCGCTATTACTGTCAGAAATAGATGCGGTTTTTGAGCGTTCATAGATGTTTTGAATACGCTCAAATAAAATATTGCGTTTTGCTTCTAAGATTGTCATCTCTTTGTCTTCCGACACGCGTGACTTCTTTTGTTGTGACATGCTTACGTAAGTATAAGCTAATGAGAACGAAACAAAATAAGAATATCTAATGTACCTTTTATTATACCTAAGTAGGCTAAGTAGGCAACACTTTAGAGCTGTGGAATTAAAAGTTGCTCGAAATATGAGATTTACAAGACAACTATGATAGTTCCAGAAATAATAATTGAGTAAGTAGGTAGCTACATAAAAGTTTACCTACTGATGCGGGCGGAAACAACCATGTGACGGTTATGTGAATATATTAGGAGTATAGCTAGGTGCTATAACTGCCTAGGTATAGCGATATAACGTATAAAAACGTAAATGAATCCGACTCGTATGGATCAAAAAAATGGTTCGGCGATACACCGAAACCGTAGGTTCTAGGTGATTTGGAGAAGGAAAATGGACTGTATTAGGGCGAGTTCTGCTCGCCTAGAAAAGATAAGGGAAGAGGATGTAGGATTAGAATGGGAGAGATGATTGTGAGTGGGTATAGGATATTCCAAGGACGGGGGGCACTTACCTTGTACGGCGATCTTCTTCGTCTCAGAAGGTCAGTCTCCTGGTGTTTCGGGATGAAGCTGCTTGATTCACTTCACTACACAAATCACTTCCACTTGCGAGCATTTTTATATAAGCGGTAATAATTATAGCGGGAGCGGCGCGGAGCGGTACGGTATGGCCGACACGTATTTAGCGAATCGAATGTTCTCGAAAGTTCTGGACTGTCTCTCGCGTCGACGATCGTCGCGACCAATCTGCGAAAGGCGTGCCTCTCCTTCGGGAATGGGAGACAGGGACGGAAATATGGTATCGCTGGCACTAGACATGCGTGGAACGATTGACGATGATGTGATTAGTTATAGATGGGAAGGTAGATGGCGCTACCAGTGATATTATTATTTTGTCTGAGGTTTGGCTGTCGTCTGTTTCTCATCTTCCAATAATTCCTGGATACTCTAGTTTCTCAACATCAAACGATTTCAATCAAAATGATGGCGTAGTTGTTTTCATAAATAATAATATTATTTATAACATTGAGGAGCCTAAGATCGTAGAGGCAAACTGTCTACTTATTAAAATAAACGAAGACACGGCCGTACTTGCACTATACAGACCACCTTGTTTTCGCTCACTAAACGGATTTTTACAAAGTATGCAGGACCTGCTGACGAGTTTAACAGGCTTTTACAACATTCTTCTGATAGGAGATATTAACATTAACCTACGAGAAACTAACATTAACTCATCCAGCAATTTGGACCTTCTCTCCTTTTTCGGTATGGTCCTTTCCCATTACGAACAAACGAGAGGGAACAGTTGCCTGTACCATGTCATTATCAAAACCAAATTATCTTCACATACCTTTATTTTACACACGGCTATTACGGATCATGAGCCTGTCCTTTTCTCTTTATTCTCAGCGAACCCTAATAAATTTAATAAAAATAAATTTTTCACTAAAATTAGGTACGAAACTCTAAAAACTGACTGCGCTTATACAGATTTTGCCAAATTCTTAGTAACAAAGTCAACCCCAATAAACTGATGGACTTGTTAGACAATTTACAAAATATAATAAATAACAACTCAATAAGAATTAAAATACCAAGAAATAAAATAGCAATAAAACCGTGGATTACGACTGGACTCTTATAATGCATAAGGACAAGAGATAGAATGCACTATAAATTAAAACAAACCCCTAACAATGATATATTAAAAACAACCTACAACAGGTATAGAAATTTTTGTAATGACATTATAAAAAATGTAAACGGCAATATGACAGTGACTTACTTAGAACAGCTGGTAATAATAATAAAAAGCTCTGGTCTGCAAATAAAAACATTAACAACCTACATAAAACAAATACCCCTGCAACTGAACTTTTGAGTATTGAAACTTCACCAAAAAGCTCTGTAAATAGTGTTAACAACTATTTTTCAAATATTGGCTAAAATCTCGCTCATAAGATCCCTACTGGCCTAATGCCACTCCCATCTAATGTTATCAAACGAACTTTAATCTGTGACTCTTTTTTTCTTTTGGATACAACTGAAACAGAAGTTGAGAGTCTCATTATGAGCCTTCGTTCAGAGTGTGGAGCTGGCTGGGACAACATATTGCCCGCAGTATTAAAACATTAGAAAAGCTTTATTGTCCCTCCCCTTACTTTTATTTTGAACAGATGTTTAGAGAAAGGAATATTCCCTGCCTCTCTTAAAAAATCTGTAGTAGTACCAACATTTAAAAGTGGTAATAAAGCCACCATTTCAAATTACAGACCAATATCTATGCTCCCTTCAATCTCAAAAATATTTGAAAGAGTTTTAAATAATAGACTTGTTAAATACCTTGAAGACAAAAACATCCTCTCACAGAACCAATATGGCTTTAGGAAAGGGTTATCTACTACCGATTGTTTACATAGGTTTACTGATCTAATAGTCGAGAAATTGGACAATAGGAAAAAATGTTTAACTATTTTTATTGATCTGCAAAATGCTTTTGACACGGTTTGTCCTCGCATACTGATTTCTAAGCTAGAAAATATGGGCATTAGAAATTCTCAGTGAAAAATTTTCCAAGACTTCTTGCATAATCGTTTTCAGTTTGTCAGCATAGGAGACCAGCAAAGTGACGAAAATCCTATAGATATTGGTGTCCCTCAGGGCAGCATCTTGGGTCCCACCCTTTTCCTTTGTTACATTAAGGAGCTATGTCATTAAACATTCGAAACTGTCAAATAAACGCCTACGCAGACGATACAACACTATCTTTCTATGGCTATTCATGGGAGGATACCTTTAGGACTACAGTAAATACAGTCACACACTGGCTTGCTCTTAATAAATTAACGTAAAATGCCGCTAAAACCAAGTATATAACCTTCTCAATATATAACTCTACACTTCATCAAAATAATTTCAACATTCACGCTCACACATGTTATCCGGTGGGAACAAGTTGTACCACTTGTCCTATCATTTCTAACAATGACTCTGTAAAATACCTAGGCATAATTATTGACAATCGTTTATATTTCAAAAATCATATTCTAAAGGAGAAATACCAAAACCGGCCTGTAGCGGCCAGAAAGTTGTGAATCGTTGAAATTCAACATATAATTTTTAAAATTGATACATAGTTTTCGTTTTTTGATCAACGTTCGGTGAAAGATTTTAGTTTTTAAAGATTATTATTTTGAACTCCAGGCTATGATAATAGCGGATGAATGTCTTATGTTGCCAGTATCAAAAATAAAATGAAGTATAGTAGGCAGAAATTAAGTTTTTAAGGAAATAAAATAATATTTATCATAATAGAAAACAATATATTTTATTTACTTTATAAATATATTTGTAAAAAGGATCAAGAAGTATATAATTTATTTTATATTCCATAATTATTAGGTAAAAATCGTTTTGATAATTAATCGATAGTAGAAATATTTTTTCAAACCATTTGCAACACATTTTTATCTGTTATGTCATTCATGTTGCCCCCGCGCATCGTGAATATTTTGCTTTGATTTATTGGTGTTTTCGTGTGGTATTTTTCGACGACCCTTGGCTTTTCCCTGGATATCTGTTCTTGCCCGACTGACCGGACCCTCGCTAACCTGGACTCTGAACCTTCTCATCACGAATTACCTTGGCTACGTACTCTTACTCGGACTGCTGATTTTGCCCTGTATCATGGAAAACCATCGTTGTGTAAACTGTGGTGTATCAACGGTTCACATAAGGAGACATTCATTGGAATCGAACGAAATTCAGTATATTATAAGACAATGGATTACTCCACGATCGGTAAGATTTTTAGTACCTACCTATGATTATTTGATGCTTTGTATATGTACTGACACGAAGTGTATATACTGACTTTTTTTTAGTTTTATATAATATAATATTCTATCACATACACACATCACCATCTAGCCCCAAACTAAGTAGAGCTTGTACTATGAGTACTAGATAATGGATTAACATACATTTATACTTTTTTTTTGTAAATACATACATATTATACATAGAAACATGATATTGACATGATTGTTTTGTTTTAAGTAACTGCATCAGATCATGTATGCCATTCTTGTTGGCTATTGGTTACAGAGACCTTATCACAGCCACGTGCAAGTGAATCAAGCCGGCGAGTTGGCCATCGTCATGTGTGCATCATCTGTGGTAGATCTTTGCTGCGCATTCGGTTTCACACGCTAACAAATGTCCCCGAACGTCATAGGGCCATATATGATATTATAACTGAATGGAACCATAATCAACAAGTAAGTAAACTCTATGTTACCATAATAATACTATTTCCACACATTCACACAACACTATTTAATCTCAAACTAAGCAGAGCTTGTACTTTGAGTACTAAACAACTGATAAAC
The DNA here is from genome assembly GCA_944739405.2 of Euclidia mi. Taxonomy (NCBI): domain Eukaryota; kingdom Metazoa; phylum Arthropoda; class Insecta; order Lepidoptera; family Erebidae; genus Euclidia; species Euclidia mi. The sequence continues at coordinate 19,262,052 of OX123189.2, forward strand.
ATACTTATATACTTTTTTCACACAACACCATTTAATCTCAAACTAAGCAGAGCTTGTACTTTGAGTACTAAGCAACTGATAAACATACTTATATACTTTTTTTCACACAACACCATTTAATCTCAAACTAAGCAGAGCTTGTACTTTGAGTACTAAGCAACTGATAAACATACTTATATACTTTTTTTTCACACAACACCATTTAATCTCAAACTAAGCAGAGCTTGTACTTTGTGTACTAAGCAAGTGATAAACATACTTATATACTTTTTTTCACACAACACCATTTATTCCCAAACTGAGCAGAGCTTATACTATAGGTACTAGACAACTGATAAACATACTTATATGCCTACATTTCTTTTTGCAAATACAAAGGTACATATTATACATAGAAACACAAATATTTGACTACGGCATGGCAGTCAGATACACTAACCACTACACCATCTCGTCGTCAACATAAAATAATGTAATCTAAGTATTAGGATTATTGTCATGTAACTGAAATATATATGTTCACTTTATTTCAGACATATGAATCATTAATAATAATTGGAATCCACAATTTATTATTTTTTATTATAATATAATGCTACATGTACCTTATTTTTCTTTCATACAGCTAAGTCCTGGTAGTGCTGTTTGTCACCCATGTTGGCAACGAGCAGACCGGGCACAAGTGGCACAACGACAACCACCCAGACAACCAGGCGAAGAAGACTTGCCACCTCCTGGTCCTGAAGCTCCTCAGAGTGCAAGGAGTATAATCTTGCCGGATTATTCTAGGGCTAGTGATACACAAAGTCATTGCTTCGTCTTTGGTTGCCAAAATCATGAACGCTTGCATATTCCTTTGGTTTTAAGGCAAGTGTTGTTAAAGGAACACTGTTTTTATGTTCCTAGTCTCAGCAGAATATGTTCTGACCATTTGATTGGCAATGAATGGAGTTTTATAGATAATCCAGGACATAGAAACAATCATTCATTTATTTATATTCAGCACATATACAAGACATGATGATAGTGTTAAAATCAGTACCAGAAATACTTAATTTCAATGACATCGACACTATACCAGATCATTTACTCAATTACTGGTTGGGTCGCACTAGAGAAGAAGTACATAGAATTCTTTCTGAGGTACCCAGATTGGCCCAGATGCCTAGAGGTACTATGGCTTTAGCAGCATATTTAATAAAATTAAGAACCGGTGACTCATATGATCGGTTATCCTCATTGTTTAAAATATCAAAAACGACTTTAATTAGGCTTATTTCTCAGGCAAGAGAGTTTCTTGTGGAGGATTTTGTACCCTTACACTTAGGAATAAATCACATAAACAGAGAACAAGTAGCCCAAAGGAACCTGTTAATACCAAATGGGTTATTTGGTAACTAAGGTGGTGCCATTACCATCATGGATGGTACATATATATATGTGCAAAAGAGTAGCAATTATTTGTATAAAAAAAATACGTACTCATTGCACAAATATCGAAACTTAGTTAAAGTGTTTATGATCGTAAGTACTGATGGGTATATCATTGAGGTGCTAGGTCCGTATAAAGCTACATCATCTGATGCTGATATTACAAAAAACGAATTTCGTGATAATCAACCATTAAGAAATTACTTCCAAGAAAATGATATATTTATATTGGATAGGGGTTTTCGAGATGCATTTCCATTGTTGAGGAACAGCGGTTATCGAACTTATGTGCCTGCTTCTTTACAAGAGGGTGAAACACAGCTAAGTACTTTGGATGCAAATGAATCAAGAGCAGTAACCATATGTCGTTGGGTAGTAGAGGTGGTAAATGGATGATTCAAAAGAGATTTTAAAATATTTAGGCAAGAATATTATAATTCAGCATCCAAAAACATATTGAACGATTTTTCAGTTGGTGCTGCTTTGACAAATGCGTTTCACCCTCTTATTAGAGATAGGAATGATGCTGGGGAAATATTATCAATAATTAATAATAAAATGCACTCACAAAATACCTTAGCAGAATTAGTCCTGGCAAACAATTTCAACAGACGTCGGACTGATTTTGTCAGAATCAATGTCAATAATAATAATGTTAGTGATTTTCCCCAGCTGACCTACAGTGAATTATTACTTGTGTCTCTAGGTACCTACCAGATTAAACAGGCACGTTCTTATTATGGTGAGCACATAAGAGCGAACGGTTCCTACACAATTGAAGTATGCAGAGAGGCCAGCAGTAGCCTACCAAGAGAGCTGTCACATAGAAGTGTATGGATTTTGAGGGGGAAAATACAATCAAGACATGTAAGTCGGAAGGCCTACTTTGTATATATTTTAGTAGACAGCTCTTTAAATGGTAGAGATGCTATATTGCAACATTTCTGCACTTGTATTGTAGGGAAAAGGACAGTAGGCTGCTGCGCCCATATCATGTGTATTATTTGGTATCTGGGATAGGCACGGTTTCAGGAAAATGTAAATCCTCCTGCACTTCACCTTGATGATATACTCATTACTTGTGAAGCACCCAATGCTGCTATTGAGAATCAATAAATGATTTTTAAAATATAATTGTGTTTTTTTATTTATATTCAATAATATTGATCTACCCATGCTAAGAATATACAGCGGTGTTTGTGGTTATTTTTTGGACGAGTTTAGTACGAGGTTTCCTAGTACACAGGTGATTATTCATTATTATTGGCCTCTTTTTATGTAGATTTTGTTTTATATAACACATTGACATTCCTGTCTTTACATCTAGGTATTATATTTATGTTATAATTCAATATTGGGGTATTTTTAGTTGTGGAATTATTTCCATTTCAAATACCTCATATTATATTTCCACCATGTGTGAGCTTAAAAAAATTATACAGGGTAATAGAGTAGGCATTAATCTTCCAAACACACATGGTTTCGTGTTTGTCCTTGCCAGGCCCAAAATGTATGGCCAAATGGTACATCTCCTTTAACCCAAAGAGCAAGAAAACTAATTTTTGTATTCAAGAATTTAAGACATATTGCTAGTAGGAAAATTATTAAAACAGTGTACGAATAATTTTGCCAATATTTTTTTTCGTATGGTATATCTATATGGGGTGGCACGCATAAAGAGCACATTTTAAACGTCGAAAGAACGCAACGATTACTGCTTAAAGTTACTCTTTTAAACCTAGACTCTACCCAACAAAAACCATACATAGGGAAGCTAATCTATTTAATATTAGGCAACTTTACATACTGTTAACAATACAAAAAAAAAAAACACTCGTCCATTGATGTAACAATCTTAAAAAAGAAACTGAATAGAAAGAGAAAATTGAATGTCTGTGAACCTACCTTCTGTAGAACCTCATTTGCTCAGCAATTTTACAACTACAACAATCTTTATAATAAAGTGAACAAAATACTCGATGTTCTAAGGATGTCTAAAGTGGAGTGTAAAAGCCGAAAGGAAAGTCATACAATGGCTTTTAAAACATGACTACGATCAAACAGAACAACTTCTTACTATATTAAGCTAAATCTGCTATAAAAGTATATTGCTTGCCTCACAACCCTCGCAACACACACACAAACACACGCACGCAAGCACGCACACACACGCGCCCACACACACACGCACACACACAAACACGCACACACACACGCACACAAATACACACTCACACGTACAAACATGTACGCTTACACACACTTACAGACAGACACACGACACACGCTTGCTTTAAATTTATTTCGATCTGATTTTTATTTTTAGTTTTAAACTTTTTCTTTTAGTTTATGTTTTCATTAAAATCCGTTGTATGCTGTTACTTGTGAGGGGTGGGCCAGGAGTCCATAGCACAGGGTATCCTAGTTTGGGCTCCTGACCCCCCCCGTGGGATCTTCACCTTGTCGTGGTGGGGGGGCTCAGTAACCGTGGATTGGTCACCCGCGGTGAAGCTAAGTGGGATCCAGGATGGGACGCTCCGCGTGGGCTTGATGGAGGCCTGCTCAGGATGCGTCTAAAGGGGCGGGTGCGAGGGACAATTCCTCTGTCCCTCGCAGTTGGGTGCGGTCGCGGGAGGAGAGGCGTGTCGGTGTTGCGTTGCCGCGCGCCCTATCTCCCGCGACCAAATGGGGGCGCACCATCGTTGCGTCGCGGTGGGGCCGCAGAGGAAGAGGAGAAGCGGTGTTGCGTTGCCGTCCTCCCTATCCTCTGCGGCCGCTGAGTGTTTTGGCGGCGGAGCCCAACACCTTCATCCGCTGCCAAGGGGGTTTTGTTCGGGGCCCGCCTGACCATCTGGTGGGCCAATACCTGTCGGGGGGTAGCGAGGAATGCTTTAGCGATACCCGACCCTCCGACACACGGGTACGTGAGGAACACGGGTTGGTTTTTAGTCAGTAAGAGTCTGACAGTCCCCTTCGTCCTTCCCCCACGGCGGAAGGACTCCATGAGGATTTTCCAACGCGACACCAAAAAAAAAAAAAAAGTTTGGGCTCCTGACTCCCACAAAATGTGATAAAAATATACCTAAGTACCTACTTAAGCTGAAAACATTTTAAAGTAAAACTTTAAAAACAATTTTGTATGTATTATTTTTTTATGGGATCGAAATAAACGTTATTATTATTATTATGTTTCTCTTTACTCACGGCTATACTTCTAACTTTGGTGTCAGAAGAATAACCGGTCCTTTGGGAGGCTTACACGGGGATATGTATCCAACGTGCAGAGGCCCGTAGAGAGTTTTAATCTAAAATGGGATGGGACACATGCCGCGGAGCCTCCACAACTGCACTACTGAGTACAGCTACGGACTAGCCACAGCAAATGTAGGACTATTGCAATGATGTGGAGTATAATTTACTAGTTTATGGGGATGGGTGTTAAATGGACTGGTAATAATGATACTATGGATAACAAACGGCACTTGCCAGTGATACTCCTACAGCATTCGTCCGCGTAGCAGGTGGTGACTCGCCAACTCATTATTATTATTATTATTATATTAATGAGAATAGACCGAACTCAATACTTATTTACTACTTATACCGAGAATTTCCAAACAGGGTTGTTATTGCTACAAAATATTATTCTTGCTAGTTATCACCCTGAATGTTAAATGAATGAGCATTTACAATGCCTTCCAATCACAACACAATATTTGATTGTGCGAGCTTAAGTAGTTATGACGTGACTTAACTTGCTGTTCGTAATAGATCGGTAGAGTTAAGCTACGTTCACTCAGACCCTTACTTGCATGGGTGATGAAAGTCAACCTGCCAATCGCACACCGTAAGTATTCCACTGTGCGATAAAGTATTTTTTAAGACTACTTCCGCATTAGTTTCCGCATTCTGAGTCGCAGGGGACTTGACAAACATACAACCAAGGGACACAGTGATCACCCAGACTCGAAACAACAATTTATGGATCACACAAAATGTTGTTTCGTGTGGGAATCGAACCCACATCACTCGCCGTAGTAACAAGCGGTGAAGTGGCCACTTAAACCACTAAATCTAACTTTAGCACTTCAAGTGTAATTTAACTTGCTGTTCGTTATAGGTCGGTAGAGTTTAGCTACGTTTATAGAGTTCTCAACATTTGATGGCTGACCGTTCGTTTGTCATTTATATCTAAACGCTACCATACATCGAGGGCACGCAATTCCATCGGTACCTTTTATAATACATGACGCTTAAGTAATAGATCGGTCCACTCGAACAGGAGCAAATGTCATTGGACGCACAGCGATTCACTGCATAAAATTACGATGAACTTTGCTAAGTTAATCTTAATATATAAAATCCTTGCGTTACTGACTGACTGACAGCACGCTACAGCCGGAACTATTGGGCGCAGGAAGCTGAAATCTGGCATGTGTGTTCCTTGGGCACCGTAGGGGTGCACTAAGACAGGATTTCCTGAAATTCCCACGGGATCGGGCAAAACGGGAAATTCGAAAATATGTGCGTGCGAAGCCGCTGGCGTCGACTAGTCGTCAATAAAAACTCAACCATATGAAAAACATCCGCAACCAACTATATGCCTACCTTTGTTTTAAATATAGTATCGGAAAGTCAATGCTGTGCCATACACGTTGTATAAACCTCATGTCGGATATGTTTGTGTAAATGACCCTGCGTGGTTATGATAATATGCTATGGTATGGTACCAAACCGTCATCTGATCCCAAACTAAGCTGAGATAGTACTATGACATACCTACATACTTATATCATCATAAATACATGCAAAGAAAGATTTCAGTCAGATACAGAACAAATAATCGTGCTCATCGCATGAGAAGTAGTCCTAGGTGGGAATCGAACCCACGACCACACGAAATCGGTTACAATGAAAATACAAGGGCGCGCTGCGACCCGATTGTGTGGCTGTAGTGCAAACAACTGCCACGCCGAAAGCCGCGAGTTCGATTCCAGCTCAAGTCAAATATTTTTGTGTGTGAATTTATAATTATTTACTGTGAATTTAATTACATAATAACAGCTCTGCTTAGTTGAGCGTAGACGGTGTTGTGGGTATGTGGTAGAATGACAAGTCTAATATGAAAATGTATTTATATTCTCGTAGTTTCATATCCAGTCAATCCAAATATTTTTCACTTTCAATAATCAAAGGCTTCATTATAAACTACGTATACACAAGAGATTTTTAAAACATTCCGTTTGATTAATCTGACATAAATCCGCCGCCACAATTTCAGATATTTCCATCGCAAATGGAAAGTTTAATATTTTACGGAATATCTATAATATTTATTAAATCTTCACGTTTAATCTCGATTGGACGTTTGGTAAGAACCACGTGAAATAAACGAATACCGGATATACTCCAATGTTCATTCAGATTGAATTTTTTAAACTTGATATGGAAATGGATAATTTACGGGTGAATAAAATTGGTTAGCATTTTCAGTACTTTTGCTGGTTTATTTACGTTTAAAAATAGTGCTTAAACGAAGTCCTTATTATTGATTATTAAATCTTCCCAATGGTTTTGTCTAACTTGTTGGGTCGATGTTATTACATTTATTATAATGAACATTACCAGAACCGAATCCGGTGTATCCAAGACTTTACGACTTCGAGCCTGGCGTCCGCCTAGGCTGATAGGGCGTGCGCGTTCCTTGAGCAGACGCCAACCGCACGCGTGTGCTTGGGCTCGTGCATCACTAATGTTAGGGAGGCCTAACTGGTCTAAACAGTAAGGCCTCGCTCACATTGGGGATGTTCTTGTTTACACAGTCAGTGGTGTGAATCGTGGGTTTGAATCTGATACCTTTTGCTTGGGACTATATCAGTATGACTACTGGGCTATCGCTGCACTTTCAACATAATAACCAATTTCGATTGCCACATTACAGTCTTTTAGTTTTGAGTGTCGTCTTGGACTTGCTTCTTCTTTTCTAATCGCTTCTATAGAAACATTAGAAGATATACACTATCACTTCACGAAAGTACTTCAAAACAATAACGATCTGCCGTGGCCACATACAGTAACAAAGCCCAAAAAAAATATGCCAGGTGATATTGTAATCTATATCCATTTTAAATCCCTCTCCCATTTACATCAGGAAAAGTAATTAAATAAACTTTCATTGCCAGCTTAAAAAACTACAATACAACCCTTAAATAACCCTATAAGTTTTTGTTTTATTTGAAATACGGGACGACTTTATAATACACCTATTGTACTAGTGTATCCCCAACTTTAGTTTTCAACTTACAAAGGAGTGTCTATTATGAGATAACACACCATAACTTACGAACAATTTCTATTCATACAAATGTGGACATGAGGAAATTTCTCGCTGGGGACCCATACCTCAACAAAAGAGTATTTTCTCTTATGATTAATGTTCGGACTTATTTCCTGCGTTGCCATATTTCTACGTTTGTCTTTGGCCCACATACAAGGAAGTGACATATATTAAAACTAGCGTTTTTCCACGGCTTCGCTCGCTCTCTAGTAGTATATAATCTATGTTCGGCGTAAAACAAATCTCCTTTATTGGTCGGATACTTCTATAATTGTCGTTTTAAGTGTTTAAGAAATATAACTGCAAAAAGTATTTACACATACAAACTACTTAGTACTAAGACTTGGTAGTACTCAAAATGTTATCCGGTGTCTGTGACGTTTCGCTAGAGTGGCCAATATGGCGACTGCGATTTGTCTGTCAGAACCATTAGAATTTAACAAAATACTCGACAATCTGAATTTTGCGGATATATGTTGTCCACTCGAAATCTTTATTTTTAATGTTTTATTATTCAGGTAAGGTTTGATGTACTCCTTGGCGAAATTATTAATATAAGATTTGACACTGCGATCGCAGCGCAGTCCGTCGGTTCCAATGTGAAACATTCCAAAATCCACAACTACTTATAAATGAAAAATTAAGTAAAATAAACATTTTCCAGTGGACTTAATTGTGAATCTAAACCATTCTCAAGTCCCCTTGAACGCACACAAAAAAATTCATCAAGATCGGTCCAGTCGTTTAGGAGGAGTTCAGTGACATACACACGTACACAAGAAATATATACACAACTATTTTTTAATTAGTACAAAAACTTTAAGTACAGATTAGCGAAGATATTATTATCATATATGTGACGTAAGAATTTCATAATATCAATAAAGAGCAAAGTTATTACCATTTGTTTATTGTAGAAAATCTCACTTAAATCATAGTCATATTTTACAATCCATTCACTAATTCATTGATAATATTCCATCCTGCTCATTCGCATTCTCTCTGTCGCACTTATGATGTAGGTAGCCATAGAAAAAAAAATGAAGGAAAATAATAAATGTGGGTAGTTATTTTTTAATTTTCTTAATTCTACCCTCTCCTTCATACTTCATTCGGGCTTAGGACCGGTAAAATTTATCGTTTAACAAGTAATTAAATACGGAGGTATGTAATTAGAAAGCAAACAAATATCAAAATAAAAGATGGTGTTCTGGACTAAAAGAAAAGAGTAATTTTGGTGTATTTATGAAGTTAGAATCATCTGCTATTTACAAATTATTTTATCATCATCATGTCAGCCTAGAGACGTCCACTGTTGGACATAGGCCTTCCTCAAGGTGTGTAGAGAACACAGACCGATTTTGAGCCGCCCGCATTAATTTATTATTTACTTAAGTACGTATTATTTACTAAACTTACAAGTATTTCCATTGTCCTTCGAAATGTCCACCACCGTTGTCAAAAGCATCCCACATCCACTGTTTTAATTGTTTGACACTGACCCGGTCACTTTTGTACACTCACAATACGATGTCCATGGGTACACAGCTGCATTCGCGATTTTTCCACTCAAAAAGTACGCACGAAGCATAGCTACATACTCCCGTGATATGAACTGATATTATAGGCCATCGCGTCGGGCAAACGTAGACAAACAATTAACTTTTGCAACGAAATTAGATACGCTCACTTTAGCTAACAATTTAGTACTGTTTGTCGCATCGTCGGGGCGTGGCGCAGGCGCAGACGGGCGGGGGGAGGAGGGGAATTTATCAATGGTTCATTTTACTATAATACTCGTAGTACGGTTATAGTATTAGTATTGCATTTACCAATTATCACGTATTTTTGTGGACAGTTTGAGACAGTTTTGGGACTCAGTGTTTTTATTTTTCAACTACATAAATATGATCAGTTAAAGATACTTAGTGCCCTGTTAATTTTTTGTACTAATTATAAAATAGTGGTGTATATTAAGATAGTTGTAGTTTTTATTGGCAGTCGTAATGTATGTTTGTAATGTGTCCGAAGTTTCAAAAGCTTTTAATTATAGTTGCCTCCATTTTAATGTTCTAGGGAGGTTTGTAGGTACTTAGAATCTATCGCTAAACAGATGCTACGGGCGATTGAAGGGTAGAATGATTTCAGTTTCATTTTCTTTTACTTCATAATAGTCAGTTATTACAGAATATATTACTGTGCTCCGCAACCCAAAACTAGAAGCCTTGTATTTACCTCTACGTTTCGGCATAGGTTATGCTGTCTGGTTTACAGGATGCCCGAGTCATTCCCAAATATTAATGAGAACGATCGTTTCTACTGTCACGCTTTTAACATCATTGTCCTATTTTAGAATGATGAATCAACTAAATCAATTCACACAAAAAAAACTCAACTCAATAAGCAGGTGCGCACACAAACAATAATTATTGTTGTATTACTTGAATTTGGATATTAGATAAAGCGAGAACAATGTTAATGTTTATCGACTTTAATTTTTCGCAATTTGTTTACATGACACAACATTTTTTAATGATGATATTAGTTTCATAGTGATAAACTGCTGTGGCTGCTCTTCGCTTCGTCATACGTGCGTCAGCCCTTAAATACATTTTACACTCAAAACTCATTGGCGAATTTAAACTCCGAATTCTCTTTTTACCGTCTTACTTCAATTTTGTCACTGAATAAACCCTAGAACATCGGAAAATTTGTGTTGTACATGAATTTAAATTTACTGAACATGGCAGGTTGTATATCAAAGATAATACAGACATATTGATCGCAGGTTGAAGGTTAACGATCCCTCAAGTATCACCAAAAGGTTCATTAATTAATTTTGTACCTATTTGGAATATGCGGGTGTTCAATTCAGACGTCACTGCTCACGAAAATTAATGTCTGCTTTACTTATACAGATTTATGTCTTTAGTGACTTGAAAAATTAAATAATAATGTTTAAATCTGGAAATTCTAAGTTATACTACTTACTGTGCCTCGTTGTCTAGTCTGCGTGGATTCTAGTAAAATTATTTATAGATGTCCATGTAGTCAAGGTCAATTGTGCTTTGATAAAGGTATTTAAAGTAAAATACCTTATTAATTCACTCTTTACCCTATCAGCTATATCTATGAACCTTAACATCGGTTCAAAGATTAGCTATAACCAACACATAAACAGTAAGATAAAAACACAAAGAACAAATTATGTTTTAGTCAATTTGTCCCTAATACGGTGCAATATTAATGATCCACATTTAAGTAGTGTTGTGTTGTCTGTCATCTGTAGATTGTATGTTTGTAAGGTGCGACGTGTTTTATTTTGAACTAGTCGACGCCAGCGGCTTCGCACGCACATATTTTCGAATTTCCCGTTTTGGCCGATTCCGTGGGAATTTCGGGAAATCCTGTCTTAGTGCACCCCTACGGTCCCTAAGGAACATACATGCTAAATTTCAGCTACTTGCGCCGAGTAGTTTCGGCTGTAGCGTGTCTGTCAGTCAGTCAGTAACGCAAGGATTTTATATATTAAGATTAACCGTTTCTTCTCGATCCCAAGGTAATTTCGAGAAATCTCTTCTCAGTTCCTTTTCAGTTCAATCTTACGGTCCCCAAGGAACACACATGCCAAATTTCAGTTTCTTGGGCCTAGTAGTTTCGGCTGCGCCTTGTCAGTCAGAAAACAAGAATTATGTATATACCTACAGAGGATAAATGCCTTTCGAGTTGTAAACCAATACAGATACACTATTTACAAACTGTACAGTGTAGTAAACTGTACACCACTGATAGTTTGTAAGAAGTAAAGTAGTTGAGTGTGTTTGTGAGAGAGAACACTTCTAGTAATATATGAAAAGTTTATTATTCACTAGTTAAGTAAATAAAGTAAGTACACGGTATAATATCAAGTGATTCTCACACAGGTACGTTCGTTAGTACGTTAAAGTGCACACTGTCCAAGTAATTGCTACGGCGGAAAATGATCGACCGTTTTGCATAGTCAGCTAAAGATTATTATAACTAAGTGTACGTAAACCGTACATACTCCCAACCCGGGCAAAGTAACAAAAAAAATAAAAATAAGACTATGTAAGAATCACTCATACAAAGCAAAAAATTGATTAGCCTTAAATACAAAGTAAACATGTAAAATTAAAAGATAAATGATAATAAGTTTAGGTTCTTTAAAACTAAAAATGAAATTCGACATCCAGGTTAGGCTTCGCACCATCTTGTGTCCTTGGATGCGGACGCTCCATCACCGAGCGAGACCGGAACAACTTCTTAATCCCGGTAGTGGGTTTTATGGACTGCATCTCAATATGCTCCGTTGTATCTGGAGAGTTGCTGATGTTGCATGATTTTCTCTTGCAGTAACCACGTTTGCTCGCCACCCATATAGTTATTGCGACTCCAATAACAGCCAGTAGCAAGTAGGAAATGGCGTAGTGATGTATGTCGTGACTTGTTCATATCGGCGTTGGGAGTTGTTCCTTGTCCTTTAGGTACCGTACTGCACTTTCGACCGTTGAGATGTCTTCGTTATGGCTCGTTTTCAGAAGCGAGGTGGAGTCTGTGTTAACTATGCTATTGATAGTTTTATCCAGAGAAGGCGTTTGAATGTCGTATTCCAGCTTAACGTTACTGTAGTAGTGATTGTGAGAGTTTATTTTTAAATCCCTTGTTTGAGCGATACTATAGATGACGTATTGATGACGTGCACTCTGACGTCACTATCGCACACAGTCCGTATACTGCACGAGTCACAGCACGTCACTAGCCACGTGTTCGTGCGGTGTAATGCCACCCATGTAGTGTCGCATTCCGATTTCTTTGTAATGCAGGGTAAAGTTGTTTGGTGTCCTAATAATTTGGCTTCACATGGTGCATTGATGTTTTGTAAATTGAAAACTGGCAGGTTTAATATGCAGATGAAATTATCCATTTGCCGTTGAACGCAACGGTTTAATTCCTTTTCGTTAAATCTGACGTAAGTATTTTTCTCCAAGTTCACAGCAATGTACTTCGACGACACCGAAACGGCTATTGTGCCGTTTGCTTCCTGTGGGTTCTTCAAGGGCAAAGGAAAAAATTGATATAGAATAAAGTCTTCGTCGCTCGCCAATGGAATGTGAAGCTCATACATAAAGTAACAGTCGGTAACTCGAGCCTTGACGTAAATAAGTTCATATACATCCTTTATTTCATCTTGAATGCTGGCTACCGGTAAGGCTAATGTCTTGGGCAACTGTCCTGAGATAATTGTGAGCTGTTGGATCAGATTGACTGGAGTCAGTAGGTGAACATCGATTCGTCCCTTATAGGTATCCATCAAGGTGTTGAAAAGGGTTTCCTGAATGTTTTTCAAGATTGTTAGTAGTAAATGTGCAGCAAGCGAAGCGGAGGTAAAGTAGGTGGTCGCCATAGCCACTTCGATTCCCGATTCGATCTTCGCAAATTTAAAGTCAGTTTCGTTCATAAATTTGTTGATAAGTGTAAATTGGTTATTTATATTTTGTTCATTTTTCTTCAGAATTTCGTTCTCTATTTCGACAATAGAAGTCTGGTTTCGCACTAGTTCTAGAAGATAGTTCTCGTTTTTCTGTATGTTTTGAATATCCTTCTGATATTGTACAGCAAATGCCTGATCTAGGATTCCAAAGAGGCTGTTCGCGACGTAACCGACGCCGTCGATCAACCCCCGTCTGTTACGACCCGACAGATGTTTGTGTGGGGCCAGTAGTACGCTGTTGTAATGTTTTAGAAGATCCAATTCGTGCGAAAGCTGACGTATTGTTGTTTCACAATATTTTGGCTCCAAACTTTCACAAAAGTTCAAAATGTCTTGTACGTAGTTTTCAAATCGTTGAACTCCACTCCAGTAGGTAGATAAATTGTAATACATTAGCAGTCTCCACTCGTTATGAATTAGTTGTACTTTTCCAATGTTGTCGTAGTATATAGGGCGATCGCTTCCTAGACTTGTGATTTGAACACTTGGAGTGAGGTCACCCGATGGTACGGCGAGTCCGTATGTTCCAGCCGTCAAAGAAATAAGAAATAGTAAAATTGTCAACATCTTGTAGATTATTTTGCTCTTTAGGTTTGTATATAGTGCGCCTCGGTTAACTGCTAAGTCGATAATGAATTTATTATTGTTTAAGTTATTGCGAGGTTTCAAGTGGCAATAGCGACAGTTTCGTAATCGGTCGCTTCAAAATGCTAACTTGCGTTTTTATAGTTGCAACTCGCACGTGTCCGTCGCTTCCAGGATGGACCTCGATCACACGCCCCAGGGCCCATTTTCCAGGAGGAAGATTGTTGTCCCTGACTAAGACGATGTCATCGACTTTGATGTTAGGTGTGGGTCTCAACCATTTGCTTCGGGGTTGTAATGTTGTAAGGTACTCCGAGGACCAGTGCTTCCAAAACTGATGGAACATGTTCTCCGTTAACTGCCATCTTCTCCGTAGCTCTAGCTGGCGGTCATCTTCATAGTGGGATAGCGGCAGCGTCATAGTTGGACTACCCGTTAGAAAGTGTCCGGGCGTCAAATAGTTATAAAATTCCTCTGGGTCCTCTGTAAGCGGGCAAAGCGGCCGGGAGTTCATGCACGCTTCTATTTTAGACAATAAAGTCGTGAACTCCTCAAAAGTCAGCTTCTGTTCGCCAAGTACGCGACGCAAGTGATGTTTCATAGAACGCACAGCTGACTCCCAGATTCCACCTGCCGTTGGCCAGGCAGGCGCGTTGAAGTGCCACTCTACTTTCATTTTACTAATTTCTTTGAAGAAATCAGGTGAAAGCTCTACTTTAAATGTCTCGTATTCGTTGTTCAGAATCTTCGACGCCCCGATAAAATTCGTCCCGCAATCAGAATAAACGTGACTTGGTGTGCCGCGTCTAGCACACATCCTTTGAAAAGCGCCAAGGAATGATTCAGTTCCCAAGTCAGAAACTAGTTCTATATGAACTGCCTTCGTTGCCAAACAAACGAAGATCGCGATGTACCCTTTGAATGTCTTTATGCCTCTTCCTTTATTGAATTTGACATCCACGTGACCGGTGAAGTCAACCCCCGTGTGAGTGAAAGGGCGCGAAGGTGTCACGCGTTGAGCAGGAAGGTCGGCCATGAGCTGATAGTTTTCTTTGGTCTTGAATCGATGGCAGCGCACACATCGGCGTAGTTCAGTTTTCACCGCTCTATTGCCTCCTACTATCCAGAATTGTTGACGGATATAGGCGAGCGTAACGGCTCCCCCATGTAAAGTCACTGCATGAGCTTGATTTATTAATAACTGAGTAAGTCTACTTTTTCTTGGAATAATTGCGGGATTTCTCATTCCAATAGGTAAATCGGTTTTGTTTAATCGACCACCCACACGCATAATGCCCGTTTTGTCCAAATAGGGGTATAGTTTACAAATAGTACTTTTGGTAGGTACAGGTTGACCCTTAAGTAATAAATCGTATTCAAAGTTGAATTCAATTCGTTGTATATTTCTCGTTATTATTGTCATAGCGTTATCAAGTTCATGTATTGTTAGACAACCGTGGGACATTTGTCGAGCGGAGTCAAGTTTCTTCTTTGTGGTACCGCTATGAAGTGCATTTGCACTGAATCGTGTTATCCAAACGATAAGCCGAGTAACGTAACTCAATGTACTGTGTCTGTTTAACAAACCATTTATAATATTATCTGGTTGAGTTAGGGTTGTCACTTTAGGTTTTTCGTCAACCTTTGTTGTATATAGACAAAGTTGTTCTTCGGGCTTGTTCTTGAATGTTTGCAGCATTTCCGGGCCAGACCACCATAACTGATTGTTTACAAGTTGTTTTGGATAAACCCTCTGGTAGCACAATCCGCAGGATTAATTTTTGATTCGATGTAAAACCATTGAGATGCTGGTACCACGTGTGTAATTTTGATGACTCTGTTTTCCACATATTTTTCGTATTTGGACGCCTCTCCATATAGCCAGGCTAGGACCACTTTTGAGTCACGCCATGCCCACACAGTTATGTTGTGCTCCGGCAGAGACTCCTTGACCTTGTTCACCAGCTGCGACAAAAGTAGGGCACCGCTTAGTTCAAGCCTCGGCAGAGATAACTTTTGTGCGAGTGGGGCAACCCTAGTTTTTGCTACCAGCAAACGTAAAACAGGCTGTCCACATTCATTTATTGCACGTGTGTAAATTACACATGAGTAAGCCTTTTCACTCGCGTCGCTAAATGCCAATAATTCGATGTAATTTTGAATGGTTCCAATCCAGCGGCTTATTTTTATAGTTCTAAGATCCGCAAGTTGACCTTTCAGTTTCAGCCACTCATCCTGGATATCAGTAGATAATACCTCATCCCATGCTAGTTTCTCTATCCAAACGCGTTGAAAAATAAGCTTAGCTCGTATAGTAACTGGTGAAAACCAACCAAGGGGGTCGTACAGTTGCGAAATTTGCGATAATAGCGAGCGTTTGGTTAGTGATTTTTTCGAACTTTCTTTCAAGTTCCAGCTAAACGTAAATGTGTCCAAAGTAGGATTCCAGCCAAGGCCAAGAGTTTTCATAGAGTCTTCGTGTTTGAAGTCAAAGTTGGTTTTTGAAATCTGGTCTTCGTTCAATTGTTCTAACAGTTCGACACAGTTACTTGACCATTTTCTTAGGTTCATACCTCCGCTTTGTAATAGTTTTATTAAATCGTTTTGTAGTTTTTTGGCAGTTTGGAGGCAGTTATGGCCGCTTGTCAAATCGTCGACGTAGAACTCATTACGTAATAAGTTGGCCGCCTCGGGGTATAAGTGACCATTATCGTAAGCCAACTGATGTAAAGTTCGCATTGCCAGCCACGGCGCGCATTTTGTGCCATATGTCACAGTACATAGGGCGTATTCTTGTAATTGTTCGGTAGGCGAATTTCTCCAAATAATTTTTTGAAGCGATTTTTGATCGTCAGCAATCCATATAAAGCGGTACATCTTCTCGATGTCTGCCGTAAATGCATATCGGTAAGTTCTCCATTTCAAGATAAGCTCTTGAATGTCCTTTTGTAGGTTGGGGCCTTTCTCCATCAGACTGTTTAAACTTCTGCCGCTGGAAGTCTTCTGTGACGCGTTAAACACAACTCTTAATTTAGTTGTAGTGGATTCTTCTCGTAATACACCATGGTGCGGTAAATAATATTCTGATTGGCCTGATGTTATCGGAGCCGCTGGTTCCATATGTTGTAATTCCAAGTATTCATTCATGAAGTTATTGTACATAGTTAATAGTGATTTATTTTTATAAAGTTGTTTTTCTTGTTTTAAAAACTGTGCTATAGCAGCTGACTTTGAGTATCCTAGGTGTTGTTCATAGCACTGGACCATGGGCATTTTTACTATATATTTGCCGTCAGAACATTTCTTAGTTGTTTGTTTGTAGTGAATTTCACATTGATCGTCTCGTTGTATGTCTTGAGAACCTTGAGTAATATCTTCAGTCTCCCAATATCTCGATAAATCAGACGTGTTTGCCAAAGTTAGGTGACAGTTAAAGGTTTTCAGTTTTCCGCACAAAATCCAACCCAGACGAGTTTGCTGGGCGATGGGTGAATGCTGGTCACCTTTCAGGACTCCGTCTAAGATGATGTCCGCGTAGACATCAGCTCCCAGCAGGAGATCTATTGAGCTAGACACGTTATAGTTAGGATCGGCAAGTTTTAAGTTCTGTAAATGTGTCCAAGCACCGCTGTGGAAAGTGCATCCAGGCAACTTAATAGTTAAATTAGTCAGTATCAATGCCTGTACATTGAAAGTATACTCGGAGTGTATTGATTTGCAGTTGAGATGGAGAATTCCCTTGCAGTTGCGTGACGTAGATCCGATTCCAGTTATAGCGGCGTCAAATTTGTTCCGAGGTAAGCGTAGTAATTGCGCTGCATTTTCAGAGATCAAGTTTGTTTGGGACCCTTGATCTAGGAGACCCCGTAAAGTTATATAGTTTCCATCGGCCGATAGTACCTTGACTTGAATTGTAGTTAGTAAGACTTCAGTGCCATCAGCCGCCAAATGGTGAGTGCCAGTTGGAGTTGATGTTGATGGACCTGGGTTCGAATTCTGGTCATGCTGCCTTTTAACATTTGGTTCATTGGAGGTAACTTTGTTCAAGTGTAATAATGTATGATGTTTAGAATTACACTCGCGACATGTTTTCTTCGAATTACAAGCGACGCTGCCGTGGCTGTATATACAGTTTTTGCAAACTTTGAGGTTTGCAACAGTTTTATTTCGTTGGGAAATATTCATGTCGATAAACTTGTCACATTGCATCAACACGTGATCTTTGTGACAAAGAGGGCATTGTCCATAAGATGCATGAAAAATTGTTGAGTATCCAGATTTTTTCATATCTTGTTGTTTGTTAGAAAAAATATTGGGCTTATAGTTGTTACTCCAGCCCTTGTTGTTTGGCCTTGGAGTTTTGCTTTCAGCAGAGTCTTTAACGCAGCTTTTTGCAGTTTCGTAAGCGAGGAATTTGAGCTCTAGGAAGTTAAGAAATTCTTCAAGGTGCGGCAATTCCCTGTTATTCTGTGTTTCTTTCGTATATTCGTTAAGAGTAGCCGAATCCAATTTTTGCGACATATTGTAAACAATCATTGGACCCCAATTCGATACGTCAACTCCCATGTTGCCAAGGCCGTTCAGGCACTCTGTTATTACATCGTGCATCCGTTTCAAGTTGTTGGCGTTAGGTTGTTGAATAGCCGGTAAATGTTGCATGGTACTCATGAATGATGTAAACTGCAGTCGACGGTTGTTATATCGGTGTGATAATATTTCCCAGCATGAATCGTAATTGTCTGCACTAATAGACAGGTGATGGACGAGGCGTTCAGCCTCACCCTTCAGCTTCGTTTTTAAATACTGCATTTTCTGCGCCTTTGAAATGCTCGGGTTGTTGTGAATAGTTTCCAGAAATATGTCCTTGAAAGTAATCCAATGAATATAATTTCCAGAAAATTCCGGGATATCTATTTTCGGTGCAGAACGCTGGTAATGTATAGAAGACCAAATTTTGCTATTCAGATCTCGTTTCAGATTGTCATATTTTTGTTCAATCGCTTCGTATTTTTGTTGTACTCTGCGCTCAAATCGGATACTTTCAGTTCGTCTTCTAACTCCCAGTGTATCTTATCAATCAGCTCCCACTTGGATTTCAAGACAAACCATTATTACTGCTTACCGAGTCGATATGCAACATGTACTCTATATAAGTACGCAGTAATTCCAACGCTGGGTCACAGCGGGCGTCACGATCGGCTGTATACTGAGTGTGAACCTTAGTCACATCTGCGCCGTGCAGTAATGAATGTGTGTCGCATAAATGCATATAAGCGTTTGTACTCGGTAATGTATACTTATGTTCATTTTTGATAATGTATGATGTCTGTGTGGGTGTCGGTTATCCTGACATAAGGTAGCATAATCATTTTGTTGTTTTGATGTGCAACTTGTATCAATGCAAAGTTTTCGTGAAAAATAACTAACATCCATACCTACATACATCAGCGTATTATGATTCATTTAATTGCAATGTTATCTCATACGTTCTCTAACCAGATTGGAGACATCCTAAAAAAGGACAGGTTAGAAGTACCCTTAACCGGAGATCATGCAAGAGAAATTTTATGAGAGTGAATGAAGCAAGAGAGATATGTCAGGATCATTGCAAATTGCGTTCCGTAGTCTCTGCCTACCCCTTATGTTTAAAAAAATTTTTGGTAATTGATTTTTGGGAAAAAGTTTCGTTCACTTGTTTTTTAAAAAAAAAATCGTCTACATCACGGCAATATATGTAAAGGTTTTGAAAAATCACGGTTGCCGTTTGTCACTTGACCGCACCTCTTCACAGCCAGGTATAAACAAGTATGATTTATATATATATATATATATATAAACGACTGTTTGCGGACTTGGTTGATCAAGCGGTATTGCCGTTCCTTACTTGATCCACCTTTGCACTCGAATAACATTTGCTCTATGGAATATATTTTTGATTTTTTCACAATGTTGTCATTCATGGCAAGACGTTGCCAAACATATTCAATAAAATTTAGATGTATTCGTGATGAATTTGGCTGAAGTTCCGAACAAAACTAGATCCGTAACGGCCGTATATCTCAGACCGACGTCAACTTTTTGGCTGCGAATTATATGCCATGCGTGCGTACTTATTTGAATCCAGACGTGACAATTATAAATATGTGGTTCCGGGGATAAGTTACTTCACTACTTGCTCCGTGTAATAATAATAATATATGATATAACCATTTTATACATTCTTACCAGCACTATAATGATCCCATTTCTACTTGATAATTTAAATACTATTTGAGTCCGATGTTTTCCGTTTCTTGTTGGCTCCATTTATACTGTATAATAGTTATGCCAAATCATCACCATCCTCCGATCGTTATGCCAGTTGCATCCAGGCCTTCGCCTTGGAGCTGGTTGCGGAGGTCACTCCGCAACCCGAAGGGATAGCCATATTCTTTAGTTTAGAACAGAGTCAGGATGTTCGCGGGTACTAATTCCTCGTAACGACTGTCAAGGATCTTTTTGATGACAACTGGGACCGACGGCTTAACGTGCTCCCCGAGGCACGGAGGATGTGACTTTTTGTGGCCGGTCACCCATCTATAAACCAGACGGTGACGAACCCGCTTAACCTTGCGAATCGATAGATTCGAGCGGTCGCCACTTTGCCACGGGCCGCACACTTTATACGCCACATGTGCGTACTTATTTGAATCCAAAACTTTATAATATAGACCTGCTGGTCAATATTATGTGGCTCCAGGATTATGTTAGTTGAGTATTTTTGTTTGAATATTAATTTAGCTTACTATTTAACGCATAATTGTGTAACATTATCTGTATATTTATTTGGCTCCTTTAAGACATACATATACCCGTCAATCAATACTTAATGGTTTCACATTACAATTATTTAAATTTCAGTTTTCCATTCATAAGATGATCCATTGAATTTATATTCATTACGTCCATACATTGTCAAATCCGAAAGCATACTATATTGATCCGCTTTAAATATCATGAACTGATACTAATAATTGTATGCACACAAGCTTATGGATATTATGTGGCTACATTTTAATTTTTAATTTTAATTTTTTTAATTTAATTGTTGATTTAAATTTTTAATTTTAACTTTAATTTTAATTGAATTTTATTTAAATAAATTTGAAACTGCATGTTTTCATATTATTATTATACTAAATTGTCTTTTTCATGTGTCTTTTTCATGTGTCACAAACCTGTTATTATTGTTTAAACACACACAATTGCATTGTTAAAGGAAGAGCTGTATCTCCTAACACAAGCAAATTATTGCTTAAAAGGGGGTAGAATACGAATTAATGTAAAACGTGTATTTGATGAAATAAACATTTTATTATTATTATTAAGTATTACATTACTATACATGTCGCGCCATATATGCGTGCTTATATGAATTTGGGTCGTTTGGCTGGTATGATGAAATATCATCAATTCATCATCATATCAGCCAAACGACGTCCTCTGCTAGACATAGGCCTTCCCCAAGGTTCTCCACACATACCGGTCTTGAGCCGCCCGCATCCAACCGCTTCCCGCGTTCTTAACGAGATCGTCGATCCACCTTGCGGAGGGCTTTCCTCTGCGGCGTCATCCGGTATGTGGCCACCACTTCAGAACCTTTCTGCCTCCACGGCCTCAACTTCGAGATATGTGCCCTGACCACTGCCACTTCAGCTTGACTATCCGGAGAGCTATGTCTTTGGTTCTCCTGCGGATCTCCTCATTTCTGATTCGATCTCACACAGGAAATCTCCAAGAATAGCTCTCTCTATCGCCCTTTGAGTGACCTTCGGATAAGGCCCATAGATATTTAATATCATTAGATAATAATAATAATAATATTCTACCACATTCACACAACACCATGTAGTCCCAAACTAAGCAGAGCAGAGTACTATGGGTACTAGATAATGGATAAACATACATATATACTTTTTTTTTGTAAATTCATACATATTATACATAGAAACACCCAGACCAAGACAAACATCCATGTTCATGCACACAAATGTTTGACTCGGCGGGAATCGAACCCGCGACCTTCGACGTAGCAGTCGCTTACACTCCCGCTACGCCAACCGGCCATCGCATCATAAATCCTTATCTATTTTCCATACATAAGTTGATCCAGAGGATTTATATTTATTATAACCATGCATTGTTAGATCCACGAGTGAAATTATAGCAGCCATGGAGTTATTTGTTGGCATTATTTTTTTAATTTACGTATTATTTAACTCTGATTTCATTATACATCGTACGTACTTATTTAAATCCAGTAAACTTATATAAAAACAAATCAATGTGATGTGGCTCCACATTATACTTTACATGCCATATCTGTATACTTATTTAAATCCAGTCATAATACCACCAGCTAACCAACCGATCAATACTATGAAGCTCCAGGATTAAGTTCATTAATTGTATGATTATTAGTAGTATGGTAAACAATTTTCTATTTAAAACTATTATTACAATTGTACTCTAAATTATATGCCACATTCTGTTTACTTAATTGGCTCCAGTAAAAGGTCATACAATACATTTGCTCATGAGGACTACGCAGCTCTAGAACGAAATATATGAAGTATTCTTTTTTTATACTACAAGGGTGGCAAATGCGCCTGCCTGATGGTAAGCGGCTAACCGTTGCCCATAGAAGCCAGTGATGCCAACCTGGCATCACTTGCGCGTAGCCGACCTTAGGAAAAAGAGGAGAGGGCAAAGTTTGCATGGCTCTCTCCCCTCCAATCTCCCTCCCCTTCTCATTCTCTCCTCCTTTCCCTATAGAAAAGGAAAAGAGCGTGAAAACGCAACAGCATTTACAATGCTGTCACTTTACGTCGATGGTCTGTGTGATTATCTCAAACCAACCATTTGTGCCATAACAACTATTGCTACCAAAACTAAAATTTCTACCAAACCTACAATTTCCACCAAAACTACTATTCATACAAAAACAACCATATTATCTTCCAAAACTACAATTCTTTTCAAAGTAACCATTTTCTACCAGATTCTGCCAAGTTTTCTACCAAAGCTACAAGTTCTGCCAGTCACCATTTTCTACCAAATACTTAATTCCTATCACTTTTAAATGATGATATTTGTACTCTGTCTATATTATTCAATAGAGTTTATGACGTGTAAATTTTACTAATGTTGACCTTTAAAATAAAATGTGTCATACAGTGTAATGAACAGTAAGACTTATGTAATAGCACTATAGTACCTACTTAAGATTATATTTAATGTAAAAGGAACATTTATACGCCGGTGACGGCAAAATACTATGGTCTTAAAAACAGTAAACATCTTTGTAAACAGTATTCCAACAAATAAGCTATTATTTTCTATTCTGTAAATGTTTCACTTTAAGGCGCCGAATACAGCTACTGAGTTGAGCTGTTGCTGTCACTGTCGGATTGTATACATAAGAAAGAGAAGCGCGACGACGACGGGACGTTCAGAACTTTAAAATAACATGAAATAAATTAATAACAGAAAATATATTGATGGGATTAAAAAAATAAAACAGTATTTCGTGAGTGTATTGCTTGTTGAATAATTTGTCAAAAAATCTGAATGATTGTATGTATTTAAATATGGTTTTTACTCGTTAAAATATATTTTTCGAGGTATCTTTGTGATTTTTTTCTATCGATTAAAGTTAGTTGTATTATGTTTTCAACACAGTACTTAACTAGATTATATCCTGAAGAATATCATATATTTTTCTGATTGTGATAACTGCATTGAATCATATACTTTAAAGCATTATAAAATCGCGTTTAGCTCTTGTAGTCCCCTTAATAAAAAAACCGGTCAAGTGCGAGTCGGACTCGCGCACTGAGGGTTCCGTACAAACCTGTAGGTATATAAGTAAAAGTTCACCAGTCATAGTTATGGTATTTTTATTGCAAAATGAAATCCATAACATTACAGTATGGAAAGCTGGAGGAACATAAATTAAAGAAAAAGGTGTCTTTGTCGTTTGTAATCAGTCATCCTTTATTTTATATTAACATTATCGCTAATTTTATAATATAACTTAAATACCGATACTAGCCTTGCAGTACCCTTGCAAAAGTCTGCTGATGAATGATGGTAAGATTTTTTATCAAAGTTATTGATTTACAAAGTTTTAGTGACTATTAGAAATCTAATAAAATAATCTAACTAATTAAGTATTTTTAATATTATAGTATTTATTTGCGATGAAAATTAAACTGGGGTGACTATCTACACATAAAATAAAACAATAATCAATATTCTTAAATAAATAACAAAAATAAGTAAGGGGCCATAGCCCCGTGGTGTAGGTAACGGACTGCCGAGACGATGATCTCGGGTTCGATCCCCAGATACCCCAGGCACAAATCGCTGACTTTTCGGTGTTACATATGTGTGTATTTAAAATGTTAATTATCGCTCGCTTAGTAATGTGCTCGGTAGATGGCAATAGGCTCGCCCTCTATTACATTGGGACCGAAACATAACTTGCGAAGTGTGGGTGTGTAATACACCTCTGTCTACCCCTTCAGGGATAAAAAGGCGTGAAGTTATGTTACGTTATGTAAATTAAAAAAAAAACATATAAAGGAAATGAAAATTTTAAAGTATGGAATTAAGTATCAAATTTGAACCAGATCTGTTAATGGAGACTGAAAAAGGTATTAAAGTACTACATTGAACATTGAAGTTCGAAAAAACGTTATGTATAAATGTACTACTTCGTGTTGTGCTAGTGTTTATTAACGGAAACATGTTTATAGATGAAAAATATGTGAAAATTCCATTTTGGGGATTCATTCTAAAATCAATATTGAAGTCTCCCACGACAATCAGACGAGAACATGAATTATGCCTATTGAGGTTGCTGCCGTATATTGTTGTATGTATGCATTTTATTGCAACATTGATTGGACATTGTGGTGACCTATTTACAGTTATCACTCTGACATTAAACATTCCGAAATGCAAGCATTCACAATGGCCGTTTGCAGCGTCTGGGTTATTTAAAATCTCAATCAGCCTATCGCAGTCCACTGCTGGACATAGGCCTCTCCCAACACGTACCACAGTACACGGTCCTCAGCCTTCCGCATCCTTTATCTGGGCTATAAGACGTTACTTCTTACCAAATTTCAAGATTTTGAGTTCACGGGAAGTACCCTGTAGGTTTTGATTCCCTTGTGAGTAGGCGCGAGTTTGAAAATATGCTTATATTGCTCTTTCTTTTGATTGCGTTGACATAGAAGCTTGATTTTGTTGCAGCCTAACGGTGTTATATACCTGAGTATTTGATATGAATTTCAATTTAATACCTTCACGCGTTCAAGAGAAAGGGATAGTAACTTAAAATTTATTAAAAATATTTTTTTATATGCTGTAACTAAAAATTTACGGTTTTCGCAATTTTTTCTTTATATGTGATATAAGACGTTACTTCGTACCAAATTTCAAGATTCTGAGTACACGGGAAGTACCCTGTAGGTTTTGATTCCAATGCGAGTTTGAAAATATGCTCTTAAACGGCTGTATCTTTTGATTGCGTTGGATTAGAAGTTTGATTTTTTTACAGCTCTATGGAACCGTAGATTCGAGTATTTAGTATAAATTTCAGTTTGATACCTCCTACGCATTCCTGAGAAAAAGGGTATTGACAGACGGACGGACAACAAAGTGATCCTATAAGGGTTCCGTTTTTTTCCTTTCGAGGTACGGAACCCTAAAAAGATGTCCGAAGGAACTCCATCGTGGGTATTGTGTTTCGAAAGAAATTTCAGAATCATTTTCATAATAGATGCCTAGACTTGACAGAATATTAGCTTTTTCACTGAGCGAATGGCGTCTAACCTCTACAACCCAAAGGCGTAGGCATATTTTATGGTTTAGACCAGATATTTGAGGGCACTGATTGCCCTAACAACTGTCAAAGATGATAATCGAAACCGATGGCTTTACGTGCTTTACGAGGCACGGAGGGATGTGATCTTTTGTGGCTGGTCACCCTATGTCCAGCAGTGGACGTCGTTTGGTTGACATGATGATGATATTGCATATCAGCCAAACGACTTAAACAGATATGACGTGGCGTACATACGTAATGGAGCCACATAATATTCATATAAGCTATTGCATAGTGCATAAGATTATCAGTATCAGTTCATATTTAAAGCGGATTAATATAGTATGCTTTCGGATTTGACAATGCATGGACGTAATGAATATAAATTCACTGGATCATTCTATGTATGAAAAACTAAAATTTAAATAATTGTAATGTGAAACCATTAAGTATTGATTGACGGGTATATGTATGTCTTAAAGGAGCCCAATAAATATACGATTATGGTATACAATTAAGTATGCGTTAAACAGTAAGCTAAAATATTCAAACAAAAATACTCAACTAACAATCCTGTAGCCACATAATATTGACCAGCAGGTCTATATTATAAAGTTTTGGGTTTATATAAGTACGCACATGTGGCATATAAAGTTAGCGGCCTGTGTCAAAGTGGCGACCGCAAACAAACAAACCGCGCAGCTATCGATTCGCAAGGTTAAGCGCGTTCGTCACCGTCTAGTTTATAGATGGGTGACCAGCCACAAAAAGTCACACCCTCCGTGCCCTAATTTATATGGTAATAAATGTCATAGTAAGAAAATAGTCGCTCTGTGGAAAACTAATATTCAGTCAAATCTGGTTAGACTAGAAAGCGGAGCCCAGGCTCCAAGGCAAAGGCCTGGATGCAACCGGGATAACGCTCGGAGGATGATGATGATGACCCATCTATAAACAAGACAGTAACGAACGCGTTTTACCTCGCGAATTTTTGAAAGATTCGAGTGGTCGCCACGGATTCCTCTGGTAGGTAATGTATCTACCTACTACAAATATTTAACCAAAACTCCGAAGTAAAAAAAAACTGGTAGAAAAATGGAAATAGAAACCAAGTAAATGTAAGAAATTCCAATTGATAAGAAATACAGAATAATAATACATAAAAGTGACCAAGAACCAATGACTGCCCTCCGTGAAGAATACTGCGCTGCAATTGGCCCATTTGAATCGGATCAAGTAAATCTAAAATACCCAAAGTGTGGATTTGTATAAAAATGGCGTAATTATTATTAGCAACGACGTTGGCTTTAGTTGATCCGAAGGGAACCACATGAGAATTGGGCACTCGCAATGGATCAAGAAATCATGGCCGGATCAACAAGTGAAAACGGATCAAACAAAAACTACTTATATGGCACGCTTGATCAACATTGTGATGAAGGGGATATCTATATATATATATATATATATATATATATATATGATAGGCAACCGTGATTTTTCAGAATCTTTATATACATTGCCGTGATGTAGACTATATTTAATAAAAAAAACCGGTCAAGTGCGAGTCGGACTCGCGCACCGAGGATTCCGTACAAACCTGTAGGTATATAAGTAAAAGTTCACTAGTCATAGTTATGGTATTTTTATTGCCAAATGAAATCCATAACATTACAGTATGGAAAGCTGGAGGAGCATAAATTACAGAAAAAGGAGTCTTTGTCGTTTGTAATCAGTCATCCTTTATTTTTTATTAACATATATCGCTTATTTTATAATGTAACTTAAATATATAAGCCTTGCAGCAGCCTTGCAAAAGTCTGCTGATGAATGATGATAAGATTTTTTTATCAAAGTTATTGATTTATAAAGTTCTTAGTGACTATTAGAAATCTGTTACAAAAATACTTATAAAGTACAGAATAATTAGCAAAAAGGTTTGAAGACTATGTAATTATTTGAAATCTCAATCTCAATCAGCCTATCGCAGTCCACTGCTGGACATAGACCTCTCCCAACACGCACCACAGCACACGGTCCTCAGCCTTCCGCATCCTTTATCTGGGCTATAAGACGTTGTTTCGTACCAAATTTCAAGATATTGAGTTCACGGTAGGTTTTGATTCCCTTGCGAGTAGTCGCGAGTTTGAAAATATGAATATATTGCTCTTTCTTTTGATTGCGTACACATAGAAGTTTGATTTTGTTACAGCCTAACGGTGTTATATACCTGAGTATTTGATATGAATTTCAATTTAATACCTCTACGCGTTCAAGAGAAAGGGGTAGTAACATAAAATTTATTAAAAATATTTTTTTATATGCTGTAACTAAAAAATTACGATTTTCGCAAATTTTCCTTTATAAGTGATATAAGAAGTTGCTTCGTACCAAAATTCAAGATTTTGAGTTCACGGGAAGTACCCTGTAGGTTTTGATTCCCTTGCGAGTAGTCGCGAGTTTGACAATATGATTAAATTGCTCTTTCTTTTGATTGCGTAGACATAGAAGTTTGATTTTGTTACAGCCTAACGGTGTTATATACCTGAGTATTTGCTATGAATTTCAATTATTAACCTCTACGCGTTCAAGAGTAAGGAGTACTAACTTTAAATTTATTAAAAATATTTTTCTTATATGATGTAATAAAAAATTTACGGTTTTCGCAATTTTTCCTTTATAAGTGATATAAGAAGTTGCTTCGTACCAACATTCAAGATTTTGAGTTCACGGGAAGTACCCTGTAGGTTTTGATTCACTTGCGAGTAGGCGCGAATTTGAAAATATGCTTATATTGCTCTTTCTTTTGATTGCGTTGACATAGAAGCTTGATTTTGTTGCAGCCTAACGGTGTTAAATACGTGAGTATTTGATATGAATTTCAATTAAATACCTCCACGCGTTCAATAGAAAGGGGTAGTAACTTTAAATTTATTAAAAATATTTTTTTATATGCTGTAAGAAAAAAAATACGGTTTTCGCAATTTTTCCTTTATGATTGATATAAGACGTTGCTTCGTACCAAATTTCAAGATTCTGAGTTCACGGGAAGTACCCTGTAGGTTTTGATTCCAATGCGAGTTTGAAAATATGCTGCAATTTGCAGCATATACGGCTGTATCTTTTGATTGCGTTGGATTAGAAGTTTAATTTTTTTACAGCTCTATGGAACCGTAGATTCGAGTATTTAGTATAAATTTCAGTTTGATACCTCCACGCATTCCGGAGAAAAAGGGTCTTGACAGACGGACGGACAACAAAGTGATCCTATAAGGGTTCCGTTTTTTCCTTTCGAGGTACGGAACCCTAAAAACAAGTGAATGAAACTTTTTCCCAAAAATCAATAACCAAAAAAATTATAAAAATATACTTGCGGCCACAATTTAATAGGCAACCTAGTAAATATCATAAATATACATAAAATTTGTTTTTTTGCGAAATCTCGATAAGTGCACTAACTCTTCGCGGGATCTCGTACTATTAATAATAGGTATTATTATGCATACCTATTTAGGTATAAGTCCACGTGAAATTATATATTGTCTACATAGGGATTAAACTTGCAAATCGCTTGATCTATTTCGCTAGTTGTATAACAGTTTTATTGTCACTACTGTCTACACTTCTTGCCAAATTCGTAGAGCCGCATAAGTAGCCGACTGGCGATAATATCGTCGTAACAGCGGAAAAGTGTCTTATCTCAATGCCCGTATATTTCCAGTGCCCGGTATAACCCCAGATTAACGACATCCATCTGTCAATAGCAAAATCAACAAAACCGAACAGCGAATATCTTGATAACTATATCTTGATTCGTGTAGATCAGTCGATGTAGTTATATAGCTCCCGTTATATCCACATCTACGTAATTCTGTCGCAGTAAACTATACAGTAAAAGCATTGAAACAGTTGATACCCATGTGATGCGTTGATCATAACCACAAGGTTATACCCACGTCGCTAAATAGCCAGTTAAACCATTATTTCCAATACTTCCAATCTAGGCTTGTACGTACATTCTCTACAAAAACTGAGAAAATTCCATTAAGCAACTCACTCATTTACAATCAATTACGCACAGATTCTTATCGAACTACAACAAATGTTCTCCACCGCGCAATTGAATGTAACGCATCACTGACTCCCGAACAAACTAAGAACTTAATTATTTTTTATAACTAAACAAAGCGAGTTCAATTCTGGAACTCTTTAGTTACGTGACCTTTGGCATTTCCGGTATAGGTCACTATAATCTCAAGGTCAAGGTCTGATAATTAAACGCGTGGCACAGTTGTTGACACTGTTACTTATATTATGTCCTTTTTTCATAGTACACAGAAATAACTAGAAAAGGCATTATAGTAGAGAAAAACGAAATCAATTTATAATCATATTTCTTAAGAAGGTTCAATGTAGGTACATATTTTTCTTCTAGGAAGTTAAATTTCTAGAGGTAGCGCCTGTAATGGATTCAGTTTCTGTATACAGTAGATTACAAGAAATGTTTGCTCCGTCTATAGATCAGAAACATACAACTTAGAGAACTTTGCGAGTAAGTCAGCTGTAAGCAATACAAACTTCACTGAATAACTCTGAAAGTATTATAGAGCAATAAAATGTAACAGCAAACATAAATAAGAACATCATTATACTATTCACACTCTGAGGCTGATACGCGTAGATCCTCCTTTGCTGTCGAGGGCTTAATGCCTTCGCGTATTCTCAACAGGAGGCCCTGAGGTGCTAGAGTTATCTCGTCCCTTCTCACTGCTATAACATTCAGTTGGGGAATATTGCAGTTTATATTTACTCACCTACAATAGACGACTAAAATAGAGTAAAATTTTAATAGCTCCGAGTAATATCTTGGGATTTCCAGCACTTAGATAATTCACATACGTTCTAATAAATAATTAATTATCAGTAGTACCTAATAAAAAGTGTATAAATTCAATTCAATTCAAATAATTTATTTCAGACTTTTCAGTCCATAAAATGTTAGTAATACATCGAGATAACTTAAAACTATGTTAGTAGCTTACACATACAGCACACAAACAAAACAGAAAAAGAAACAAAACAAGTACCATCCTACGATATGTGTATCATTATCCAATGCCTCCAGATTGGACTATGGATGTATTCTGCAATGACTCTCAGGTAGCGGTTGGAACTGTCCTTCACCCTTCGCATCAGCGATGCTGCTCTTTTACGTAAAATGGCATGAAAGCCATGCACTACAGTCGCAAGACAACCCCATCAGCAACCTGAAAGCATTGTTATATTGAACCCGCAGGGCACTGACGACCCGCTGTGTATATCTAGTCCACAAATTGACAATATGCCCTATACAGTGTCGTCTTCATAGCCTTAGAGAATCGGGCAAATTTGCGTTCTAACATATTACAACGGATCGTCAGCCCCCTACGCTCCCTTTCTATGTCTAGTTCATCTGTCAGATCCTCGTTTACGACATGACCTAGGCACACAATTATTTTAATGTATTTAGTGCAACTCCTGATAGTGTCACAGGTGGTACGCAAGAGGGACTCTTACACCCCGTCCTAAACACCAGCAGTTTACTCTTTTTATTGTTGTACAACAAGTCATGTGCATCTGCATATATCTCACACATGCGTATTAATTGCCTTTAAGGGCTGATCGATGGGCTTAACAACACCATGTCATCAGCGTAACTAATGTTGTTGAATATTTTACCATCTATTGAGCATCCTACCTTGGTGTTGGTGCTGTTAAGCTCACGGATCAGCCCATTCACATAAATATTAAAGAGTGTAGGAGAGCTCAATCCGCCCTGCCTAACTCTACACTTAAATGGATAGGGATCGATGGGCTTAACAGCACCATGTCATCAGCGTAACTAATGTTGTTGAATATTTTACCATCTATTGAGCATCCTACCTTGGTGTTGGTGCTGTTAAGTTCACGGATCAGCCCATTCACATAAATATTAAAGAGTGTAGGAGAGCTCAATCCGCCCTGCCTAACTCTACACTTAAATGGATAGGGATCCGAAAAAGAGGCCGACCACTTGACAAAGTTGGTTTGGTGATTGTACCAGTACGCAAAGATGTTAATTATTTGGTCAGGTACTCCCCTATTCCGCAGCTTATCCCATAGTATCCTATATTGGACCCGATCGAACGCCTTAGAGAGGTCCAGAAAGGCGGCATAATTATACCGGCGTTTTGCGATCCGTGTAGTATTTGACGGTGTGCTTAAGAACTAATATTGCACTCTCAGTCGAAAGACCAGGCTTAAACCCAAATTGGGAGTCTTCAAGATTAACGAATTGCGCGAGATATTTATTCAACACACCGTCCAAGACCTTAGTGGTTACAGTAGCTAACGTAATAGGTATATAGTTATTTATTTCGCTGATGTCACCTGTTTTGTTTTTTACGATAGGTACTACAATCGCCCGGGTAAGATTATCCAGCAAGTACGCATGCCTTATACAAGAGGTGAAGAACTTCGCTAAAACTTGACACAGGAGTGGACCCCCATACCTCAGATGCTCCACACTAAGCCCATCATGACCAGGAGATTTACCCTTACTCATGTTCTTTAGAACCTGTGATACCTCATCTGTCGTTACTAATTGGTTCTCCTGTCAGAGGACCACCAGCCCGTAGCATCTCCCTGACAACTACCACCCGAAGCTTCACCGTAAAGTGTTGCCTGAACATATTGGCGATGTCCACAGCTTCCGTTTTACTCCCCACACTAACCGGTAGACTCGGCTTCAGGTTCAATTTGCCAGTTTGTTTCCAGAATTGGCTGAAAGACTTATTTTCGTGGTGAGTAGCAAGAATGTCCATACGAACCTGTTCGCGATTGTCCTGAAGGGACTTAAGGTTTTCTTAAAAGCTTTTCTGCTCTTTGGCATTGCCTTCCAGATAGGACCTGAAGCCGGTTTACCACTTGCACACCACCTTTGAAAGTAAAGCCGAGCCTCCCTATGTGAGTCTTTGACGTATTTATTCCATCCCGTGATATACCAACCTTGCCGGACCTCTCTACAATGACTACTTTCGATGGCTGCCTCTGTCATAGAATTTATGATATCATTATGCAATCTGTTTATGTCTTCCTTATGATTTTCATTATTACAATCACAATTCGCGCACTGACTTAATGCTGTTGGAAAATCTATTTCACTTAATTTACAATTACAGATTTCCTCATAACGAGATATTTGTGTTTTGTTTCTTTCCCCTCATATTATCTTATTAACATCATTTTTACACATAGTTTTCTTAAGTATAATAACATCCAAGTCGCATTCGACCTGTAGCGGTAGGTGATCAGACCAATACATACCCTGACAAACCCGCACGCTGAAAACTGACCTCCATGCTGCCTCCGTCACCAGACAGTGGTCTAGCCACCTTCTACAACCGTGAGCATCACTTACAAAGGTATACGTGTCTGTGCCCTCACCCAATGACATTTTATCAGCACATATCCATCTTTGGCTTGAACAAAAGTTCATCATTTCTACACCAAAAAGTTGGTGGGGGTGTATATTATAATCCCCTAACATAAATACTGATTCAAGGCCAAGGTTGTCAATAATAGATACAACTTCCCCTAAACAGTTAGTGAATTCCGCTAGGTTTTCTGTCGAGTCTGTAGGGATATAGATAGAAAATATTAAGGTTTCATTATGCGCTATTTCTATTTTTATGGCCGTCAATCTATCACTTTGACATTGTATCTAACAATATTAAATAAACTTTTACGCCATAACATTCCTACACCGCCGTATGGCCTACCTCTTAATAAGCTACTTGACATACCTATCCACGGAAGACTTACCGGTGTAGCTGAAATCTTCATGTATTTCGCCCAGCAAAGGAATTTCATGAGGTAACAACCACGTCTCTTGTATGTCCGCTATAATGTCCGCATTCGAACACAAATCTTTTACACATTGCTGTGATCTTTTCACGCCCTTACAAATTTGACCTTTAAACCTCGCCCTTACAAACCTCGTTCGTTGTTTGAGCGCCGCTTATAAGAAACCTGTTTTCCACGGTGCCCCTTCCTCCGCAACATTCGCCCATGTTCTCTGTGACTCATGTGTGCGCGCCTCCGCTCGTATAATCAAACTATCTCTCTCAGTGCGCTCCACAGGAAAAAACCTTCCTCACACTGGTCATGCGCGTTCCTCGAGCGTGCACTAGGCGTGCTTCCGACGTCCGTTCATCGTGCGGCCGGTGTTCACTTTGTACTTCAGAGTGAACGCCGAGCGCACGCCAGGCATACGCTGGACGTCCGCTCGAGGAACGCGCACGCCCAATGTAAGGGGGAGCTAAACATTTTGTTTCAAAATGTACGTCAAAGTAACTATGTAAGTATGCTTGCTACTTTTCTAGCAAGAAACAGGATGTATAAAACGCTGTTTTGTACAGCATAATCCTAAATTGTAGTCATTAGTACTCTCTTTCTTAGTAATTGCATGCTACAAAGTGCTTCCAAATATTTAAGTACATTAGAGCTCAAAGAATGGACAAGATTCATTATTTACAAGTAAGTAGGTACTACACTTACTTGTATGTTTATTACAAGTAAGTGTTGTGTTTGTACAGTAAAATAGAAGAAGACACCTACTGATAACATGCATACCATTTTATACGAAACCCAAAATGACATATTATATTTAACAGACTACTGGTTTCGGTATTGGAATATATTCGTACTCACGTTGATTTTTTTTTGTTCGCATTGTTCTTTGTGGTGGTTTTTAGTGGAAACACCACATACTCCACTTCTCATTTCCCCAAGAGCAGGAGTTTCGATAAGATTTTAAACCTCGTAAAAAAGGTACAATGCCATGGGCACGACCCACGCGTGCTGTCAGCCTAGCCCTAACTGCTGTAGTTGTCTCTTTAACACCATGTTTGAAAAAAATATCAACAGGCAGCAGCCAATTGTATTAGATGGCCCTTTTGGCTGCACCGAATTAATTATTCTTCTCACATCTTATTCCGGTACCTCTCAATCTTCACAGTTTTGTAGATGTTTTAAGCATTGCAGCTCATTTCGTATTAATATAAATTCTTGACTCGTATTATTTTCAGGACAAATAGTCGTTTACGCATGATAAACTTATTGAGTCTCTAAATAATTATGTAGTAGAAATACCAATTAATACAGCTCAGAAAAACTCGGACTAAAAGCATAACATTTATACTCATCCATTAGTCGCAACATAAACTGAACTGATTCTACCGAATCTTATAAATAAATCAAATAATCCGATCAATTACGGAACATTTTTTCTATATCAAAACTACCTCTACTAGCCTGATACTACGAATCTTTTGCAACTTTGGAGTGTTTCTTCTAAGTCATAATACTCCATCTACTAGTCTGACACTGTAGTGAAAATGTTGAGTGAAGTTCTATTGAACCCTGCCAGGGCAACATTATCAGTAAAAACGACCACTGTTTTTCAATTAAGGCGAATTTTCCAAATTCCTTCTTAGCTTTAATGAAACGAGCGGGTAGCGACGTGTTAAAT
This sequence comes from Euclidia mi, assembly GCA_944739405.2. NCBI lineage: Eukaryota > Metazoa > Arthropoda > Insecta > Lepidoptera > Erebidae > Euclidia > Euclidia mi. The sequence continues at coordinate 19,297,342 of OX123189.2, forward strand.
ACTTTGGTTTTAATTTAAAACGCTGCGCGGTTATCAAGGGACAGTTAGTATTTTAATTTTTAATTATTAATTTATGCATTCTGAAAAGAACTTAGATGCATTTGTTTTTAAATTAAATCGGAAATTTAGTACAACATTTTAAACATAATTTTGTGTAAATCTTGGATCAAGGATAAGTTTTTATCCATGATTAAGGTCGGTTTGTTATGTGCATAGCAGAAAATAAAATGTTCTGGAAATTTTTTCTCACAACCTTTCAAAACTTATCCATTATAAAACTTATCCAGATAACCAGTATCAGATTCAACACATTGATGGTTTTAGCTATTATGATCACGAAATCATGTGCTAGTAATATAGACGATTCTTTTAGTAACAGATGCAGAAAGTAATGTCAATTTTCTAAACTAGAAAACTGTGCTTAGACACAGGCCCCAACGCTTGCTAAATGTGAATCTAACATCGTTTATGACGCAGCTGCGGCGTGTTGTTTTAGTTCAAGCTTCGAGCTAAACAAGGTTTTGTTATTATAGCCTTTCGTAACACATTTTACAATATATTTTAAGTATCACAAAGCGCAATCTGTACATATTATATAAAATTCTTGCGTTACTGACTGACTGACCGACTGACACACGCTACAGCCAAAACGATATAAGGCGCAACCAGCTGAAATTTGGCGGGTATGTTCATAATGGGACCATAAGGGTGCACTAAGAAGGGATTGCCCAAAATTCCCACAGGTTCGGGAAGAAACGGTTAAACGGTATAATAATATAATAATAATATATTTATTTATTACTCTCAAAAAGTTACATTATAAGTTCTTAAACATAGGGCTGCATAAATAAAAACCTTAATGAGAGCTGGAGTTTGTACTAGGTACGAAACCTGTGTGACAGATCTCCAGGCTCTCTTCACATATGACATACGGTAATGCAGAACTAGTGTTTAGAAGCGTTTCCAAACAATTGTGCGTAAAAGGAAGGAAAGGAGTAACAAATATTAATGTATAAAAGATAAACTACAATTATATAAAGCAAATGCCAAGACTAAACTGTTACGCAAGCATCTTAATAGACCATAGGTCATCCATTGTTTGTTAAGTCTTTTGCGTTTTGTTACAGCTTTCGAGATAGAATTTGCGATAATTACGGAGTTCAGAGTATTAATTAGGTAATTGGTTGCTTGATTAACATCTAAACAACAGAACTGTAGATAGGGGTAAAGTCTGTTTTGACAAGGTCGGCTTCTATATTAAATAAGTTCATAATTTGAGTATTCCTACGAGAGACTTTATTGGAGTGATTAGAACGAAGAAAAAGTAAAATTGTATCATGATTGGTGATGGAAGTGTGTGCTACATAGCAGAAAGCAGTTAATTTTGTTTTTAGAATTACATGATCTAGACAAGTCTTGTTTTTTCTAGTGTACAGGTTGTGAGCCGGTAGCATACTGTGGAAAGCGGCTATGTCGAGATATTCCACGGAACGAGGTTCATCATTGGTTGTGGATATGTCTATGTTGATATCAACAGTTAAAATAATACTTTTGTAGGAAGAGAAGCTCTGTAAAAGTTCATGTAGTGAGTGTTTAAATGGTGTGACATCATATTTAGCAGGGGGACGGTATATCGCTATTACTACGGTATCCTTGTTAACAATAATGGTAAGACAGTTCGCATCTTTTAAAGTAGGTTCTGAGGCAGAGATTTGCATGTGATTGCGGAAGTGAACTACAACTCCTTCATTTTGGGTGTACACTTTGTGAGTCTGAACAGAAGAATAGCCCTGTATTGTTGGAACATGGGGATTTTTAAAAAGTCTGCATTCAGTGTGGATTATGAGGTCCCACAATACATAACTTCTCACGATCAGAGTAAGCAGTTGATCTAGATTTTTGTTAGGGGAGATAATATTTTGACAGAGGCGTTTAAGGCAACTCCCATGTGAGCGAACTATTTGACTACTATCGTCTTTCATGCACGTCATGCAAATTTGGTCTAGTTTGCTTTGGATATGCTGAAAGTTATTATCGAATTTCATGGTGGTAGGGCAATCGAAGAGGGGTAGTCGACAAAGAATGGTAGATGCTTAGATTTATAGTTTGCACAAAGCTAGTTCCAGTAAATAGGGAAAAAAATGGTGATACATAGTTACTGGAGGAAGAATTTGTTTCTATGTAGTAATATATTGGCGAAAAATACAATGGAGTTATGTAGAATAAATAGTATGTGATTTTGCGGAAATGGAGTATGAGGCAGGATTTGTTGTTAGTATGATTTGAGTCAGTGTAAACAGAACACCTACACTGGAGTAGCCGTTTTTATCTCGAAAGGCTTGGCAGATAAAGTGATTGGATACAACTGCGTGAATGACAGAATCTTGATGATACAATTGGGAGCCCATCCAAACCCAATACACATAGTAACAGTATATGCCCCCACATCCACTTAAAGCGAAGAAGAGACGTCAGAGTTCTATGCTACACTGGATAGAATAGTCCGAGACGTTCCCTTAAAAGAACCATTGGGTATCATCGGTGATTTTAACGCCAAAGTAGGTAGAATAGACAATGACCACCACCTGAGGAATGTCGTAGGAAAATTTGGTCTGGGCGTGAGAAACGATCGTGGCGAGAGACTTCTAGATTTCTGTGCAGGAAATAGTTTTACGGTAATGAATACTTGGTTCCAACAACATCCTAGACGCCTATATACATGAACTTCTCCTAATGGTCTACACAGGAACCGAATAGACTACGTCTTCGTAAGTCAGAGATGGAGGTCTTCAATTTCTATCGTCAAGACACGTCCAGGTGAAGACTGTGGAAGCGACCATCAGCTCTTGGCAGCCAAATTCAGGATCCGCCTGAAATCTGCGCCAGCGGTAAAAGTAACCAAACCCATCCACTTAGACAGACTGGCACAGAATGCATATACTGAAAAAGTCACATCCAGGCTCGAAGTACTAGAAATGGACTTCTCACGATCAGAGTAAGCAGTTGATCTAGATTTTTGTTAGGGGAGATAATATTTTGACAGAGGCGTTTAAGGCAACTCCCATGTGTGCGAACTATTTGACTACAATTGTCTATCATGCACGTCGATCAATGGGCAATTGAAATTTGGTCTAGTTTGCTTTGGAGATGCTGAAAGTTATTATCGAATTTCAAGGTGGTAGGGCAATCGAAGAGGGGTAGTCGACAAAGATTGGTAGATGTTTAGATTAATAGTTTGCACAAAGCTAGTTCCAGTGAATAGGGAAAGAAATGGTGATACATAGTTACTGGAGGAAGAATTTGTTTCTATGTAGTAATATATTGGCGAAAAATACAATGGAGTTATGTAGAATAAATAGTATGTGATTTTGCGGAAATGTAGTATGAGGCAGGATTTGTTGTTAGTATGATTTGAGTCAGTGTAAACAGAACACCTACACTGAAGTAGCCGTTTTTATCTCGAAAGGCTTGGCAGATAAAGTGATTGGATACAACTGCGTGAATGACAGAATATTGATGATACAAAGACTGGCACAGAATGCATATACTGAAAAAGTCACATCCAGGCTCGAAGCACTAGAAATGGACCTCTTTGAGGCACCTGAGGTATCGTGGGCGAAGCACAAGTCCACATTAAAACAAGTGGCTAAGCAGGCAGCTGATTGTTGCAAAACGGTGGTCCCAAGAGCTGAATGGATAAGTGCAGAGTCATGGTGCATGATTGAACATAGGAAAGCCCTAAAAGTAGGTGGCCTAGAATCAGAGGAAGATCGGATCCAATACGCTAAAGCTCACCGGACCGCTCAGAGGCTATGTAGAAAAGACAGAGAGTCTTTTATCGACAAGATCTGCATAGATATAGAAAAATGTTCTGAATCAGCGAACACTCGGGATATGTTTCAAAAGGTCAAGCTCCTTGCGAAGGAATTCAAACCCAAGTATTGGACTATTGAAAACGAAGCAGGAGTGCTGATTACTGATAAAACTGCAATCTTGGAGAGATGGCGGTTTTACTGCCAACAACTTTACAGCGACGTCACTACAGACGTGACTGATGCGGCAAGGATAAACTATACCTATAGAGAACCGGACATCCTTCGCCAGGAGATAGAAGATGCCATCACTTAACTGAAACCAAAAGCTTGTGGCAGCGACGGGGTTACAGCTCAAATGCTTCGGAACATGGGAAGTGAGGGAATTAAGATCATGCACACCATATGCCAAAAAGTATGGCGAACTGGCCAGTGGCCGGAAGACTGGACCGAATCCACGGTAGTCCCTCTGCACAAAAAGGGTTCGACACGTAAATGTGAGAATTACCGCACCATTTTGCTCATCTCCCACGCCAGCAAAATCTTATTGCGTGTATTAAATAAAAGGCTGGAATCTTACATCAGTAGGCAAATAGCTAAGGAACAGGCGGGGTTTGTAAGAGGCAAAGGCACGAGAGAACAGATCCTTAATGTTAGACAACTGATCGAGAAATGTAGAGAGCACAAAATTTGCGCAGTCCTATGTTTCATCGACTACGCCAAAGCCTTTGACTGCATAAACTGGAGTAAAATGTTCTGTGTCATGAGCGAGATGGGTGTACCGGACCATTTATAGTTTCTTGTCCAAAACCTGTATCTGTCCAGCAAGTCAAGAGTTAGGCTAGAAGATACTTTATCACACCCCTTCTACCCAGAGCGAGGAGTGCGTCAAGGATGCATTCTGTCACCGCAATTGTTCAACCTCATCGGTGAACATATAATGAGAAGGGTCTTGGACAATTGGCAAGGAGGCATCCGCGTAGGAGGTTACTCAGTCAACAACCTACGCTTCGCTGATGATACTACCATAAAAGGAGCCTCGGAAACTGAACTGGCAGAACTACTTATCAGAATAAGTGTCACTAGCCAAGAATACGGTCTATTCATCAATAGGGGAAAAACCAAGCTGATGTTTGTAGACAGAGCAGGCAGTATGCAGAGAACCAACGAGCTGTGCGACCTCGATGTAGTTCACAAATTTGTGTATTTAGGATCGCAAATCAGTGATGATGGTGACTGCGAGCAGGATGTGGTGAGAAGGTCTCAAATGGCAAAATCTGCGGTCAAACGACTCGAGAAGATATGGCGGAATAGAGGCATCAAACGCAAAACAAAAATTAGACTCATGCGGACCCTTATCTTCTCGATATTTCTATATGGGGCTGAAACCTGGACATTAAAAGCCCGTGTGCGTTCGAGGATTGACGCATTCGAAATGTGGTGCTGGCGCAAGATGCTCCGTATATCTTGGACAGAACGCCGGACAAATGAGTCAATTCTCAAGGAATTGCATATAGAAAAGCGCCTCTCTACCATATGCCGGGAGAGAGTCCAGTCAGGAGAGACCCAGATAGTCTCGAAAGACTCCTAATTACTGGCGCGGTGGAAGGGAAAAGAAGCAGAGGACGCTCGCCGACGAGATGGACGGATACGACTCAGGAAGCCACCGGAACCACCCTGCAGTCAGCCGTCCAGTTGGCTCAGGATCGGGTGGCCTGGAGAATGATAGTGGCGAGACACCATAATCACGTCCCTCAGTCATGAGGAAACGATCAAGAAGAAACACAAGTAATAAAATATTGGCTATACGTAAAAATAGATTCAAAAGATATAAAACTAGTTATTAAAAAGGATTGGTAACAAAATGAAAAAAAATATGCAAAGTCATGCGGAATTAGGAGAGGTCATCTCCTTTAGCTGCTGTTCATTTCTTATAACGATGGGTAGGCTGTCGGCATTTCTTTTTAGCAGCGCACGTCCGTTTGAGGTACAGCAGAATTCATATTTATTCTCATTGGCGAAAGTTCTCGCGAGATAGAATAGTCTCTTAGCTTGGGATGTGAGTAGCTCAGCAATATATATGGGAGTGGGCGGTACGACTGGTATGCCGAGATGGGTTGAAACGAGTTTGCTGATTGGGTTTCTCTTCTTGTGCTCTTTGACGGCTGTCAAGAGATTGATCTTTGTGAGGGTGCTACAGAATTCCACTGAGATGTTAGAAGTTTTATTTTCCTTTTTGGACGGTTGACGTGTTATGTCACGGATAGTGGTGGGTTCAATGCTAATATCCAGTTGTTTCGACAAATTTTGAATCAAATTGTAAAGCATCGTTAGATTTTCCTTTTCTTGCTTGGGGACATTGCGAATTTCAATACTCGTCTTGATAAGATTACGGTCGTGTATTTCAAGTTTATCCTCCATTGCAGATAGCATAGCTGACACTGTCCTTCGCTCTGCTTCCAGGGAGGTTATTTTGGCGTCAATCGACAGTAACTGATCCAGGACATAAGTCATCAACTTTTCCAGATCACCAGTTGTTGCCTTGATGTCCGAGTAGTGGTTTTTGATCTCCAACCTATTGTCGAACAGTTTGTCTAGACGGGAGTTTTGAGATTTGGTCAGGGCCTTGATCATAGCTCTCATTTCAGCCTTGAAATTGTCCAGTTCATCAACCGTTACCACATTTGTCGTGTATTTGCGTTTATTACGTTGAGTGACGTTGAATAGAGATGGTGCATCTGGATTTATTGGACTGAGGTCCGGCTCTGAGCTTGCAGCAATTCTTCGATGATGTGGTGTTTTCATCAGGTTGACTTCGGACTGTGTCGCTTCAGTTGGGTTAGCGGGTGGACTTTTAAACATTATGTTTATATTAGCAACAAAAGAAGGTTTAATCACACGAATTCTCGAACAACTTGTTTTTTACTTAAGTCAGATGCAATGATGGGGTGATAATCACTGTCGCTTGTAGATTGTGGCAAGCAGCGCAGTGAAGTAGTGTCGGTGGGCTGTGTTGCATACGCACCGTTGTCAACGAAGCGCGCACGATGTTATCTCGCTGTTGCTATCCTGCTTCCACACTGACTCCGCGTACGTAGTTACTACGGTTGCCTTATGCGCGCCTGGTACTTCGCAATTTATGTTTTTTGACTTTTAGTTATTATTTATCAAAAAAATAGGCGATATATTAATAAAAAAACTTTTACGGAGGACACGTCTAAACGCTTTCGCGGTCCGGGAGTGAAAAAAAAACGGCGGCCGTCACTTACGTTTGAAGTCATGTTCGTTTCAAAATGATAATTATCGCTCGCATCTCCAATATATTCTTGAACGACATGTGAGGTCTGCCAAACCCTACTTAGCCAGCTTGGTAGACTAGCCTTGTGGCAGTAAAAAGAGATGCCAAATCTTACTAATACTGAACTAGTCTATGCACAGATTTCATCATCAGCCTATATCAGTCCACTGCTGGACGTAGGCCTCTCCTATGGCGCGCCAATGAGCTCGGTCTTCAGCTTTCCTCTTCCAATCCCTGCCCGCTGCCCTTCGAATATCATCGCCCCACCTAGCTAGAGGACGCCCTACACTACGTTTGCCGAGACGCGGTCGCCACTCCAGAACCTGACCGCTCCAGCGATAATCGGTTCTGCGGCATATATGACCTGCCGACTGCCACTTCAGCTTACTTATTCGCTGAGCTATGTCGGTTACTTTAGTTCTCTGCCGAATAATTTCGTGCCGGATTCGATCCCTAAGCTAATTCTATAGCTAATTTCAATCGGGAAGAGGGCTTCAAATTGTCATCGGCGTGGAATCCAGTGATTCAACTAACAACACCCACTTTAATGCGCAGTCGGCGAATGTTCAATATACAGATACGGTTAGTGTGTTTTGCGCCGGTACTTCGAAAATAAGCGACCCGGGGGTAGAAATTGAAGCTTATACCTCGCACTCGGAGACGTGACACCGCTACACCAGTCAGCTTGCGACCACGGGGCGTGCAACCGTCTCAAAACGTCAAGCAAAATAAGGTATGTAAATACCTAATGCATGTTCGCGTTAATTATCAGTCATGCACGTGCTTTCTATTGAATCACAACTGGAATCTTCAATTGACACGGTACATTCTTCTACTTCACTTGGAACAGTTTCTTTTTCTTCCACCACTGCTTGTGTCATGTCTGAGTCCTTGAGTTTCTCCATGATAATCACATCCCTGCTGGTGGTAATACTTTTTGTTTCCACATTGTATAGGCTGTAACCTTTGGTATTTTCTGGGTAACCAATCAGGATATGTTCTTCAGCCTTCCTATGCCACTTAGTCTTTTTTACTTTGGGAACATGGACCATCGCAGGACTGCCAAATATCCGAACGTGGCTGAGATCTGGCTTTTTACCACTCCAGAGTTCATAAGGTGTTTTTTATAATCCCGACGCCAATGTTCTATTTATCTAGATCCTGACATACCTCTCTTGGTTCACTCACTCCCATCAAGTTTCTCATGCATGCTCTTCTGTTAAGGGTACTTCTGACTTGTTCTTTTTTCAGGATGTCTGCAATCTGGTCAGAGAACGTCCGCCTGGGTCTTCCCCTATGTCCTGTCACATTCACACTTGCCTTTTATATCTTCTTTGTCAGTCTATCGTCATCCATCCTCCCCATGTGTCAAAACCATCTTAACATGTCTTTCTCAATGCTTGTCACTACATCTTCTTTTACCCCACAACACTCTCTTACCACACAATTCTTTACTCTGTCGGTCCAAGATACACCACACATACTTCTCAGTGCTCTCATCTCTACAGCATTTATTCTACTTTCAAATCTCTTCTGCCATACCCAACTTTCACTACCGTACATGAAGGTAGGCACTAATACCCCTCTATGCACAGCCAAACGTGCCTTTTAGGACACGTTTTGGCTATTCATAAACGCCTTCAGAGCTCCATTCACTCTATTACCTGCATTAACTCTTCTTTCAATATCTTCTTCATTCTTACTGGTAGCGCCATCTACCTTTCCATCGAGAACTAATCACATCAACGTCAATCGTTCCACGCTTGCTTGTCTAATGCGAGCGATGCCTTTTGTTTCCGTCCCTGTCTATCCCATTCTCTAGAAGGGGCACGCCGTTCGCGGATTGGTCGCCGCGTTCATCGACGCGAGAGACAGTCTAGAATAATCCGCGTCGCGACGAACTGTACTGCACCGCTATAATTATTACGGCTTATACAAAACTCTACAAAACTCAACAAAACCGCCCGCGAGTGAAAGTGATTTGTGTAGTGGAGTGTTTCAAACAGCTTCAGGATTCTCGAAAACACCAGGAGGCTGCCATTTGCAAGGAAAGAGGACTGACGTACAAGGTAGGTGTGCCCTCATCCTTCAACATCCTTAGAATATCCTTTACCCACTCAACACCTTTTCACTTCCTCACTTCCTAGTCGCCGAAGAACCGCCATCCTACAGTCCACAATATTAATCCTTCTCCAAATCGCCTAGAACCTTCGGTTTCGGTGTAACGCCGAACCATTTTTTTTGTCCATACGAGTCGGATTAATTTACGTTTTATACGTAAAACCTCGTTATATCTCTATACTAAGGCAGTTATAGCACCTAGCTATACTCCTAGTCCATCACATAACCGTCACATGGTTGTTTTCGCACGCATCAGTAGGTAATACACTTTTATGTAGCTACCTACTTACCCAATTATTATTTCTGGAACTATCATAGTTGTCTTGTAAATCTCATATTTCAAGCAACTTTTAATTCCTCCGCTTTAAAGTGTTGCCTAGGTACTTAGGTAAAATAATAGGTACTTTAGATATTCTCATTTTGTTTCGGTCTCATTAGCTTATACTTACGTAAGCATGTCACAACAAAAGAAGTCACGCGTGTCGGAAGACAAAGAGATGACAATCTTAGAAGCAAAACGTAATATTTTATTTGAGCGCATTCAAAACATTTACGAGCGTTCAAAGACCGCAGCCGTTTCTGATAGTAATAGGGAATAATTCCTTAGTTATTGTATGACAGTAGATAATATTCGAAAAGATTTTCATAAGTTGTTAGATGATTATAACACAAGATTACTTTCTATCAATCCTGATGAACAACCGAATTATCAGGCGTACACCTCATTCGAAGATCTTTATTGTATTATTAAGCGTAAACAATCGCAATTGGAGGGTAAATATTCGGCACAGCCCTTTGCAGCGGCCCGCAAACCGAGATTACCGCCAATCGAGATTATGTCGTTTGACGGAGAGATACGAAACTGGCCGTTATTCTATGCGAGTTTTAAGTCTACAGTGCACGATAATGGTTCTCTAACAGATGCTGAAAGATTGTACTATTTAATTGGTAAACTGTCACCGAAAGCCCAGTCCGTATTTGCAGGTGTCACACCCAGTGCTGAGAATTATCAGGTCATATTTCAGTCACTAGTCTACTAGTCCTAGCGTCTACCTACTTTGACCAAGCTTTAAATCTTAAACTGTCCGGTGCCGCATCTGTCTCAAATTTCCAGCTGTTTATAGATAATTTCGTGACCGCGGTTAATTCTCTTAGGAACTTAAAATTGGAAGATCTTTCCGACTTTATGTTGCTTCAACTCGCTTTCAAAAAGTTTGACACTGAAACAATTCGTGCTTTCGAGATGACGGAACGCAATAATAAAATATCTACACTAGATAGTTTTATTTCGTTCATCAAAGATCAGTGTCGAATATTTCATAATACACAGTCTAGTTCACCTAGCCCGTCTAACACTAACAGCAGCAAACAAAGGTCGAATAAAGCGCGAAATAGTAACAATAACTCGGTCCCTAATCCACAATCTTACGTAACATGCTCGGAATCTAATAAATTTAATTCACAGAAGTGTCTGTGCAGTAATATTGTGCACGACCATTTCTATAAGTGTCCCGCCTTTAAAGGGTCTAAATCCGACCGCTCGTTTCAAATGTGTAAAAGAAAACAAAGCTTTCGTTAATTGTTTAAGTATAAAAGATAAAACGGGTGATTGTTCTAGTAAGACGAAGTGACGTTCATGTAATCAACGACATCACTCATTATTACATTTAGATAAAAGTTATCCGTGGTCAAGCCAAGCCGCTAACCTTGACACACTTACGTCGCAGGTGCAGGCTACGATAACTGCGCCTCCCACGATTCAGAATGAAATATCGTTGTGTACGACATCTATCGCGCGGGCGACGCGCACGCGAAGACGGCACTCGCGCATCTATAATGATCCGCGCAGGGCCAAAACGCAGTGTACGGCGTCTAAGACGGTACTGTTAGCGACAGCGCAAGTTATCGTTTATGATGTTAATGGGTCGCCGCACATGGTACGTTGTCTACTCGATAGCGCGTCTCAGACCAATCTAATAACTTTATAAATTGATGATATGAATAGGGACCTTGAGTCTATGATGGACTGGTGTAATAAATTTGGTTTAGCCGTTAACCCAACAAAATGCCAGGCCATTATTGTAGGCAGTCACCGCTTAAAACCCAGGATAGACCTAAATACGATACCACCTATTATGTTTAATGGTTTGGTTATTCCATACTGTACAACCGTAAAAAATATAGGCTTTCACATGGATTCCACTCTCAATTGGCAAACGCAGGTGACTAAAGTTAGTCAGAGGGTCACTGGAAGTCTTAGAGCTCTTTACCGGTTCAAGAATTTCCTTCCTTCCAAGACCAAGACAATGCTTGTGCAGGCCTTAATATTTCGCACAATCGACTATGGTGATATGTGCTATTATGACCTGAATGCAGAATATCTCAATAAATATGACCGACTTCTCAATAACTGCATTCGATTCATTTTTAATCTTCGTAAGTATGAGCATGTCTCTACTTATCGTTCAGAACTTAATTGGTTGCCTATTCGTCAACGCCGGTGCTTGCGTGCTCTCACTACTCTCTTCATGACTCTTAAGTCTCGCTCTCCTCCTTATCTTTCCGAGTATTTCCAATACCTATCATCTACACATGAGAGATACCTTCGTTCTTCGCAGAATCTTCTTCTTTCGTGCCCCAGTCATTCTTCTGGGTTTGTCAACTCTTCCTTTGTCGTACAGTCAATTCTACTCTGGAACGCGCTCCCTCTTGAAACCAGATTGTCCACCAACCGTTATGCATTTAAAACGAAGGTACGAGAGCTTCTTTTGAAGAGATTGACGGAATCAGCTCATCACTCTCATCCATTACTATAAGTATTTATGTATTTGTTGTGTATGTATATTTAGATATATAGGTATATGTATTATATATATATGTATATATATGCATATTTTGTGTATGTATATATATATATATGTATATATATATATATATATATATATATATATATATATATATATATATATATATATATATATACACATATATAAGGTTGACAGGTAGAAAATGCCTTATGGCATTATGTCCAACCATGTACACCTTGTTTGTGCAAAATGTAAACAAATAAATAAATAATAACATTGGAATGCTTCAAACGCCTCGGAATGTGGAATAACTTAAGAAATACTAGTTCAGTGGTCAAAGGAATCGGCGGGTCAGAAAAACATTGCAAGGGTTCCGTAGATATTAAAATACATTCGCGTTTTGATAGGGATATTAATTTTAACATTTCTTCGCTTATCGTGGAACGTATCACGGACGCATTGCCGAACGTTACTGTAGACGTAGCATCACTCACTCACCTCGAGTCATTGCCGCTGGCAGACGCGGAGTTTGCGCTATGCTACGCTATGCTACGCTATGCTACGCTATGCTTCGCTATGCTACGCTATGCTACGCTATGCTACGCTATGCTACGCTATGCTACGCTATGCTACGCTATGCTACGCTATGCTACGCAATGCTACGCAATGCTACGCAATGCTACGCAATGCTACGCTATGCTACGCTATGCTACGCTATGCTACGCTATGCTACGCTATGCTACGCTATGCTACGCTATGCTACGCTATGCTACGCTATGCTACGCTATGCTACGCTATTCTACGCTATGCTACGCTATGCTACGCTATGCTACGCTATGCTACGCTATGCTACGCTATGCTACGCTATGCTACGCTATGCTACGCTATGCTACGCTATGCTACGCTATGCTACGCTATGCTACGCTATGCTACGCTATGCTACGCCATGCTACGCCATGCTACGCTATGTTACGCTATGCTACGCTATGCTACGCTATGCTACGCTATGCTACGCTATGCTACGCTATGCTACGCTATGCTATGCTAAGCTACGCTACGCTACACTATACTACACTTCCGCTTTGTATATGGATGACATTGGCTGTAGTGTCATATCCGCTCCGCTAGCAATTTCGCTTTGTGAAGAGCTTATTCAGCTTTTCAAGCGAGGCAAAATTGATCATGTCAAATGGACAAGTAACTATAAGGAGGTTCTCGCACGCATACCAGATTCTCATAAAGCTTCTCCAGACATTGAGTTTGAGAAGTCTGTACCACATAATGTTCTCGGTTTACGCTGGGACAAATCCTGTGATAGTTTTCGGTTTGAAGTCTCACCGCCAGATGATAAGTGCACTAAACGCACTATGCTGTCCACAGTGGCTAGACTATGGGACATACTGGGTTTTGTGGCTCCCACAATTTTGTACGCCAAGCTCTTGATCAAAGAGCTTTGGCTATCAAAGTCTGAGTGGGATGAAACACCCCCTGACCATATTGTCGCCGCTTGGGGCCAGTTTTGTATTGAGCTTACCGCGCTCAATCAAATTACTACTCCGCGTCATCTTGGGTTGGTAGATGGATGTACCATCAACTTAATAGGTTTCGCTGACGACAGCGAGCGTGCTTACGGCGGAGTCGTATATCTGCAAGTCCACATTGGTTCTAACTACTCGGTGCAGTTAGTTTGTGCCAAGTCTAAAGTCTCGCCTGTTAAAACCATTTCGGTTGCGAGACTGGAGTTGTGCGCGGCCCTTCTGCTGTCTCAGTTGCTCCGCAAGGTTCAAGACACAGTCTTGCCCCACTACCCTATTAATAAAATATACGCATTTTCTGACTCCAAAGTGGTGCTCGCTTGGATTTATTCATCTCCTCACCGCTGGCAGACTTTTGTTGCCAACCGCGTTAGTAAATTGATTGAACTTGTTCCCGCTACTTGTTTCAATCACGTCGCGGGTTATCGTACTCGTCTTCAGGAAGAACTTTCCATAGATCATATTGACTGGAAGTTTATTCCACCAGCATCACCACATTTCGGTGGATGTTGGGAAAGCATGGTCAAAGTAATTAAAACGCATCTCTTCAAAGTTATAGATCAACAGATCCTCTCTTACGAAGAGTTTTTAACTGTCCTTGCACAAGTCGAGGCACTGATCAACTCGCGTCCGCTTACGGCATTGAGTAGTGACCCTGGAGAACCATCCGCGTTAAGCCCTGCATATTTTCTGAACACAGTGCCATTATCGTCATTTCTGGCTCCTGAAGCAGACTCTTTAAGCTTGCTCCAGAGACATACTCTGCTGGATAAACTCATGCAGTCGTTCTGGCGGCGCTGGCGTGCGGAATATCTACACCAGCTTCAGGCTAGATCCAAGTGGAATAGTCCTGCATCCGCTTCCAACTCAGTGAGATCTAGCCTGAAGTTGGATCTACCTCTTAGTTTAAGTATTTAGTTTGTAGTTTTCGCTATTATCACGTTTGTAGTTTTCGCTAAAGTTAATTTAGATTAATTTTATTATCATATCGCTGTCTTAGCCTATTGATGGGTTATGCGGTAGTACACCCAACATAGCTAAGTTCAATTCTATTTCTTTTAAAGGCAACCCTTTAGGGCCGGGGGGATATGGTAGCGCCATCTACCTTTCCATCGAGAACTAATCACATCAACGTAAAACGTTCCACGCTTGCTTGTCTAATGCGAGCGATGCCTTTTGTTTCCGTCTCTGTCTATCCCATTCCCTAGAAGGGGCACCCCGTTCGCGGATTGGTCGCCGCGTTCATCGACGCGAGAGACAGTCTAAAATAATCCGCGTCGCGACGAACTGTACTGCACCGCTATAATTATTACGGCTTATACAAAACTCAACAAAACCGCCCGCGAGTGAAAGTGATTTGTGTAGTGGAGTGATTTAAACAGCTTCAGGATTCTCGAAAACACCAGGAGGTTGCCATTTGCAAGGAAAAAGGACTGACGTACAAGGTAGGTGTGCCCTCATCCTTCAACATCCTTAGAATATCCTATACCCACTCAACACCTTTTCACTTCCTCACTTCCTAGTCGCCGAAGAACCGCCATCCTACAGTCCACAATATTAATCCTTCTCCAAATCGCCTAGAACCTTCGAGCCGGATTTGAACCAGCGACCTATGGATACCCCTCTATGCAACGTGCCTTTTTGGACACGTTTTGGCTACTTATAAACGCCTTCAGAGCTCCATTCAATCTATTACCTGCATTCACTCTTCTTTCAATATCTTCTTCATTCTTACCATCTCTTGTAAACAACGTAACTAAGTATACAAACTCATTCACTTGCTCCACTCGTTGTCCATTGATCAAAACATTACAAGCCGTAACGCATTCCTCCTTTACAAAAGCCATAACTTTCGTTTTTCTTACTTTCACTTTCATTCCTTTCCTCTCTAACGCACCATGCATGATTGTTAACATCTCCTGCAATTCCTCCGCTGAAGACGCAAGTATTACCTGATCATCAGCAAAAAGGAGGCATTTGACAAGTGGTTCGGCGATACACCGAAACCGATTAGGTTATAGGCGACTTGGGAAGGATTAATGGAATGGACTGTATTCAAAGGATAGCGGGTTTTAAGCCGCCTAGGAGTGGATACGGGAAGGGGTGATTGTGAGTGGGTATAGGATATTCCAAGGATGGAGGGCACTTACCTTATACGGCAATCTTCTTCGTTTCCGAAGGGCAGTCTCCTGGTGGTTTCGTGATGCAGCTGCTTGTTTTCACTTCACTACACAGTCACTTCCACTTGCGAGCGGTTTTTAAGAGGTAATAACTATAGCGGGAGCGGCGCGGGGATCCGGTATAGCGGACGCGTCTCGCGAATCGAATGTTCTTGAAAGTTCTGGACTGTCACTCGCGTCGACGATCGCAGCGACCAATCCGCGAAAGGCAGTGCCTCTTCCAGGGAGTGGGATAGAAAGGGACGGAAATACAGTATCGCTCGCACTTGTACGTGGAACGATTGATGTTGATGCGATTAGTTATAGATAGGAAGGTAGATGGCGCTACCAACAAGTAACCCATTCATCCTTAATCCGCAGTCACTATGTTTTAGATCTTGCAAACAACTGTCCATGAAGAGGTTAAACAGCCACGGTGACGCTACACATCCCTGTCTAACACCTGTCTCGATGGTAAACCAGTCAGTGTATGCCCCGTTTATCCTCACACAAGCTCTAGAATCCTCATAAAGGGATTTCAGAGCTCGAATGAGGCTGCTGTTCACCCCATACATCTAGAGTACCGACCACATTTCATTCCTCACCACTTTATCGTAAGCCTTTTCCAAATCCACGAATGCGCAATAGACCTTTTGACCTTTGGCCAAAAAGTTTTCGTCTGTGCTTCACAAGAAAAAAACCTGAGCCGAAAAAAATACACACACATATTAAACCCACAAAACATTTAATTTTGTTCAGAGACTTTAGAGATAAACGATGGTATGTTATTTTTGTCAAAGATTGTTCAGAGACTTTAGAGACGCAGAATGTTATGCTTTTTATTACTATAACTTTGTTTAGCGACTTTTGAAAAGTGATGGTCACCTAATTATGCCCTTTTATGATAATCATTCATTTCTGGCACTTGTCATGTTGAGCGATTTAGGTGTACAGCGATTTTGAAAATCTAAATGTGATCATCAACTTTTGATGCTGACTGTACATACCCGTTGCATATGACACTATTTTCTTTCGGTCACGGTAAACTTGGAGTCTTTGATTCTGTTCTAGTTTCGGTAAATTATCCAAAATTTCGATTATTAGCGAACGTTTATTTATGAATTGTAATTATCAAAATAAATCCCAATGAAATCCGTAAGTAGTAGTCTCATTTCAAAGGGAAACGTTTTCAACAACACAATAAATTGTAATAAAGATTTTAATAATACTTAATATAATTACAATAGATACCGTTTGTGGCGTAACGAGCTTTGGTCATAACTTATCTTAGAAGCAGTTTTAACCACAATTTCTAGAACAAACATGCCTACTAAAAAATGTCTTATGTAGGTATTGAAGACTCTCAAGTCTCAATGACAAGGGTTTTAGTTACCGTCTTTGATAGCTATAATTTTATAATTTGGTAAGGGCCGAGGCCTTGATAAGAATATAACTACATTAGTTTTGCAGTTCATCGTCATCATTCTGCCATAGTCCACTGCTTGATATATACCTCTCCAATGGCAGACCACTGAGCCCATTTTTGTAGTTAGTAATATTAATTCTACCGTCTGGTGCTAGGCATTGACAATTGTCAGTTGCTAATAATAAATGTTGTTTATTACGTTTTTACTCACGACATAAGCTTCGTACTGCATAAACGGATTGTATTCTAAAAATGGGTGAAACGGAAAAACGTTACAACTGTAGATATTCACGATATCGATGCGAAAGGTTCTCTTCTTTACAAACACGCCTTGTCACCTGCACGCGAAATACGGGCTGTTCATTCTTAAATATGTTTCACTGTAATCCGCAATCGTGACATGCTTTTAAACCTTCGCAATTTGTATAATATATTCTACAAGGAAATATGTACTTATAAGTAAGAATCGTGTAAAATCATTTAGGACTAATGTTTATCTTTTCCCGATATATCAATCAGCTTGTATTGGCACAGTCACCGACAAATCAAACGATTACTACGAGTATAAGTTTATTGTAAGCTGGTATCGTATGAGCGTCACGTGCTTAAACCACATCCATCCCCATGCTATCTGCATCCATTACTCAATTTTATGACTAAAATATTCAAATAACTATATACAATTTAAATAAAAGCCACTACTCACTGCAGCATAGCGATTTCGCATTGGCCGCGGTTCGCGTGACCATTGGAATTAGGCACCGACATTTCCTATTCTGATACACCATTTGCCAAATGTATCCGTTATTTGCAAATTGTATGGCATTTTCGATATCGCAAACGAAATAGCAAGCAATATTTCTTATTAATCCTCCGTGGTTCAGTGGATAGCGTATGCGACTGCTAATCGGAGGTCCCGGGTTCGATTCCTGGATCGGGTAAAAGTGTTATTGGATTTTTTCTGAATTCTCAGTAGCAGCACGAAGTCTGGTGATGTGCCCGGTAACGACAATAGGCTCGCCCCCTATTACGTGGGACCGAAAAGTTTCATGGCGAAATGTGGGTGTAATATTACACCGCTGCCTACCCCTTCGGGGATACAGACGTGTGTCTATAAAAAAAAATCTTATTAAATATGTTTTACTTATTTCTATATTTTCAACGTTCTTGAGATATTTATGATATTTTATGATCTATTTGAGTGAGATTTACTTTTTCAAATCGCAATCGCGTAAAATGCAATCGCCGGCAGCGCATTCATCTGGATGATATTTTTTCTCCATGGTGCTACAATGCTGCAGATGCACCTCAGGGCGGCGTTTTATCTCCTTTACTCTTCTCAATTTTTATCAATTCAATTTCAAATAGTTTAATTTCTTCCTACCACCTATATGCAGATGATTTGCAAATTTACTCTCAAGCGATGGTTGACAACTTGTCGTCAGCAATCTCAATTATTAATAATTACTTGGCTGAAATTACACACTGGACCAATAGATATGGACTTAAGATTAATCCTGCTAAAATCTTAGTTATTATTATCGGCAATTCCAGAATGATGACAAAGGTTCAATGGTCAATGCTTCCCCAGGTGTCTTTTGGTGGCGTTGTAATTCCTATAAGTAATGATGTGAAGAATCTGGGGACATACATTGACAAAACGCTGTATTGGACTGTGCAGCTACAAAATGTTAGTCGACGACTCTACGCTGCCTCAGCATCATTGAAAAGATAGCGCAACTTCCTGCCAATATCCACTAAAATTGCACTGGTGCAATCCATCCTTTTACCCATTCTTGACTATGCCAATTCCAGCTATCTAGATCTCAATGACGACCAGCTAGATAAACTTGAGTGACTTCAAAACTTCTGTATAAGATTCATATACGGTTTACGTAAATATGATCACGTCTCTGATTTGCGTAACAAGCTCAAGTGGCTACCAATCCGCCTTCGACGGAATACTCACATTCTTTGTCTTCTTTTTAATCCTTCCTATCCCATGTATCTCAAAAATCGGTTCGATTATCTTCATAATACACATTCTAAGTTCTTACGATCATCAGAAAACCTAAAACTGAAAGTCCCTACACATTCAACGATTTTATTTGAAAAATCTTTCACTGTGCAGGCTGTATGATTATGGAATGCGTTGCCCGAATCTATCAGACGGGCTAAATCCTTAAACATGTTTAAAAATCATACAAAATAAATTAGCGGGTCTTAATCGCGTACAATTAAATAAATAATAGTACGTGATTAAGACCCGCTAATTTATTTTGTATGATGTATACAAATCGCGAAAGTTTAAAATTGATATTTAAAAATCTCGTCACTCAGCACTAAATGGCAGATTCATCATGACGTATAAACACACATACCCATAGTATATAGTTTAGTTTACATATTTATTCATCTATGTATTTTATTTATAAATATGTATATATAAAATTTATATTATATATATATATATATATATATATATATATATATATATATATATATATATATATATATATATATATATATATATATATTTTTTTTATCATTTATTTTTATGTACGGTATTATTTTTATTAATTATGTTACATTTATAAGTATAATTATATTTCATATTATTCTGATATACAAATATTTTCTCCCATCCACTATAATTTTTTCACAATCACTGTTCCACAAGGTACGCCATTACCCACTATTTTAGCTTTGATATTTAATATATATTTCCGAACTAGGTTATCTGGAAGAAATCGAAATGTGCTATAAGACCGCCCTTGTTTCACTAGTTTTAAGGATTTTGATGTAATCTATTGTAATATTGTGTATTTACTGGTGTACAATAAAGTGTTTTTATCTTATTTTATCTAACGTTATTTATCCAATTTAAGAATTTTTTGGAATTTTGTTCCTTAACCTGGCTTCCCTCAACGGTAACTGTTTTATTGCCCCTCGTAGCTGAAGAACTTACAGCGTTCTGATGAAAGTTGTTAATCAAAATGAAGTTGTAATGAAGGTCGGCAGTGCTAGTGCGTGTTTTCACTCCAGCACTTCGAAAATGGCAGGCATACTAACCGAGATGATCCCATAAATTGAAAAATCATGACAGATATGATATCGTTTTTGTATATTCCTAGCTTATCTACATATATAAAATTCTCGTGTCACAGTGTTAGTTAAAATACTCCTCCAAAACGGCTGGACCGATTTGTATAAAATTTTACATGTATATTTGGTAGGCCTGAGAATCGATCGTAATCTATTTTTAAAACCCCCAAGTCAAAAGGTTTGCCAAACACAAAAAATATGTTTTTAATATTTTGGTATTTTTTTATTTTTTGTTTTTTTATGATTAGGCAATAAAAAATAAATACAACCCTTAATTTTCACCCTTTTATCATCACACCCTATTTTTTTAAACGGTGTAAATTTTGTAATTGGAATTTTACCCCCTTCCTGATGACAGGTTGATCTGATATTTGGTACACACTCTTAATCTTGATGACAGTACAATTTAATATGTATATGCCGATTGTAAATCCAAGTTGGCCGCTGATACATAATGGCGTATCATATATTACTTCGCAACAACCTCAATATGTGTATCAAAGAAAAGGCTTGATTGGTAGAATAGAGCTCACTATGAAAATTCCAAGATGGCCGCCGCCACCAAATGGCGCGTTACATATTTTCCACAAATACCTCAATATAGCTATCAAATGAAAGGGCTTGATTTGTAGAATAGAGCTCACTATGAAAAATCCAGGATGGCCGCCGCCACAAAATAGCGGATTACATAATAATATTTTCAACAAATACCTCAATAAGGGTATCAAATGAAAGGGCTTGATTGGTAGAACAGTGCTCACTATGAAAAATCCAAGATGGCCGCCGCAGCATATGTAACTCTGAGTCGAGTGAAGTCTTTGGAAGGATTGTCTATTGAAGAGTTAAATTGCAACAAATTGTCAGGAAACAAACTATGTAAGAGTGAGGCATTATATGAACTCAATAGAATAAGTAGTATCAACTAACAACAAAACTAAAATCTTGAAAATAAAATAAACTAAAAAAAATATGTTAAACGGTTTTATTACAATAAAAATGTTCTAGTTAGGTTATGTATGTACTGAAAGCTAAAAAATAATTCGGTAAGTCCAAGCTACCAGATTGCACCAATCTTCTCATCAATCTGAGCTATTGAACAGATTAATATAAAATCGTTGGGCATGTGAAATTTCTATCACAATGTTTACTCTGGATCCGCTACGCCCCTTTTATCATCAAACGCTATTTTTTAAAAGCCATTTTATTAATGCAAATCAGTAGATAAGTTATCTACGCCAGGCGCATATTTACAGTGTGTTAGTCAGAATACTCCTCCGAAACAGCTGGATCGATTTGTATGAAATTTTATATGTATACTAGATGATGCCCGCGGTTACACCCGCGTTATTTAAGGCTACTGCGCCGCGCGGCTCATAGCGTAATTTTGTATAGCATATACCCTTCCTCGATAAATTACCTATCTAACACTGAAGGATTTTTTCAAATCGCACCAGTACCTATTTCCTGCGATTAGCGCGTTCAACCAAACAAACAAACAAACTCTTCAGGTTTAATATTAGTATTTGATTTGTTAGGTTGCTTTTTTAATTTTTGGACAGCTATATTTTTTAATGATGTGGCATTAAAAATACAGACAACCCTTAATTTTCACCCTTTTATCACCAAACCCTATTTTAATAGCCATTATTATTAGTAATTTAATCATGTCATTAGATCAGTTGCCCAAGCCAGGCGAATACCGCTGTAAAAAAAATGTGTCCCAGTGTTAGTCACAATACTCATTCGAAGGGGCTAGACAGATTTGTATAAAATTGAATATATATTCGGTAGGTTTTAGAATCGACCATAATGAATATAGAACCCCTAAGTCATACAGTTGGTCCAACCCAAAGATGACATCATAATTGTTTTGGCGAGATTTGTATTTAATTTTTATGTTGTTGCGTTAAAAATACATATAATCCTTAATTTTCACCCTTCTATAACAACTCCTATATTTTATAGTAATATTAGTCATTATGTCATATCACAAGATCTGTTATCTGCCTCTCACGGCATATACCACATCCCCATAAACTTGCATTAAGTTAGTTTTATTTTCTACCCTAGGAATTCTCTAGAAATATTTCTGTGGTATCAAGGTAAAAGGAGATGAGTCGAAAAATACAACTTTTCACCAGGGGCTAATAAAAGAAACGCTTAATTGTTTTATAAGATAAATGCTGTTTAATCAAAAATGTGAACATATAATTAATACAAATTTGTTTTAATTGACATTTCACAATCTAGTAGTTTTTTACATGTTATCAAAAAAATAAATTATTAATTAATTAATAAAATAATTGACATATCTCTTTTTTCCATAATAAGAAAAAAAATCCTTCTATTGACTCGTCTCTTGATGTGATATTTATTTTTGTATTAAATATTGATAGGTTTTAATTATTTTTACATAAATCATGACATCTGACTCGAGAGAGACTATGGCACATCAATTGCTTCGATTCAGTCAAAGCTTTTACCACATCATTTATCGACCCCTTCAAGCATGGAACAATGATGGACCTTAGTTTCTCTCAACTCAAAAGCAGCTATAGCCTGTTGGATATACCAACAGACTGCCATGCAGAGGGTATCGGGTTTGAATCCCAGGCGCGCACCACTGACTTTTCGTTATGTGCGTACCTATTGAATTAGCCGTCGGTCCCGGTTGCTATGAAGATCTTTGACAGTCGCTATAGGGAGTCAGTACCTATCTCTGCATAAAGTAACACTAGTCTAAGCCATGGAATATCGCTAACTGTTTGGGTTGCGGAGGTCAGACAGGCGGTCGCTCCGTGGAAAAGCTAATATTCAGTTAAAACCGGTTAGACTAGTAAGCGGACCCCGGGTTGAAACTGGGATAACGCTAGAAGAAAAAAGAGTCTCTCTCAAGTCAGGTGTCATGATTTATGTAAATATAATTGAAACCTATCAATATTCAATACATAAATAAATAACACATAAAGAGACGAGTCAATAGAGGGATATTTAAAATTTTATATTTAAATGTGAAATACCAAAAATAAATAATGCTTTAACCTTAACCTTCGCTGAACTCCTCGATATCCGGATCTACATCTCGTGTGTTTGTACTTGTTTGTAATTGTAATTTATGATAGAATCACTTGATTTGCCCCTTCGACAGAAAGAAATCTCCTTAAACTCGGTCAAATTATCTAATTTTGTTTTGAACTGAACAATACCTGGTTCACGTTCGACACAAGTTTTTTCATGATTACTGCGTCTTTAGTATTTTTAATGGCCAGGCTGCGGCTTATGATCTAATAGAGCTTTGGCAATCAATTATTGATGAAGAACTATAGAAAAACCGTATTTTGTCGGAAAATCATTATTGCCATTGATTTTCCATTTGTTTTGCTGCATCTCTCCCCAGATCATTGAGGTGCTGCAGAACATTGCAGTTTCCTTTGCAAGGGCGGAACATCAACTTCAGAAGCCCACAGAGTTCCGTAGTTTTAGAATTTTGTCCATATTTTGTCAACCTCGGTTTTCATGATCGTTGTAATGAGTAAAAATTGGACCTTATGGTAGTCTTGGCTGCGGAGTCTCAAGTTGAAGGATTGGCTCTTATTTTGGAGGCAGTAACGACAAATTAAATGTATTTTTTTGTTATTGAGGAAGAAAAAACTATAACACATTGAAAAGACTGCCTCCGTGGTCCAGTGGATAGCGTATGCGACTGCTGATCGGAGAGCCCGGGTTCGATTCCCGGGTCAGGCAAAAGAGTTACTCGGTTTTTCCGAATACTCAATAGCAGCCCGGCGTCTGTTGACGTGCAATAGACTCGCCCCCTATTACGTGGGACCTAAAAATTCATGGCGAAATGTGGGTGTAATATTTACACCTCTGCCTGCCCCTTCGAGGATACAGGCGTGAGACTATAAATAAAAAAATATAAAAAAAAATATTGAAAAGAAAATTGCAAATCGCATTCAATTTTCGTCTGTAACTTTGTTATTTTTTATTTTACGACTAAATACTACGGGACGGGATTTGTCCGTGTGGTGACGGCTTAAGAATACGGATTGTCACCACCCCATATCATCTCATGGGTGTCGTAAGAGCCGACAGAGGGAGCATATTATGCAGAAAACAGCACTGTAAGATAAGGAAAACTTGATACAACCCTATACCAACCCGTTTGGCCAGCGTATAGGAGGCCAATTCTTTCTTGCAACGGAGAGGCCTAGTCTAGTACTGGACTGTTAAAGGCTGATGATGATGACTACGGGACCGAAGTTGTAGAGAATTTAATTTGCATCTCATTATGTTTTGTTTTTTTTCTGTGCGGCCCATAGTTTGCCAGATATACTACTAGAAAACCTATTTGTACCACTCTTTTCAAGATGGCAGCCGCAGGACAAGGGCTGCAACCCACAAACTTGGATTTAACTTTACACTAACCCCCTCTTGGCATCTATGAAATAAAATTGCGTCCTCTGACAAGTGCACGCTTAGCCCAAAAAATGTAAAATTTCAATGGACTATAATACGAAATTAGGCACGAGTCGACTTATCTCACGTTGCTCAATGTTATAAGTAAAGAATTACGAATGTATTAAGGAGATGAGTACACATAACTCCTTTTTACTTTTTATTTTTTGCTATTTATGACTAGACTCCATTTTGTTATTTGAGATTGACGAAATCAAAATACATTCAATTGACTTATTTATTTATTTATTTTTATTTATTTTATGCTTTATTGTACACCAGAAATATTACATAGGATATCATACAAAAAAAGCGAAGTACAATGGGCGGTCTTATCGCTTATAGCGATCTCTACCAGGACACCTTTGGATGTAAATATTATTGGTCAGAAAATAGTGGTAGTTGTAGGTGTAACAGTCATAATACATATATATTTCTAAACACATACATATGTATATACCTATTCATACATACATACAAATACATATATACATAAACATACAAAACATATATATATAAATATATAAAGGACATAATTATACACACATAAACTATAGCCATGTCTTAATTATAGAAAATTTTAGAAATTATAACTATATATTATAATAAATTATAATGAAAGGTAATATTCCTTCACTAAAGATTTAAATTTAGCTACCGTCTTAGCTTGCCTAATGTGCAGCGGTAATTTATTCCACAAGCGAACAGCAGTTACCGTGAAGGAATTGTTATAAAATGCCGTGGAATGTACCGGCATTTTAAGCCTCAAATTTTCTGATGACCTTAAATATCTATTATGTGTATCATGAAGGAACTCAAATCTTCCTTTAAGATAGGAGGGAGTTGAAGGGTTAAACAATATATTGTACAGTAAAGTGAGAATGTGAGCATTCCGGCGATGTCGAATTGGTAACCACTTGAGCTGTGTTCGAAATTGTGAAACATGGTCGTATTTGCGCAAGCCAAATACGAATCTTATACAGACATTTTGAATTCGCTCAAGTTTATCTAGCTGGTTTTCGGCGAGGTCTAGATAGCTGACATCTGCATAATCAATAATGGGTAACAGAAGAGATTGAGCGAGGGCAATTTTAGTAGCAGTGGGCAGGAAGTTTCTTAATCGCCTCAGTGAACCAACTGAAGCGAACACCTTACGACTCACTTCTTGTATCTGCGGTCCCCAAGTAAGAGTAGAGTCGATAGTGAGACCCAGATTTTTTACTTTGTCTTGTATATTAATAATAGTGCCATCAAAGATTATATGAGGGAGTAAAGACCAGTCAATTTTACTTTTCATTCTAAAGCTACCAATAACAATGACTTGAGTTTTGGTAGGGTTAAGTTTAAGCCCAAAAGATTTGCTCCACTTGCTGATTTGTGCCAAGTCACTGTTAATGATATCTAACGAATGTGACATCTGCGACAGTGTTGACTGTGTGTATATCTGGAGATCATCTGCATAAAGGTGATAGGAACAGCGAAGGTTATTACAGATAGAATTTATGAATACTTATCTCCTTTTTACCATAAAACTTAGTGATCTACTTTATCCAACTGTGTAATTAGCTCATTTTTGGAATTTTTGACTTATCCCCTTTTACCTTGACACCACAGATTTTATACTATGGCAAAACATTTTTTACTGGGTCACCTATCTATATATATATATAAAAAACTATGTGTTTATTCATCATTTATAGACTCTGAAATGATAAGAGATTAAGCGCTAAGTCAATAGTAACTTTGGAAAAGGGGCTTAGAAATAAAGGGAATTAAATAAAAACTCTTCAAAAGGCGATACGGAGTTCGCTGGGTCAGCTAGTATTATCATAAAATTGGCCATACTTAAAGAAATATCAGATCAAATGAATATATTCTGACACGAATATGTGTGGTAGGCACGTAATAAATTATAGATTAAAATAATTATTTGGTACAAAATATATGAAAATCTATTGTAAACTAGATACCTAACAGATGCTAGAGATCTATTACGTGATTCACACCAAAGAGACGCCCGCAGGGAACGATAAATTAATACAACACCTGATAACAAAGCTTCAGTTGTCGCATTGTTGGTACTAATATCATTGTTGTACTATTAATTGTGTAATATCTACAGTGCTATAAGCGTCATATGTCGGGCCACCGAATAAGCATTTTCGAATCAGAATATTTTTATTCGCAAAAGTTTTATTTCATTGCAGACTATCTGAGCCTGCAGTAACACCCACGTTATTTAGGGCTACTGCTTCGCACCTTCGCAATCTCTTAGCGTGATGATGTAGCCTTCCTCGATGAATGGAGCGTCGAATATAAAAATAATTATTCGAATCAAACCTGTAGTAGTAGAAAACTAACAAATAAGGTATTCAGCTTTGTAATATTAGTATAGATTTATAATTCATATGCCAAATGTTTTATGTATTTATTTATCTTGAGTTATCGTCTAAATGAAAGCCAAGGCGATGATGATATCGAAGATAGAATCTATAAAAAATTCAATCAATTGCAAAGCTTTAACTTGTTATTTAAATTGTGACAGACCGGTCGGTCTCCGCTTTAAAAATGAATAAAATATTTAACTCAAATAATATCTCAATGATGACATATTACTAGTGGTTACATAATTTTAACCTTGCACGGTATACACGTGCATTTTGGAATCAACTTATCGCAACCAATGCACACACAGCAATCTAGAACTTTAACGTGCCTGGAAATATTTTCTATAGTTGAGTCTATGCCGCGAATAGTTTAGTACGTAATACGACAATACGCCGCAATCACTATTTCCAAGATGCAGTTATCTCAATTCATAATTGACCATGCTCAGGCAGATATAACTAGAATTATCGCTGGCTCTGAGGCTATCGTCGATTTTAGCAAAACCCGCACGCCACCCCTGAAATCAAGAGCACAATATCACGAGAAATGCACCAACAACACATTATTTAGTTAAAAATATTATAATTATTATTAGCCAGTATTTTTCTTTTAAAAAGTCAACGTACTACTAGAATTGAAGCCAGTGTCGCAGGCGAAGCTTTACAAATTTAATAGGCTTTGCAAAGCCTCGAAATTTTCAAAGTCCCTGGACACGAGACAGCCGACTTCCAAAGTCCCGAGACTTCCTGAGAATAAAAATAGAATCAAGTTAATATATGGCGAAATGTATAAATAACAACAACTTTTGGTGATAATTAACAATCATATTTAGGGTTTGGGCAGTGTCGTCAGTGTCAATGTCCCGGGACACGAGGCAGCATCCCTCGAACAGGGTGAAAATCCCGTCCACTTTGAGACTTTTCAGAATAAACAAAAATTTCTGTCAATATGGATGAATAAACCCAAATTTCGATCAAATCAAAGTCACTGAACATAAAATGAAAACTTAACAATTTTAACATTAAGTTGATCTTAATAATTCATTTTTCACCTAAAATAAGTTCTAGGACTAAATCCTGTGACTATGGTGTAGGTACTTTTTTCAATTGATTGAAGTCCTCGGCAGTACAATATTGATTCTAAGTGCGGGAGTTGCTTTTTAAAACAATAAACAAACAAATAAAATCAGTGTATGCAATAATGTATAGTTTTAAGTTTTACTGATCCGAGAAAATAATTACAATGCAGTTTCGAATTCTATTGGTATCTCAACAAGAAAACTAACTGACCTAACACAGACACAATTATCAATCAAACGTCACAAAATAACCAGTGTGGCGGCGTGACAAACGTATTTATTGTGTATTTACGCGATAGTACCGAGTACAGGTTATTTCAATTATATCTAAAAAAAAAATTACAATACAATTTAATAAACGACAACTGTGTCCTGTCTCAAGGCTCGACTAGAAAATCCCGGGACCCGAGTCAGCTAAATTTACAAAAATCCCGGGACTTCGAGACACGAGACAATCCCAGACTCAAACCCTATTTACAAAAATTCAACTAACGGACAAGATAAATACACTCTAACAAAACGGCAATTTGTGGATCATATAAAATGTTGTCGAATTTAATGGAACCTACAACAAGTGAACTTTGTGTACTTTTGTTCAATAGTGAGGTAGCTGTTTAAGCCATCCGTGCAGTATAATATTTGCTTGCTTAGGTATTAGCATAATCTAATCATAATGTCCAAGTATATGTTCATAAATCTAAAATTATAATGAGAAAATGGTATTAGTCGTATCAGGCGCGATTATTCAGGGCCTACAGAAATTTTAGGTAGAAACACTAGTCCCCATACTCAGTAGCAACTAGGCTTCTATTGTTTATTCAGGACTAGGCTTTACTCACAATGAATTGTTTCATCTGGCTGTAAGTTAGAGTAATAATACCATTTATTTTTATGGCTGAAATACGTTGTTTATTGTTCAGTACCAATGTTTCGTAGAATTACTTCACATTATCATTGTTTTATATTACACTTACTATTTTTCGCGATTGTATTTATTTAGGATAGCATATAGACGTCAAATGACCAGATTTCAAGTATAACAATATAAATAAAAAGGATTATAGAAAATTACCTACCTCGTGATTAATATTGCGTAAGTAAGCTTACTTTTGTGGGTTTATTTCCTAAGTAATAAAAAGTATTAACATGTATTTTGTTATGAAACGTTCAGTAGACGCAATCTAAAACTGTTTTAAATATTTGTAAGTCAAACTGTGAAGCTGTGTGGGTATAACGCGCGTGTAGCACGGGTGTGGCACCGATATAGTGAAACATTTTCACAAATAGACGAGCGCGCGACTCGCGATAGGATTCCTCGCTGTTAAGGTGGCTATCAAACAAGAGCAGGCGCAAATTGGATTAGCCATCCATACGCGTTATTGTGAACTGGCGGGTATATAATACTGTCGTGCCACCGATTTCAGCGGCGCGATGCTATCAAGCTCATTCATGTTGATTTCATATATTTTGTACAACATTTGAAAAGGATAACGTCATGTTCTTTAGGTCTTAAGTTGTGGAAAAATTGCCATTTGGTCTGATTCTCGATTTTGTTAATATAATGTATATAACCTATGCAAAACAAATATCAACAAGGCATTCAGCACAGTAGTAGTAATTTTGTTGCGGTGTTCGTGTAGGTGCGTAGTACCTACTTCGACACGAATCCGCTACTTCACATATCATCGCAAAAGTCATTATATTGGGCCTTGTAAAATCACGCCACAATTAAGACTAGACCACCGGCGACGATTAGGCCGCGCCCCCAAAACAAGGGTCAGCTACCTGCTACTGTCGACCGGCGCCCGCGCAACATGGCCGTCACAGAACTTTTGTTTACTTGGGTACGCCCCTCGATAAAAAGTGTCAAGCTCTAAACCTTATTATTATTAATTATAAAAGTGCCAGGCGTGATCGTTAATTATTTTAATAATGTTTACCTATAAATACTCGTGTCATAAGTTAATAAATGCATTACGCACTTGACTTCTGCCTTTGCTTTCTTTTTCTCTCACGCGTCACCTTCCACCTCACCACTTAAACACGCTTATTGCAAGTGACAACAATCACTTTATTGGTGACCCCGACGTGATCTGAAGCAACCTTCACCAGTCAGATCAGCAGCAACAACTTCGTCGTCATCCTCGCCTCGCCTCACTTCACCCGATGGGCGGTAATCAAGTCGCCGCCAGCCAGCATCTTCGGTCAGGGATCACCATAGGCCATGCAGATCGTTGGGCAAGGCGGGTTCTAGAGTGGCGACCACGTACCGGACGACGCAGCAGGGGTGGACTGCCGCAAGGTGGACCGACGATCTGGGGGCCAATTCTCCTATTTTTATATGACATCGATATTATATTTTGAATGTACTCAGAAGCGGGATTCTGATAACCTTATGACATTATCGTATAATTTGAAATAAACAGTTCGTCGTTGACACATATTTTGAGACTTGTTTCAATTAACGATCTCGTTACAACTTCGTTCAATTATCAGATAATTTAGAAGAATACGCTTTTTGTGACGTAAGTATAACACTGACATGATATCAGAACTACATTTATTTAGGATAATTGGGCCCCAGCCCAATTATCCTAAATAAATGTAGTTCTGATATCATGTCGACGAGATCATTAACATGGGTGTTAATATCGGTCTGTGTGGAGAACCTTGGGGGAGGCCTATGTCCAGCAGTGGACGTCTCTAGGCTGATGATGATGCAGGCTTGCATGCCTGGTCTTCCCTGCAAGACTCCAGCGTCTAGGCACAGCACACTACACACAGTTGACGTAAGAAGAGGACACCTCTCACCGGCAACGCAGCAGCCAGCCACTCCGCAGCATTCTCGCAGCATCTCCCCGACTCACCTTGGGACACTCACTGCGCAGCACCTTCGCAACTTCTCCCCGACTCAACGTGGGACCTTTGCGAAACCACTTGCCCGACTCACTGGGATAGCTCACCGTGCACCGCACTTCGACCCGACTCACTGGATCTACTAGCGGCACAAGTTCCAACCGACTGGAACTAGCGGTACCAACTCTCCACTGGCACTGGCGCGCTCCTCAGAAGCATCGACAGCTACTCATCACCATCGAGATCGACCTCCGGTCCGTGAGTAATGTAGCGTTTGCTACATACAACTGAAGCCACCTAGCGTGCGACGATGAAGTCTCAACAACAATCCGGCGACATCTATCGGACATAGTGTGACGGAAAACAAAGTTCTGAATCGCGCAAGCAGAGTTCGCACACGAAGTTGACTACACAGGGTGGCGCTACCATAGGGGCTCTTTTTAAACAGAGGCATAGCTTTCAACATTCTGAAGCCTTGTACCAAAAATCAATTAAATCGCTGCAGTAGTTTAGCCACAATATCGATTTTAAGTTCCGCAATTTTTGCACATGCTTTGAATTCCACACAGCTGATACATAACGGTCAACGACCCTACATTGCGCGCCGCGACTCGTTACGACGCGACGCCTCGACGTCATCTGAAGTTAGGCTCAGCGCAGACCGAACGGAGCGCAGCGGAGAGGATTTTAGTAACGCAAAATAAACAAAAAAACTTGAAAATAAACTTTATTTTTTTTACAATAAAGTGCAAAAATGCTTAAACCTAATAAAAAATATTCGCGCGTCCTCGAAGATACGCGGGTATTCCCGGGCGGCGTCGAGTCGGCGCCCGCGCCGTACGCGTACTTTCAGTTAGTGTTGTCACTGAGTTTAACGAACTTTCGCGACAAAATCTTTACTGTAGAGTGGTAACCCAGAACGGTTTACTCACGCAGGCTCGCGAGGTCACGCGCAAGCTTGAGCATACGCAATCCGTAAAGAAAATGCCCGAGACCGCGCGGGGATTATTCCTCTCTGTCTGCGTTGACCCTTAGACGTCGTCGTCGTCCAACGTCGCTTCGCCTCGTAGGTACGACTCATCGTTGTAGGTTTTTGCGCCCGAGTAAATTTTTACAGAACAAGACTTTTGAAACCTTTTCAATAAAGTAACATATTATTAAAATGGATCGGTTCCAGCAAGCACGAAAAAATCTAATTGGGTAGTGAATTTACTGTAAGAGTGAGTAGGAACTCACTCTTACAGTAAATGCACTACGTGTGACAAGGACAAACATAGTGGAGCCAAATAGAGTTGCCCAATTATGAACAAAATATTGTAAATACCGTAAAAGTTTGTTGTTTATTGTATCGATATTGTTTGTATTAAACGTTAATGTAATCGTCTTATCAATGACTTTACGTTCGAACATTTCAAAGTGTCATACAAAATATAAAGACGACGTTTTTATTAATAAGTAAACAATGATAAACATGTAAAGATATTCAATTATTTAATAATTTGAAATAAGTAAATAATAATTGACTATTTTAGCTCTTTCCGTATGGTATTTTTTAAATGGTCTAATGGGTTCAACAATCTACTTAAGAATTATAATCACTTTGTACTGAACTAATTGAAGTATGCGCATAGTATTTCATAAACTTGTTTAACTGTGTCGTATTAGCAACACTATTAAGTAAAAGTGATATTGTTAATACAAAATAAATAAAGAATGCATAGTTCATTGTACATAAAAACATTTTGAATTTTTTTGTTGTCAACGTATTAACGCGTCAAAAATATCGACATTCACAGTACCTATTGCGTATCCCTAGTTCCATGTACCTAGACAAGTCGGCGCCAGCGGCGAATCGGTGATCGGTGACTCATCAAAGCTCTAGTGCCGCAAAAACGATCGATCAGATTGCGCGCGCGCTTTTCTTAACTTTATGCGACAGTTGTTTTTGGTTCTTATTTAATTGTGTGATTGTATTTAGTTGTATTATTTAATTGTGTTGGTGTTTAGTGAATTTTATCATTCGTAATTTTTGCATTATTTGTAATAAAAATGACAAACTTTACGTCGTCCGAATAGGCGGATATGATTGTATTACGTGGGTTCTTGTTGATATGAAAAAGACACCAGTGCTTGCCTAATGAGTGACCAAATTTCATTGGAGTGATGTGTAGAATTACTGAAATAGGTAATTCGTCAATAAATGTGTTAGAACTACCTCCGTGGCTCCGTCTGCTGCATAGCACACGTTGCTGTTCTTACAAAGGTCAGTAACCTGAAGTCATATTGGTCTACAAATGTTGTTTCATTTTGTAACTCATATTTTATAGTTTATTTTGTTTGAAATTTTTTTTTTATTTTGGCCCCAGGGTCTTTTTTGATGATATAAAACATTTTATAGGCATGAATGCTACGTCCTTTTTAAATAAATACGTCCGTCGGACTAACAGTCCAGGCACGATCACCTCTATCCAGGCACGATCACCCAGCCTGGATAGAGGATCGTCCCTCTAATTGGAGGAACACCACACTCTTTATTCTCCACACTACCAATAAAGGATTAAGTTATATATTTGCAAGTAATTCAGCACTTTCTTCCAATAATATCTCCAAACAAAATATGAATGTATCAGTCATGGACCAATTAGCAAATATCATAAATCGATTATTTTCGTTCAAAATAATTCATTTAACCAAGAAGCTTACAATCTTAAATTGAAATCCGAATATTTTAATTTACTGCAGCTTTCCTAGTACAAAGATTTTATATTAAAAAGTGTTTGAATACATAGAAAATGTCACCATAGCGGTGAAATATGGTCGGGACGTAAGGACACGAAAATTTTCCAAGCCATGTGTACGTGGTGCCTTTTCAAACTAACTTAAAAGCTTTACTTATTATTTATTATTGTTCCTGCAGTTTATGATAGTTTGTGCTGTTGGACAGGGACTATTTGTGGGCATTAGGTGACCTTAGTACTTTGGACATGGTTGTATGTCAAACAATAATTTAACCAACAGCCCAATTTTCAACATAAATTAATATGAATTCGCTTGTTGTTTAAATTGTTTTCAATAATTAAGTATGTTGGTCTTGTGATATTGTGCGTTGGCTTTGAATTTAATCTGCGAAAAATTTGACAATTATTTTTAGCCAGTAGTCTGAAAATTGATGATACTTAGGTACTCGTGTGAGGCTCGGTCAGCACGTTGAGCTTTTGGTCCCATGCTTAATCAAACCCAGGTTATATCGGAAAACATCCCAATGGACTGTGAGTTTGAGAACATAACATAACAACTCACGCTTGCATAATTTTATACGTGCAGTTGGCTTATCTCATTTGAGGCGTGTCGCCATGCCTCAGTCAAAATTTAATTTGTAGCACATTAATACCATGGCATCTCAATCAATTCAATGTGCAATGTAAGTAATTCAAATTCAAACTCATTTATTCATACAGGTTACAAAAGCAACAACGTCAATTCTTTTTTTTTACAGCCCGGTTCGGGATGGTCGGGTTATGAGAAGAGCCTGAAAGAAACTCATTACACTCTTTTTAAATCAGAATCTTAATCTTACAATACCATGATTGCTGGCATATCCAAAACATTTTTTTTCTTTATATGTATCAGCAACATGTAAAGAAAAAAAACACCAGCAATCATGCATGGCGCGTTAGAGAGGAAAGGAATGAAAGTGAATGTAAGTAAAACGAAAGTAATGGTTTTTGAAAAGGAGGAATGCGTTACGGCTTGTAATGTTTTGATCGATGGACAGCGAGTGGAACAAGTGAATGAGTTTGTTTACTTAGGTACGTTGTTTACAAGAGATGGTAAGAATGAAGAAGATATTGAAAGGAGAGTTAATGCAGGTAATAGTGTGAATGGAGCTCTGAAAGCGTTTATGAACAGTCAAAACCAAAAAGGCACGTTTGGCTGTACATAGAGGCGTGTTAGTGCCTACCCTTATGTATGGTAGTAAAAGTTGGGTATGGCAGAAGAGATTTGAAAGTAAAATAAATGCTGTAGAAATGAGAGCATTGAGAAGTATGTGTGGTGTGTCTTTGACCGACATAGTAAAGAATTGTGTGATACGAGAGTGGTGTGGGGTAAAAGAAGATGTAGTGACAAGCTTTGAGAAAGGCATGTTAAGATGGTTTGGGCACATGGAGAGGATGGATGACGATAGACTGACAAAGAAGATATATAAGGCAAGTGTGAATGGAACAGGACAAAGGGGAAGACCTAGGCGGACGTTCTCTGACCAGATTGGAGACATCCTGAAAAAAGGACAAGTCAGAAGTACCCTTAACAGAAGAGCATGCATGAGAAACTTGATGGGAGTGAGTGAAGCAAGTGAGGTATGTCAGGATCGTTGCAAATGGCGTTCCGTAGTCTCTGCCTACCCCTCCAGGAAACAGGCGTGAGTCTATGTACTCGTATGTATGTATGTGTATGTATCAGCAACCAATAGTAAAAGAATTTTGTGAAGGTGACAAGTGAACAATGATTTGAGCAGGGATAAAATATAATTATACTATATTCAAAAACTCAGATTAGATTGTTTGCGTTATCGTGGTATTGTTTTGCGTTTTCTAAATTCGGTTTTCTCATATTGGAATATAGATACGATACGATTTCTGACTGTAATCGGATTTCAGATTCGTTTTGATATTTCGGTCTCATGCCTAGAAGCCGTTCATCATACGTACAATATTACGAAAACACTCGGAGTTATGTGATCTTTGATTTCAATCACACACACTCGAAACCACGTCAACGGAAATTGTAGTGTTGCCAAAACTGTAAACCAATATTTGACGGTTATAATTTCAAAGTGAAACTTAACGAAACATAAACCAGACCCGAAATTTGGGTTTGAAAAAAGTAAACAAGATCCAGATTTTAACAACAATTTAATATTATATACCTTACTTCTAAGTTTATTAAAGTCAATTTGGAGACGTTGACAATAATATTATTTAGTTATTTACGCTAAATCTACATAAACATAATGTTATTTTAAGGGTATCGTAGTAAAATATGAAATCCATATAATTTCGTCATCGCCATCAGTTCGTTAGATGCATAACAAATAAAGAACAAAAAAGACGTCTTGAAATAAGGACCAAAAATGTACATTAAGGTGTTGAAAAAGATTTGGGTAGCTTCATTGTTATCACTAGATAGACCGTTCAAAAAGATTCGAAGATTCCTTACACTGCTTTTATAGAAAACCTCTAATCCTTGAGTTATAAAATATCTCGAATGATCTGAGATCTATTACACCCGCATATTCAAGGCAACTGCTCTGTTCCTGTGGCTTATAGCGTGGTGATTTACCTACAACTTATAGTCTTCCTCAATAAAGGAGCTATCTAACAAAAATAATTATTTGAATCGGAGCAGTAGTAGAAACAATATACATACAAACTTCAGTTTTATAATATTAGATGAAACGGAAATGTCAGTCAAATATCCGCCTACAACCTTTATCTTATTAACCGTAATATTTGTGTGGGTGCAAAGTACTGTAAATAATGGTATATTATATTTATATAAAAATGTTACGGAGAAAATTATCATTATCACAGCTGATTAGGCTGATAAAACAAATTACAAGTGACTTTCCACAAACTCTAACTTACTTTCGTAGGCAATAATGTACATATTCCTTAATTCCTTCTTAGTAGTCCGTTAATACGCACTTAATCAGTTTATTGGACTATGTCTTTTTTTATCAATACTCTAAATACCAGAAGGCCAATTCTGGTAATTATATTTGTTCAAATTCCAATATCGATCTAGTCTCGGCGTCATAAATGGTATTCTCGTAACTTACCTGACACTTGAATGAGATCGGGACTACATCGAAAGTTGAACCAAGTGTGAACTAGTGTGAACGGTATTCTGCTAATTATTAGTAGAGCAGGTAAGGTATTTCTAGTTTTTTCACAATGATACCATCGTACATAATATAACCACATGAGTAAATAAACCGAACAGAGAAACAGCTTCTTAAGAGCTTGTAAATTTGTTACCTATTTTGGTAGGGTTGTCACAATAGGTTAAGACAAATCGCTTGTTCGGTATACGACATATTCTGGAATAGACAGATTCGTGATTCGGCATATTCCCAACTCGACAGATTCGTGAATTGGGCAGATTCTTGGACTCGACCGATTCGCTATACGGCAGAAGTACAGTTGTAAATAAAATAGCGAGTGGAACCAAAAAAGCATGCACCTGATACTTTTAAAAGCACGGAATAAAAATATACATTTGTTACCAAGGACATGATGTGATGACGTGATTTATTTGACATTCCCAACGATACCACTAATAGTGTTGAATATTTTTCTGGTAATATTTATGATCTATTTTGCTAATAAACATAGGAAACGCCTTTAGCTATTATGTGCCACTAGTTTTACCACGGGGATAGGTATCTAAAATAAGTTTAAAAAGAAATTGTGTAAGACAAATTAATGTCTACAAAACAAATGACTATAAAATGATCAACCATCGATAGGGCTTACAAAAAACAGGTGCATGCGATTTTCGACCTTATTGACAATTTATGATAAACTTCTTTTTGGTATTTTCTTGCTTTCTGACATTCATACGTTATTAAAATTATAAATTCTGAGTTACGTCAATAAGGTCTTTCTGATAGTCACTGGTTTTGTAAACGTTAATTGCTTTTATACAATTTCACAACTAATGAGTTCACGAGGATCCTCTGGGGGATCTGGCTAGGAGATTCTGGTGGACAACATGCAAACATGTTAAGTATTTCGTTGCCAGCATTGACAATATTTATTTCAAGATCGAAATATTCGCGAAACTTTTGCTCGAGAAATTCAACAAATGAGATAAAATTATCAGGAGGAAAAAACGAATTAAAAAACCCAATTGTACGTTACCATCGTTAAAATCTTTATAATGTCTGAATTATTTCTATTATTGAATATTAATTTTTTTAATTATTGAATACCTATTGAAAATAATTCACACGATCCAAGGAACCAATATATTTACTTACCGAAATTTTATTACTTAGTTGTATATTAATTTTAATTTGGCATGTAAACGTATTGGCATCCAATAACCATTCCTATTAATGTATTTTCCCATACAATGGCAAAATTCATGTTTTTGTTTTTGAGTTTTTGACATTACCTCTAAGATCAACAAGAGATTATAAATTGATTATATCGAAATTATACTATAAGGAGATTAAGTGGAGCAGAATACCAATTGTGAGTCAATTCAAAATTAAATCGCAGTTCAGTCAAAATTCAGTGTCACTGTCTGTTAAATACGAGAATTGGCCTTCTGTATTCAAATAAGTAAAAGCCTAATTAGTTTACAACTTGCAATTATTGAGACTAATTAGTTATGAACATTGCACTTATTTTATACAATATCTGCCGGAGGCTCCATTACATATTCCTTCTCGCTTATTCCGCTGCTTCTCCTATTCATTTTCCCATCCAAGCTGGCAACGCCCTTAGACTCCTCTGGTGAGGCGGGTATCCATGTACGGCTGTAGTCGCTTATTATCAGCCGAATCGGTTGCTCGTTTGCCTCCTATCTCATAAAAATATTTTAATACTATAATAAGTTTAGTTGCATAAAATGCGGTACAGACAAAGACGATATAAAAAAATCAACATTTTGTTTTAATAGAACAGCATGCAAAGATTAAACATACAAAACACATCGTAGTAGACGTCATGAATTATCTTTAACATTAAACTACACGGATGTTGTTGTATTTCTGTCGGCAACTTAATGTCCTACGTGAGCGACGGCAAGCAACGTGACGCGCTTTGGCGCTAACAAAATGTCGAACTGATTTACACGACAAAATTGGGCAAGTGTAGGATCCGCTACGATTTAACATTTTTGCAATGTGCCAAATCCGATCTCGTCGCTTTATCGTGTTAGTCTGGCTGCGAAAACATGTCTACCCATATAATACCCATCGCAAAATCTTCAGTTAACCATTCAACAGACAGACAGGTGCTCCAAATTCTTTTTGGACATCAAAGAAAACATTATCACGGATCAAGTATTAAAGCGATGTACGACAAAACACCTTGTACAGCCCTCTTTAAGGCACAAATAGTGCTTGTGCGGGTGTCAATAAAAAATAAAATATTCTGTCCTACTCTGTTGTGAAGTGATCGGTGGGTCGTGCTTAAGCATCATCAGGCTGACGCTGAGAAGCCTCCTCAGCTTGAAGGTCGAACATCTCGAGTTCTCACTGAGGTCATGAAACCTGTATCCGCTTAAGAAACTGTCTTTGTTTTTCTTTCGACATAATTATGTGAAACATTCTCGGTAAATGAACTCATAATTTATACTTGCCTTGACTGACTGGATCATCAAGCTGCTGAATTAATGCACTTGCAATTTTATTTACTGTGTTGCGTATTGTAAGTTTTCACTACGTTAAGCTTTATAGCAATTTTACTGGTGAACAGAGCGTAAAATATTTAATTTAAAAAATGGGTTTTATGAAACACAGTAATTGTGAACTAGTAGCATGAAATAAATCTTAACTATTTGACCAAATACAGCTATATACATAGGTATATGTAATATATATTTACTTAAATAATATCATAAAACTTATTTACGTTATCGATATCCAAGCCTGTTATGATTGCATACAAATCTTATTTATAACCAATATAAAATACAGTCAAC
Source organism: Euclidia mi (assembly GCA_944739405.2). Taxonomy (NCBI): domain Eukaryota; kingdom Metazoa; phylum Arthropoda; class Insecta; order Lepidoptera; family Erebidae; genus Euclidia; species Euclidia mi. Next base: position 19,337,100 of record OX123189.2, read on the forward strand.
TTATCAAGAATCCTGTGGGTATCCAATAAAATATTCAATAACTCATCAGTTTATATATTTTGAGGCGACTTAATCTTGTAAAACTCCCATTTTTTCGGGTGTAAATCTCCAATCTGTGTGGTTTATTAAAATTACAATATTTTCATAGTACCTACACATTTTCGAACAAAATTTTACTTTTACGAGCAATAAAGTTCTTAGGCCGTTATTGCTTGAGCTATACATCAACAACGAGTAGATGTATAGCTTCTAACTGTGGTTATGTATGGAAGGTTTAATATTAGAGCACATACGTTATTTTTGTAAGGATATTGTTGTATTTTCGTAAACCATATTGACTTTTACATAAAAGGTTTTATTTTTAATAAAACGCTATATGCTTAAAGCCATATAAATAGTATCGTGAAAACACATAACTCCGCGCCGATTAAGCTATTAAGCCTGCTAAGACTTTAAAAGATTAAAATGAAATGACAGAAAAAATAAACAATGATTCTGAGTTTGGTTCGTCCTTTCTTCTCAAGTCATAAAGCTAGGAAAATTCGGCATCATCTAAAATAGGGTTTTGACTTGTAATGGTTCATCGGTTGTTTACAACACGTAAACAACCGAAATTTAGAAATAAATATGTCTAACTGCAAGCGTGCATTTTTCTTAGAGGTTTTCACATGTATGTTTGCTACCTGAATTCAATTTTTTTAAGCGACCATCTTTTCTACATTAGTAGTTTAGTACATATTTAAAATCTTTGTTAGTGCTTAATAAATGCAAATCCAAGTAAATATTTATTCAAACATTATTTCCAATTCTGTTTTTATATTCGCAGATATATTATAGTAAGCTATAATTAATTATGTACTATGGTAAGTTTTTTTTCTAACAAGAGCAACAGCTTATTTAACATACTTAGCTACGCGTCCGAGCAACTTAATATGACGCAAAATTTTATTGGTGTAGGTATATAATACCGTGGAAATGGTTTACAACACCTAAAATCCAAACCATTATTGTGACATTAAATTAAGTCCCTTCTCGGATAAAGCTTAAGTTAATTACCAATATTTTATCAACACCTATAAACTGACAAAGTCGAAGCGTTTAGACGAGTGACGAGAATATCTTCGTCGAAGGGCAACCTGGATTACTTGATTATATCTGGGAAAGCTTGACATTGTAAGATTTTTCCCTTCTATCTGGTTAGCCTTCATTAATTTTGTTACGTGATGATAGAGGTAATTCATTCCAATTTGTGTTTTAATAAGTGTTACTGAAAGATAAAATTAATGATTTAAGATTATATTTTAAATATATTGTCATTGTCCAATAACAAATGTTTTCAAGATACGTGACCTGATTTGCGTGTATTACTTTTAGTTAAACCATTAGGCCTAATTTTGGTCTACCTTAGACAGATATGTATATTATTAGAAGCGTAAACTCAAACAAACGCAAACACAATGTTTTATGGATGGTTTACAACAAAAATAAGGCCCAATAAGTAATTGAAATGAAATGAAAACTGATTTTTTGAAATTTAATTTAATTCATAATCATATGTTCACAATCATCAATCTTTCACACTACATTACTGGTTTTTATATTCGCATAGACCTTAAAGAATATCTTTAATATAGTAGCTATTATAATTTACGCATAAATTTCACCCAACATAATCGAAACACATTCAAATTATTTGACCTGAAACTCTGCGTTTACTAGCAAAACTAAAAACTCTTGCCACTTACAAACTTAACCGTTTTTTGTGCTACTGTTTCCAAACCTTCATTAGCATGATTGGGGCAGATGTGGGTAGCTATCCAAGAATTACTTGATGATGGGCTTTACTATAAGGCTGGTTACATAGTCAGCTTCACCACTCACTGTGAATAGAAAATAGCTTGGGCCACAAGCTAGTATGTTGAATCGTTTTAGAATGGAACCTAGCTGTGGTTGCACCCCGCACTGACGATAATTTTCAGGTGCGATGTTTTCCAATCGCACGCAAACATGTGTGACATTTTCGTGCAGTCTAAGCACGCTAACGAGCCGACCTTACGATCCAGACGTCACTTTGATCTGACGGGTGATAGGGCAATACAAGTTACTTACAAGTTATTTCATTGATGTGTTAGCCCATCGCTGTCGTCACAGAGTCATGCGAGTCATAAACATCAACGCGTACCGACATGGTCTTGGTCGAGCTTTACCGACCGCTGCCGTCAGCATAACTGTGAAATCAGCCTAAACCTCAGGTTAGTAAGTGCCAATATAACGCCCTGTTTCGTATTCGAGGTCAGCGTTAGAATCGGTTTTGAAGCGTGATTTGAATTAATAGCAAATTACTTAAAATTCTATGGTTGGTAATGTATCATGATGAAACCAAGCGGACAAATAAATATTTGTTTAAAGTTATATTATAATAAATGATTATAAATTAATTAACAATGGAAGTACCCATTGTACAAGCTAGACAATGGATAAACATACATATTATATACTATTTTTGTAAATTATGTATATTTTGTTGTATTCTTTTAGGTATTATTTTTTAGACATATGAATTGCCATCTAGTAAGGTTTGATAGAGCCTGAAACATGTTGCAATAACATAATTATCACTGTAATTTACAACATTTTAGCATGTTAAAGATATCTGAAAATGTAATGAAAAGTATCATTTTTAAACAAAATAATATTTTATTCGAAGCAAATAACTTTCTATCAAAGTAAACAGCACTAAACTATAACAAGGAATGAGTAGGTAATATTTTAGCGCTATATTTCGAACCGAACTAAAATACATTTAAATAGTCAATGCATTCATTACATTTTATTTTAGATACTTCAAGAGCAGACTGGCCAATGCTGATAAAAACAAAATATTGCATGTAAGATTATTATTAGTGATTCACATTTCTAACGACTCCAGTATTCTGCTTTAGCATTTCAAACTCAGCTAAGTTGAATTAAGATTGTAAGTCCATCTTATCTTGTAGGACGTATGTATATATGTACATTAATATCCTTACACTCAAGTTGCATCCGCAGTATTCCTTTATGATCCTAAATTAGTATGTAAGTCGTTACATATTATACCGCTCTCACTAGAATGCGGATGTTTGATATTTCTTCTACCACTAGACGGTGCTTAGTATGCGTCAGGTCCAAACAGATGTCATAGAGTAAGATCTCAGGGCCGCCAGACCTTAATTATTTTTTAGAAATAAAATGTATAGAAAAATGTAGTGTTGGTATTTTTTTTTAGTTTCTGGGCCTCAGTGCTGCCGCATAGTGAACGTCATTTCAGAAGACCCTCATTGACGAGGCCTGATTGATGTCTGAGGGTAGCACTGGCATGTTAGACGCGTACCGCAAACAGTAGCTCATTTGGCGCCAGAGTACATGTATATTATATATGACCATTGAACCACCTACATATTTGATTTCTCTCACAACACCCATCCTTTACAATATTACCGACGTCGCGTGACAAACAATTTTTTTCTACAATCGATAATAATTTGTATCTATTTGAGTAAAACGTTGTAGGTGTACATATATATTATTTTAAACACTATGTTAAACAGCTTCTAAAATGTATTCTTAATTTGATAGAATCGAATTGTCTCTAGCAATTTAAGCAACAATATTTATATAATTTATTCTAAGGTTTAAATACAATTGCATTAAAACTAACTATAAGTAAGTGGCTAGATACACATAAATTAAAATAATAATTTCTATACTTAAATAACTAACAAGTAAAAGGCAATACATAAAAAGTATAAGCATAATTTATAGGGCGTCATGAAAATCCTCCACATCGCCATAAATTGGGAGCGTGCCCAGAATGCTGGCAGCATTGCCACGTTGTATGGCAATGCTGATCTTTTGTGCCAAATACAGGCCAGCCCATTCTGGACACGCGAAATATATATATTTATATTGGTATAATGATAAAAACATAAATACTCTCGAAAGGAACATCGCTTATTTTATTATTTTCAAATGTGATCCTACCAAACGCACAGTATATTTATTTAAGCGCCGACGTTGATTTACATTTACTTTATAAATCAGCCAAGTTCAAACTGGCCCAAATGTAATTTCAGATTCATTTACCACGCCTCATATTTGTTTACTTGGGTGGAAACAGCACGCAGTTGCCGAATTTTCTATTTCTTTTACTCCATACGAACATGAAACAAAAATAATTGTACCCCAGTAAATTTCTTTGATGTTTTCCAAATAATTTGACTCGTGGGCTTTTGTCATGCTACCAAACTAGCCGAGTCGACAAAACGACTTCTTTCTTCTCAGCTCAAGCGTAAAATGAGAAAAGTATTCCCAATTTCTTCGACAAAAGATTCTAAAATAGTCTTAAACTTGCCTGTTTGTGGCCTAAAGTTGACAATGTTATTTTATGATATCAAAAAATATTGTTGAAAAGTTCAAAAGGCTTAGTATGTAATTCCAAAACTAAAATATATTTCATTTCTAAATTTTTTGTGAACAAATAAAGACTGCTGAACGTTCAACTTTTTTTTAATATTTTGGTTTTGTGTTGAGTTATTGGAATTGAAAACTAGTGCCGAAATTGTAAAATTGGCTTATAATTTCTAAAAGTGTAAATCAATATGTTATTTTTAACAATTAACCTTAATTTTGTTTTCGTCACGTGTTCTACTTCTGTCTTTAATTAATACATTAAATATCACATCTTTTGGGCATATAACTCAAAAAAACTAAAGTATTATTTTTATTTGTTTATTAAATAAAATAACGCCTTAACCCTTCTTTGTACCACGAACGATGGAATAAACTCAAGATTACAGATCAGCATAAAAGCAGCCAAAATGTTGCCAGACTACAAAAATGCAAGTCAACTAAGGAAATTTCCATTGTAAGGATCTACAAGAGAAGGGTGTTGATAACTTAAGTAATAAGCGGTAAGCGAGTAGAGACTTTTGGGGTCTTTCTTCGTTATCGATAGAAGTCAGACCAATAATCTTACCTCTTGATGTCAGTACAATCCCGGTAACTTCGAAAATAGAAAATTTGCGTTATATCACAATCTCAAGTTATAATGCAAGCAAATCTTATCGGAGCGTAGTTTCACTAGCCATAAGTACTTAAAGAAAATGACCAAATCAACAAATCAACGGATATAATTTCTCTATTCGTAATTTATATGAAAGCTATTATCATAACACAGGAGTCATTTATTGTGTCAAAAGATAGCCAATGTGCAATAGCTGTATTACTGAAAAGATTCATCAAATCTATTCAGTAGTCTTTTCGTGTAAGAGTAACAGACATCCATTCATACATTCTCACAAACATTCGCTCACGCTCAGTCGGTAATGTATGTCCCAAATAGAGAATGAAAGAACAGTCACCGTGACATAGTCGCCAAGCTTCAACTTTTATCGAAGCACAGTACAGTCATATAATCGCTAGCGATTTTCCCTTAGCCCGCCTGTTAATGAAGACCCTTCGCCGTGGTGATTCAGGGATTCTGCTAGCGATAATAGCAGATAGCTTTAATCACGCCCAGTGATACCACTGGTATTGCGGCTAATTTTGGCCCTTGCTTTTTCGCGAATTCTACCACGAAAAGTGCCGAATAAGGCCCCAGTAATTGGTCTAGCCTGTTTAGGTCTTGACATTAGCAGATGTAATTTCAAAGCGTAGATTTTTTTTGGATAATTGGCGTAAGTGGATTGGGTTGTGCTGTAGGCACATTACGCCTACTATATGTTAAACGTCAAAACTTATATCGTTTCCGTGCTATGATTGTACAACATGCCATGTATTGTATCGTATAATCAATCAATAACCAATAAAGGCAACATTGAAATAAACAGTCGTTTGGTGTATACCTTTTAAACTATTTATTTTATTTCAATAGGTGTAGCATTTAAAATTTCATCAATTTTAATATACCATAATATTAGGCGCAAGTAGTGATCCCGACATAAAAATACAATGAACACTTAATAGAAGAACCACAGCACAGGTAAAATCTATTCTGTGAGAAGATCGAACCTGAAGTAATGAGAGAGTAGGCTACTGTGCCTGTATGATCAAGAGTTCCGGAGCTTTGTAGCAATCAATACTTTTATGGTTTGGGAAACGCCCTCTTAGCACTAAGAGGGCGTTTCCCAAACCATAAAACTTCTATGATCCTGAAAGACCAAACAAATTTCAATTTCTTATTCTTTTCTTATTTCTCTTGCTATCAAGTTTATTGCTTAAAATATTGCAGACGCACTCCTTTGAAAAAGGCCTATATGTGAAGTAAATCTTCTGAAGTTTTGAGATTGCAATCAATTTTACTGCTTTAATTTAGCTAACACCACTTACCATACACATTACAGATACAATCTAAAAAGTAATTTCAAAAGAAGGTTAGTGCACAGATATTATAAAATGCTTCTTTACACCAGGCATAAGTCAAAATAAAATGCAATCATAATAGGTATATTTTTCAAAATACGGAATAATTAATTAAAATACCAGGTTTAGTTCTAGATTCAGATTTTTTTAAAGAAACATTTTTAATTTGACATTAATTAGGTATTCTAATGAAGTTTAGATGAAAGAAACTTCACAAAAAAATATTTAAGTAAGTCTTTAGTGTAAGGGAGCGCAAGAGCGAATTTCGTAATTCACTCAAGCGCGTCAGATATTGATAGCGTCCATGTCCTATGTATTTTTAATTAACTAAAAATATTAATCTGATCGTTTTCATAGTGAAAGTGGTCGTACGAAACATTTTAAAAAGCAAAAGAAAAGAAAATTAATCGCGCGTGTCAGATTTTCTAAGGGGATGTTAAGTGAAGCTAAAAAGGCTCTCATTGAATAATCAGACGATTTGGGTGTGACGTAAACTCGTGGTCACTATTAGAACGTGCAAAAAGAATTCGCCATTTTGAGTTACTCAAGCGCGTTAGATTAAGGTGTAGGTATATGCTTTCATCCTAACGTCCCAGACGTACTTTCGAAAATCAATAGCCACACCCTCCACCGATGAAAAGGTATACATTATTCATTGATTGATTGAAAACTCTTTATTGTACACCAGAAAAACAAAAATATACAAGAATACAGTGATCAAATTATAAACAACTTAAAACTAGGTACAAGGGTGGTCTTATCGCAAAATGCGATTTCTTCCAGACAACCAAATGGAATACATAATTGAGTGACTGATAGAATGGGTAGGTATGTACTTAGAGGAATAGTGTATCCTAAAGAGCTCAACAAAACTAAACTAATAAGAATACTATGTACTTACATACTAATATTACAACATACATAAATATATACTTTATAAAATATATAAATAGATACTATAAATAAATACAATAGATATAAAAACCTATATAAATAGATACCATAAAAAATACAATATCAGTGCAAGTTTAAAAGAGTAGTCACGGAAAATCTGCTAAGTAGTGTTTGGTGACAAGTTTCTTAAATAATGTCAACGATTGAGCCTGTCTTATTGTCTCAGGCAACAAATTCCACAATCGGACAGCCTGGACAGTAAAAGATTTGTCGTAGAAAACCGAAGAATGAGCAGGAACTTTGAACCTAAGATTCTCCGATGATCTTAAGCACTTTGTATGTGTGTCATGGAGGTATTCAAAGCGAGTTTTCAGATACATGGGAAAAGAAGGGTTGTTTAGAATATTATAGAGAAGGCAGAGAATGTGAGTATTCCGGCGAAGGCAGATTGGCAGCCACTTGAGCTTCGTGCGAAATTCAGAGATATGATCATATTTGCGTAAACCAAATATGAATCTTATACAGAAATTTTGGAGCCGCTCAAGTTTATCAAGCTGATCATTATTGAGATCGAGATAGCTGGCATCGGCATAGTCAAGAATGGGAAGAAGAATAGATTGCACAAGTGCAATTTTAGTGGCAGTTGGAAGGAAATTACGCAGTCTTCTCAATGATGCTATGGCAGCAAAAAGACGTCGGCTGATGTATTGCAGCTGGACGGCCCACGAAAATGTTGTGTCTATGTATATCCCCAGATTCTTAACATCTTTACGAAAAGGAATAGAAACACCTGCAAAAGACACCTGGGGAAGCACGGACCAGTTAATCCTAGATATCAGTCTAGAGCTGCCAATAATTATAGCCTGGGTTTTAAGAGGATTAACCTTAAGACCATACGTTTTAGTCCATTCTGATATGGCAACTAGGTCCTGATTAATACTGGCGATGCCTAAAGATAAATTTTCAAGCTTCGCTTGTGAGTAGATTTGCAGATCATCTGCATAAAGGTGGTAGGAACTTTAAATAGAATTAGATATTGAATTGATAAAAATCGAGAAGAGCAGAGGAGAGAGAACGCCGCCCTGAGGTACACCCGCAGAATTGTCGCACCAGGACGAATAAGTTTCATCCAGATGGACACGCTGCTGGCGGCCAAACAGGTAACTACGAAACCAGTCAGTCACGGATGGAGATATGCTAAGAGAGCTTAAAATGGCAAGGAGAACATCATAGTCAACGGTGTTGAAAGCATTGCTGAAATCCAACAAACAGAGAATTATGAGCTTGCCGTCCTCCATACCTGACCTAATATCATCCGTAATATTCACAAGGCCTGTAGTGGTGCTATGACCAGAACGGAAACCTGATTGAAAAGGATTGAGGATGTCATTTTTTATAAGGAATGAGTTAAGTTGGTTATAGATGAGACATTCAAGGACCTTGGATAGGAAGGGTAGTATGGATATGGGTCGGAATTAGAAGAGAAGGATACAGGATTGGATTTTTTAGGTAGTGGAATCACATGAGCATACTTCCAAGCTGCAGGAAACACGCCACTGGAAATTGAGGAATTAAATATGTGCGTGATAATAGGTAGGATTATATCAAGGATGGGGAGGATCATATAACAGGTGATACCGTCACAACCAACAGCGTTGGAGCTAATAGATAAAATACTCTTCTTAACATCACATGCACTAAACTGACTAAAGACATAGGGAGTATAATCAGGAGTTGAAAGCGATGAAAGATAATTTATTGTATTCAATTTGGTTGTCCCGTCATAATTTGACGAAGCAGAGAAGTGCTGGTTAAGCATGTTAATATCAAAATTGTAAGGATTAATATTCTGACTTTGCTTTCCAACCCCTAATGATTTGAGAAATTTCCATACTTTCGTAGGATCTCCGTTTTCTACAGAACTGTAGATATGCTGGCGTTGTGCATCCCTACACACCCTATTGCAGTGATTTCTGAGAGTTATGTATTTTAATTTATTATCTCAGTGGGTTTGGATTTTAGTTTTGATTTGGCCGCTGCTTTTTTCTGAATAAGTAGCCTTATTTCCTCAGTAAGCCAAGGAGATGGCGCATGCTTTAATTTTATAGCGCGAACAGGCGCATGGGCATCGTAGAGGTCAATAAGATTTCTCTCAAATAATTCAATTTTACGGTCAATAGTATCAGCATCTAGTAATGGTTTCCAATCAATTGCCTTAGAATCATCAATGAGATCATCAGTATTCATACCACTAAAATTGCGAAGCAAGAGAGTTCTAGACTTTGCCTTGGGGGGGACGAATTTTATAGGAGAGATAAATCAGGTCGTGATAGGAAAAAGCATCTGCACTACATTGGCCATGTGTAGCGACATGGTCAAGAGATGAGACAAGAATGAGGTCTAAAAGTGAAGGTGTAGAATTTAGGAAGTGATGAGTAGCATTCAAAGGAAGTATAATAATATGCAGATTAGTGGAGACAGCAATAGAAGAGAGAGAAGAGGAACGTGAGTCGTTTTTAAGAAGACAGGTGTTAAAGTCACCCATAATTATATATAATATAATTATGGTTTGACTGTAAGAGGGGGATAGATTAAGTAAGAGATTCTCAAAGGACGAAAAGAAATCAACACGCAAGGACGGACAATAGTAAACACCAAGGAGAAATTTTGTATGGTGCAGCTCGACTTCCAAGAAGAGATGTTCACCGGCTTTGTGTGGGGCGGCTGTGAAGACATGTTTAATATTGAATAAGCAATATATGAACGGAGGTAAATGGCAACACCACCGCCACCACTCCAAGTCCGGTCATTCCTAATAAGCTAGAAGCCAGGCAGAGTATACGAAGCCGACGGAATACATGGCTTAAGCCATGATTCAGAGACTAGAATAGCATGGATGTTCTTACAGTCAAAACTAGCCAGCATATCTGAAAAATGGGCGGGAATACTCTGTGCATTAATATGCACCACATTAAAGTCTCTCGAAACACCAGAGAACAAAGATTGCAAGTTGTCTACCAAAGATGGAACACTAATGTAACTGTCATTGTCACTACTAGCAGAAAAGAAATCGTCACTGTCACTATCCATGTACTAATTAATAACAAATATATATAATATATAAATAAATAATAATAATATATAAATAATACTTTATCTTGTTTATTCAGTACTACTATTCAACACTTTTCAACAAAGCCCACCTGCCAGTTTATAATAACAATATAAATACAATTAATCGCACAATTCGGCGTATGGAAGAAACGTTTAAACAAAAAAAAAAAGATATAGGTATACACAATATTAACTAAATCCCAGGTAGAATGGCGGTTCAGTTTGTAAAAATGAACAAGGAGAATTTTTAAACTAAATAAATTATGTAACAACAAAGTTAAATTAAACTATAATAGCGTGTTACTATGGCTCAACTTAAATGACAAGATAGATAACTGTTTTAGAACGATATGTGATCAGAACTGTCAGTACTGTCACTAGTGTCACTGACATAATTCGAACCATCAAAAATTAAAAGTTTAATGCATTATATGTAAACAAGTAGTCGGTAACTAGATAAAATGAATATAAAAATATGTCAAGTAAATTTTCGTACCTGCAAAAACAATATAATTAATAAATATACAACCACCCACCTGGGATTCAACATAGAAGAAGAAGCGAACAAATTACAAGGCACTATTTCTTAGACGCAGCTGCTCTTCTAGTTTTTGCTGGCTCGTTCTTTGCAGCAGGAACAGTCTGCCTCTGCTGGTCCACGTTGACAAGGCAAAGATTTTGAACATCGACCAAACAATTCATACGATGTCGCTCGCCGTTCGCCCCCAGGACATAAACAACCCCCTCTTTAGTCCAACACTTATGTATGCCAAACTTCTCCCGTGCAGCCATGAAAACGTCATGACGGGCTTTGGTCAGAAATTCCGAGGCTGTGATACCTGAACCTTTGAATTTGGGTTTAGAAAACCAGACCTTGTCGCGCACCAAGACATTTTGGAATTTGACAAGAATTGGGCGGTGTCTGTTTGGAGCAGCAGGTCTCCCCATCCGATGGCAGCGTTTAATGCAGGAAGGAGTGAAATCCTCAAGCTTAAGATGCGTCTTCATAACTGAAACGATTGTCTGCGCAAGGTCTTCCTTCTTTTCCTCGCTGACTCCATGAAATAGAAGAACCTTGCGGCGACCCAGCATTTCTAGATGATCCACACTGTGCACTAGCAGCTGTACTTGCTGTTGCAGACCCTTCAAAGATTCCGTGACAAATGCTCGGAATGCAGCAAACTCTGTAGTGAGACCAGCAACATTGGATGGAGGAGTTGTGTTGCTTTGCAGTTTGTCCTCAAACTGCGACATCCTTTGGTGGAACATGGTATTCAAGTTTTCTATAGTGCACTGTAACGACTCCATATTAATATGTATGATAGTGAATGTGGAAAGGAGATAACACTGTCTGGCAGGTAGATTTATGTAATAAATTAAATTAAATCATTAAATTACTAAATAAGTATTAAAATTAAATTATAATTAAATAAGAGCTAATTTTTTTTTTGCCGTAGTGGCCACAACTACCCACAATCAATCAATCAAATTATTTACATTTTTATCATTTTATCATCTTAGCTTTGCAACCCAATAGGTGTCAATGACGTTCGAGTAAATCCCAATTTAGCATCGTGGGCTATTCTACTATACTTACCAAAAATATTACACAGTTAAGGTTAGGAAAAAAATTCAAAGAATTAGGTCTTGTTTTTCTAATAAAGCGGATTAAGTTGAAAAAGTTACACAGTAGTTATTAAAAGCGCCATTTTTTTATCCATGAGCTGTGAAGCTTAAAGTTTAAAATTAAACGCTTAAGCAATCAATATAAAAATAATTGCTGATATTCAAAAACCGCTTATGCTGGACAACATTTATGTACCAAACGTTACAGGGTAAAGAAATAACTGCCTTATTCCCATGAAACGGCACAGAAACTGTGAACCAATTGGAATAGTTCTTACTGGTGTGCATAGATTCGTATCACGTGTACGCGGTAAATCCACGTCGGAACCAGCTACATGCATAGAAATCGTGCCTTGTTCATATATTTATGAACCATAAACGTTCGCAGTTAAGTTTATCTTTAAGAGTTTATCGAGAGTATTACGAAGTCTGATTTGTCCCAGGCAGTAAAACGCTTAAAGGCTCAAACATCAATTGGCCCGGATGGTGTACCTGCCTTTATAATAAAAGATTGCATTAATGTTTTTGAGGCACCACTATTGCACATTTTTAACTTGGCGTTAAGTACGACTAGCTATCCTGCCTTATGGAAGGTGTCTAGTGTCACACCTGTCCCTAAGGATGGCTCCAAGTCTCAGATCACAAACTATAGACCCATTGCCGTGCTCTCGGCATTCGGCAAGTTGTTTGAATCTATTTTAAACAAACACATCACCAGACAGATTAAACAACAACTGAGTGAGTATCAGCATGGGTTTAGAGCTGGTAAATCCACTACCACTAACTTAATTAACTTCGTCGATTATTGTGTGATGGAAATGGGTCACAGAAGACAAGTGGACGCGGCTTATTTTGATTTCAAAAAAGCATTTCACCGCGTCCACCCTAAAGTGCTTTTGCAGAAATTAGCAGCTGTAGGATTCACGCCTAAGCTATTGAATCTGTTCGATAGTTATTTTGTCAATCGTACGCAATATGTACAGTTAGGAAATTACCTATCTAGCCCATATGACACTCGCTCTGGTGTAAATCAAGGTAGCGTCTTGGGTCCAACTTTCTTTTTGATTATGATCAATGACCTGCCGAATGTCGTTAGTGCGGCACACTGTCTCTTGTTTGCTGACGATTTGAAGCTGTTCTTAGGGATAGATTGTCCAGACGACTGTGAGGCACTTCAGCGGGACATTAATAGTGTTGTAGCTTGGGGAGCCCGAAACCACTTAGAGTTTAATACATCTAAATGCAAAGCAATTTCATTTACTCGTTCACGCTCTCCATATATCCATCCTTGTGAAATAAGTAGTGTCCCGCTGCAACTTGTCACTCAAATACGTGATTCGGGCTTGACTTTGGACACGAGCCTAACTTTTAATGCACATATCACAACAATATGCAAAAAGAGCTTCAAATCACTAGGTTTTGTGATTTGACAATCAATACTGTTTCGGAGTAGGGGTGCTATAATTGTGTTGTACTGTTCATTTGTTAGAAGTATTTTAAAGTATAACTCCGTAATCTGGGATCCACACGAAGATAAGTATCGTATGATGATTGAGGTGTACAGCGGAAATTCTGTCGATTTCTCTACAAAAAGCTTTATGGCTATTATCCTTATTTATATCCGTCTCTGTTCGTGTCAGGCATGGTGTGTCTTGACATGCTGGCATTACGACGTAAGTGTGCCCTTATTTTGCACTATTACTTGCTTCTTAATAATAAAATCGACGATGCAACCACACTGTCGCGATGTTCGTTATCGGCGCCGAACCACTACACCCGGTTACGCTCGCGCCGCTTGCTTGCCGCACCACAAGTGCGAACTAATACGGCGCTATACGCACCCACGTGTCATGCAGTTGCACTGCTTAACGCTCAGATTGCTCAGTATCCGGATGTAGAAATATTCTTTACACAGATAAATACATTTATAAAAAAACTGGCCAAGTGCGTGTCGGGCCACGCGCAATGTAGGGTTCCGTAGTTGCCCATAATGGCCATTATTAATAATAACTTGTGTTTCACATGGGACTAAAAACGGGCCCACGTTGTACCCCGAAGTAAATTACATACCAAAGTACGTATATCTTAGAGATTAGGCCAGCGCTCCCAATGTAAACTCACAGAAATAGGTATTTATAAGTTAAACGACGATTACTCGTAAACTAGTGATGTCTACTTAGCCGTGATAGTTTTCCTTTTAAATTCGTTATATGTGCTACATTTGTGTTTTTTTTTCACCTCTTCCAAATTAATAGTTTAGCCGGCAGAGGGGGGGGACACTTGATTGTAAATATTTTTTTCACCTTAAAGCTTGATACTTGAAAAACCAATCACTTGATCGAAAAATGGTTTGAGCAAGCTAATAATATTTTTTCAAAACCTATCCAATGATACCCCACATAATGGGGTACTCAACCAAAAAAAAATTCAAACCCACTATATATGTAGGGGAGATACCCTTAAAAAAATATTTTCCTAAATTTTTTTCTACAGTTTTGTTGCAATATTTTATGTTTATATTCATGTCAAATATCAGCTTTTTAGCACCAGGCGTCTTTGAGCTAGGCTGCGGACGGACAGACGGACGGACATGACGAAACTATAAGGGTTCCTTGTGGACTACGGAACCCTAAAAACGATATACACTTTTTGTCAAATAATGACAACATTTAAAATAAGTAATTGGACTTAGTATTAATAAGTAACTATGTACCTGCTATGCATTTTTTGTACTATAATGGCTCACTACACGCATTGGGCAACTGTTAGTGTAGTGGGCAGTTGTAATAAATAAATAAATAAATTAAGCTTTTCTATAAGTTAACCCTTAAATAGATTTAAGTTTTATATCAGTGGTTAGTTAGTTTTAGTGTGCACGTTTTATTAGTAGTAAGTTTTAGTGGCGGGTGTATAGTGTATAATTATGTAGTTATACACTTACTGCTGCGAGCAATTAATTCACTCGATTTATTTAGGACTAGCTGCCGCCCGCGGCTCCACCCGCGTGGATGTCGGTTATCGCGATAAAACTATCCCATAAAAAACATTTTTCGTTTTTTATCGTAAAATCGATTGCACCTTCCTAATTATTATAGGCATAATTTATCGATTTGTAGCCGGGCGCTAGGAGCACGGCAATCGATATTTAGCTAAGTGCTTAAAAGGTTAAAGTTCCACTGCAAATGTTCTTTATCTTTAAGTTTTTTGAGTCAACAGCAAATGCTCATCAGACTGACGAATTATTGCACAGACATAGTACTTATGTATGTTATAGTCTAGATAGGCACTTGTGGTTCCACATTTTCAGTTCAGAACTTCGATTTATATAAGTCAACATAAAATGCTCATAAGACTGAACAAATTTTGCTAAGACGTCAGACGACGTCTGTATATGGTTATGGCGTATTTTTTTTTACCAAGGCGCATTTTTTATGTCTTATAGCCTCAATTATAGCCTATATGTTGCCCAGACTTAAAGGCAATATGCAATATAACGAAAAAAGTTTCATTTAAATCCGTCCAGTAATTTCGGAGATTAGCGTGTACAAACAGACAAACAGACAGATTTTTTTAAGATTCTTGTTCCATTACTGATTCTTAGCCTAACTGAAAATATTTTTTGGAAATTTTTTTTTTATTTATTTATTTTATTTATAGACTCACGCCTGTATCCCCAAAGGTATAAGCAGAGGTGTAATATTACACCCACATTTTGCCATGAATTTTTAGGTCCCACGTAATAGGGCGAGCCTATTGCCGTTACTGGGTACATCACCAGACTCCGTGCTGCTACTGAGAATTCTGAAAAACCCAGTATCACTTTTGCCCGACCCGGGAATGAAACCCGGGACCTCCGATCAGCAGTCGCATATGCTATCCACAGGACCACGGAGGCAGTTGGAAATAATTAAATTCAATGTATTTTTTTTTACTCTCTTATTATGTGTATATAGATTTATTGTATTGATAAGAACTTTCTGCCAGTAAAATAACACGAAAGAAATTTTAAACGAGTAGGATTTGAAAATGATTTATCATTACTAATAATGCATACCTAATTGCAGCGAATTCTAATAGTGCATTGTTTTTAGCCGAGTATCTGGTAATATGGCGTACGACTGCACGTATGGCGAAATGGTTTAAGCAATAGTCTCGCCATTTAACACTTTGTGTGGTCCACAAATTGTTTTGTATCTGGGTATACTTTTTTCTGGTGAAAGAAGATTTGTATAGACCCCGCAAAACTAATTTATCAGTTTAGTAGGTACTGCCTTTAAATAAATATTTTGTCAATGTAATACACTTCAGCAATACCTTTTACAGAGCAAGAAGTTACGCAAACACTAAAATAACAGCAACTATATTTTACGCCTAACTTAAACTAAAAAAGTAAAGCAGAAAATTGTTTGATTCTGAGAAGGTATTTTCAAACCATGAAAAAGGATTTTATAGCTTAGAAGTTGAGAACTAGATTTCAAACAAAACCAATACTTACTAATGGACTTAATAAAAGTTACAAGGGCATACAAAGCGAAGTGTTACGAGAGAATGAAACGGACATACTTTAAATCAGAAGGGTTACGACGTTCTGAATAGTTTTTTGTTAGAAGACAAAAATTTTCTGGAATATCATAAATCATCGCACATGAAGCGCGAAAGGGTCGACAGGTCTAAAGATTAATCTTTTGCTAGATTTTACTCGTTTTGATAGTGTGATAATATAATATATTATCACACTATATTATTTTTACGCTTGTCAATGTTACTTAAGAAGTGTGTAACCACTTTAGTTTCGTCGATGAAATGTCCTTTTTGCAGTCAAATTTCGGATACAGCTTCTAGGTTTGATTCGGGTATTGATCATTGGGTTTCCATACAATTACTTCTACATCTGGGAGCATGGCAGTTCCCCCGCCAAGTTGAGAAAATAAGCGGCACGGCCGTACTATCCTTTTCTCGAAGCATTATGTTTGTCCCGTATATGGGATACGGGACAAGCCTCATCGCTTCGTGCATATCAGTTGTCATCGCTCACATAGGACACGCAATTAAATGAAATGTTTATTTGCATTGTGCACATGCACGAAGTTACTCTGACGTTACTTTCGTCTTTCATATTTAGGTAGACCTTAAACTTGTTCTAAATTCCACAAATATATTCTACATCTCAGTATATTTTCCCCCAGAACTAATTCTGTCCAGTATGTAACAAGCTGAAATGAATAATGGAAAACCACTTACACATAAAACTGTGTGCTCTTCGTATTTTATGTCGATACTTGATAGACGATGTTTCTTCATAAAATATGAGCCGATCTCTTTTCCTGAGTGGCATTTTTGCTGTATAAAACCATTTCAAATCAAGCTGACAGAATTGTTGACCGCAGGGTAGCCTAGATTAACTGTCTAAGTAACTTCGCAATAATAAAATGTAACCTTCTACGATACGATACACATGATGTATAGTTTAAAGCTGTGCTTTTGTCAACTTTGTCACATGCGCGCATTGCCGCTTTATTCACGTTAAGGTTATATGCCGAATAAGGGTAGGTATAATATTATTTGTCATGTTTTACTTTACCCTGGTGGTAATTTAGGTAAGTTTCTATTATTATAAGTGCAATTCACTACTTTTGAAATGTAAGTCCCGAGTAATAATAATAACCATCTGGTTAATAGAAATGGATTTTATTAACCATTGCATAATTATAGATTCTATTTCTGTTCTACCGAGCATGATTCCGCAGATTACGTGATCATTGCTTAAACAATGTAGCTTATCTTTGACCTATTTTAATTTCGTCCTACCACCTTTATGCAGACGACTTACAAATTTACTCGCAGGCACCACTAGAATCGGTAGCAGATGTATTTTCTGATATAAACTCGGACTTAGCACAAATCTGTGAGTGGAGTAAAAAGTATGGGCTCAAGATTAATGCATCTAAAACGCAAATAATCCTTATCGGCAGTCCCAGAATGATCTCTAAGTTAAATTGGTCAATGCTGCCTGAGATTAAATTCAACGGCAACGTATTAGCTTTTACTGATCACGTGAAAAATTTGGGGTTATGCATGGATAAAACTTTATCCTGGGGGTATCAAATGCAGGAGACTAGTCGAAAACTATTCGCGTCAGCAGGCTCGTTGCGTAGGCTGCGGAATTTTCTCCCAACGTCCACTAAAATTGCGCTTGCACAGTCATTACTTCTCCCAGTACTCGATTATGCTGATGTCAGCTATCTTGACCTCACTGAGGAGCCACTTGATAAACTTGAGCGTCTCCAAAACTTTTGTATCAGATTCATATTTGGATTACGTAAATATGACCATGTATCAGAATTTCGTAGCAAACTCAAGTGGCTCCCAATTCGTCTTCGCAGGAATACTCACATTCTTACATTACTGTATATTATCCTATTCAACCCGGACACCCCTTCGTATCTCAAAGAACGTTTTAAGTTCATTCATGACACACATGCAAAGTTTCTGAGGTCGTCTAAGGATCTGAGGCTGCAGATGCCAACACATTGCACAAATTTTTATGACAAATCCTTTACTGTGCAAGCAGTACGCTTGTGGAATGCGTTGCCGATAGAAATTAGGCAAGCAAACTCGCTTAACATATTCAAAAGCGCCATAAAACAGCATTACTTGGCTATGTAACTGAATTTTTATATTCTATTTAGTTCAATGTATCTATGTATTTTGTATAGCTATATGTATACTATATTTATTTATGTATTTATATATTTATGTATTGATGTATTTATGTACTTATGTATTCATGTATTTATGTACTTGTGATATACTATTTTGATGTACTTATTTATGTATGTATATATGGATCCTTACTTCATTTTATGACTACACCACTGTTTTTATTTATCTGATCTCTTCTAGTCCATCCCAAGGTTGCCTGGAAGAAATTGCTTATAGCGATAAGGCCACCTATTGTACATTTGTAAAATTGTATAACATTATATGTAGCATTTGTATTCTACATGGTGTACAATAAAGAATTTTCTATCTATCTATCTATTTTAATTTGAATGTCCATCAGCTTCGTTTTATTTCAAGATCGTAAATGTTATCCATCTGGTCATTGTCGTCGTACATAGTTTTGTATTGTAAGCTAGTGTAATAAATAGTTTCAACCACTGCAGAAACACAAGACGCGTTGATTAAAATTTCATTATTTTTTTAAGATTTTCCATATGGTTTCACTCGGGGTAACTCGCCCCTTCGGTGTTCTATACATTTACATTTAACGATAAAGAAGTTAAAGACTGCACTTATATGTGAAATTGAGCTTTACTATACTTAGCTACAGGTTTAACATGGAGTTATCGACTGGTAGGAGGTTGAGTCTAAATCCTAGCAAATGTTTAACATTATAGTTGGTGCCACGAGAAGATAGAATATTTGTAAACACCCTAACAGGGCTTCACCACCTTTGTTTCAAACAGTTGCGTTTTAGATTTTCTGCTTTAGTGAACTTTCATAATTTTTTAACGGAAATTTTTTTCGATGCTCATTTGTGCTACTATGTATTTTAATTTATATTTTTAATATCATAATATTATCTATGACTTGCCGAAGGTTAAAAAAATATTTTATGAAAATATACATATTTGATTTTGTGTTTGAGTGGTTGAATTTTCTAGAAAAAATCCTGAATTTTCCGATCTTTTTATTTTTTTACACGTAAATTCAAGTTTAGTTATTCTGTAAATGCATGTTAATAATAGAGTACCGTATATGTAGGTCAAAAATTCAAGTCAAAATACAAAAATGATAGAGTAGGCAATAAATAATTTGTTAAAAATAGCTAAGCTATCCTAAAATATTAAGAAATTGACCACAAACGAATATTATTACAGACAACTAGCTAGTACATCGCATTAATATTTCTAAGTACGGAGATTTTACGTTGTGTATGAATGAAAACGTCAGAATGAACTTATACAAAATCCATGAAAAAGTTACGGTAAAATAACATTTGGGGTAGCCTTCGTCAGAAGACGCTGTTTATTTTTATTAGGTGTAAAGAGTCTTCTGTGCAACTAACAGTTTGCCATCTGTAATTCTGCACCCGCTCTTCCGAGATGCCGGCCGCAGGACGAGCGTTGCGACACCATGAACTTGCATTTAACTTTTAACTTACCTCTTTTTGACATCTAAAAATATTTTTTTATCCTCTGATAAATGCCCGCTAAGCCAAAGAATGAAACATTTCAATGGATTAAAGCAAAATGTTAACATTCCAGGTATCTGACATCTTCCAATACTACAAAACATGCACGTTAGCGTATATATAGATAAACACCAGATCAATTGACATATTACTTGCCAATGACACATATCTATGTACCGTTGCGATCATTGGATTTGACATTATTTGTTTTTGATAGAACTGTCGCTAAGTTACTTTGTAGAAATTCTTTGTTTACTAAAAGTCTATGTTCTCGTGGCACATTTTATAAAAATATTTTCTATTTTATGTCTCGGTATTATAACTTAGTTCTGTATGTATAAAAAATATTTTCCAGACCTCAGGGTGTGCTTTCGCTCTACTGATCTGTCCGATCGTAGAGAAGAGGCATTCTTTTTTGACCTGGAAAAGACTTACGATCGAGTGGTGAGGAATGAACTTAGGTCAACACTCTCACTTTGTATGGAGTGAACAGCAATCTGATACGGGCACTTGAATCCTTATATAGGGATTCAAGTGCCTGTGTCAGAGTAAACGGGGCCTACACGGACTGGTTTAACATTGATCGTGGTGTTAGATAGGGATGTGTAGCGTCTCCTGGGCTGTTCAATCTATTCATGTACAGTTGTTTGACAGATCTGAAAGGGTCTGAATGTGGATTAAGAATGGGTGAATCTGTGTTTAAGACCCTGCTATACGCTGACGATCAGGTTCTTTTTGCGTCGTCAGCGTCTGATTTACAGCGTATGGTCACCGTAATGAATGAGGCGTATAAGAAGAAGGGCATGAAAGTGAATGTAAGCAAGACTAAGGTTATGGTCATAGAGAGGGAAGACAGTATAACTGAATGTAACATAATGATGGGAGACGAAAAATTGGAACAAGTGAATGAGTTTGTGTATTTTAATTTGACATTTGTAATTTTATTTATTTTGTTTTGACATTGTTTGATTTGACATTGTTATTTTATTTATTTTCTTTTGACATTTAAAATTACTTAAGTAATATATTATTATTCATAAATTGACATTCAATAATATTTTCTGACATTTAATAATCTTTTCTGACGTTTTAAATATATGACATTTTATTGTTTATTTTTTTATTATTTTTACTTATTGTTTGCAACATGTATTTTACTGTGTATTAGCATGTAAAGTTGTGAGTACGATGTGGGCATTATTAAACATATAAACAAATAGTTGTGGCAACCTGTCTGATGGCTTAGGCTGACATGCTTATGCATACACCTTCTGATGGCGTGGAGGCATAGTGATACAGATCGTGCTGACTCCCTCAATTAAGGTTGAGCCGTACGATTGCTGTTGAATGCGGGCCATCAGTGGGCCAAGTCAGTCAAAAGCGTCAGATAATTTCCTGCATAGTACTTGCATACTAAACCCTTTTTTTGTCTGGACTTTAAAAGATGAAGAAAAGACTAAAGAAATTGAAGTGACAAAAAAAACAATGACTCTGAGTTTGTTTCGGCCTTTCTTCTCAAGGAGTCATTTAGCTAGGAAAAGCCGGCTTCATCTAGAATAGGGTTTTGACATGTATAAGTGTTGTAAACAACCAAAATGCAGAAATAAATATGTCTTTATGTATTTAGGCTCTTTGTTTACGAGAGATGGAAAATGTGAGGGAGATGTTGAAAGAAGAGTGAAAGCAGGAAATAGTGTGAATGGCGCCTTATGGTCCATCATCAGTAGCGAAATTATCCCAAGTAAGGCTCGCCTTGCTGTACTGCAGGGAGTTTTGGCGCCAACACTGATGTATGGTAGCGAATCATGGGTATGGCAGAAGAAGCATGAAAGTAGAATCAATGCTGTGGAGATGAGAGCTTTAAAGAGTATGTGCGGAGTAAGTATGATAGATAAAGTGCGTAATAGTGTGATACGGGAAAAGTGTGGTCTAAAAGAAGATGTAGTGACAAAGATTGAAAAAGGAATGTTGCGTTGGTTTGGACATTTGGAACGGATGGATGAAAGAAGAAATACGAAAGAAGTGTATCGTGCGAGAATGAATGGAAATGTCGGTAGGGGACGCCCTAGGCGGACGTATGCCGACCAAATGGGTGACGTACTAAAAAAGGGCCAAATTAAAAGTACCCATAACCGACGCGCATGCATGATGAGATTAATGAATGTCGAGGAAGCGAAAGAGGTATGTTTGAACCGAAGCATGTGGCGTTCTATAGTCTCTGCCTACCCCAATGGGAGACAGGCGTGACGATATAGATAGATAGATAGATAGACATACTGACTTTCAAATATACCAACTCTTTGACAAAACATACTCTATAATAAAGATTTTATGATTTATTTTATTCATCTACCCATTTCACCCATTCATATTAATAAATTCATTCACTAACAAATAGGTCTGCTACTGAATAAGAAAATGAATAAGAAAATCTGTTATATCACTGCAAGAGTGTGATATGTAATATTATTGGAAGACTTGGCTATTTATTGCCATACATATTTAAGTGCCATAATATGCCTCTGCCTACCCCTTCGGGGAAACAGGCGTGAGTCTATGTATGTATGTATGTATATTTAAGTAAGAAGGTATTTATGACAAGATATATGTGGAGGCATAAATACAAATAAAATATTCCGAATCACGAAGGAACAGTTGACTTAAAAAGTCAGTTCATTAATATTAATAGTAAACGAACTTTTCACTTAGAAACTAAGCAAGCAGGATTTTTTCTTTCAAAACCTGGATGTCAAGACTTGCTGGCTATTGTGACCAATGTAGGATTTATTTTGTTGCTAGAAAAGTGCCGATGTTACTATAAAATATATTTGACAGTCGAAGATAAACGGATCTGAGTAAACAGCCTTGCTGTGGAGTCCAGTGGTAATGCAAGTTACAGGTATGTAAGATAATGTGCAAGTAGGTCATACTTGATATAAGTTGCCATCACAGCACTCGCTCTTCCTTATTTCTTTATGGTAGGCAAATACTTGAATTTCTCTGTTTTATTTTCTTCACTATATTAAGAGTGGCTTCCTTGTCATTGAAGTCAGTAAATATGTATGCAAACATTTTAATGTCCTACTTATTCGCTTTACGTAAAAATGGCGTTTAAAAATCATGACAGTATATCCCGGCGTGAATGAAACTATTTTCAATCATATCATCAATGAACCAGGGTGAATTTTACCCAGTTTGAAATATCGCTGTATTTAATTTTTAACAGGTTTTTGTTATCTTTTTGAGTGATAACCTTATAGTGAATCATATGAGGAGTAAAATAATTGAAACAACTTATGTAATATTCGATTAATCTATTTCTTTATTAAAGTTTAGAAAATTATCAAAAAACTCAAACAGAAAAAAAACATGTACTTTTCATTACGCTAAAAAAAGTGAAAAATCATTTTTTCTGAAATAACATGACTTGTATGTTAATAAGGAGGATATTAATAAACAAAAAAAAGAGAAACTACACTAGGCTACTAGGCAAAAAAAACAGTTTGAGTCTTGTGAATATGTTGCACAATTTTTACAATTTGTCTCAGCATGTTTCATGCAAATGAACTTATTGCACTTGTAGCAAGTGTTTGGTCTTCCTAACTTTTTTATAGGCACAATCTTGACATCTTCTAGTAATACCTGCTATTTTAGTCGGCGGAGCAGGCGATGGTTCCTTCATTCTGTTATGAAAAGTTATCATGTTAGGTTTTCTTTTATCGCCTGTCATAACGTCATTGCTATTATCATGGTGCATAGTTGAAATTCCTCTTCTGTGTCGCTTTCGTTACTACGCTGGCTGATTAACTCCTTTTCGTCAATGTCCGACCCTGATGGACAGTTTTCATCCGAAGAATATTCGTCCAAAAGCTGCCTTATCCGTTCTTTATCCATATATATAATAAAAGTATACAATCAAAGTGCCAGATTATTGTAATATTTCCAAAATAAAAAAAAACAGGATAAGCCGTAAGGACACTGATCAAAAATATTGAAACGTGAACTATGAACCCGGGTATAAAACGCCCGCGCGCACTTTAAACTTACCTGTCACCGACAACGTCGCACGTGGCACTGAATTGCATAAACGGATCGACGCACTAATTCCTAGCATCCAGTTACTAAGGCGGAGGGGGCGAGGTAGTGCGAACTAAGACTTGTACGCATAATTTTACACACTAGAGGGTCTAAAAAACCCTGGTTCATTTACGCCAGGCTAACTACATTGTAAACAGGACAAAGCTATAGCAATACATCACGGAAAGAGCTGCTCCATCAAGCAAGAAGTTGTTTACCTGAAATCAATCAGTTTATTATAAAATGCAAATTGCTAATGCTATGGGAAATTAACTTTTATATTTAATCTTTGAAGAAGTGTTATAAAAGTCTCAAGGCAAAGCTATATTTTATGTTTTGAACTGTGTGTTATAAATATTGTATTTGCTTATAAAACGGAAACATTAGAAAAACACTAGTATTATAAAACAAGGGATTGTTTTAAAAGAATAAAAATACGTCTAAAGGCTGGAGGCATTGATCTTGGCCCTTTACAACATGTATGGAACAGCTCCTATTTTGTGAAATTTCGGAAAAGATTTTTATTTATTGACTACAAGGCATCCTTATAGGTTTGCACTATACTTAACATAGCGTAATGGTGTGCGATGTTAAAGTAACTTATTTATTTTATTGACTTTTTCTGTTTTTGGATATTTTGTTTGCTTTGATTCAGCAATTCTCGTTACTTATTTGAGTTGGTATTCTCTTGGCCGCCTAATCCTATACAGAAATAAACCAGACTCTTGACCTTGTGTCTTGCTAAAATAAATGCAAAATTAGCCGTCGGGCTTAAAGTTACACTATTAATTCCAACATTAAATTTTAATTATATGCTTAATAAAATACGAAGCTAAATTTAATGAACAGTTAGTGGCACAACTTCTCAGTTTCCGTTATAAATGCGTTGGCGGCTAATGCCAGTATAATTGGCCATTTTTATTAATTAGGTATGTTTGTGTTCGTTAAGTTTTATTGAAATGAAATAAAGTTTATATATTTAATGATTTATAAAGTGTCAGAGCTTGCCCTAGACAGACTAGGAATTGTTTGCAGGCACAGTGGAAGCTTATTTATATTCATCCAGTTGTTCTAAGGCAATCAAATGTCTGACATATAGACCAAGTTGCTTGGCGCTAAGAATTAAACAAATCAATTACCTGCTGGTCTGTGTGCTTTCAAAAGGGCGATATCAACGAGACGACAAAAACGTGTAAATTTTTCAAAGCAAGAATAAAGAATGATTTGTCATCTCATAGTGTGACCAGAGGCGAAAAATTACAATAGATAAAAAAAATGATACCAACTAATATTCTCGATTTAACTATCATAGACAATAGTTCTATTTCAAACTGCCACCCGCCCCGGACCGGCCTACTGGTCTGCTAATCGGTTGGTAGACGTGACAACGTTGCAACCGCTCTCCTCAGAATCGAACCATCCACCTCAGCAAATCGGGGAACTCCATCAGCCCCAGTTACCAAACGAAGAATGAGCCCCCTGCGCCATCTAAGTGGCGAAAGGTTAGCCTCCTTAATCAAAACGAGGTCTCCAATCTTGAATGGATCGGTCTTGTCGGTCCACTTAACGCGTTGCTGGAGTATGTGCAAATATTCCAAATTCCAGTGTTTCCAAAAGCTCTGAGTAATCTGGCGTAACAATTCAAAACGCGAGAAACGATTAGGCCTCGTATCAAAATAGGGTACTCAGGCAAGGCGACAAGTGGGCAACCAATCAAAAAATGGCCCGGTGTAAGGGCTTCCAAATCATTCAGATCTGAGGAGATCGGGCACAATGGCCTAGAGTTCAAAACGGCCTCAATCTTACAAAACACAGTTACGAGTTCCTCAAATGTAAGGACTGATTCACCAATTGTCCTGCGCAAGTGTATCTTGGCGGATTTTACAGCGGCCTCAAATATACCACCCTAGTGTGGAAAATTTGGTGGGGAAAACAACCAATTTATCCCATGTGGGGCAAGCCTATTGCCTATATCAGCCTCGTTGA
The DNA here is from genome assembly GCA_944739405.2 of Euclidia mi. Classification (NCBI taxonomy): domain Eukaryota; kingdom Metazoa; phylum Arthropoda; class Insecta; order Lepidoptera; family Erebidae; genus Euclidia; species Euclidia mi. The sequence goes on from OX123189.2 coordinate 19,363,393, forward strand.
TTTCATGGAAATTAACTACGTCGTTCAAATAATTATAAGTGCCCTTTAAGTTAGTGCCGCAATCAGAACGAATCAAGAAAGGCAGATCTCTGCGAGATAAAAATCTGTCAAATGTACAAACGCCTCGATCGTGGGCGAGGAGACCAGTTCCAAATGTACGGCCTTTGTGGAGAGACAAACGAAGACACAGAAGTAAGCCTTAACAGTCTTGCTGTTTCGGAGTGTCGACGTTTTCACCAAAAAGGGTCCAGCGAAGTCCGTGCCAACACCGTCAAACGTCCTGCTCTCCGTTACGCGATCTGCCGGTAACTATCCCATCAAGGGCTGCATGGTAGAAGCCTTGAGCTTATAGCAAGGAATTCAGCGAAAGACTACACTCCGAATTATTCTTCGGGCAGACAAAATCCAAAACTCGCGTTGCAAAATGGCCAACAGAGCGTTACAACCAGCATGCGATTTTTTAAGGTGACGTTCAGTTACCAACAAACGTACCAGATGACAGTCCTTGGGTAACAACAGGGGGTGACGTGCCCCGTAAGGGAGGTTGGCGTTCTTGAGACGCGCGCAAGAGACCCGCATCGTTCAAAAAAGAGTTCAAATTAGATACAGCTCCCGACAATTTCGATTTCCCTGACTTAAGGATAGCAATCTCCTTCTCAAAGTGCGCCAATTGCACAGAATGAATCCAGAAGGTGAGGAACTCCTGTCGTTCTTGTGGTGAGAGAAACGGTGTCAGTCGTTTCTGTTGTGGGTGCCTAAAATTACAAACAAAACGCTTTTTCCAAGCAGTAACACCTAACAAATTGTCAAGGGAGCTGTAGCAATTTAACAAAAATCGGGGTCGAAGGCGCATTCCACCTTCTCAAGAGCGAGTGTTCACAAGCCCGGCAAATTGGATGTATTCAAAACTGGCGTTTGAGGCCAATTAATTTCTGGCTGACTCAACCAGTCTGGACCCCACCACAGCGAATGGCCTATCAAACTAGGCGTCAAGCATCTGCGCGAGGCACAATCAGCGGGGTTGAGCACTCCTGGCACGTGTCTCCAGACAAGCACGACTTCAGATTTTTGTATTTGGGAAACTCGATTAGCGGCAAATACTTCCAAAGTGTGGACAGACGCCTTCAACCAACGAAGAACAAACTGGCTGTCTGTCCAGGCGTAGGTCCCATTATTACAAATTGTTTTACCCAAAGTGTTAGACACGTTCAACAATCGTACGAGTAGGGCTGCTCCCGAGAGCTCCAATTTCGGAATGGTCAGAGATGTCCGAAGGGGTGCAACCTTGCTCTTCGCCATGATCAGGAAAACCCTCACCTGACCTGAAGCACTGACTGGGCGCAAATACACCACGGCCGCGTGACCACCTTTCGAAGCATCACAAAACCCGTGAAGGGTTGCCTTGTACTTCCCGGGAGGAAGGATGGGACGAGGCAAGGAGACTTCATTGACGGCAGGAAGTGAGGACACAAAGGAGGTCTATTCCTCAACAAGAGTACCGCGTAGAGGTTCGTCCCAATTCAATCCTGCCGTCCAAAGTTTCTGCGATAAGCATTTTGCCCAAAATATGACTGGACAAATCCAACCGTTCGGATCGAAGGTTCTGGCGACAGTAGACAACACGAGACGTTTAGTCCAAGAACAAGGCAATTTCAAATCTACCTTATACGTAAAGATGTCTTGGACTGGTCTGTACTGAACGCCGAGAACAGCCATCATGGCGGGGTTGTCAACAATCTCAAATAAATGTGTATCTTGCTGATGATCCTCTGTCAAGCCTTCCAAAAGCGCTGGTGAGTTGGAAATCCATTCGCGCAACTCATAACCAGCGGAGGCCAAGATACCAATTATTTCGACTATTTTAGCCTGGGCCGCGACCGTTGGTCAGGACAAGGCAAATCAAAATGAGGGTGCGGTCTAAAGTCTTCAAAAGTGCGGTGATTCGAGCTGCGCGCCATATGTGGGGGGTCATTATGACGCACCCGCCCAAAACGAGGTGGGCGCGACTTAAGGCGGGGACGCTCTGCCAAAGGATGGGAATACCTGGGAAAGCAGTCATGGTGCTGGTGACGCTGAACAGTCGCACATTCTAGTGTGCGAGAGAGAGGAGGCATGCGCACGCTACGGTTCTCCAAACGGGGTGAATGGCGATCAAGTGAGCGAGGCAAATCTCGGCTGCACGCCGGAGAGCCTCGACTGCCACCTTCAAAACACCCGCCCGTGTGCAGCGTCGGCTGGTTGAACAAGTGGCCTACCTCTCTGGCATTCATGCAGAGAATGTCCAAATGCTGTCCTCCACAATGAGGACAGGGGCGAGAGTTCGGGCAGTCTCGCTGGTCGTGGGATCCCAAACACAAGAAATAAAGGCGGCGGGCATTGGCGATGCGCCTACGAGAAGCGATATGTACGTCCAAGAATGCCCTACAACTGGCCGTTCTGTGCCCCGTGACCTTACAATAAGAGCACTCCGCTGGGCTCTGCGTGACTGCAAAGCGAGGAGGGCGCCGATCAACATTTCCTCGGGTGTGAACGCGAGCTTGCTGCTTGACCTTGGGCGGCTGCGACTTAGCCGGCGTATCACCACCGGAGTTGTCCAAGACCCAGCACTCGTCCTCCTAAAACTTCTCGAGGTCCGCAAAAGGTGGCAGATGTGTCACACTATCCGCGCCAAACCGCTGCTCGAACCGCGACCTTAGGTCTGCAGGCAGCTTCTTGAGCACTATATGCACCAACAGGTTGTACCATTGGTCCACGGGCAGATACAAGCACTTAAGGGCGTTTATGGCCACCAACAGCGGGTTCAATAGTTGGGTGCGCGAACCAAAGACCCGGGTGAGCGTGGGCAAACTCAAAATCTGCTCAATATGGGTGTCTGCGAGGCCACGCTTGTTGTGGTACCTTCGGGTGATCAAGTCCCGAGCCGTCTGGTAGGCCTCGTCAGATACTGGCAGATGCTGGATAAGGCCTTTGGCCTCCCCATCCAAAACTGACATGAGAAATGCCAATTTCCGGGACGGCTGAAGGTCAGCCCTGGCATCGATCAGGCTGTCGAAGAGGTTGATAAATCCCAGGTAGCTTCCTTGGCACCCATCAAAGTGCGGGAGGTCCAGCGTGGGAAGCCGACTTAAAAGTCCCGGTGCTGGCCTAAAAGCCTGGAAGCTCCTGCTTCAAATCGGGTTTCCCGTCCCTCTCTGCAATCAATTGCCTTGCACAGTCGGAGACAGCATCATATATGTTCAGTATCTCGGCATAGTCCTCACTGACTTCGGTTCGCTGGTCATCCGTGAAGTCAACAACTGACTCTTCGAGACAACAAGCGCTGAAGACAGAAAATTGCTGTTCAATGCTTGTCAACCGATCATTAATCTGCTCATATCTTTGTAATAAGGCCTGCTGGCGATCAGACCGGTTTACCAGAGCACTAACTGAGGTAAACCAGCGCAAATTTGACGAAATGGCTTCCGCAGCCGAACGCAAGTCCTTGATAGCCGACATAATAAATTCTCAAAAGAGCTCGGACAAGTGTTAAACTAAAACTTAAAATTTTTGATTTTTTTTTGTTAATTCTTTGAAACCAACGAACAGCTGGGATATATACTACAGCCGTAGGCAAACACAGGTATATACTGCCTTACAAAATTAATCGTTTTAATATACTGGAACAAACACAAAGGTTATAACAAATGAAAAGTTGAAACTTCAAATTAATCAATTATTTGCAACAGACAAACCAACTTAGCTATATATTACAGCCGTAGGTAGACACCAGTATATGTCACCTAACAATATTAATATTTTCAATATATTACAACAGAACCAAAGTCATTAAATAAGTTATAAGATTACCAATGTAACCAGCTTATCTATGCAAAGTCAAATGTAGTTATTATAATGCTTAAATCTCACTGTTTACAATTAAATAAGTCAATTAATACATTTAACAGTTATGTATTTAATCAAAACTGACTAATGAACAGTACAAAAACAAATTCAAATGAGATTTCAACAATTCAAGTTAACAAGCACTGTTTGAGGTTATGCACATGACATTGAACTTTGGTACAATATGTTTCAAATTAAGTAGCAACCTATACATAACAGTTGCAGGTCCGTGTGGTGACGGATTAAGAATACGGAATGTCACCACCCCATATCATTCCATGGGTGTCGTAAGAGCCGACAGAGGGAGCATATTATGCAGAGAACAGCCCTGTAAGAGAAGGAAAACTTGATACAAACCCTATACCAACCCGTTTGGCCAGCGTGGTATAGTAGGCCAATTCCTCCTTTCAACGGAGAGGCCTAGTCCAGCAGTGGACTGTAAAAGGCTGATGATGATGATGACATAACAGTTACAGCAATATTAACAATGTGATAGCAATAGAAACTTTTAAACACTCGCGTTGCATGTTTAAGAATATATATATAGACGGGAATTGACGCGAACATGCAAATTAGGTATTTACATACCTTATTTTGCTTGATGTTTCGAGACGGTTACACGTCCCGTGGATGCAAGCTGACTGGTGTGGCGATGTCACGTCTCCGAGTGCGAGGTAGAAGATTCTATCTCTACCCCCGGGTCGTTGATATTCGAAGTACCGGCGCAAAACACACTAACCGTATCTGTATATTGAACATTCGCCGACTGCGCGTTAAAGTGGGGTGTTGTTAGCCGAATCACAGGATTCCACGCCGATGACAATTTGAAGCCCTCTTCCCGATTGAAATTTTTATGTTTTCTGATTTCAATCGCTTCACGCACAACTCTTGGGTAAAAGTGGCGTTCCGTGGAGAGGACTTGGGGACGATGAAATTCAATCCAGTGATTGGTGCCCGATTGAAGTAAATGTTCCGCAATCGCCGATTTGTTCGTTTCACGGTTCTTTACAGCTGTGATGTGCTCCTTTATACGTTCAGCGATTGTCTGCTTCGTTTGCCCTATGTAAGAGCTTCCGCAGCTGTAGTTGATTTTATAGACACCTGGGGTTTGTAGCCGTAGAACATCCTTTGGTGTGCCCACCATGTTGTATACTTTGGCCCCTGGTGTAAATACTGTCGGTATGGAGTAGATTTTTAACTTGTCTCCTATTTTATCCGTAACACCTCTAATGTAGGGCATGTAGGTCGGTTGTCTATTTACCGCCGGATATTTATCGCGCTTGATAGGCCGCGTCATTCGTCGTTGTACCTGGTATCCGTTCTTCCTAAGTACCTCCTGAACATGGTCTAGCTCTAGCTTCAAATGCTCAGGGTCACAGAGGTCATGTGCTCTGTTTTTTAGCGACGTCATAACGGATTGAAGGTGTCGAGGGTGGTGGTGCGACGTGGCGTGCAGGTATCTATCGGTGTGCGTAGGCTTCCGGTATACGCAGTGTGTTACGGACCCATCTGGTCTCACAGTCACTTTGACATCCAAGAATGACAACGATCTGTCAGTTTCCATTTCGTAGGTGAACCTCATTTTCGGATGAATGGCGTTAAGGTGTTGCACATATTATCTTGAGAGTTGTGCGTGAAGCGATTGAAATCAGAAAACATAAAAGTTTCAATCGGGAAGAGGGCTTCAAATTGTCATCGGCGTGGAATCCTGTGATTCGGCTAACAACACCCCACTTTAACGCGCAGTCGGCGAATGTTCAATATACAGATACGGTTAGTGTGTTTTGCGACGGTACTTCGAATATCAACGACCCGGAGGTAGAGATAGAATCTTCTACCTCGCACTCGGAGACGTGACATCGCCACACCAGTCAGCTTGCGACCACGGGACGTGCAACTGTCTCGAAACGTCAAGCAAAATAAGGTATGTAAATACCTAATTTGCATGTTCGCGTTAATTCCCGTCTATATACATATTCTTAAATGTGGTAGCAATGCCTATCTTACTATTAGATACAAGATTATTATTATTATTTTATGCTTTATTGTACACCAGAAATACAACATAGGATATCATACAATTTAAGCGAAATACAATGAAGATTACAACATTTGTTTGAGATTACAATACTAATCTGAGGTTAGGCATACTCAACCGCGCTTTGCTACCAAAAGATATGTTCAGAGCTTGCCCTAGACGGACTGGGAATTGTTTGCAGGCACAGTGGAAGCTTATTTATATTCATCCAGTTGTTCTAAGGCAATCAAATCTCTGACATATAGACCAAGTTTCTTGGCGCTAAGAATTAAACAAATAAATTACCTGCTGGTCTTCTCTGTTGGCCTGGAGGAAACCTAAGATAAGACACAACGATATTGGCCAAACAGAGGTGAAATATCGTTAGTAACCAGGCTCCAAGCGGCGTCTTCAGGACACGATGCACGTGGTGGTAGAATTCACACAATGTTCAATATATACATATCACAATTTACAACACGGACTGATCGTTGCCGGACAAATCAAATAGCGGCAATTGCAAGACTATTACACAATTCAATTCGCAATGCATGTGCTTTCAAAAGGGCGATGTCAAGGAGACGACAAAAACGTGTACATTTTTCAAAGCAAGAATAAAGAATGATTTGCTATCTCATAATGTGACCAGACTCAAAAAATTACAATGGACAAAAAAATGATACCAACTAATATTCTCTATTTAACTATCATAGACAATATTTCTATTTCAAACAAAAAGGAAACGTTGCAGCGTAACCTCGGTAAGCTAGGACGCCAATATTCTGGTTGTAAACTTGCAGTCTTTTTCAGATGAAAAATGCGTATCCATTAACATATCTAGGGTTCTTGACGTGCGATATTTCAAAACTGCGGTAGTTCGAACAATCTTAAAGCATTATCCGTATAAATATTATAATTATTCCATTAACATGTAACAATTTTTGAGCTTGGCGTGAATTAGCAAAAACGAGATTATTTTTTTATTTATCAAGGATATATAAACTTAAATCGATAATTGTAGGATAGGAACTCTTTTACCGCAACAAAGTTACTTTTTTGTTTTTTATCTTCTTTTTTTTTTTAATTCTAAAAGTAAAAATGTTTTTTTTTCGCCACGTTATTTTTCTTTTAAAAGATTTTACTACCTTGCTTGTATTCATTTTACATTATTAATAAAAAATATTTGAAATGTTATGCAATAAAAAATATGGACAGCTCATTCTTTCACAGGTAATTTTACGAAGTTGAATAATATTCATGGCAAAAATCTCATCTCCTTAAAGTTTTATAAAACATCTGTTCATCATGTTACAAGGAAAAAGTCTTTGATAAGTTTCGAACACCAAGAAATTCATCAAACTTGCTATGAATAACAAATCGTATTCTTGTTTTCATTATACAAACTTTTGAATACGTTTTCATGTTTTTAAGCTCCTCAAAACATGTTTATTTACATCAGTAAGAGTAACGCAATATGAAAATAAGGTATGTAAACGAACAAACGAACTTTGTGTTGCAGATCTATAACTAAACGCAAACTATGTACATACGTAGGTGGAATTTTTTATCGATGTACGGTCGGTCGCAATATTTGACGTATCCATGGATCCCAAATCCATTACTACGTACTACGCACACAAATGTTTGACTTGAGTGGGAATCGAACCTGCGACCTCCGTAGCAGTCGCTTATAGTCCCGCTGCGCCAACAGGTTACCTTGACACAACTGTACGGAACGAGGTAACGTTGTTATGGCAAGGTTACGTTTATTAGTACAAGCTGTCTGCTGGCAGTGAAGTTCAAAAACAAAGACCATTAAAAAATTATATTGCGATGAAATTGTATAGAGAAGCAAAAAAAAAAACACGTCACGCTTTAGAGAGTGGCAATTTAGAGATTTTTGGTGTCAAATTTGAGGCTGTGTTAGAACCTCAGTTAGCAGAGGCATACCTAAATAATGTGCTCTACATCGCGAGATGAAGCCACAAAAATAAAAAAACAAAACCTCCAAATAAATCCATGCACTCTTACGCAGTATACTGACCACAGCATGAATATTTAACCTGGCCGCATAGAATGTGCTCATATAATCGTTCAAATAAACGTCCCACATACATGTTACAAACCTGTATTATTATAATAGTTTGTCCGTGTGGTGACGGATTAAGAAAACGGAATGTCACCACCCCATATCATCCCATGGGTGTCATAAGAGCCAGCAGAGGGAGCATATTATGCAGTGAACAGCACTGTAAGAGAAGGAAAACTTGAAACAAACCCTATACCAACCCGTTAGGCCAGCGTATTATAGTAGGCCAATTCCTCCTTTCAAAGGAGAGGCCTAGTCCAGCAGTGGACTGTTAAAGGCTGATGATGATGATAATAGTTTGATATTTTTTGGGTTCAACATACATATATCAGGAACGAGTGGTCCGATAAGAATATGATTTTTTGTGTTGGATAGACCATATAAAGAGGAAGGTTCTATGCTACATATATAACATCACAGTATGCAATTCGAGTGAGGAGCAGTAGCCTTAAATAACGCGAGTGTAACCTCGAGCTCAGTTAGTTTCAATATATACTTGATTGGTATTTGCGACGGCTTTATTGAAAAAAAAAATGGTCGTATCGTTATGAATTTATGATAGATGGCGAATTGTCAAAACGTGTGCCTTAGTCGATTTTATCGCCAAATGGTGTGAGTGATAAAATAAGATAATATTTTAATAGTATACGGACTAGGATAGTGAAATATTGTTAGGTACAGGTGTTTCATCTATTTTAGGATGTATGAAAGTTAGTGTAGTATACTACTTTTCCTAAGTGATATAATCTATAAATTGTTAATAGAAATGATGCGTTGTCTAATTTTAAAGCATATATAAAATGCCTGTAATATGCCTGTCTCTGTGGCCAATAATTATGCCTGTTTATATGTGTAGAGGACAATAAATTGTGTGATCCGTACTTGCAGAAGTATATAGTCCTACAAAACAGCTACTGCTGCAAGAGAAGGCGGTGAACTTACAAAATTAAATAAATGTAATATCTCAAGAGAAACTTTGACAATGAACTTAGGTAACTGCAGCAATATTGCCAAAATTAGATTGTAATATTCACTCCGCCACTCCATATTACATGTGAATTTCATTAAAACTTCAATCAAATACACTCTTACAAATTTATACACACGTAACAAAACTAATGAGTGTTTAAAAGTAAAACTTAAACGGTGCTTCAAACTTTTTAATATTAATTACTATTTCAATTGTCTAAGGAGTTCAAAATTACATATTAATAAAAAAATATGTAAAACGATTAATTATCGAAATAACTTTTGAAGAATACTTAAACTTAATCTTATAATCTGTAAGTTGATTTTAATCTAGATTTAAAGTTTAATTATCATAAAAACGATCCTAGATTCTTTGTGTCGTGGTTTGATCTGAAGTTATTTTCTCTGGAAAACGAGTTATAATGTTCTAGTATTCAATTGAATACTAGAACATAGATTCATAATTATGAATCGTTTCATCTAAAATGTCACCTATCACATATTGGAGTCATCTGTGTTCTGAAAAGATTCCAAAACTGACTTGGTTTATGTGAGAATTGGTCATCTGCATTATATATTTCATGATCAAAGCCTGAAATCCATAGAAAAAGGTACCTAGTAGTGAAAGATGTATTTTTCACATAAATTAGTGTCGTTTGTGTAATCAATGGCAATGGACTCGGTACAACTAAAAATAGACGATCTTATATTGCAAAATGTATATTCATTACTTCTTACAAGCTTCTTCATGTTTCACTTGCTATATGAGAAAATATGTTGCTTTAGTAACTCCTATGAAATTTTATTATAGCTTTTTAAATATGTAGTGTGTATTCAATCATAATTAACTTAAAGTCCTTCAACATAATTTAAATGAAAAAGCAAATCAAGTACTTATTACCTTTATCAAAGCAATTTTAACATGCATAAAAATCTAACTTATGAGCCTTATTAAGGTATTTTAATAAACAAAAGTGTACGTGTCTCATATCTCTTTGATACAACGAAACTTAATATAAAATACAAGCTTAGGTATTTCAAATTAAATCACGTTGGCACCAGGTATTGACCCTGGGTGATACGAGAATGTGAATGTACACAAATTCAACACCTGGTCTGTTTAATTGAATTCAGTGCCGAATTTATTAAGTTTTAAAACAGTTTGTGTAATTGTACACGCGGGTTTAATCATTTACACCTGCTCTCTATCAGAACACAGACATAACTATGATAATATTACGATATTAAATACCTCTGATGCTGCTTATTGTCATTATTTTTTACATATACTTAGGGCCGCTATAAAGAGCACGTGTGCACAATGTATAAAAATATTGTTATACCTACTTCAACCGACCGGACCGAAAAATATTCAGACCGAGATCAAACGATTCCGTTTAATAAATAACTCAGTAACAATCACTTTACACATACGTATACATATTTGTTTGTCCATAATTATATTAGTATATAGAAACACGTGCCGTTAATTTGTTATATTATGTTGTCGGAAAATCATATTTACTCTAAATAAAATAACTTTTACGTAAAGCTTTGTGCTGTTCGTTGAATCCACCTTTTCGTTTTATTTGAAATAAAGACACAATGCGAACTCTTAAAAATTGCCACCTATTAAAATGAATACATTTGCTTCTTTTGATTATCTATATTAAAACATGAAAAGGTCATATTTATAAAATCAAATGTTATTATTTTGGCTTTCATTTACTAGCATGAAAGTATATACTTTCGCCATTTCCAGTCTATTTATAATGTTTGTAGCTCTCTTTTTATAACGGTATTTTGTTTTTTTCTTATGTATATATTTATTTTCTTATATATAGGTTTCTCGCTTCTCTTGATAAATTAATAACATTACATTACGTTTGCTACGTTCTGAGCGTCGATGGATTCAGTGGTGGAATGGATTCAGTGACAAAGTCACTGCCACATATAAATTCATATACTTTATAGTTACTATTGAATGGAATTGTAATTGACATCTGATTGGATTGCATATTGATAACATCTCAGCTGGTGTGGTGTGTTTCATAATTTCAATTGCGCAGTGCTAAGTTTCAAAGGTTGCCTATGGACGGATATGTACCGAAAATACGTCATTATGAAAGCGCTGGACGGCCCAGTAACAAACTTACAAAGTAAAAATAAGACTGTAGTAAAACAAAAGAAACTATTTTGGGTGTGGTCGTCAGTAGACTGAAGGTATGTTCTTTTAAAACTCATAATTTAGTTGTTCCCACGAGTCAAAATGTATTTGAAATACATATTGATTTGCATAAATAACATACTGACATTTGATTTGGTAACTTAACGGTAATAAACAAGGTTCAAATGCATGAAGTTGATAAAAGAGTTTTACAGAAAATATATTTTATAATGCGTATCTTACGTGTATTCAGCGACCATTAGCATTTAATTACGAAAGGCCAATGTACGTAAGGATTACATTATCTTTCCACACAGACCCTCTTGAAAGGAAAGTGGTTTAGGTACATGAAAAAAATCTGGCACCTTCATCTAGAATTTTCACTTGGCAGTATTTCCATAGCATTGAATTTGAAATATTGCTTTCATAACGACGGGTCGCCGGATAGCATTATTATCTAGGCCTCTTCTCTAGGCTTTATATTTTGATCAAATAGGACGCAGAAATAAATAATTGGATTTTTGCCCATTGTTCACAAGTTATACTTGACCTATTTAATATAAGCGTATTTCGGAATTATATTTCGGAAATTATTAATGAATTAATTAATAAAATTCGGTTACCCATACGATTTCGCCGACATACTCACATACTTTCTCTACTATACAATATATTGTTTAACCCTACAACTCCCTCCTATCTTAAAGGACGATTCGAATTCCTACATGATACGCATACCCGTTAATTAAGGTCATCAGAAAATTTAAAGCTGAAGATGCCGGCACATTGCACGGATTTTTATGATAAATCGTTTTGTGTCACTGCTGTTCGCCTATGGAATGCACTCCCATTATATATACGTAACATACATAGACGGTAACAAAGTTCAAATCCTTAGTCAAGGATCACTAACTATCTCTATGATATTTCCCGTTCTAATAGTATTTTAAGTATTATTAATTACTCATGTATGTGTGTGTATGTATGTATAAGTATTTATATATGTGTAGTATATTACTATAATATTACATAAATGTATATATTTAAAGTATTATCATCCATTACTGGTACACTTACAACTAGCATTTCTTTCCTACCAATAATATCTCCATACAAAGGTTGCCTGGTAGAAATCGCTGTTAGCGATAAGGCCGTCCTTTGTACTCTATTTAATATAAAATTCCTGTATACCTATGTTCTTAAAAGTGTACAATAAAGTATTAAATAAATAAATAAATAAATAAAATATTTGTTTTATTTCTGCTTCACTACAGAGCAGTGTATGCATTTTAAATATTTTACTAGATTACTTGTTTTACTAAGGCAAATTCCAATAATAATATAATATTCTAATACATTCACACGAAACCATTTAATCCGAAACTAAGCAACACTTGTTCTTTGGGTACTTCATAATGGATAAAGATACATATACTTTCACGCTTGTAAAAACGTACATACAGACCAAGAAAACATCCATGCTCACGCCCACAAAGGTTTGAATTGAGCGGAAATAGAACCCTGTGAAACTTTTCTTCATGTAATTTTATCGTTTCAGCACTTCACGAAAACTGATTCATCATCATCATCATCATCAGCCTGCAAGAGTCCACTGCTGGATATAGGCCTCTCCAATGGCATGCCACTGAGCCCGATTTTCGGCTTTTCGTGTCCAGCCGCTGCCAGCCACTTTGCCTGTATTGTCACTCCACCTAGCCGGAGGGCGTCCTACACTACTGATTATGCTCCCATAATTGCTTGTTAGCTTGAAAAATGGGTTGCGATAAAAGCCACTTAGCTTATCAGGCATGATGCTTCTTGTCTGGGTCTGTGGTTCTGGTAAGCGGTTACAACTTTGTGTGAAATACCTTCAAGTTGGAAGAGTAAGAGCAGTGATTATTTAAATCGCTTACATCAGGTGACTACAAAATGCCTTTGGCCAATGCAGAGTTTAATTTAATAACATTTATGTACATTCTATATGGAAATGGTAAAACAAAAAAAAATATTATAGAAGAGATTCTTCGGATACCCAGAGAGCGCTTACTATCCAAAACGATGGATAAGCTGAAAACATTTAGGTCCATATGTTGTCCCCCCGTGGGATCTCCACCTTGTCGTGGTGGGGGGGCTTAGTAACCGTGGTTTGGACACCCGCGGCGAAGCTAAGAGAGATCCCGGGAGTGGACGCTCCGTGTGGGCTTAGAGGGGCCTGCGCAGGATGCGTCCAACGGTGCGGGTGCGAGGGACAGTTCTGTCTGTCCCTCGCAGTCGGGTGCGGCCGCTGGGTTTATTGGCGGCGGAGCCCAACACCTTAATCCACCGCCAAGGGGGTTTTGTTTGGGGCCCGCCTAACCATCTGGCGGGCCAATACCCGTCGGAGGGTAGCGACGAATGCTTGTGCGATAAGGGTATCGCATAAGCATTCGTGTACCCGTGTGTCAGAGGGTAGGGACCCTCCGACACACGGGTACAGCAGAAAGTCGAGGTGGTTTTTAGTGGTTACACCACATATTCCGGCTCTCATTTCCCTAAGAGTCGTAGATCCGAAAGGATTTTCCACCTCGTAAAACAAAAAAGAAGGTCCATATGTTGTCCCCCCGTGGGATCTCCACTTGTCGTGGTGGGGGGTTTAGTAACCGTGGCTTGAACACCCGCGGTGAAGCTATGAGAGATCCCGGGAGTAGACGCTCTGCGTGGGCTTGGAGAGGGCCTGCGCAGGATTCGTCCAAAGGTACGGGTGCGGGGGACAGTTTTGTCTGTCCCTCGCAGTCGGGCGCGGTCGCGAAAGGAGAGGCGTGTCGGTGTTGCGTTGCCGCGCGCCCTATCTCCCGCGACCAAATGGGGTCGCACCATTATTGCGTCGCGGTAGGGCCGCAGAGCAAGATGAGATGCGGTATTGTTAGGTTGCCGTCCTCCCTATCCTCTGCGGCCGCTGGGTGTTTTAGCGGCGAAGCCCAACACCTTCATCCGCCGCCAAGGAGATTGTGGCCTTCGGGCTATCCGCCGGGGTGTCAGGGTAGAATGCTAACGCAACCCCCTGGCGCCCCAAAATGGCGTTGAAGTATGCGCTGTAGTTTTAGTGGGTATTCCGGCCTTGCACTCCAGCCGTCGAGCCCCACACACGTGCGTAAATTCATTTCCACAGCGAAGAAAAAAAAAAAAGAACAGGTCCATATAATTGGGTTTGGTAAAAGGTTAATATAGTTGGTAAACGTTAGGACTATGACCATCCCCCCCGTGGGATCTCCACCTTGTCGTGATGGGGGGGCTTAGTAACCGTGGATTGGTCACCCGCGGTTAAGCTAAGAGGGATCCAGGAGGGGACGCTCCCCGTGGGCTTGACGGAGGCCTGTCCAGGATGCGTCCAAAGGGGCGGGTGCGAGGGACAGTTCTTCTGTTCCTCGCAGTTGTCGGTGTTGCGTTGCCGCGCGCCCTATCTCCCGCTACCAAATGGAGGCGCACCATCGTTGCGTCGCGGTTGGGCCGCAGAGGAAGAGGAGATGCGGTGTTGCGTTGCCGTCCTCCCTATCCTCTGCGGCCGCTGAGTGTTTTTGGCGGCGGAGCCCAACACCTTCATCCGCCGCCAAGGGGGTTTTGTTCGGGGCCCGCCTGACCATTTGGCGGGCCAATACCCGTCGGGGGGTAGCGAGGAATGCTTCAGCGATACCCGACCCTCCGACATACGGGTACGTGAGGAATACGGGTTGGTTGATTGATTGATTGATTAACACTTTATTGTACACCAGTAAACAAAACGAGATACAATATGTAATTACATGATTAAAACTAGTTGCACAATAGGGCGGTCTTATCGCAAAATGCGATCTCTTCCAGACAACCTTGTTTGGAATAATTAATAAAAGTACAATAGTGCGGGTTACGGTGTACCATGAGGAACAGTGTCATAAATACTTAGGTAAAATGTTAGGACATAATATTATGTCAATACAATTTTATATGAGTAGAAAACATAGAATACGTATAAATCGTGCATACAAAACAAAATAATACTAATACTAAATAGCAAATCAATACTTATATACAGTAGATAAATAAACTAAATACTAAATGTGATATAATATTCATATAAACTATATAGTTATATACATAAATAATAAAATAATTAAATATATTTATGTTGGTTGGTGTTGGTTTTTAGTCAGTAAGAGTCTGACAGTCCCCTTCGCCCTTCCCTCAGGGTGGAGGGACTCCATGAGGATTTTCCAACCCGACACCAAAAAAAAAAAAAAAACTAGACTATATGCATTCCAATAATTTTAAAATTTTGTACATTTATTTAGAAAGCCAATAAATATTCACATGTGAATATTGTTAATCTCCATAATTATATGTGTACGAATCGAATATAATAACTCTTTTTAAAAAAGTTGGCTTAAAAATAAAGAATCAATTCAATCAAAGAAATATAAGGTGTGTGTGGGTGCATTACCAATTTAAAATAACCAATCTCTTGCCTTCTAGACATTTGACTTAATCCATTTCTGAAATTTATTCCATGAATAAAATAGTTTATTACATGCTTATAGTTTATAGCATTTTACAAATCATTATATTCGGACCAAAACAAAACAGACAAAGAAATTAATCAAATATTATCTAATACAGTCCCTTCTATATCGGATACCGAAGTACTGAGAGTGCTCAACAAAATGCCTTACGGTAAGGCTCCAGGAGAGGATGGTATAACTACAGAGGTCCTTAAGCTTGGATCACCTTCGATTCTAAGACACATTATCGCTCTGTTCAACAATATTTTGAAAAAAGGTAAAATACCCGTTGCCATGTGCCATTCAAACATAATGCTACTTTTTAAAAAAGGAGATCGTTCTGAGATAAACAATTACAGACCCATTAGTTTAATATCACACTTGTACAAAGCCTTCATTAAAATAATACATAACAGACTAGATGCTAAGCTAGAATCACACCAGCCTCCAGAACAAGCTGGGTTCCGCCCAAGCTTCTCTACCATTGACCACCATCCATGCCATCAATCAAATTATAGAAAAATATACAGAATTTAATATACCACTTTACATAGCTTTCATAGATTACCAAAAAGCATTCGACAGCCTCAAACACAACTCTATATTTTCCGCACTAGAAAACCATGACGTTGATCCCATATATATAAATATAATTAAGGAAATATATACCAACAGCACGGCAAACATCAAACTGGACAATCTTGGACCAACATTTAAAATAGAAAAAGGTGTAAAACAGGGTGACGCGCTCCCCCCAAACTTTTCACATGCGCACTCAAAGAACTTTTTAAATCCGTACTGCCCTCATGGTCAACGAAGGGCATCATTATGGACAACAATAGGCTCACGAATCTCCGTTTTGCCGATGATATAGCTCTTTTCACATCATCCTCTCAAGATTTGCAAGACATGCTTCAAGATCTAAGCATAGCAAGCCTTGAGGTTGGGCTAATGATGAATCGGTCCAAAACAAAAATAATGACCAATTGCAGAAAACGTAAAGTCGATGTAGATGGGCAAGAAATAGATTATGTTGATTGTGTGTTAGTTGAGTATAGATATCTGAGTATAAGTGTTCTGTGATTATAACTCTACGTGACAGTATAATTTTCTCTCCACTTTGCTATTACTTCACTTCAGTAAAGGCGGCCAGGTAGCTCAAAGCAGCAAAAACACGACTGCCTAAAGTTGCAACTTCATTGTGAAACTTAGTTTTCTATTATTTTACACTTTTGCGAAAGTTAAACATCAAACAAGTCTATTGAAGTTGTCTCAATCGCGTAAATAACATATTCCATCTATAAATACTTCTTGTTTGCGTGACTTTTCGGACGCCTACGTAGATCTTCTTATTTATAATCAAGACTTCAAATATTAGTCTGTTTATTTTCCTGACTGTTAAAATTGGGCTTTTCAAGCAAGATATTCTTACTCCAGAAAAAGAGTATTATTTACAAATCCATTTTATTTGAATGGGCTGTTTTGACTTGGTTCGTATTACGAACTACCTTTGGTAAAAGTTGAACAGTAATTTGAAATTTTTGAACTCGTTATGCTAACGAGCGCGGGACCGGATAATATTCGCTAGGCATGTAGCTAAAAAAAGGTAGAAATATAAATACCTGTTGTTTACATTCATGACAATGGAAGAATACAACTTTAGGGTTTATTTTCCAATTACTTTTATCCGGCGATAGAAAAATAGTCCCAAATCGTTGTTGCTATTTGATACATTTGCTAGCAAACAGAATTTAATTATTATTTTATAGTAGTATTGCAGTAGTAGCTACATATAATTAGTACCATATATCGTAGAATGGGAAAACACAATGGCGACATCTAATAGAAGCAAACTTTTGTGAATCCTGAAGCTCGCTAGTAAAAAATTTGCACTTAATTACTTTATAATGTGTAATCGTACCTACCGTTATCTGGTTATGATAGCTTTACTTTGTGTGTAAATATGTAAAATGAATAAAAACAGCATTATTTAAATAGAGAAAAACCAATCAACCAGATTAATTATAAATTAGTGTTCATAATAAAATTGTTAGTGATTGTCATTGATTTATAGTGATTGTGTTAATAAATATTGACATTAATTATTTTGTTTATTAATCATTATTTGGCTCTATTAAATTAGCAATAACTATTTAATCATCATCACGGCAGACTGGTTTAAGCTTATTATAATTTATAATTCAGAATGCATTTAGATTAACTCGTTGATCCCGCGACATAGTTTGATCTAAATATAATTTAAAATAATTATACTCGTAGTTATGATTGATAGAATCTTGAATCGGACTTGTTTCAGTATTAATAAAACCTATTCATATTATAAAATGAATTCCCCGCCACGAACTGTATGTCTATACGAACGCGTTAAATTGAAAAAAATACCGAATGGATTTTTATACAGTTTTCAACATTAGATAGTGTGATTCCGATTTAGGTTTATTCACACGGGCGGAACCGCGCACACATTTTAGAAGTGCCTTTATCAGACCATACAATCTGGAAAGGGACGTGCAAAAGTTGTTAGTTGGGTTGTTCATAAGCCTTGCTTCACTGTTCGAAATAAGATCGATTTTTTTATTGAATAAAATTAATAATAATATGTTAAGGGCTTGTAAGCATCATGACATAGACGAATGTCATGGTGATGATTTTCTCAAGCTTATACGTGAATGGGTACCCTATATGCGACAAATCGGTACAAAAGTGGCAAAGTTTCTAAACACAGCTTGCGTTCCGATAAATGCGTTTGTAATGTTGAAATGGTAGGTAATAAAAAACTGTGATAAAAACCATCAAAGTACTTTCTCTCACATTTATAGCAAGTACACACAAACGGGCGGTGTGTCATCAAACTCCTATCAGCAAAAACAACTGTCACAAATCCCAAGATCAGCGAAAATATAAAAATTCCTCACAAACTAATGTGTTTTTTCTAACAGAGCAACTTTGAATTTTATGTGGTTTGGAAAGCTGAATCGGATTCAAGGGACCGAAGGAAGGCGTATAATAAAAAGATTTTACGGTCAATGAATGCTGCAACAGATAGGTCGACTGAGAATATGATTTACTACAATACTGTCTGGTACAAACGTAGGAGGTCGCGGTTCTTCCAATACCATCTACTGAATCGCAAAAGTAAAGTCTATGCACGAATTGTCGATTCACGAGGCAAAGCTCATTTAAAATTGTCTCGATAACGTCAACAAAAAGCCACACTGCCCGTAACTCAGGGTTCGTTTAACTGGCGGACACGGCTGTCATTATGATTTATGGCAACCGTTACGAGAAATCAGTACCCTTCAATAATCTGCCACTGATTAAAACTAAATTATAACAAGTTTTCCCCCGGCTTTACACGCGGACAAAGGTGAACTTATATCAGTTTATCAAATATAAAAATTAAACCATTTTTATCACTGCAAAATATTAGTTTCCCCGTGCTAACCTACAGTCCTTTTTCTCAGTATAATGAAATACTATTGACTGCAAATCAAAAACTCTCTTCATTTTCCAATTTGCGCCAGCAACCTTTTGCGCGTCTTTCCGGGAAATCTCTAGCTTTTATTATTCCATGGTAATGAAGGATCAAGCAACTTCTTCATCGCAACCAGTTTTCCAATGCATGTGAATTCTTTAAATAAATAAGTTGAAGTGGATCATACTTGACACAGTAGACTCTACAGTGTTCTTAGGTATTACATTAGATAATAAGTTACAATGGGGTGCACATATAGCATGTCTAGCAGGAAAGCTCATCTCCGCTGCGTATGCCGTCAGAAAAGTTAGGCAACTTACTGACATCGACACGGCTCGTTTAGTATATTTTAGCTATTTTCACAGTGTTATGTCCTGCGGTATTTTGTTATGGGGCAAAGCAGCGGATATTCAGAATATCTTTGTTCTACAGAAACGAGCGGTACGAGCAATATACATGTTAGGTGCAAAAGATACTCTTAGGGAACGCTTTAAGTTGATAGGAATTCTTACAGTAGCCTCGCAATTTTTATTTGCTAATATTTTGTACATTAGGCAAAATATAAGTTTATTTACCTCAAAAAGCGATATACATAATATAAATACTCTAAACAAGCATAGGTTATATGCCCCTTATCATCGTTTACATAAAGTTAATAATTCTTTTGTAGGGCTAGGTATTCGTATATACAATAAAATACCAATTAGTCTTTTAGAATTACCATTTAATACATTTAAAGCTAAAATAAAAGACTGCCTTATTAAGAAAGGTTATTATACTATTAATGATTACTTCAGTGACAAGGATAGATGGTCACTTACACTAGACAACTCATGATCTACTACTTACTTAGAATTTATATAGATACTTAGCATTTTTCAGTTTATCATTATATAACATTTCTAGTTCTTTTAAATTATTATTCGTTTATCATAATTAGGTCATTCTACTTACTACATCTACATTTGCATTGTTGTTCCACAATTTTTTTTAAAATTTACTGTACTGTAAGATGAAGATAACTCGTTATCATGGTCTGTGAACTAAAGTTTTTGTAATTTTGTGTATTCATATACCGTCACTTCTGTAACATACATTTCCACCATAGTTCTGAGCATGGTCACGAGTTGTATACATTATAAGTCGTAAGTGGATGCTCCTGTTACACAATATTCGCCTTGGAAGGCTAACTAAAACACATCATTTAGTAACTACATTAATTGCTTAAGTATTATGTCTGTAACTGATTACTATCTACAAGTAATTTAGTACAATGTGTAACAGATGCAGCTCCTTACAAAAATGAAAATATGTACCATAATATTGGCGATTTAAAAGAGTGGCCTCGAGTTTTATTGCCCGTTCTTTCTCGTGGCTCTACCTATTGCTTTGCGAACGAGGCAGTAAATGTAAATGTAGAAACATTAAGTAATTTAATTTTAAAATTGACGTTCATAAGCGTCACATTGTGACCTAGATGAATAAATGATTTTGATTTTGATTTTGATTTTGATACGTTTATTGTGTGAAATCATACCGTAGAAATTATGTGATTTCGGATTGCTTCATTTTTGACATTATACTCATTCACCTAAAATATTTCAAACAGTGTGCGATAATATAAGACCCTATTTTCATTAAATTTTACTTCGATAGTAAATCAGAATAAACTGTTGAAAGGTAAGACTGCGCGTAGGTACGTGTGCTTATATGTTTAGGTAACTGCAATGCTAGCTCACGGCGATCACCTGAGCAACGGCGGTGGTCAGTATACTAAGCTGATTTTTAAATGCATGATTACGACTTTTTTCTAATTTTAGTGTCTATTTTTTTCATGTATTTGTATTCAGTTACTGTAGTATATTCTCCAATTTACAATATGTATAACAAGCTTATTTAAAACAAGTGTCATTATTAAGAAGCTATGATATCAGAGCGTACTTAGATATCATTGGATGTCTATAATTACACTTGGCACTTGATACTTACAGATTAACCTCTAAGTTGAAAAATTTTATGCAATATAGACGAACAGTTTGGCATAGAAAATAAAAATAACTTTTTATTATCATACGTACCTGCTACACACTCTTGCGCATAATTATATAATAAAATGAATATGCAAACATAAGTACATACTAGTGGCTGGCAGTGGCTGAACATGACAAGCATAAAATCGGGCTCAGTGGTGTGTTATTGGGGAGGCCTTTATCCAGCAGTGCACTATAGCCGACTGATGATGATGACGATTGGACATACTATATTAAGATACTACGATAATGGCTACACAATCTATCTTGAAGAAACTCTGACCTCTATTTCTCGGAAAAAAGATCAGTTTCAAAATATTTAATTAGCTTTATAAAAAAAATCATCAGAGGGTCTAATAACGAGGAAAGGCACCGGATTGTTATAATAGCCGCCCGCGGTTCTGTCCGGTTAGCAGTTAGCTGGTTAGCTCGTTAGCAAATATAACGTAGAATCCTGCTTACTTCCGTGATTACAAACAGAATCAGATAAATTACTTACCATGTGCCAAGTTATATAAATAGGTTACTGATTCTTGAGGTCATACGTGTAATGTGTAACCAATTTTCTTTACATTCGATAGGCAGGACTTGGCCATTGACTTGGCGAGGACGTAGTTCACGAATTATTTTCAATCAGTTTAAACTATTGGTAAAACGAGAAGAGGTAAATGTCAACAATTAAAAATTATTTCGTAATTCAACATTTTACCTGTATTAATTTGAAAGTATCAAACCAAAAAAATATTTGTGACAGCAGGACTGAAATCGATTTAAAAACAATTTCCAGTATTTACCTTGCCGCCGAAATACAAATCTTTACATATTTTCCACACCACAGCGTACATTTAATTTCCTAGGTTACAGTATATATACTTAGACTAGAAATGTAACCAATATAACAGAACAGCGACACCAACACAACAAAATGAATGATGACAATATTTTACTTACTACCTACACTTATTTTTTTTCCTTTGATATAGTTTCCTAATCGCCTCTCAACAGCTTTCGTCCTTCGCCACGAAAAAACGATTAATGGCTTGACTGATTTTTTTATATTTCTGTATTTAACTTCCCTAAGAAAAGCCTTAGCCTTTTCAGGGTAACAAATTCATCAATCTTGGGATCTTGAAGGTCCATTTTCTTTAAGCAATTGTTTTAATTTTATCAAGGGTTTTTGCACACTATACAGCCACAAGACTACTTCTTAAGCACACTGACAAGCTTTTATATTACAAGACTACATATAGTAGTTAGTAGGTATTCACCCGCGGTTTTGCTTGCAACCTTCATTTTACCCCCTAGGGGTAATAAAATATTACACCCTTCCTCAGCGAGTACTTACGTCATAAGCGGAACCCGCCGTCCAAATGTCGTGTCTCCAGCTTTAGTAGCTTGGGTTCTGCGTTGATAAGTCAGACAGGAAAATATTTTTTAATCATATTGGTAAGATCACTATAATGCGGTCAAACGATGTGCATTGCTATATTATATCGCCATTAATCATGTGTTTTACTATTTGTTAGTAACGCTTTGTTCGTTACGTCATGTACAAACTAAAAATTATAATCGGTAATCCAAAGGTATCTTATCTATTGCGTCTTTCGTGTTGAGAGCACCGGGAGCCTTGCCACCTTTCCCTCTCTAGTCACTACGATTTTTCTTTCAACCGGCTTTTGCGGCAAACTGTACGTGTTGCCTTCGTATTCTTTCTAAGTTATTTTGTATGCTACAAAATAGAACCAGGTTAGGAAGTAAAAGTTTATCATCAGATGCTGACTGCTGCAATCTGCCACTGAAATCGAAAGCAAAGTACAAAACGTTTATAGCAATTAAATAAAACTCCTAAACGTAACTAAATAATAATTATTAATTTGAAGATAGTTTGGTTTTTTTAAAATTCTTTGTTTGTGCTGATACATTTGAGCATTCACCTGTTATGAGCATTTTTGCGAATGTTACAAAACAGAAAAACAAAACGAGTGTGTTTTAGCGAGCATTCTTACGAACGTTCTGGCGAGCATTCTAGCGAATTGACAGTAAAGCTTCGATGTTTTTGCTGATTAGAGTGTTCGCTAGAAAGATCGTGAAAATGTTCGTAACAATGTTCGGCTCTGTTCTTTATTCAGTTCGACGAAACAAAAAAGGGCGAATGCTCGCTGTTCTGTTACAAGTCAATGCTCAAGTTTATCGCCACCAATGGTACATATTATACAATAAACAATACATTATCTTTTAGGTACTATATCAGTTCCAGTTAGATAGTTCGCGGTTATTCTAAGTTTCTAATTACCAGTATTTGTGTGCCGTTAATTCATTTTTATTGGCCACATTTCACGAGCCTCTGACTTTTAGATAATTCGGTAACAGGATACCGTTTCGTTCCCTTTGGCTTCCTGTTGTAATCATTGAGTGAATTTGAATTCATTTGTATCTAATTATCGTGGCAATTTGATACAGGAAAATAACTGTACAAAACTGAACGTGTTTGGGGAAAACTGGCCAGTATTCCGATATTCATTTATTTTAATTTTATATGATGGCACAGCCAAATGTTTATTACAAATAATGATTAAACTTCGGCATGCTTGAGAATTTAATTTCTTGTGTTATAATGATGAATTCTTAATTTTGTTTGACAGGACGTGGAAGACAACATAGTAAGATAGTTCCATTTAGCTGTATTAAACCAGTCTAGTCTGCATATTGGGTAGTGCCACTGATATAGCTAATTATAACTTTTGACTGTCAAATTACTAAACTGTAAGTAATTTATTTTTAAATTATACCAAGTTAATTATTATTATTAGCTAACTTTTATATATTAATTTATTCACATGTTTATAGCACGAATGTTTAAGTCTACCGTTCTAAGTTTTGTTGTCTTATCAATAATTATAGCTGTTTATACTTTATGCGAAAATATGATCTAGTGTAGTTTAGTGTGGAGAGCAAAAAATCGCCACAACGTGACCCTTTGTAATAAATACGCAATTGACGATTGCTGCCTTCCTCGGAGAGTAAATTTAGCATCGCTTCCAGCTGTAATGTAAAACAGGATTGTAAAACAGACTATACGAGGAATTTGTACTTAACTTTAAATACTAACTAGCCTAAATAGATCAAGCCTTCTTTGAATTGCGGAGGGTATCTACCCTCCGCAATTCAATTTTCATTGCCATCTGGCAATAGTTTTACAAAGCAACATTTAAAATAAGTGTCTGACACAAAAATCGAATGAAATAGGCAGCGATAGCCAAGTGGAGATACCAACGGACTGCCATGCAGAGGGTATCGGGTTCGAAGCCACGGCGCGCACTACTGACTTTTCGAAGCTATGTGCGTATTAAGTAATTAATTGTTGCTTGCCCCGTACCTCGGAGAGGACGTTAAGCCGTCGGTCCCGGCTGTTATGAACATCTTTGACAGTCGTTACGGGGAGTCAGTACCCTTAAATAAACTGATACTGGTCTAAACCATGGAATATCGCTATCCCTATGGGTTGCGGAGGTCAGACGACAGTCGCTCTGTGAAAAAGGTTGATATTCTGTCATGTCTGGTTAGACTAGTAAGTGGATCTCGGGCTCCAAATCGTGTGAGTCAAGGATTTTTGAAATAAAAGCAGAGATTTTACTAAATTAATAAACAGTTTATTACATAAGTTATTAATTATTAACAATTTCATTGCGACCGACAAGCACCGTGCGCGAGATAAAAAAAAGGGAAGAGGCAGAGAGCAGCATAGACTGCCATAGACAAAAAATAAATAAAGGTGACTGTTCACGAATAAGAGTTTTGCAGACATCAATCAATTCTAAACATTCCCTCCTGGATGCAAACCCACTGCAATTGCAAGCGCTTCATGCTTCACCCGAGGCAGAACCTTTGTCAAAACACCTGCTACCATGTGCTCACTTTTCTTGAATTTGACTATGATTTGATTGGCGGCAATCTTCTCCCTTTTGAAATGGTAGCGGACATCAATGTGTTTACTTCGCGCGTGATAACTTTCATTACCTGAAAGACTAATGCAACTTTGATTATCACAGAACATTAATAAAGACCTGCTTTTGAGATCAGGCCAAAACTCTTCCTGTAATTGTTTGAGCCACATTGCCTCTTGTACACTTGTGGCAAGAGCCATGTTCTCGGCTTCAGTGCTTGATAAAGCCACTGTTTGCTGCCTCTTAGAACACCAACTTATAGCAGCTCCCTGAAAAAGAAATATGTATCCGGTACAGGATCTTCTATCATCAGACTGACTTGCCCAATCAGCATCACAATATCCAACAATATCACTGTCATCTTTCCTGAATGTTAGTCTAGTATCAATTGTGAACTTTAAATATCTTAGAACTCTCTTCAATACACTTCAGTGTTGAGCCATTTGCTTATTATTGTGTCTACTCAGCGAATTCACTATAAAGGCTTTGTCAGGTCTTGTACCTTGCGATAGATAAAATAAGCATCCAACAGGTTCATGATACGGTATGTTTCTCAGTATTTCTTCTTCCTGTTCAGCTTTCTTTAACTGGGTATTCACTTCACATGGTTTACAAACAGGCCTACTCATATTGAAACGTTTTAGAATCTTCTCTATATAAACTGACTGGTCCAATGAAATTTCAGTTTTCTTTTGCATGATTCTAAAGCCAATACATTATTTTATTGTACCCATATCCTTCATGTGATTTTTTTCTGTTACTTATACTATATACAGTCCATTCTAGTTTTGTTATTGAAGAAACAAGCTAAATCATCAACATATACAGTGATGAATACCATGTCTTCTTTGTTTGCAATTCTATAATAAACACAAGGATCCACTTTTGATCGAGATAGGCCAATAGGCTAGTTGACGAAAAAAATTTTATAAGTCCGTCCTTTCGATTATTCAAAAATAAGCGATACGTATTTTTTATTTGTAAATTAAACCAAAAATGACCAAGATATAAGTCATTAAAGTTACGTATAACGTCACGCCATGCTACATTTTTGCGCACGGGGTGACGTCTCACGTAACTTTAATGATCTTTGTTATTTTTTATTTAATCGAAAAAAGAATAATACGTGTCCAATATTTTTTATAATCTAAAATACTGACCAAATAAAATGTAATTATTTTGACCCTGGAAACTACCCTATTTCGAACAGAGCATGGTATAGTTTCTTATTCCACTGTCGACTTGCCTGTTTAAGGCTATATATTGCTCTGTTGAAACGACATACTTTCTCTCCTTGCTCAAAGGATGGTGGTTGAGTCATAAAGATTTCACTTCCTATGTCTCCTTGCAAAAATGCTGTTTGTGCATCCATTTGATGTATCTCTAAATTATACTTCACAGCTAGTCCAACCAGGTATCTAAACGAAGAATATCGAACAACTGGTGCGTATAGTTCATTGTAATCTATTCCTCTCTTTTGTTGATACCCTTTCATATTCACCACCAATATTGCTTTAATCACCAACCTTGCCTTGTGACGTATAATGTTACCATTCTCATCTGTTTTTTATTTATACACCCATTTTCATGGTATAACTTTCTTGTCTATAGGTGCATCTACAAGTGACCACGTATTATTTTGAATCAATGAGTCATATTCTTCCTTCATTGCCTGTTTCCACTGGATAGCTTTCTCACTTTTCAAAGCTTTGTCCAAGCTTCGTGGATCATAATTTAGAAAACTTGGAGTTAACTCGGTGTACATACAAAGAAACGTTGTCGATGTATCATCATAAAAATCCATCCGTCTTCGTGGTCTCGGTTGTGTCGGTGATGTCTCAGGTGACTCGACACTTTCAGTTGGCATGTATGTATTCTCATTGGGGTCATCATAGCACGAACTGGCATCTGAACTGCTAATTAACTCACCACTATCATTTTCAGGCACCACTTCAG
Source organism: Euclidia mi (assembly GCA_944739405.2). NCBI lineage: Eukaryota > Metazoa > Arthropoda > Insecta > Lepidoptera > Erebidae > Euclidia > Euclidia mi. The sequence goes on from OX123189.2 coordinate 19,390,454, forward strand.
GTAACTCTTCAGTCAAAGGTAAGTTTATTCTACTTTCTTCTATATTTAAATTTATGTTTCTATGTAGAAGTTTCTTTCATTTTTATTAATACTTTTTGTGTTTATTCCAGGTGCAACATTGGGAACTACATTTCTATGTATACTTCCTTCCAAGAAAATCACATCTCTACTCATAACTGCCTTTTTAGTTTTAGGTTTTATAAACCTATAGCCCTTGGTACTTTCAGAATATCCAACAAATATTAACTCCTTTGATTTTGAATCTAATTTTTACCTTTTCTCCTTTGGTATGTGCACCATCGCTTTACATACAAATATCTTCATCATATTACTTAAATTAGGTTTTGTACCTGACCAGGCTTCTTAAAGTCTTATGTCAGAAAGGGCTTGTGTGGGCGAACGGTTCACAATATATGCAGCCGTGGCCACTGCCTCAGCCCAGAAGTCTTTCTGTAATCCACAATTAAATAACATGCATTTAGCTTTTTCAATTAACGTACGATTCATTCGTTTACTTGAACCATTTTGTTGTGGAGTATATGGGTTGGTAGTCTGATGCAATATGCCACAATTTTTGAGAAAATTATCAAAATTCTTATTAATAATGTTACGAAGTGACAATGGAACTGAGTATATAACTCAGTTCCATTGTCACTTCGTAACATTTTAATCTTTTTATTTAACTGCTTTTTTACAAAATTCTTAAATTCAATAAATTATTGCAGTACTTCAGACTTATTTTTAATGAAATAAACAAATATTTTATGGGAGTAGTCATCAATAAAAGTTGCAAAATACCTTGCTCCTCCAATCGAAGTAGTTTGTATCGGACCACATAAGTCGGTGTGGATCAGCTCTAGCAGGTTCTGTGCTCGGGAGCCACTACTTGGAAAAAGTTGTCCAGATTGTTTACCTTCTAAACAAGGAATACATGTATTATTTTCCTGTTGTGGTGACAGTTTTACTCCAGTAACTAATTTTGGCAATTTACTAACATTTTTCATACTTGAATGTCCCATACGTAAATGCCATAAATAAGGGTCTGTTTCTATAGTTGCTGTCATAGCTTGACATTGGTTCACAGTATTCAGTCTATAAGTATCATTGATAAGATCTGCAGAAGCATGTCATTTCTTGTCGTGTGTCGGGTCATCCCTGTCCCTCTAATATGGCGAGAGGAATGATGGCTGGCCCATGCGTCATACTCGTGAACGGGTGTTACTTGCGATGATGGTCTTGCGGCTGGTATTAAAACTAAATGAACATCAAAATTAAAATTAAGTAATATGCTTGAGTATTATTATGTACAGTAAATAGATACAAGTGATATAGAAGGTGTAACAGTTGCAGCACCTTACAAAATGTAAATTATGTGTATTATGCAAAACCTGGCGATGAAAAAGAGGGACCGTGAGTTTTATTGCCCGTTCTTTCTCATGGTTTACGCCCTTGCTTTGCGAACGTGGCAGTAAATGTAAATGTAGAGGCTTTAAGTACTTATTTTATAAATTTATTATTTTGACGTTCATAAGCGTCACATAGTGACCCAAATGAATAAAGGATTTTGACTTTGACCAAGTTTTGCTTGTACTGGTTTTGAATCAAACATCTATTCTTATTAAATATTACATTATAGCCAGCCTTTATTATTTTACTTACAGAAAGTAAGTTAGTTGAAAGTTCAGGAATGTATAAAACATTTCTCACCTGTATCTTGTTTGCGGTAATGTAAGGCTAATTTTATGGTCACATTTCCACAACTCTCCACTCGAAATTGTTTGTTATCAGCTATTTTTATACTCTGAACAGGTGAAGGCATCTCATCTTTCAACCAATCACGATACATGGTCATATGAGCTGATGCATCGGAGTCCACATACCAGCTATAGTTGTCATTCAATCGCATAGCTGAAAAGGCTGCTATAAAGCCATTATTATCTTTGTTTTCAGATTTATTCTTTTTATATCAACAGTTTTTACTTAGATGGCCATATTTGTTACATTGAAAGCAACGGGGGCCTTTTGATTTAGGCTGAATACCTTTTGACTTTATTAAATGAGGGCTTTTTGTGCGACTTTGTGTAAAAAGCAGTTGTGTCAGACTGTTTTATTTCTTGTAACAGTTTGGTTTTTATTAAATCGGCACTGATTTTTACACTCGAGCTCTGCATGCCCATTATCATGGGTTTATATACATCTGGCAGACCAGCCAGCATCAAAGTCTCTAGCCACCCATCGTTTACCTCAAATGATATACTCATATCTTATTGACATAATCTTCAACGCTATTGCTTGTCTCTAATGTAGTATTTATAAGATCTTTTAATAAACCAACCTTGCGCAGTAGACCAGAGTCTTGAAATACATTCAATAAATTGTTCCATACCTCTTTTGCAGATACTGCATCTTGAATATGAACAAATAACACGGATTCCAACCAATAATATGAGCTTAGACTTTGCCTTTTTGTCCATATTTCGGTCTGTGGGGCTCTTTCCGCTCATCTCACAAAGATCCTCATGTTCGAGATATGCTCTCACGGCAAAACTCCATGTTGTCCAATTGTCGCGGCCAGTGAGCTTTTCAATTAGTACCATTGTATTATTGGATGTCATTTCTGTACTATATTTTATGGCTTTGAACTGAAAAGGCTGCAAAAGAAAAAAAACAGGCGAACGCGTGGCAACTTCACGGTTATACTATTCGTTTTAATTTTAGAACTGATATTACTGAAATATACAGGCAGGGCTGGGCTCATAACCTGTTGAAATCAAAGCAGAGATTTTACTAAATGAATTAACGGTTTATTAAGTAAGTTATTAATTATTAACAATGTAATTGCGATGTAAAAAAAAGGGAAGAGGCAGAGAGCAGCATAGACTGCCATAGACAAAAAAATAATAACTGTTCACGAATAAGGGTTTGCAGACATCAATCAATTCTTAACAAGGATGCAACCGGGATAACGGTAGGAAGATGATGACTAAAATCGTAAGAAACTAAAATTATGACAACCCGGTGGCATGGCGTGAGTCTGAGCGACTGCCACTCCGAAGGTCACGGGTTCGATTCCCGCTCAAGACAAACATTTGTGTGCGTGAACCCAATGGATGCTTGTCTCGGTCTGAGTGTTTCTATACACCACTATTTTTTAATTAGTACAAAAACTTTTAGGACATATTAGCGAAGACATTATTATCATATATGTGACATAAGAATTTCATAATATCTATAAATATCCAAGTTATAATCATTTGTTTTTTGTAGAAAATCTCACCTAAATTATAGAAATATTTTACAATCCATTAACTACTTCATTGATAGTACTTACTTTCCGTCCTACTCTTACGCATTCTTTCCGTCGCACTTATTAATGTAGGTAGCCTTAGACAATAAAATAATCAGTGTAGGTAGTTACTTTTTAATTTTTTTAATTCTACCCTTCATAGTTTATCCTGACTTAGGACCGGCAAAATTTACCGTTTTACAAGTAACTAAATACGAAGGTATGTAATTAGAAAGCAAACACATATCAAAATAAAAGAAGGTATTCTGTAAGAAAAGAAAAGTGTAATTTTGGCGTATTTATGAAGTTAGAATAATCAGCTATTTACAAATATTATTTTATCATCATCATGTCAGCCTAAAGACGGCCACTGCTGAACATAGCCCTCCCTCAAGGTTCTCCACACTGACCGATTTTGAGCCGCCCGCCTCAAATTATTATTTACTTAAGTAGGTATTATTTACTAGACTTACAAGTATTTCCATTGTCCTTCGAAATGTCCACCACCATTGTCAATACACAGATCACAGTCTTTTCACTTCGTCAAAAGCGTCTAATATGCGCTGTTTTAATTGTTCGACACTAACCGGCTTACTTTTGTACACTGACAAAATGATGTCCATGGGTGCACTGCTGCACTCGCGATTCCTCCACTCAAAAAGTACACACGAAGCATAGCTACATACTCCCGTGATATTATGAACTGATAAGCCATCGATTCGGGAAAACGTAGACAAACAATTAACTGTTGCAGCGAAAACAATCGATACGCTCACGTCCGCTAGCAATTTAGTACTGTTTGTGGCCTCGAAGCGCGGCGCGCGCGCAGAGGGACAGGGCGGAATTTAACAATGGAATAGTTTACTACTGTCACTAGTTATGCATTAACCAATTATTACGTATTTTTGTGGATAGTTTTGAGACAGTTTTGGGACTTAGTGTTTTTTTTTTAACTACATAAATATGATCAATTAAAGATACTTAGTGCCCCGTTAAATTTCTTGTACTAATTAAAAAAAAGTGGTGTATATAATATGAATATATTTACAAAGTAAAAATTCCTATGTTTATTAATTATCTAATATCCATAGTACAAGGTGTGCTTAGTTTAGGACTGGATGGTGTCGTGTGTATGTGGTAGAATATGTGCAATATTCATATGTACAATATTTAATGTAATCCATATTAAAATTTTGACAGAAAAACGCATAAAAGTTTAAATATTGATAGTTGTTTTGCCATGTTAAAAGAGATATTACTGTAGCAAAACTTTAAAAACTAGCACCACCCTTGAATATTCAAAAAAGGACGCCATTTATTGTGTCATTTTACTGCATCAAATCCACGTGACTGAATCAAAGTAAAAGCTTAATTTGCGTGAAAATAAATCTTCATTAATAGTCTAAGTACTAACTGAGGCCTAAAAAACTTGATAAAGTAGCAGTACTAAATGCACACTAAAATGAGATACACTTATCACCATTGAATTTTCAAAGTAACAAAGCCTCGCTTTATTTTCCACTTCAAATGACTTGTTACTTAGTCAAGTGAAAAGCAGAGTTTTAGTTTAAATTTTAATAAGATGCGGCCGCATTTTGCAGTCGCATGTATGCACCGTTGAACCCTAGATTTTAAACCACTAAAGGTTACGAAGCGAATGGAAAACGGCCATCTTTCGAAAGCTAGCTGAGACATTTTTCTTACAACTTGACACATCTCAACAACTTTCTTAAATTACTTACTTACGGCCCATATTTAATGAAAATGTCTCTGGTTTCATATATGCATTAGAGCAAGCGGTCGCCTCACCGTTTACGCCAGTTGGGGGTTCAATACTCGCACGAGGCAACACTTTGAGTAATCGAGAAATTGTTATTTCAAGAGTTATGGGTGTTCTTTGCGTTCATTGGCCTAATTTCTGTAGATGCATATGCATATGCATTCCTGAATTTATTCGTAATATGGCAATTGGTACAAGGTTTAGTTTGTAAAGCTAAAACTGTACGCCTTTTCTTGACTGTTGTTTAAATGGAATAATATTATAGATGATTTAAGAGGATAATGTAACTATGTTTATCACAAGTATCTGTGTTAATAATAGTAACTATTTGTATATTCTAAAGTATATGATTAATACGTAGATTTTCTGTCTATTTAGGATTAGAAGAGTGTTTTAAAAGATAACACGGTATCATAATGAGCATATTTATAATAAATATCATTATCTTTCCTTCATTAAGAATGTAGGCTCTAAACTGGGAAAACAGTTCTTACTGCCGCTAACATCATGATATTTCTAAAGTTGACAAGGGCGCGAAGAGACTGTATAACAATCACTTAAAGTTCAGCGACTTGCGTCTATATTAAAGCCGAGCATAAATCATTTTTGTAATAATTTTCACTCATTTCTCTTTGCTGTCAAACAAAACATCACAAAAAAGTTATGACTTTTTTTTAGAAATTACCATAATCTTTTTTAAAGCTAATGGCCTTATTCAATAAAACGCCATTAGGTTAATGGAGAATCTCATGAATTTTATTACAATTTGTTCAATGGGAACATACGCCGTGAAGGTTATTATTATAATGTAATACTAGATTTACCCGCAGCTCCGCCCACGTGGGAGTCGGTTATCGCGATGAAAATTAGGTAGTCAATTGTACTCTCCATTCGCTTAACAACCGCCACGCACAAAGATGAAACTATAATATTTCTCCGTTGCGACGCGTAGAAGAAACATAATATATGTATATAAACAAACAAACATGGCATTTATAACACGAGTATCGGTAAACTTACAGCATTTTTTATATTTTTACAATTAGTCGACGTTTCCATTTTTTTGGTTATCAAAGTTATTAAGAGCAAAAACGGTGTCTGGGTGAGAGTTATTTATTTTTTGATAAAAGTATTTGTAATGTTTTTATTTTCTGCAAGTATATTTGGTTTTAAGGATTTAACATACATGTTTAATATTTCAAGAAGCTTTCTTGTTCAATAGAAAAACTATAGCCTTAAGTTTAATTATGTAGAAGTATCTTTTGTATCTATGTGTTTTCTGATTAATAAAATAAATAATAATTATTATTATTGTTAAAGGCCCATCAAAGTATTGGTCAAGAGATGATAAAGCAAATAAATCAGTTAAGCGACTTGTCATCTACTGGTTTACATCGTCACCGGTTTTCATGTATATGTATGTTATTTTTAGGGATATTTCTGGATAATAATAATAATAATAACACGTCAACAAGAAAACGGAATTTTTTCTCTTGGAAATTTTTATTTGTATATTATTTCATAGTTTTGTGCCGTTATATATTTACAATATTACAAGGACTTCTTTTTATGATAAACATTATTACAAATCAAAGAAACCGTAAAATATATTAAGAAAATATTGCCAAAATATTATGAAGATGAATGACATATAATGTCAAAGGATATAAACAAACAGAAACTTGAGAAATGAGAATACAAATGAGAGCAGCTGCTGCACGCCTGAGATCCCCGGGCTCGTCGCTCAGCTCCGCCTCACAGCCGCCGGCACCTGCACCAGCGTCGTCGGCGAGTGTTGAGGCGTCGAGCTCGTCGAGCGACGAGTATTTCTCTCCGCCGACGTCGCCACCACCTGTACGTCGGCGTGGGAGAGGCCGGCCACCGACACGCTTGGGACCCCGAGGCCCACCGGTCTCGAATAGGGCCCCCGCTACCGGTGGTGATGTGCACCGCATGAGATGGACAAGTTCAATGAATGAAAACGTAATGCGGGCATATTTTGCGGCCACAGAGGGAGGGACTAACCTCAGTGCGTACCGTGATCGAATGCTGCCTTTGTTTCAGGCGCTTGAGCCAGCTGTCAACGTGTCAACACAACGGCTATCGGATCAAGTGCGGGCCATCCAGCGGTGTCGTCTGTTGGATGATACCGTGCTTGAGAGACTTCGCTCTGACGTGCGGAGAAGTCTCCCCATCACTTCTTCATCGCAAACTGGGACAGAGATTGCTCAACAGCAACAGCTTAATGTCGTCGATGAAGAGGTAGATGACGAGACTTCTCATGTAAGTACCCAGTACAATGATCAGTTAAGGAGCGCTTTGGAATGTGCTATTGGGGAATACCGATCCATGAATCCAAGTATTCGGCCTCGTTTGCCTCGGTTGCCCATGCATAAGAAAAACATAGCGCTAGTGAGTGCCTTGGATTCACTATTGTCAATCTATTTTGACAATAGTGAAAATCTCAGCGATACACAGTCAATCCTGTATTGTGCGGCTGTTACGGCATGTCGAGTAGCGGGAGTTAAATTTCCTGTAGATAATACCGCTACTCGACGGTCCGTTATGGTGCCAGCATGGCAACGCAGGATTGAGAGTCGTATCGCTGAGACTAGGGCACTCATTGGCAAGCTGTCATCTTTTAAAACCGGTAATACACGACCGAGAGTGATGCGCTTTGTGACTCGGGCCTTCGCGGGAACTGGTATCAGTTCCCAAGATTATTTGTCTCGAGTTACAGAGCGCATCGACTTGCTAAAACAAAAGCTTTATGCATGGGCAAACCGTATTCGGCGATATAAAAAAAGAGTGGATCGATATTGCCTGAATCGCACATTCCAAAGAGACGAAAAGTGTGTGTACCGGGGATGGGAGCACCCTGATTCCTCGGCCAGTAATGGTGATGGGTGTCGACCGGATGATGATGCCACTGTCACATTTTGGCGCAGCATCTGGTCGATGCCCGTCAACCATGAAGAGGGTGATTGGATTGGGGATGTTGAGCGAGCATGTGAACGAATTCCATCTATGGAGCCAATAAATATAATAACTGACGACATAGCCAGTGCAGTCCGTCCTTTACAAAATTGGAAGTCAGCGGGACCAGACGGACTGCACAATTTTTGGCTTAAATGGCTCCAAAGTTCGCATGCTTGCTTAGCATCTCAATTTCAATCATCATTGGAATCAGGGTCGCTGCCTGATTTTTTAACATCCAGCGTTACACACCTACTTTATAAGTCTGGTAGTACCACGGACCCCAAGAATTATAGGCCAATTACGTGCTTACCAACTTTATATAAACTTCTTACATCCATTTTGAGAACGAAATTATCTAAACATATATTTGATAATTCAATTTTATCTGTTTCTCAAAATGGATGTAAGAGTGGGGCTCGTGGTACTAAAGAGCTCCTTCTGATAGACATGGCCATTAGCCAACAGGTGCGCCGTAACCGGAAGAATCTATCGACATGCTGGATAGATTACAAAAAGGCATACGACTCCGTGCCTCATGCGTGGCTTTTGAGGGTGCTAGAGTTGTACAAAGTAGATACAACTCTATGCACCTTCTTAAGGGCGTGTATGGGGCAATGGAGGACTGTATTGCGCTATCCAGGGTGTCGATCGACCTTGGGTTGCGGCGCTCCCATAATGATCAAGCGAGGTATATTCCAGGGCGACAGCCTGAGTCCTTTGTGGTTTTGCCTGGCCCTGAACCCTCTAAGTACCTTATTAGAGGCTTCAGGGCTAGGCTATCAGTTCAGGAGAGGAGGTCATGTTACATCTCACCTCCTTTTCATTGATGACCTGAAATTATTTGCCCCCAACAAATTCCAACTGACTGCATTACTTAAGGTAACTGAAACCTTTAGTAATTCTATCAGGATGGAATTTGGTGTGGATAAATGTGCGGTCATGCATGTGAAGAGAGGCAAGATTATGGAATCTGCAGGGATACAACTCTCAGATTCCATACAACTTAGATCCCTCTCCCCAACTGAGACCTACAAATACCTGGGTATGTCGCAGTCTTTGAATATATCTGAGACTGACATGAAACAGACGTTGCAGGCTCGGTTCTTTAGCCGCCTGAGAAAAGTACTTAACAGTCTTTTATCAGGTGGCAACAAGGTGCGGGCCTGCAACGGGTGGGCCATGCCAGTCCTAATGTATTCCTTCGGCATACTCAGGTGGACCCAGACTGAACTAGATGCCCTGGATAGAAAAGTCCGTTCAATGCTGACTGCATCTCGTATGCATCATCCACGCTCATCGGTAATGAGGCTGTACATCCCGCGGAAATGTGGGGGTCGAGGCTTTTTATGTGCTAAGACCCTCCACAACCGCGAGGTGTGCAACCTCAGAGATTATTTTCTGCAGATGAGTGTGGATGTGCATCGTGATGTAGTCACAATTGATACCGGACTTACCCCGCTCGCTCTGGCTAGAGAGAACTGGCACAAACCTGCAGTACTTAGTACTGAGGACCGACGGGAAGTATGGAGGGGCAAGGAGCTGCATGGACGATTCTACCGGGCCTTACATGGGCCCGATGTGAATTTTAAAGCTTCCATCTCCTGGCTGCGATTCGGTGATCTCTTTGGAGAAACCGAAGGTTTTGTCTTTGCAATTATGGACGAAGTTGTCATGACAAACAACTACCGGAAGTATATTCTGAGGGATGGGACGGTTGACATATGTCGGGCGTGTCACCAACCCGGGGAATCCCTCAGGCATATAGTGTCCGGTTGTTCGAGTCTTGCCAACGGTCAGTATTTGCACAGACACAACCAAGTGGCCAGGATAATCCATCAGCAACTAGCCCTTAAATATAATCTCGTTGGTTCAGAGGTACCGTACTACAGATATGTGCCCGACCCAGTTCTCGAGAATGGTCGTGCATTGTTGTACTGGGATCGGTCTATCATTACAGACAGGACTATTGTAGCCAATAAGCCTGATATTGTAGTGATAGACCGAGCAGAGCGACTCGCAATGATAATCGATATCACCATACCGCATGACGGCAATCTCGTGAAGGCAGAAAAAGAGAAGGAGATTAAATATTTGGACCTAGCTCACGAGATTGTTGACATGTGGGATGTGGATTCGGCGATCATTGTGCCGATAGTCGTGTCGGTAAATGGGCTAATCGCCAAGAGCCTCGATCAACACCTAAAGAGGCTCGCACTAGGCAGCTGGATCAAGTCCTTGATTCAGAAGGCAGTTCTTCTCGACACGGCACGCATCGTGAGGAAGTTCCTGTCTCTGAGGCCCTAACCACCGGTGGCTTGGTCCCTGTACCCGACACCGGTGGGTCTCCGTGGTCCCTTTTATATTTTTAAACGTTTTTTTTTATAAATGTAGTTTATGAATATAAAATGAATTATGAGAAGTATGATAAATAAAGTGAATAATAATAATAATTTATTTATCAGAAAAACACAAGGGTACAAAAAATATACTCATACATAATTAAACTTAAGGCTACATTTTTCCTATTGATTGGGAAGAACACCAGTCTCCTGTACTAGTTAGAAAACTGTATCACAGGAGATTGGGTCTCTCTTTCAAAATTATTTGTAGGTAGGTAAGTATATTAAATAGATGCAATATTAGTACAGTATTCAAAAGTAAACAATATAATTAAATTAAGGTAAGATATTAAGCTTAGTTTCTAATTTATATATAAACAATAAAATTGATCATTATAATCGCTTGCTAATCATTTTATGAAAGAAGCAAGTCGGCGGAATTGCTAATAGTGTCAATGTTATTGGATTTAGCAATATAATTATTAATTACGTTTATAACATCTATGTATGCATTTTATAAAACTAAGTGTATTCACAATACCTATTACAATGTTAGTAGGTCACTATGCTAATGGCATGATGTTAAGTACATAAAATAACTATTATGATTGAACAGAAAGATGATTATTAAAAGCAAATTAATTACGTAGGATGATTAAATCACATATATAATAATGTTATAAAGCTATGTTGCGGCGCTCCTAGGCGCCTACGTAGTCTATGGTATTAATATACCTGATTTCGGCAGCCTTTCTAGCCGGGCAGTCGACGTCACCCGTAGAGTGATTGCTCTGTTTGTTGAAGCGCAGGCACGTTGCACATTTAGGTGCTTGTGATTTTTTATTGCAGTCCTGGATCGAATGTCCTTCTTCAGCACAATGTCCGAATGTAGAGGTCGCATTCTTGCAAGTCTTAGCCGCATGACCGTATTGCTGACATTTATAGCACCTGGTCACAAGTGTGAAGTCCCTTACCGGACAGGAGGTCCAGTTGATGAATATTCTATTCTGTGTGATCAGGGCTTTACGGATTACGGCTGTTACCTCTAATATAAGATTGCAGAATTCAGAGTCTCTCTTGCCCGATTTGTGGCTCAGTTTGATATTAGACAAAAATGTATCCTGGTTCCTGGGTGATTGCTCTGTTTGTTGAAGCGCAGGCACGTTGCACATTTAGGTGCTTGTGATTTTTTATTGCAGTCCTGGATCGAATGTCCTTCTTCAGCACAATGTCCGCATGTAGAGGTCGCATTCTTGCAAGTCTTAGCCGCATGACCGTACTGCTGACATTTATAGCACCTGGTCACAAGTGTGAAGTCCCTTACCGGACAGGAGGTCCAGTTGATGAATATTCTATTCTGTGTGATCAGGGCTTTACGGATTACGGCTGTTACCTCTAATATAAGATTGCAGAATTCAGAGTCTCTCTTGCCCGATTTGTGGCTCAGTTTGATATTAGACAAAAATGTATCCTGGGTCATACCTGGTAACTTATCAGCGATGTTCTGCTCAAAAATATATTTAAAGACCTCATTTTCGCGCATTGCTGTCGGGACTCCTATTATAATAATTCGCGGCTTACGCTTGTATGGTTCATCGATCTTTAAGCCTGATGCAGCGAGTTGGACAGATTGCTTCAATTTTTCTATATCAGTTTTCGTTTCCGTGCTTATTATTACACCTCCATCCTGGTCTTTCGGACACCGCGAACTTGTAGTTTCATTTCTTCAGGCCTTATGATTTTCTGAACCATACTTTTTGTGTCCTCGCTTGTTTTTGAAGTATCACTAGGGATAAATCATATCTAACGTAATCGAGCCTTGCTGATTTTCTACCTATAAATGACTTTAACAGTTATAGCGGACAATTGAAAGATTCACAGATGATTTAAGATACTTACACCACAATACTTTACCGTACTAATAGGCTTGTGTCCTAAAATGTTGTTAGTTATTGATTGGTTCCTTTATTAGATGTTAAACCAAAATAACAGACTTTTTATAAAAAAAATGGATCAGAAACATTACTAATTACGGCTTTCAAAATCCCTTTTTGAATTTCACGCGAAAACGCTGTAAACCACCATGGCGGTTGATTGATGTCACGAAGTGCAAAACAAAACAAACCGTGAATGACGTCTGGTCTGGTGTAGCCACTTTTATTTTCTTATATTCAATTTGACAGGTACAAAGTTAGACGTTTTAGCTGTATTTAATACCAAAACATCAATAACAACAATGGCGGACGCACTGTGGGACGTAATACTCAGATTGGTTTTCACGGTCACAAGAATAAATATATAATTTTTAGTTTTAGAATCCTAAAAATAAAATTATGCTCACCTATTTATAATAAACTAGAGGACGCCAGCAGCTACGCCTGCATTTTTTTTAAATTTACCCGTTTTGGCCGATCCCGTGGGAATTTCGGGAAATCCCTTCTTAGTGCACCCCTACGGTCCAAAAGGAACATACATGCCAAATTTCAGCTTCCTGCGCCCAATAGTTTCGGCTGTAGCGTGTCTGTCAGTCAGTCAGTAACGCAAGGATTTTATATATTAAGATAATACACTTTATTGACATCTACAAAATTAAATAATAATGAATCTATGGATACTACAATCAAACCGATTTGTTCTTAGTGGAAACAAGTCTTTTAGATACCTACATAATTTTCTTGGTGGCAAACTATAAATTCGATAAAAATATTCAGCGACATAAAGAAATATTATTCAGCAATCTCGTGCTCTTCAAAAGTTATTAATATGTCGAACTAAATTGTATAAAAACTCATTGAAAACATTAATTTTAAATAACGACTAAGCCCCCGATATTCAACTGTATTTAATATGAAACAAATAAGCTTGCATGAAAACTATACTGTTCAAAGTAATTTGTCAGCATTAGATTTATATCATATGTGAGGCCCAGATTTATCCAAGCGATATTTTAAGTTTCAAATAGGGCTTTTAATCTTATAAGCTAGATTAAAGTACCTCTAAATGTGTCTATTCTAACGTATTCGTAGATAGAAAAATAACAGTAGGCATTATAAAAGAAATTGTGACATTGAGACGTCCGATGCGAAGGGCGACCTTACGCACCAATTTTTGATAAAGAAGTTCTTTAAAAGTATCGGCTTAAGTAATGCAGTACAGTAGTTCTTACTTATTGAAATTGCTATATGGGAGCATCTGCCTTTACACACTCTTTCGGTTAAAATGTTCATTGAAACTATACAATGACACTTTTGATATTTCATTTTGTCTTTATGTTTATCAAAGATTTTCTTTTCAACTTTTACATTGTGGAGCTGAGATTAAACTACGTGAAAATTGCGACTTTATGAGAAAGTAACCGTCATACTATCTTTATGTTTATAGTGATATTTACAGTTCTGGAGTACACTAACCATTGTATCTGAAGCCCCTTCACTACCCCTTATTAGTAATCCATAGATTGTTGAAATTTTGTTCAATTCTTAGCTACAACAAATATTTGGGTAACGAGCAAGGCTTTTTATTCTGCATCTTACTGCAATTTGTAAGCTTAATTAGTTAAGGGGATGTTCAATTAAAGTTACTCATTGCGTTATTCTGATATATAAGCTATATAAGTGCACAGTTTCCTCCAAATCGAAATTCGCATGAAAAAGTATAAACATCCATAAATTGCGGGATTGTCTCACAAACTTGCCTATTCGTAATATTAGTAAGATCTGTATAAATGATAGAATATATGGCCATGTTTATAGCTCTGGTTATCATTTTCTTCTGTTTAATTTATTGTTTGACAAATATAAAAATCCAATTGTGGGTTTTTACGAAGCTGGCAGTCCAGCAGGCTACTAGACGGCATGAGTGAGACTCCCCTAGACGCTCCCGCCCCCGTTCGCTTCCTCACTAAAAACAGCGCCGTTTTTCTCAAAGGACTTTTCGGCCATGTTAAAACTACGAGGAGTTTAGTCGCAATAAATCTTACATCTCAAACCCTTGTCCCGTGTTGTCATTTACGCTCCTGCACACAACTCAGAACACATATACAATACCTTAAACATACCTAAACAATAGTCCGATATATCCTTGATCCCAACTGCGACGCCTCACCTCGTATTTTAACTAGTTTCTATAATGCAAGTTGCTTAGTTTGCGATTAAATGATATATAAATGTGTGTAAATTGCCCAGGATGTTGCAATGAGGCCAAAACATTAACGGATATATTTATCTTTAATTGAAAAGAACATAGTTCTGGATAAAGTTCATTGTCTAAGCACTTAAGCTCAATGTACATTACTTTGAGAATAAATTCTGACTTCATAGTTGCTGGAACGACTACTTGTCCACTGGGACATGCACGCACAGCGTTTCTTCTAGAAGAGCCGAGGTGGATGAAATTTATCATCAATTTTCATAATATCATAAATCGGTTTAACACAAAATAACATTAAAGATTGATTAGAAAATACAACCAAACTACACATTTTTATTTAAAATAACACAGAATTGAGCCTTAGGCGTTCAATGTGAGATAAACAAAGTTAAATTGTTTGGTATGATGGGCAATTTGAATCGCATGTAATTTTGGTAATTTGTGATCTAATGTGAAAGTTAGTCGAATATTATTATCAATGGTAAATACTTAAAAAAACATATTTGAATACACTGACACAATATTTTCGCGCCCTAATATCGACATCAAAATCCCGGCAATTCCCATATTTAAACTTATTTTTGTGACTCATGATGGAACCAAACAATTTACGGGCTTACGAGTACCTAGGGAGAGTGTAGTGACTCCCCGACTAGAAGCGCCAGGCTACTCATTAAAACCACCATGGTTTTCCTCTATCCGGTCCCATTGAATGGCGGGGTCGCGGGATCTACGTTAGCATTACTACCGCGACCCCGCCTGAGCTGGCCCGCCGAGGCCCATATTTGCACTGAAATCTACGCTCTGTTTCTACTTTTGTGTTTAGAACTTTGTAGGAAGAATCAGTAAATATTACTATTTGTGAAGAATATTTTAAGCATAATACAAAGAATCATTTTTTTAATTATTCATCCAAAACATTGAAATTACACATTATTAGTATCATAACTTAAGTTACCAAAAAGTATATAAATATATCATGAAAATCTATTTCAGTGGCATCATTGCTACAACAAACATAATTTTGGCCGCTTGACTTGACTGCACGGAACACTGTGTGGTGGCACTTATTACTGTTGATCGTATCTCCAATCTTGTTGTCGTCTTGTGACTTACCAAAGTGAAACTTATCTAAAAAACCGGTCAACTGCGATTCGGACTTGCGCACCGAGGGTTGCATACAAACCCGTAGGTGTATATATTTATTTTAAAAAATATGTGATGTAACAAAAAATTAAGGATTTCGAATTTTTTTCTATGTGATATAAAACATTGCTATATGCCAAATTTCAAGATTCTAGATCGACCGGAAGTACCCTTTAGTTTTAACTTGAGCATTTGATATGAATTTCAATTTTATACCGATGACCCGGTGGCGAAGCGGAAGTGTAAACGATTGCCACGCCGAAGGTCACGGGTTCGATTCCCGCTCAAGTCAAACATTTGTGTGCATGAACATGGATGATTGGGACTAGACAGTGTTGTGTGAATGTGGTAGAATATTATATTATACCTCTACGGGGTCGCAAATGGGTAGCACAGCACCTATAAAATTATTAAAAATATTTTAATTATATGATGTAACTAAAAATATAAGGTTTTCGCATTATTTCCTTTTTCTGTTACAAGACGTTGCTTCGCGTACAAATTTCAAGATTCTAAGTTCACGGGAAGTATCCTGTAGGTTTTGATTCCCTTGCGAGTAGTTGCGAGTTTGAATATAATTATGCTTAAATTAATAATAATAATATTCTACCACATTCACACAACACCATCTAGTCCCAAACTAAGCAGAGCTTGTACTATGGGTACTAGATAATGAATAAACATACATAATATATACTTTTTTTTGTTAATACATACATATTATACCTAGAAACACCCAGACCAAGACAAACATCCATGTTCATGCACACAAATGTTTGACTTGAACGGGAATCGAACCCGCGACCTTCGGCGTAGCAGTCGCTTACACTCCCGCTGCGCCAACCGGTCGCCATTGTTGATTGCGTTGACATATATAACGATCCTAATAAGTTGTACAATTCTTTCTTTGACATGTACTGTACTATATTCAATTCTATCTTTGTCACTAAGAGGATCTCAGTTGCTGGTACTACATCCTTCAGTGAATGGGCAACCACTGGAATTTATAAAAGTAGAAATAAGCTTTACGAATTATATGAACAGAAAGTAATTAATAAAAATGATGAACAATTTTGTCAATATGTAAGAAATTATTACAAGTTATTTAAAAAGATTTGTCGTGAAGCTAAGACACTTTATTTAAAATCAAAAATTAAAAACAGTGACAATAAAATAAAAGCAACGTGGGATATTATAAACAATGAGACTGGAAGGGTCAAGATTAAAAGTAACGATTACACTCTTCAATTAAATAAAAAGATATTAAAGTCAGATTTTGAGGTTGCCACAGCATTTGAAAATTTCTTCACAGACATTCCAGTCTCAACCACTAATGCCCGTTTTCACCAACAGTCCCTAATCAGAAACTTAACTAAGAATGACTTACGCTATGGGATGCCTAAAATCATCCCCTTTCTCAAATTTCGTTTCACGATCGTAAGTGCTACTTAGTTAGGGGTCCCTTAATTAGGTGACGGATAGTGCGAGGCTAGCATCTGAACATATGTCGACACAATACTTTTGTTTACTTTTCTATTAAAATGCAGCTTAAATAAATATAATACATATTGTTTTTATTAAAATATAAAAAGACACATTGATTTAAACCTAGTCGATGCTAAAAAGTTATTAATTTGAAAATAATATTTCACATTAGGCTGTATGGCAAAAATCCTTTGCTCTAATCAGAGGACAGTTTTTTATCACTTGACGTTATTTCACGGAACTAAAACATCGTGGCGGTTCATCTTCATTTTGTGATACGTGGTATTTTTTCGTTAGCGCTCAAATAGGGTGATGTCTAGTAAAATTAATAAAGTTGATCAACAATGAAAGGAAAATAAAATCTGGATCTTTTCACTGTAAGACACATAGTAGATTAATACAATGAATTTTACCAAATAAAGATACACTGCTGAACAAAAAGACAGATGGGACAACAAAATAAGCTAAATATTTGGCGTGGAATGCATTAACAAATTCGTACGCCAAAATAACCCAAAAACGAGTTGGTTAAAATTGTCACTTAACGTTAAGGGGTCGAATATTTAGCCCCTAAATATAAGGTGTTACCTAATGCCTTAGGTGTGTCATAACAGTTGGTGAAAACAAATCTTTCGTTAGGTGTCCCTTAAACTACGGTAAGAGTTACTTAAATTTTAGGGGCCATTGGTGAAAACGGGCATAAATCCCTCAACTCGTCGCCTAATGACGCCGAATCTCTATTGAAACAAAATGTCAATAGGTGTAACATTGAATTTAGTTTTAGTTATGTCACTGACAGAGATATTGTAAAAACTTTTAATACACTTAATTTGAAGAAGGCTAGTGATCTTTGGGGCAATTCTGTTGTGATTACGAAATCTATAATCAACACAGTAGCACCGGAACAGGCAATGATTTTCAATAGATGCATTGACTGTGGTGTGTTTCCTGATCAAATGAAAAGTAGTAAAGTAAATCCGTTATTTAAATCAGGTAGCACATCTGACCCCACAAATTATAGGCCAATATCTGTGCTACCCACGTTTAGTAAAATTTTTGAAAAATTAATTCTAGGTCAGCTTCAAATTCATTTTAATAACAATAAGCTGTTACATGAAAAACAATTTTGGTTTTACTAGGGGTCGCTCAACTACCGATGCTAGAGTTGAGCTTTTAGATAGTATTTTTTATGCCTGGGAGGAGTCGCATGATGCTCTGGGAGTTTTTTGTGACTTATCTAAGGCTTTTGATTGCGTGTTTCATGAAACATTGATCAGGAAATTACATTACTATGGAGTTAAGAACACTGCTTTGGATCTCCTAACATCATACTTGAGTAATAGGATACAGAGAGTTGAGGTAAATGGAAAAGTTTCTATGGGTTCAGTGGTCACAATGGGAGTGCCGCAAGGTTCAATTCATGGTCCATTCCTTTTCCTTGTATTTATTAATGATTTGCCATACATTATGCAAAATAATGAAGTGATAGTGTTATTTGCTGATGATACATCACTTATTTTTAAACTAAGACGACAACAATCAAATAATGACGATGTAAATAACGCTCTCTCTAAAGTAGTTAAATGGTTTACAGCTAACAATTTACTGTTAAATGAAAGAAAAACAAAATGTATACAATTTTCAAGACCGAATGTAAAACAAGTTAAACCTAACATATGTTTGAATGGAGAAGAGTTGGATCTTATAGATAACACCGTATTCTTAGGCATAACCTTAGATTCTAAGCTACAGTGGGGCCCACATATAGGTCAGTTGTCGAATAGACTTAGCTCTGCAGCATACGCGGTTTACAAAATTCGTCAGTTAACTGATATAGATACAGCCAGATTAGTATATTTTAGTTATTTCCACAGCATAATGACATATGACATTTTATTATGGGGCAACGCAGCTGACATTCAAACTGTGTTTGTACTGCAGAAGCGGGCTATTCGTGCAATATACAGTCTTGGTTCAAGGCATTCACTGAGGGAAAAATTTAAAGAAATTAAGATAATGACTGTCGCATCTCAATACATTTATGAGAACTTGTTATATGTCAGGAAAAATATAAATATGTTTTCTAAATTCAGCGACATTCATAATTTAAACACACGAAATAAAAACAAACTTGTTCTACCTTCAACTAGACTACAAAAAATAAGTAACTCATACAAGTGTCAAAGCATACGTTTTTTAACAAAATTCCAGGCAATATTCAGGAACTAAGTATTAATAAATTCAAAGTATTTATTAAACAGAGCTTGTGTTCAAAAGCTTATTACACAGTTAAAGATTATTTAGCAGACAAAAATGCCTGGAATTGAGTTTAAAAATTATGAATTTTGACATTTTGAAATTAGTGACATGATATTTTTATTTACATTTGTAATAGTTATATTTTTACATTTTGACATTTTTAATTTGACATTTGTAATTTTATTTATTTTGTTTTGACATTGTTATTTAATTTATTTTCTTTTGACATTTAAAATTACTTAAGTAATATATTATTATTCATAAATTGACATTCAATAATATTTTTCTGACATTTAATAATATTTTCCGACATTTTAAATATATGACATTTTATTGTTTACATTTTTATTATTTTTACTTATTGTTTGCAACATGTATTTTACTGTGTATTAGCATGTAAAGTTGTGAGTACGATGTGGGCATTATGAAACATATAAACAAATAGTTGTGGCAACCTGTCTGATGGCTTAGGCTGACAAGCTTATGCATACACCTTCTGATGGCGTGGAGGCATAGTGATACAGATCGTGCTGGCTCCCTCAATTAAGGTTGAGCCGTACGATTGCTGTTGAATGCGGGCCATCAGTGGGCCGAGTCAGTTATTTCCTGCATTGTACTTGCATACTAAACCCTTTTTTGTCTGGACTTTAAAAGATGAAGAAAAGACTACAGAAATTGAAGTGACAAAAAAAAAACAATGACTCTGAGTTTGTTTCGGCCTTTCTTCTCAAGAAGTCATTTAGCTAGGAAAAGCCAGCTTCATCTAGAATAGGGTATTGACATGTATAAGTGTTGTAAACAACCTAAATGCAGAAATAAATATGTCTTTATGTCTTTATAGAAGTTTGATTTTATTACAACTTAACGGTGTTATGGACCTAAATATTTGATATGAATTTTAATTTAATAACTCTACGCGTTCATGACGAAAGAGGTAGTAACTTTATTTTTTTTTAAATGTTTTAACTATATGAAGTAACTAAAAATTGACATTTTTGGAATATTTTCCTTAATTTGCGCTATAAGAAGTTGCCTCGTACCAAATTTCAAGATTCTAAGTTCACGGAAAGTACCCTGTAGGTTTTGATTCCCTTGTGAGTTTCAAAAATTTGCAAGAATTTGCGGCATAAACAGCTGTGTCTTTTGATTGCGTAGGCTTAGAAGTATGTTTTTGTTACAGCTTAAAGATATTATAGCCTTGAGTGTTTGATATGAATTTCAATTTAATACCTCTACGCGTTGATAAGGGAAGGGCTAGTATCTTTAAAATTATTTATTTTTATTGTATGATGTAACTAAAAATTGACGGATTTCACAATTTTTCCTGTATCTGTGCTATAAGATGTTGGTTAGTACCAAATTTCAAGAATCTGAGTTTACGGAAAGGGGTACCTTTCCGTTAACTCAGATTCTTGAAATTTGTAGGTTTTGATTCTCCTGCCGGTAGTTGCGAGTTTGAAAATATAGTAAAATTCCTGTTTCTTTTGATTGCGTTGAGATAGAAGTTTGATTGTGTTACAGATTAAAGGTATTATAGACCCGAGTATTTGACATGAACTTTAATTTAACAACTTGACGCGTTCATGAGGAAAGGAGTAGTAACTTTAAAAGTAATACATATATTTTTTTTGTATGATGTGACTAAAAAATTACGGTTTTCGCAAGTTTTCCTTTATTTGTGTTATACGACATTGCTGCGAACCAAATTTCAAGATTCTGTGATCACGAGAAGTACCCTGCAGGTTTTGATTCCTTTACGAGTAGTTGCGCGAAAATAGGCGGCATAAATTGCTGTTTCTTTTTATTGCTTAGACATAGAAGTTTGATTTTGCAACAGCCTAAAGGTTGATACGAATTTCAATTTAATACCTTTACGCATTCATGAAAAAATGGTAATAACTTTAACATTATTAAAATTATGTTTACGATATGATGTAACTAGAAATTTGCAGTTTTCGCAATTTTTCCTTTATCTGTGCTTCGTACCAAATTTAAAGAATCTGAGTTCATAGGCAGTATCCTGTGTGTTTTGATTCCCTTGCGAGTTCGAAAATAAGCGGAAATTTGCAGCATAAACGGCTGTATCTTTTGATTGCGTTGGCTTAGAAGTTGGATTTTTTCACAGCTTCAAGGAACAGTTGACTTGACTATTTAATATAAATTTCAGTTTGATACCTCCACGCGTTTCTGAAAAAAAGGGGTCTTGACAGACGGACGGACAACAAAGTGATCCTATAAGGGTTCCGTTTTTTCACTTCGAGGTACGGAACCCTAAAAAGAGCGTTATGAAACACTCATTTTTAAATACGCCTAAATATTGATTAGTGACAGACTACAACCGAATAAAAATAAGACTAGCAAAGTATCAAATATTAAGATAGCAAAGTGGTAGTACAATATCATGCAAAAGTAAAGTGTAACATTGTTTTATCAAACACATTATGTATAAAACATACCTTATTATACTCCTTGAAACAAATCAAGTGAAGACAAAGTTGAAGAAATCACTTTCATTATCTGGCCTCAAATCAGCAGTTTTTTTAGTGTCATCCAGAATACGGACGAAAAGTGTTTCATTTCAACACAGTGGTTTAACCCATTCCCTGTCCGGCGCGAGACACAATAGAAAATCAATTGTTATGAATCACATATGATACACGGGACATTGAAACTGTTAAAATATAAAACAGAAATTACTTTATTATTTGTTCATAATAAACGCAGCTATAACACAACGGTGTTCAAAATCCAGATCACGTAACGTAAGTACTAGACACAAGATTTCATATAAGTTGCTGGCAATGCAATGCGGCTCACCTGGGCATAAATCGTGGCTCGCTCGGCCAAACGTTCTCCATTACACCGCACAGGACCGTTACCGCCACGTTTTTGTGAAAACCCCACGATTTATACCGAATACCGGTTATGTGAGTATAATTTAGAAGAATGGGTTTTCAGTAAATAATGTTTGCGGTTGAGACGGAGGATCTCAGGTAGGATGTCGGGGTTCGAGAGAAACACTGCTAGGCTGAACAGGTTCTTTATGATGTCTCACTACCGCTTACATATAGTATGACCGAACTAGGTAAGCACCGACTCCGACGCTCGCAGGGTAGCTGCTCGTAGGGTCGCCGATGAGCTGGCCAAGGTGCGCTGCGCTCTGTGGTCGAGGTTCAGGCTGAGCGGGGTCTCAGGCGGTGCAGCCGATGTGGGCCGAGCGGTCAGGCTCAGGCGTCCGTGGCCTGGCTGTAGGAGCTCGTAGGCAGGAACGGAGGCTTGGGTGGCTGCTGGCTAGTAGCGGCACGGCGCCAGCAGCTCGTGGCTTGTAGCCCGTAGGAAGAACGTAGCCCGTAGGAAGAACGTAGCCCGTAGGAAGAACGTCAGGTGCAGTGAGCCCGTAGGAAGAACGTAGCCCGTAGGAAGAACGTAGCCCGTAGGAAGAACTGGAAACAGCATAGAGAATACACAACAACCGGTCAGGAACAGGCGGTCCCTAGATCGGCTGTTATGCTTAGGAGACACAGATACTACAGACAGAACGTATAGGCACACAGACAACTAGAATATGCTTACCCCCAGCGGGACAGTAGAAGTAGGATAGTAATAATAGTAGGTAGTAATAGTCACTACAACCATCAGCGAGACGGTGTGTAGGGCAAGTGATCGAATTAGATCGCGCACCCATCTTATATAGATATAGGCCTATGACTCACAACTGCCTTTGGCTAGTGAACATGACCATATTTGGTAATATTGCGAACGGCTAAGCTGGCGTTAAGCGCCTGCGAGATATTATAACGCAATACGTGTAGTATTACGTTACACGGTTTTGTCCTAAAATAGAGTGATTTTGTACGATCGAGGAGTTTAGGTATTTTGTAAAAGTCACACCTTCCTTTCATGTCGTTTTCATTTTTGTTTACCATTTATGTTGACGAAATATCAAAATCTTTACGGATTCAAAATAAATGGACAAAGTAAAAAATATGTGCTTATAACCACTAGACCAAATTAAATTCGGAACGACCCATTTTGTTTATGAGTCCAGAAAAGCTTAATTTACTTATTTTATCCTTACAGAGCTGAATATGAACAGTTATTGCATCCAAAAGAATCATAAGTTTGCTTAAGATGAATAAAAAGTAAATGATGTACAGTATATTCCTTAAAAAATATCTCGAACTTTTACGAACTTGTAAAACGCCTCCTTTTACCTCCCACTCATATCCAACTTATCAATATTACGATCGATGAAGAAGTGTTATCCATGGAGTAACAATATACATACGAGTAGTATATTATAACTGAGATATTGAATAATACCTCCTGCATTACTGAATAGTTCAAATTCCATTCAGAATCCGTGACGTCAGCTTTAAATGACACTTCAATCAGCAGAGGTATGGTAACGAGGCTCTATGGTGATATAACAAGATGTACGTACAATACAACTATGCAATTAGTGTGTAAGTGTACTGCCTACATAGCTTTGTGTTTGATTGCTTTAGTGCTACGGTGCAGCTACGGAATTGCTACGAAGCTACGATGATTGCCTGTTGCTGTTGAGAGTTACGAAATACAGGTGCTACGTTGGAAGTACTGAATCATTTAGTGACTGGAAATTGTTAAGCCAGGTATTCATTGTACACAACACAACCAATTTGTACAAAACACGGTATCAGAAACAGATTCTTTGTGTTTCAGAAACAATATTGATGTGCTTAGGCAACATTGTCAATTCTCACGAAGAGTTGTTTACGTTGTTGCTATACTGCTCAAAGTTGAAGAAAGTACAATAATTTAATTTGACACTGTCCACACAATGTAAGTTAAAACAATATTTCTGGATAGACTACATTGTTCTTCTGAAACAGTGTATCTAGTTTATTTAGGCCTTGATTATAACTACTATTATAGAATTATATTATCTATGCTGTAACACTATAATTGTCTATTAGCATCTCTGAAATTCAAACCAGAATCACAAAGTCATGTTCAAGTCATATGAAAATATTACGGACATGTCAAATGTAGCAGATTTGGCTTAAATAAAAATATGATACATATTCAACTCCATCTATTTGTAATTTAGGATATTATTAGCAGGAATGAACAGTTACCTTCTGAGTCACAGTCAAAACTAGTTCAGAAGGTACGGATATACTGCTAACAATAACCTAAAATCATTCAATTTTTATTATTTGTTATCTGTAAGTATAGGTTTATCATGGCAATAAAGAATTTTGAATTTTGAATATTTTTCTAGGACCAAGAATTAAATGGATTCGACAGTTGTGTACACCCGTAAAGGACAGATATAGAGTACATCCCGAATTGGTGTTACCAGATGTTGTAAATGTTTACCCTACAATTCTACGAAGTACATATTAACTTTTAAGTAACATTGTATCAAACCTGAATTGAGCTGAATTGAATTCCACCCATAAGGTGTGCGATAAGTATTTTTTATACTTATTATTATTATGTATAACAAAAATATCGAATAGGAGGGACTGGCTTCACTCGCCAAATAAACACGAGGCTCAGAGTTATATATCTTTTATTATATTATTTCACACTCAAATTTACTGTCCTTTGAACAAAATTAATTTTGTGTACAAATTTCTTATTTTCTCTCCTTTATCACACAAAGATTTTGTGGTATAATGAATACGCACATTCAAATACTTTTTACAAACAGTTTTAATAATAAATATTGAATATTGGTGAAAATGGTTGTTTTCCGTAAAACACTTTTGTTCAAAGTGTTTAGAGCATACCTACTCTTGCATATTTATTCGGATCCCAGTTTTCTCGTCCTGTTGCACGTATCTACGATTGTCGGATAATGCAGTCCTTTGGGAATCTATAAACAAATAATTTAATTACTACAAAGAATCGGAAAACAAATTAAAATAAATAATTAATCTTAGGTTCGTAATTATGAAACTAAATAACGGCAAATTACCCAAAATTTGGGTAATTTCCCAAACACTTCTGTGGTATCCCTAAAAAAAAAATTAACGCTGTAAAATTAAAAAGTATCGATGACGTTTGGTTAGCTCAACTTTCAACGACCTATTGAATTCGATTGTGTAATACTAACATCGCGGTGATAATAAAATAGCCTTTTTTTGGTTTATTGATGTAATTTAGACATGTTTCCTTATGTTATAATACGCTATTTGTATCATTCTATCAATATTTGCATGTATAAATAGATATTATAACTAAAATATCGTACTTACGAATGAAAGGTTATGTTCTCACATTTCCGCTCACTACGGCTTTTACAGCCTAAAATGTAACAAATTACCATAATAAATCTGATCCAATGATATTTTCACTAAGCATTCACAAATAATAACAATAATTACACAATATTTCGCGGATATTATCGAGAGCTCAACAGTTTGTTGGTCACAATATTCAGTTGTGACCAACAAAAAAAACGAAAACTCTGACAAAGACAAAAAATTCTATCTATGTCTCTTTTACTCTTATGTATTTCTGTATGTCATTATCTCGGTCTGTCACGGTATTATTATTTGCTTGTCAAATCCATAGAGATACATCATCCTAGATATTTTTACACCATATTACTTTCCATCTTACTTTGCACTCCATTTATTTATAAAACAACCAGTATCTTGTTAAAAATTGAAATAATTGGTTGTGGTCCAAATTTATTTAACCTTCTTTTACCTTTATTGCTATAGTTACTATTGGTTACGGTGATACCGTCGTCTCTCTGCCCAAAGTAAAGGACCATTATTGAATTACTTGGATCGACGAGTGCCATACTAATGTGGTTCTATTTTTGACTTTGTACGGATATAAACTATAAGATGTCAGCGTGCCATTGGAGAGGCCTATATTAAACAGTGAAGTACGGCAGACTGATAATGATGATGATAGTAAAAATGTATATTCGTAAGTAGTGAAAGTGACTCTAAACCTTTATAACTGCTAGTAAAAATACAGCATTACTTGCAGCGGACTAACTTACAACAAGTTCACAATATTATCATTCTTGCCAAAGGACTGAGTAAGTCGACAAAAGGCACAAAACTTTTGTAAGTGTTTTATGCCGGCGAGTTCTTTAACTTTGTGTTCTTTAGAGTTTCAGTATTGCTAAGGACACTGCTACAAAAGAAAATTGTATAATTTTACTCTGTAAAGACAATTCTTGTACTAAGAAAAATACTGATGAGTGTAATAACTTGTAAAGAAAATAATACTTTGTCCTTAACAAAGTAGGTTTGACGACCGGTTGGCGCAGCGGTAGTGCAAATGACTGCTACGCCGAAGGTCGCGGGTTTGATTCACGCTCAAGTCAAACATTTGTGTGCATGAACATGGATGTTTGTCTTGGTCTGGGTGTTTCTATGTATGTATTTACAAATAAAAAGTATATATGTATGTTTATCCATTATCTAGTACCCATAGTACAAGCTATGCTTAGTTTGGGACTAGATGGTGTTGTGTGAATTTGGTAGAATATAATAATAATTATTATTTTTCTTTACAATTGTTATATGACTATTTTTTGTTCTTTACCACAGCCTTTGCAGACAACTGCTAGACTTAAGTCTTTCCTTATTTGCTTCACAGTAGCAGTGGCCTGATGAGGTGGTATAGGGTGGGGTTAGATGTTGATTTTTCCGTCTCTTCGCAAAGATACTAGGTATTTGCTTCGTGTACGTCCTTAGTCACCTCTTACGACACACACGGAATAAATATACTCACTTATAAATTTAATATATAGATATTTTTTACTCGGGATGAGTTAAATTTATAAGTGAATAAATATAGTCACTTATAAATTTAACATATACCTATTTTTAACTCATCCCGTTTAAAAAATGTTGTTGTCCTAGTTTACCTTGAAACAACAATGCGCTAAGAGAACCTACTGAGTCCGACTCCCAAGCCTAGCGCGATAGTGACAACGATCTTAACTATTACGTCATCCATGTAGTCAATATACACTGTGCCTCGGGTGGTCACAGAAGAGATTCGAGATAGCCTATAATGATTGCATCCAGTTTCCTCCCGAGAACCTTAAAAAAATACTTACTTCGTATTAAGCTAAACCTTCGAAGATCAGATATCTCTAAGTGCAATATGTGCTGAAGAAATAAAATTAAACTTTGTTTGTATACACATAAATTATTGACTTACTTGAAGTGTTGTATTTTTTGTATTAGTTTACGGGTAGAAAGTTAAAACTATGCAATAGTTTTGATATGTGAAGCCATATTTCCTGTAATAAATACTCCGTCAAACGTGTATCGTGTATTTCATTTTCTAGAATTGAAACGTGGTTTCGCCCGCGTGAGAGTCAGGTATTGTATTACAGAGTAGCCTATCACACTCTCCAGCTACCTTACCATCTGCACAATAAAATCATATGTAGTAAGGACAAAGAAAGAAAAAAACACACTTTCGCATTTGTAATAATAGTATGGATTTTCTATAACGAAATCATTATCATAATCATCATGTTGACGTAGGTCCGGTTGCGATGCTTGCCGATGGCTATTTCAAGGTCATGGAATTCCGAGAGGTCACGGGAAACTATCCCCCCTCGGAAAATATTACGGCTTGGCAAAATCGAGCCAATCAACAGGCGGTTCGAAAATGGACGTCACGATTGGAGGCACTGACAGCCGGCCTTCGAATCGTCAGTGCGCTTAGGCCTTTACTGGCACAGTGGGTTGGGCGGCAGCATGGGAACGGTGCTTGCCGAAACAACCATGCCCTGACAATACCTGCACTAGCCGGAAAGAAAGGGTTCTTTCCGGCTAGTGCAGGTATTGTCAGGGCATGGTTGCTTCGGCAAGTACCTGCACACGGTCGCTAGGAGGAAATAGAGTCCCGCCTGTCACCACTGCGATTGCAGCGAGGACACAGCTCAGCACACACTCGAGCTGTGTCCCGCCTGGGCTGTGCAGCGACGTGATCTCGTCACTGTTATCGGAGATGACCTCTCGCTGACAGCCGTGGTCCGATCCATGGTAGAAAGTGAGGGTAAGTGGGCTGCGGTCACCTCCTTCTGCGAGGACGTCATCTCGCGGAAGGAGGCGGCGGAGTGGATTCGTGAGGACAACAGCCTGGCGGATCCGATCCGTCGCCGGCGGACTGGCAGGCGCAGGCGCGCGTTTGCGCGCCTGATGCAACCGTAGCTAAGGCTGCGGGTGAGAGAACGGGGACTCTCTCACCCACCAACGGAGCCCATGAGGAAGGCGTCGCCCTACAATTAGCGCTTCGAATTAATGAAAGTGCTCGGTTCTTACTCCGAGCGAGTATCGCTGGGTGGGTTACCGAAGAGTGAGAAAGTTTTCCGGGGATCCACCCATAAAGGAGGCACTCAGTGAGGTTTTAGTCGGTATGCCACAAACAGCCGGGGGAGCCCGACATAACCCCACATTCTCCCCGTGAATGACGGGGTATGCGTAATGCATTTCCTCACGTTAAAAAAAAAAGGTCCGGTTGCGATCCAACACTTTCGCCGGGGTCCGCCCATATTAGATGCACACAGCCACAAGTCAAACTTGACAGTTGCATTACGATTTTGATACCTATTTCTTACGTCAAAGGAACGGTACAAAGGTCAAGGTGACTAACTTGGTGAGCAACCGGGTGTAGCTGGGCCCGTAATTACAATTGCAATGCTTAGGGCTAATTTTCCTCACTCGAAGCTCATACAAACAAATTTTTCAGCTTTCTAATATAAGTATTGATTTAAAATATAATACACACATTAAAAATAGGCTTAGAGCAGGCGCTCTTCAGCGTGAACGTCATTAAGTATCTTTTGATGAAAAATCTTAAATCAGCATGTACCTACTTGTTCTCCTCTGTGGGATCTCCACCTTGTCGTTGTGGTGGGTGGGCTCAGTAACCGTAGTTAAGCACCCATGGTGAAGCTAAGCGAGATCCCCGGAGTGGATGCTCCGCGTGGGCTTGATGGAGGCCTGCGCAGGATGCGTCCAAAGGTGCGGGTTCAGGGGACAGTTCTTTCTGTTCCTCGCAGTTGGGCGCGGTTAGGAGAGGCGTGTTGGTGTTGCGTTGCCGCGCACCCTATCTCCCGCGACCAAATGGGGGTGCACCATTTGCTTCGTCGCGGTGGGTCGCGGAGGAAGAGGTGATGCGGTGTTGTCAGGTTGCCATCCTCCCTATCCTCTGCGCCCGTTTTAGTAACTGTGGACGGCGAGCGCTGGGGCTGCTCCCCGTAAGCCAAAAGGCAAGGAGGTGGCGTAGT
This sequence comes from Euclidia mi, assembly GCA_944739405.2. NCBI lineage: Eukaryota > Metazoa > Arthropoda > Insecta > Lepidoptera > Erebidae > Euclidia > Euclidia mi. Next base: position 19,420,144 of record OX123189.2, read on the forward strand.
GTCCGCGCCGCCTCCCAAATCCTAACGAGACGGGGCCCACCAACACTGGTGGGCCAATCCCGGGTGGGTCACGGAAAATTATGCTATCTGCGAATCGCGTGACCCCGCTACAACACGGGACCCGTAGGGACACCGCGGTAGTTTTTGTGGGTATGCCCCGCCTTTAGGAAAGAGCCTCCACACACCTTCTCCGCCAGTCCCAAGCCCAGTCGATTACACTCTGGCCGGGTTGTCGTCGAGTTGAGATGGCTCATAAGAAGAGTTTCCACCATAGTGAACAAAAAATAGATGTACCTACTTGTAAAAGTGTCGAATATAATTAAGTGAAGATATTTTAAGTAATAAATTTAAATAAAAATGAGATGACTAATAAAAATAAAAATTAAGTAGTTAAATTATAATGATCTACACTTTAAAATGAGTCAGCGCAAATTATAATGACAATAAAATAATATGTCACCCACCTCGTATTTGCTTTATTTCAAATAATGGCTCCCGAGAAACCAATTCAAAAATTCATAAGCAATGTTGTTCTTTCATTTTCTCATTACTTCCAATTTGAAGTTAGTATAATTATAAAATGTGCCCGAAAGTATCAAAGTAAATAATTTAAATATAAATAATTACAAAATAATGGTTAGTCTGTTGAATTAGTAATATTTTTTTTTCTGTATGAGCCGAACACGTTTTCATAACATATATATATCTTCACGATTTTTATCCCCGAAGGGGTAGGCAGAGGTGTATTACACACCCACACTTCGCCAGATATGTTTCGGTCCCAATGTAATAGGGGGCGAGCCTATTGCCATCTACCGGGCACATTATTAAGCGAGCGATAATTAACATTTTTACACGTTTTCACTATACTGTGTAATTTATTTTCTCTCTGACTAGTAAGCCTCAAGACATTTTTTTTATGAAAGACTTTTTGCTCGTTGACATGAAGCCGATAATATTCAGTTTTTGAGAAACAGTGACAACTCAATAATTGAAATAATTACCATGTAGCACAATATTCAAAGTGAACCTGGATACCTATACACCACTATTTTTTAATTGGTACAAAAAATTTAACAGGGCACTAAGTATCTTTAACTGATCATATTTATGTAGTTAAAAAATAAAAACACTCAGTCCCAAAACTGTCTCAAAACTGTCCACAAAAATACGTGATAATTGGTAAATGCATAACTAATACTATGACCGACCTGCGTACTATCATTGTAAATTGACCCATTGATAAATCCCCCCCCCCCCTTCTGCGCCTGCGCCGCGCCCCGACGATGCGACAAACAGTGCTAAATGGTTAGCGAAAGTGAGCGTATCTAATTTCGTTGCAAAAGTTGATTGTTTGTCTACGTTTGCCCGACGCGATGGCCTATCATATCAGTTCATACCACGGGCGTATGTAGCTATGCTTCGTGCGTACTTTTTGAGTGGAAAAATCGCGAGTGCAGCTGTGTACCCATGGACATCTTATTGTGAGTGTACAAAAGTGAACCTTAGTTACTTTAGTGTCAAACAATTAAAACAATGCATATTAGACGCTTTTGACGAAGTGAAAAGACAGAAGCGTACTTCTCTCGTTAAAAATTTGTCTGTGTATTGACAACGGTGGTGGACATTTCGAAGGTCAATGGAAATACTTGTAAGTTTTTATTTATTTATTTATTTTATTTGGCTCACCAACAATTGTATACACTTAACATATATTAAAAACAAACAAATTGTTGGTATAAGGAAACAAAGTTTAGTTAATAATACGTACTTAAGTAAATAATAATTTGATGCGGGTGGCTCAAAATCGGTCTGTGTTCTCCACACACCTTGAGGAAGGCCTATGTCCAGCAGTGGACGTCTCTAGGCTGACATGACGATGATAAAATAATATTTGTAAATAGCAGATGATTCTAACTTCATAAATACGCCAAAATTACTCTTTTCTTTTATTACAGAATACCTTCTTTTATTTTGATATGTGTTTGCTTTATATATACATACCTCCGTATTTAATTACTTGTAAAACGGTAAATTTTGCCGGTGAGGTGAAGGTGAGGGTAGAATTAAAAAAAAAAAAAAAAGTAACTGCCTACACTTATTATTTTGCTCTATTTTATTGTCTAAAGCTACCTACGAGTACATTATAAGTGCGACGGAAAGAATGCGTAAGAGTAGGACGGCAAGGAAGTACTATCAATGAAGCAGTGAATGGATTGTTAAATATGTCTATGATTTAGGTGAGATTTTCTACAAAAAACAAATGATTATAACTTTGCTATTTATAGATACTATGAAATTCTTACGTCACATATATGATAATAATATCTTCGCTTATATGTCCTTAAAGTTTTTGTACTAATTAAAAAACAGTGGTGTATATTTTAATTTTTATCGGCTCAATTTTTTTTTCTAATTTGCTCTGACCTTATCTATGAATTGAAAACTATTTTAAACGTTATTTATATAACTAGGAACAAACACTCAATTATAAGAAACTTTTTGGTTACTACTGTTACTGCGGTAAGCGATATCGTAAAAACTATTAATAGGTTTTCAAACATTCTACATACCTAAACTAATGTTATCCTGTTACGTTTATGCAAAGTGAGTTTATCAATACGCAAGTTAGTGAAAACCAGATTTCATTAGGTAAAACCAGGGTACGGCTGATATTATAGTAATAAACCAGTATTAAAATTATACTTACTAAATAGCTTTATTCTAATCGAGAGGCTAACAGGTGCCTAAATTTGGCCTATGCCACGCGCAACACTGACTCTTCAAAATTAATTGCGTCTAATTTTTTTATGCATGTCTAAGAGTTATCCATATTGTTTTCCAGTATGGCGGACTTGATAGTCATAAGAGGTCTGTGCAAAGAAATATAACCTTAAGTCATAGAAGTAACACTAAATAACAACAGCGGTTGCTATGTTTGATATCTTTTTTCTAATGGTACATGCAGTACGATAGAAAGAGCTGTCGACAGGTTTAGCAGCACGCTCTTATAGCAGCGTCGTGGTAGGCAAACAGTAGACAAAACATAGAGTTCGGAAACCGAGTGTTGTTCGTAACAGTGATGATTTATCGATAAATATTTTTGGTTAATGTCTAACTTTAGTATGTGTCGATATATTTAAGCCGTAGAAGTAAACAACAACTAAAATATTGAAATTGTAGTTTTTGCTGTCGACGCCGGACAGTGCTTTGCAAAGACTTGCCAGACAGACAATACTAAAAAATTTCACGTGTTTAAAATTGTTCATTTTAGCCATTAAATCTATTGACAAAAAGTATTCATAAACTAATGAGCGATGCGTTGCGATGAGATGCTAAGAAACTGTCAGTTAGATTATGTATTGTACGAATTATACCAGATTGGCTAATGCGGCAAGCTTTGGCAATTTGTGTGCGTCGCATCATATCACGTTGCTTGCTATCACTTACGTTGGACACTGCTAGATTTTTGTAGAGCTGTAGGTAATCCGATTTGTGATCCGCCAGCACAAATGATTCGCCTTTATGTTAATATTAGCACAGCAGTGAACTACTTTGACAACCCAGTTGGCGTGAGTGCAACTGACTGCCACGCCGAAGCTTGCGGGTACGATTCAGTTTTACATTCATGTCCGATAGTTTGTTTCCGTATTAAATTTATCCTTCCTTCAAAAACATCGATATCTCCTTTCACTGTCAAATCCCATCACTCCTTAATGATGGGATTTACAGCACGGTTATTTAGAGAATGCAGTCAAAGATATGAGTCTGTAAGGAGTCTATGCCTCTTTAAATGAGACGCGTAATTTGACGTTATGATTAACCAACTAAGACCAACTGACATAACGTGTTGCACGTTCGGTATAAGGAAATATGGCGAGCATGTTCTTTCTAGTCTAAACGTCCAATCTCTCTGGGTCTGTGCCCAGCAATGGAACAAATTAAAAAGAAATCAGATGATGATGGTGATAGACACCAGAGAGGTTGGACAGACACCGTACGAATTAAAATTTTGTGACTAAACACTAGATATTTTTAATTAAGATGGTAGATCCATAGACATTTTTTTTGTTGGCAGTTGCTTTTAAACGGAGAAAAATTTAAATAAAAGTCGTTAGTGCGAAAATTGACACTCTAAGTAAAGACTTAACTTACAAATTTTAAATCATCTTTTAGGTATATTGGGAAGATTTTTAGATACCCGTAAAGTAGATTTATGCTTGGATACTACATATTATATTTAGAATACATATATAGACGGGAATTAACGCAAACATGCATTAGGTATTTACATACCTTATTTTGCTTGACGTTTCAAGACGGTTGCACGTCCACTGGGGCTATTAAGGTTGCGTATATAACAAAAATGTACGAGACATCTCACGTATGTACCTAATACTATGTATAGGAAAAGCAGATTTTTATATTTTTACTCATTCTGCTGCGTTCTTTTTCTATAAATATGTTGAATTCCTACATAACATTCTATTCTACTCGCACACTCAGTCATCTGATCTCAAACTAGATATCTCTTTAGCTTACCAGGTAATAAACATGATAAATGTACTTGTATAATTCCAATTTACAAAACTATGTATATGCATAATATTATAGATAGGTACATTTCACTCAAGCACAGATAAAGACAACCGAGCAAGCAAGTCTATCATTATAGACTTGCTTGCTCGGTATATCGCATTCGATATACCGCTAAATTCAATATCCGATCTATCCATCTATTTAGAGATTTGATATACCTACGTGTTTGACATATTTTGTATAGAGATTATGTCAAATATGTATCTCAAATCTCAAAATCCATGGAAAGATCGAATACTGAAACCAGCCGATAGTCATCATTACTCACCGTTCATCTACGTCACTCATCTTTTATAGAATCGCAGCATAAGATTTACTCATAAACCGCACAGCCACTGCACTGTTCATTGGAGATGATGAATCTCACAGCTTGCCTAAACCCCAAGCCTCTAAGATAATACAAGTACATCATCAGTTCTTATTGTTAGGCAATCAATGTGTTACAGTTTATACTTCAGTGAGTTTTGAACCGCTTGCAATTCAATTAATATGCCGTTTATTTTCATAATAATTTCTCTTTTGGCTCTTTTGATAGATTATTATTAGACTATAAAAAATAAAGAATGTATGTTTTGTGATAGCTTATTTACACGAAAATTGGAAACCTGCAAGCCCAAAATTTCAAAGTTAGTTCAAAAGCCTTATGAAAAATTGCTTTTGATGAGAGTACATATTGTGTAAGTGCCTGCCAACCTAAATGGGTATATTTATACTTCTGTGCCTTTTATCTAAACATCTTATTTCTATTTACATGTAATATTTTAAGTAGTTGGTGTATCAATAAATAAATTACTTACTTACTTTTTAGTGGCAAGATTTTTCAAGTATTTCAAAACATTATCCAATTAAAATCAACTGTAATTAAGTTTAACATGGTATTATTATCAACAAAAGTTTCAAAAGCCGAGGAATTAATTCCTTCTCAAACCTTAGCACCAAAATATTTGTTCAAGAGATATGCTCTAACTCGCGCGCCTGCTTGATGAAGTAACGTTCTCTAAATGCAAGCTGTCAAGCAAATCATTTGTATTTTTTAAGATTTAAGGTCCAGGGTTATCAGCAATTTTTGCCAGCATACTTTCAGTATTAAATGTTTAATTGTAATGTTTATTATCCGCTTGATCACGCACAAGTGAATATTATCCCATTTTCAAAATTCCGTAGACCGCGCACAAGTGACTATTTTCCCTTTTTGGTTACAGCGCTATACTCGGTCTGAATTTACTGTTTCTTTCTATTACGTAATGTTTTAAATCCTTTAAGCTTATCAGCATAATCTTTACACATAAGTTATCTTAATGAACATTGCTTTTAAATGGTTACAATATTTTTACTTTACGTGAAAGGGTAAAGTTATACTACATGTTTTAAACCGGGTGAAAAATTATTCACATATCTTGTTTAAAATACACAAAGTGTTTTTAAATACACAGTGTTTTTTCAACGATAGTCAATGTTCGTTGCTAAGTATAATAATTTAGAAACTAAATGTCAACAAAGAATTCATACGACTTGAACGAGTCATTCATAAGGTTGAACAAAAACATCACTTCAACTTACTCATGTTACTGACTTATCAACAATAAAATATGTTCATGTTAGAGCGCCCATCTGGCGAGCGGCGGCGCGATATTTTTTTTAGAACGTGAGCGGTCGGGCGAATTCGGCAAATTGGCGCTAGAGGTCAAGCGGTTATAAGAACATAATCTCTATGTTGTCCAAGAGATTTCCATTTCCATGTAAGTTGATTATAATTATAAGTGTTCTGGGACACAAAGGTTATAATCTCTGTTTATCAATTCAGGGACTGTAGGTCACGTGGGAGGTAAATAGGCGTTATGTGTGGGCTTCAACTAATTGCGCGATTATTCAGCTTTCCAAATACAGTTCCTAACTACCTTCGCTAAGACACAAAACTAATTTGCTGTCTAGTTATGATATAAATAATGAAAGTCAATGACATACATACATATGTACATAGACTCACGCCTGTTTCCCGAAAGGGTAGGCAGAGATTAAGGAACGCCACTAACTAAATGACGGCAGTATTAATATTTGTAGAATTAAAGCGTTACTGACTGACCAACAACGCCTAACCGAAACTTCTGGGCGTAAAAGGCTAAAATAACACGTATGTTCCTTGGGGACCAAAGGGAAGAAAACGAAAAGAAGAAATTGCTCAAAATTCCCACAGAATTACAAAGCAGCAGTAACACCGGGCATCTTCTAGTCATACATAACAATGCAACTCATTGTTAAATTAATTTTCTCATTTTTATGCATCTGTTGCAGAGATTTAGTCAAAAACGTGATATTATAATTTCACTAGTGAAATTATAATTATCCAGATAAAAGTCAATAACGACTGGTTCGTATAATTTCACGGTCTTTTTTCAGTGATATTGTAATTTCACTGGTTCGCAATAGTGATGTGATAATAAATCTAGGCCCGCATTAGTTATAGTAATAATAATAAATCTAGGTATATTATGAGCAGAGTTTGTGGTGGGCGGCCCGCGTATTCTGATTGGTCAATTGACTTAATCAGTCGCACAGACTTACGAATGTACTACAATGAACAATCTGATAAAACGAAAAAAAGCGGCACTTCAGCGATGTATATAAGGCTAAGTTGACGGAGCCCTGCTTTGAAGCGCTCCTTTACCTGCGTTCAGGGTCACAAGGATACCTAATATAACCTATTAAGTTGACAGAACTGATGCCGACCTTCATTTCGAAAATCACGATCTATTTATTTATGAAAAAGTCTCTTTCACTCGGGAAACTTAATAGGTTATGTTCAGTTTCCTTGTGACCCTTCATCCAAAAATAGATCCGTCAACTTAGCTTAATCCCTCCCGCGCGGAACGTAAAAAATAAAAAATGGCCGGTAGTGCAGGCTGCTTTACCTCTTGATCGAGCAACAGCTGACCGGCGTCATTATTTTACCTATATCTCAGTTAATTTTCAACGTATCACAAAAATAATGACGGTTTTTGCATCCTTGAAATATGCTTAGAAAACTTGTTATAGATATATGATATATAATTACCTTTTCTCTGCAGTTCGTTGAAATAAAACTCGAAAACATGAAAAAATCCTCTTCAATAAAACTTTTAACACACACTATCTCACAAATATTTAGCATTTTAGCAATTATTCACATCAATTTATATACCTTATTTAATGAATTATTGAATTTAATCAACAGTTAATATCAACTTCACTGATATTTTTATAAATCAACAAAAGTTTAAACACATTATCGGAATACGAAACGGCCGCCATAATCGCGCGCGAAACTGTGCAGACTTAGATACACTTTCGTAAATATCAAAACCATAAGTTTATTATTTTATTATGATTTACTCATAAGTTTGTGATAAATAAGAAAGGTTTTGAGTAATAGTACCGACTTTTAACTACCTAATCTTACAAAACTGAAATGCGGACGGGTGTATTTACAACTTGCCGCCATTTTTGATACTGATATTTTGAAAATCGTTTTTCGTTATAATTTATACAATGATCATATCTTAACTATATTTTATAGCAATCAAAATTAGTTTCCGAGTATAATGACATATAATTTATATAGTGAAATTACGAGATTGCGACGCTACACGTTTTTCAAAGCAGAGCTGTCGTCACTCTAACGCGCGCGAAATCGAACTTGTGGCAAACAATTTTCAGTCGTTATTATTGCAAAAAAAGTCTATAAAAATGACAACCAATTACAATGCAGAATTAAAAAGAATATTCATACTTTGCAATAGTGGAACATAATCTTATTGGTGGAATTATTTTAACGTCATTTCAAGTAGTGAAACATGGCGCTGTCGTTGCGGGACATACGTGTTTCCCGCAAGCGCTGGACGGAACAAATTTTCCTGGGACATACGTATGACCCGTCTGCGTTCCAGAGGTTAAAAGACATCGCTGTACTTAGTTGGTAACTAGTAACCAAATTCAAATATTGGTTTTCAAAAACCTGTCTCTTATTTCCTAACTCTATGTTTAATACAGCTGGTAACGAAAACGGACCAATCAGCGATCGCCCTGAAAATGATAATGGTACTGAAATTAGCCCGTTAAATTGTAAGTAATACAAACCATTGACTATAATCAACAACATATTGTAGAACACAATATGACAACATATTGTGAGACACATCTTGACTACAAAGTCAAGGGTTTCGAACCTAAACCATACACTGTTCCTTCAGGCGTACCTCAGGGTTCACACTTAGGGCCCTGGCTATTTAATTTACACATACTATTAATTTTGACATAGCATCCTGTATAAAAATAGTAGTGCTTATCTTTTCGCTGATGATATAAAAATATGTAAAAGTATCACGAATTTATCAGACTGCCACTTACTTTAAAATTACCTTGATGCTTTAATGGGGTGGTGTGCTGTCAACAAAATGTATTTCAAGACTGATAAATGTTTCTCTTTTCGTTTTTCTCTATCACATTTACGCGTAACCATAATATAATTGAAACCAAATATTATGTAGACGGAGTAGTCCTCCTGGAGCGAACTGAAATTAGAGATTTAGGAATTTTTATTGACTCTAAATTAACATTTACACCACATAATATATTGACACTATCATCAATAAATCATCCAGAATGTTGGGTTTCATTATACAAAACACTAAATCGTTTCGCAATCCAAAAACAAAATTAGCAGTATACAATAGTATTGTGCGAAGCTAACTTGAATATTGCAGTGTTGTCTGGTGTCCATAATACAATGAGATAGAACGTATCCAAAAAAGATTCCTAAGACACCTTTCTTTTTCATGTGGGTTACATAAAAAACTTATTTCCTACAGTGACAGATTGAGGCATTTCAAGATGGACAGTTTATTGATGCGCCGGCAGCTACTTGATCTGACATTTTCGTATAAAACATAAAGATGTTATGAGGTACACTGTCCACAGCTTCTAAAATCAATTTGTTTACGTGTTCCAAGCCGAGTGCCTAGACGAGCGCATCTCAATGCTAGACTATTCCATTGCCCATCTGCCAGAACCAACTTAAAGCTGTTTTCTGTTTGTCAATTCAATTTGTGGGGGATTTGATATATTTTTTGACACAATAGTCAATTTCAAGAGGCTGTTTTGAGATTGTTGAGGGATTAAGATTTATTTTTTATTATTATCATATGTTTTTTCTTGTATTTCAATTTAATTTTCTTACTTTAGTGTTCTAATTTAAAAACGCATTTAGAAATCTTGCATTATATAATGTGTTAATCGTTAATATTACGCAAGCTGTGACACCTTAAAATGTTGTACATTTACCTTTGTTACTGCAAATAAGTATATTTAGATGTAAGGATAATGTAACAACTACTGGTAGTCCAAAATAAAAATAAATAAATAAATAATCTGTGTAATTATTGGTTCGGCGTTACACCGAAACCGTATATTCTAGGCGATTTGGAAAAAAAATTAATATTGTGGACTGTATGAGGGCGAGTTCTGATCGCCTAGTATAGGAAAAGGGAGTTGGGAGTTATAGATACTGGGATTTTGCAGCACACCTACCTTTGTTCTCTCGGCTCGACAAGATGGCTGTAGTCGGCTTCTACATCAGCGAGGAGTCAGGCTGTAAGCTGATCACTCCGTCTGGACCCAACCCAGAACTACACAAATCACCCCACTTCACCCGCGGGTTGTTTTGTTGCGTTTATAGTATAGAAGCGGTAAAATATAGCGGTATTAGGTACACGTGTTCGGCGCGACACGGATGATTCTTGACTGTCTCGCGCGTCGATGAACTCGGCGAATCGAATCAGCTATAGGCGTGCCTTTTGGGAGAAAGGGAGGGAATAAAAAGGATCGCTCGTATTGGACAAGCAAGCGAAGAACGATTGACGTTGATGTAAATAATTATCAATAGAAAGGAAGATGGCGCTACCATATCCCCCCGGCCCTAAAGGGTTGCCTTTAAAAAAATAAAATTGAACTTAGCTATGTTGGATGTACTACCGTATAACCCATCAATAGGCTAAGACAGTGATATGATATTAAAATTAATCTAAATTAACTTTAGCGAACAATTATGACGAAAACTACAAACTAAATATTTAAACTAAGAAGTAGATCCAACTTCAGGCTAGATCTCACTGAGTTGGAAGCGGACAGAGACGTACAACAGGGCGCACGTAGTTCCCCTTCGCGGTTTTCAGGGTAATAACGTAGGTTGTACCGTCTTTGGAAGTATGCAGTTTCTCTACGATGGCTAACGGCCATGAAAGTGGCGGAGCATTATCATGTATTATGACGAGCAACGTACCCTCCTGTATAGGGGATGCAGGACTATTCCAATTGGATCTAGCCTGAAGCTGGTGGAGATATTCCGCACGCCAGCGCCACCAGAACGACTGCACGAGTTTATCCAGCAGAGTATTTCTCTGGAGCAAGCTTGAAGAGTCTGCTTCAGGAGCCGGAAATGACGATAATGGCACTGTGTTCAGAAAATGTACAGGGCTTAACGCGGATGGTTCTGCAGAGTCACTACTCAATGCCGTGGGCGGACGCGAACTGATCAGCGCCTCGACTTGTGCAAGGACAGTTAAAAGCTCTTCGTAAGAGAGGATCTGTTGACCTATAACTTTGCAGATATGCGTTTTAATTACTTTGACCATGCTTTCCCAACATCCACCGAAATGTGGTGATGCTGGTGGAATAAACTTCCAGTCAATATGATTATGGAAAGTTCTTCCTGAAGACGAGTTCGGTATTCTTCCCTGAGAAACTTATAAAGGTCGCGTAAATAAGAGCTTGCGCCCACGAAACAAGTGCCGTTATCCGTATACAAATACTGTATAGGGCCGTGCCGTGAAAGAAATCGTTTAAGGGCTGCAAGGAATGACACCGTGCTTAAATCTGTCGCAACTTCAATATGAGTAGCGCGCGTCGTTAAGCATGTAAAAATACAAAGCCAAGCTTTACAGCTTTAAACACCTCGACAACGCACTGGCGTATACTGCAGTGGTCCTGCGTTATCACAACCGGTATGTGTAAACGCTTTATCAACTTGATTGACGCGCTGGCTAGGAAGATCTGACATGGGAGGGAAAGTCGGACGCGGACGAAATTTGAAACAGTCGTTACATTTATGTGTTCTATGACGAATTATTCGTCGAGCGGCTAAAACCCCATATTTATGCCTAAGTAAGGACATAAGCAACTCTGGACCAGCATGGAGATGCTTCTTGTGATAAAAATCAACAAGAAGGTCGACAACATGATCATGACGCGGTAGCATGCAAGGATGCTTGTAGTTATAAGGTCCATCTGAATTTGACAGACGACCCCCAACGCGTATGACGCCGTGCTCATCGCGAAACGGCTTGAGCCTAAGAATAGCGGGAGAACAAGTTACATTATTTTTCAAATTTTGAATGTCGTTACTAAAATGAACAGCCTGTACAGCTCGTAGTAACTTATATGCTGAAAATTCCAGGTCAGTACTTGAAACAAAAGTCCCATTAGGTAGGTGCCTAAGAAACCTTCAGACATAAACGATGGCGCGGAGTAACTTAGACCACGACGACATGCGTAGTGCGAGTGCATAGATCGGAGATTCCGCAACCTCAGCAATCACGGGATGAGAAACAGACTTCCGTTCGGGTACATATTCGTCTTCTGCACTGTGGTCAAAGGGTTGCATGGGCCACTCTGACGGATCATGGGAAATCCAAAAGGTCCACGGTGCCACAATGGATGATGCAGAAGATTAAGTGGAGTAACACCATGAGACAGGCAATCAGCGGGGTTCTCAATACCCACGACATGATTGAAAAAAGTAGCGGGAACAAGTTCAATCAATTTACTAACGCGGTTGGCGACTAAAGTCTGCCAGCGGTGAGGAGATTAATAAATCCAAGCGAACACAACTTTGGAGTCAGAAATTGCGTATATTTTATTAATAGGGTAGTGGGGCAAAACTGTGTCTTGAACCTTGCGGAGCAACTGAGACAGCAGAAGGGCCGCGCACAACTCCAGTCTCACAACCGAAATGGTTTTAATAGGCGAGACCTTGGACTTGGCACAAACTAACTGCACCGAGTAGTTAGAACCAATGCGGACTTGCAGATATACGACTCCGCCGTAAGCACGCTCACTGGCGTCAGCGAAACCTATTAAGTTGATGGTACATCCATCTACCAACCCAAGATGACGCGGAATAGTAACTTGATTGAGCGCGGTAAGCTCAATACAAAACTGGCCCCAAGCGGCGACAATTTGGTCAGGGGGTGTTTCATCCCACTCACACTTTGATAGCCAAAGTTCTTTGACCAAGAGCTTGGCGTACAAAATTGTGGGAGCCACAAAACCCGTTATGTCCCATAGTCGAGCCACTGTGGACAGCATAGTGCGTTTGGTGCACTTATCATCTGGCGGTGAGACGTCAAACCGAAAACTATCGCAGGATTTGTCCCAGCGTAAACCGAGAACTTTATGCGGTACAGACTTCTCAAACTCAATGTCTGGAGAAGCTTTATGAGAATCAGGTATGCGTGCGAGAACCTCCTTAGAGTTGCTTGTCCATTTGACAAGATCAAACTGGCCTCGCTTGAAAAGCTGAATAAGCTCTTCACAAAGCGAAATTGCTAGCGGAACGGATATGACCCTACAGGCAATATCATCCATATACAAAGCGAAAGTAGCAACAGCTGCTGCTGTGGGAAAGTGATCGCCTTCATCAGCGATCAACTGGCGAACAACTCGTAACGCGTGATATGGGCTAGACTTGAGTCCAAAACAAACACGATTGAACTGATACACGGATAAAGGTTCCTTATTGTTAAAACGATTAAATATCCGTTGAAATCTACGGTCAGATTTGCAAACGCCAATATTGAGGAACATTTGGCGGCAATCAGCTGACAGAGCGATTTGGAAAAGACGAAACTTTATTATGATGTTAAATAAATCACCCTTTAGATTATGGCCGGCATGCAAAATGTCCGAGAATGAGCCGATGTAGTCTTACAACTAGCATCGAAAACCACACGAATTTTAGAAGAGGTTTTATCTTCGCGAACTAGGCCGTGATGCGGGATATAATATTTGCGAAGAGAGTTGCACTCGTTGTTTACAACTACACTCAAAAAACCTTTATTCAGGTAGTCACGAATGACGTCATTATAGGCGCTGCGTAACTTAAGTGATGCATCAAGTTTACGTTCTAAACAATGGAAACGTCTAAGCGCAGCAGCGTACGAGTCGCCTAACGAATAAGGGTCACCATAGAATGGCAACGCCACTACGTATCTGCCACTGTCGTCACGAACAGTGGTAGCGCGGAAATGTTGTTCACAATCGAGATCCTTACGGCTCATCGAGGGCGGTGCGGTAATCTCTTCGAGCTCCCAAAATCGCTTGAGAAGAGAATCAATATTATTTTATTGAAGAACAGAACAACAACAAGACGTAATATAATGAGAAGTATGTAACGTAGGTACGGTACCCATAATCACATACCCCAATACCGTCTCAATAGTGGGCGGTAAATTATCTCGCTCACTACGTACAAATTTAGGTAGTAACAAGTGCGGAAATATTGAAGCTCCGATCAAAACATCAATGTCTGCCGGATTCGCAAACCCCGCATCTGCCAGCGGCAGTGTCTCGAGATGGGTGAGTAATGATACGTCCACATTAGTGTTCGGCAATGTGTCTGTAATACGCTCCATGATAAGCGAAGAAATGTTAAAATTAATATTCCTATCAAAACGCGAATGTATACGGAACCCTTGCAATGTTTTTCTGAACCCCCGATGCCCTTGACCACTAAGTTAGTATTTCGTAGTCCGAGGCGTTTGAAACAATCAAAAATAATAAAATTACTCTGTGACGCACTGTCGAGTAGACATCGTACCATGTGAGGCGCTCCATTAATATCATAAACTATAACTTGCGCTGTCGCTAACAGAACAGTCTTGGACGCCGTACACCGCGGCTTAGCACTGCGCTGATCACTACAAGCGCGCGAGGGCCGTCCGCGCGTGCACGCCGCCCGCGCAATGGACGTCGTACACAGCGATACTTCGCCCTGAGACGTGGAGGGGGAAGTCACCGTAGCCTGCACCTGCGACGTAAGCGTGTCAAGGTTACCGGCTTGGCTCGACGACGGATAACTTTTATCGAAGTGTAATAATGAGTGGTGTCATTGATTACATGAACGACATCTCGTCTTACTAGAACAATCACACGTTTTATGCTTTATACTTAAGCAATTAATGCCAGCTTTGTTATCCTTCACACATTTGAAACGAGCAGTCGGATTTAAATTATTAAAGGTGGGACATTTATAGAAATGGTCGTGTACTATATTACTGCACAGACACTTCTGTGAATTATTATTATTGGATTCCGAGCATGCTACGTAAGATTGCGGTTTAGGGACCGAGTTATTATTGCTATTTCGTGCTTTATTCGACCTTTGTTTGCTATTATTATTATTAGACGAGCTAGATGAACTAGACTGCGTATTATGAATTATTCGACACTGATCTTTGATGAAATAAATAAAACTAGCTAGTGTAGGTATTTTATGATTGCATTGTTTCAGTGTCAAACTTTTTTAAAGCGAGTTGAAGAAATTTTATAAGGGAATTAACTGCGGTAACAAAGTTGTCTATAAACAGCTGGAAATTCGAAACAGATGCGGCACCGGACAATTTAAGATTTAAAGCTTGATCAAAGTAAGTAGACGCTAGAACACGAGTATCTTGATACCTATCAAGTAGTGACTGAAATATGACCTGATAATTTTCAGCACTGGGTGTGACACATGCAAATACGGATTGGGCCTTCGGCGACAGTTTACCTATTAAATAGTACAACCTGTCAGCATCTGTCAGAGAACCATTATCGTGCACTGTAGACTTAAAACTCGCATAGAATAACGGCCAATTTCGTATATCGCCATCGAATGACATGAGCTCAATTGGTGGTAATCTCGGCGTTCGAACCGCAGAAATGGGCTGTGCTGAATATTTACCCTCCAATTGTGATTGTATGCGCTTGATGATACAATAAAGATCTTCGAATGAGGTGTACGCCTGATAATTCGGCTGTTCATCAGGATAAATCGAAAGCAATCTTGCGTTATAATCGTCTAACAACTTATGAAAATCTGTTCGAATACTATCTACTGTCATACAATAACTAAGAAATGATTCCCTATTAATGTCGGAAGTAGCGACATTTTTTGAGCGCTCGTAAATGTTTTGAATACGCTCAAAGAAAATATTGCGTTTTGCTTCTAAGATTGTCAGCTCTGTTTCTTCCAACATGCGTGGCTTCTTTTGTTGCGCTATGTTAACGTAAGTATAAGCTAATGAGACCGAATCAAAATAAGAATACCTAAAGTACCTGTTATTTTACCTAAGTAGGCAACACTTTAAGGCGGTGGAATTAAAAGGTGCTTGAAATATGTAATTTACAAGACAACTATGATAGTTCCAGTAATAATAATTGGGTTAGTAGGTAGCTACATAAAAGTATATTACCATAAGCATATTACGGATGCGTGCGGAAATAACCCCGTAATGGGTATGTAAATAGACTTGGAGTATAGCTAGGTGCTATAACTACCTAGGTAGGTACTTCTAGAAGATACCTACTTGCGATATAAACGAGAGGCTACGTATAAACACAAATGAATCCGGCTTCGTACGGACCAAAAAAAATGGTTCGCCGTTACACCAAAACCGGATGTTCTAGGCCATTTGAAAAAAAAGATTAATATTGTGGACTGTATGAGGGCGAGTTCTGATCGCCTAGGATAGGAAAAGGGAGTGGGAGTTGGGAGTTATAGATACTGGGATTTTGCAGCACACCTACCTTCGTTCTCTCGGCTGGACAAGATGGCTGTCGTCGGCTTCTTGCAGAATCGGGCTGTAAGCTGATCACTCCGTCTGGATCCAACCCAGAACTACACAAATCACTCCACTTCACCCGCGGGCGGTTTTGTTGGTTTATAGTATAGAAGCGGTAAAATATAGCGGTATTAGGTACACGTGTTCGGCGCGACACGGATGATTCTTGACTGTCTCGCGCGTTGATGAACTCGGCGACGAATCAGCGATAGGCGTGCCTTTTGGGAGAAAGGAAGGGAATAAAAAGGATCGCTTGTATTGGACAAGCAAGCGAGGAACGATTGACGTTGATGTAATTAATTATCAATAGAAAGGTAGATGGCGCTACCAATTATAATGTCACTAGTGAAATTATAATACCACGGCTTTGTTTAAATACCTGCGACACATTTCAGATCACAAGCATTTCATGGGGGCTCAAAATCAATTTAAGAGTATAAGTAATAGTGACTTAATGTTTTTTTTAAATTCATCAAAAAGCATCACTCTACTGTAATTTAGCAGCCCCTTATAAAATCAAGTTCCGAGGTACGTTTTAAGTCAAACAACGAAGCGTGAATCTTTGGGTACGAATAATTCGTTAAAATAATATTTTAATATGCTTTGTACTCGAAATTCCAATGGTTAAACTGCGATATTATGATACCTACCATATGTCAAATCAATATCCAATATAATACAATTATTTTGAATTATTGTCTGCGATTTAAGTTAATAATATATCAATAATATCACAAAACTTATGCACACTTGCTTAAGTTTTGTAACATAATTAATAGCTGTTTTGACGCTCAGCACACAAGATGGTGTGGTTTCCAATGTGCTAACTCATCTGTCAGTAATATTGCGACCGTTATAATATCGAAATAAAGGAGTATAAAAATGTAAAGAATAATAAAAATATATGATGATGAAAATAAAATAAATGTAATATTTATATGTATATGTATAAGAGAATGTGATATTCATAAGAAATAAGAAGTTTAATTGAAAAAGAAGAGGAAACAATTAACCTCAAATATAATATATATTTAAAGTCTTTCGACTGTGGGTTAAGGGATTTCTACTGCATTCTTTCCATTTTATCCTTCTACTATCGTTTGTTTCTTCAAATGATGAGCGGGCGTAGATTTGCGGGCGAGGAGATGGTAAGTAAAACAGCATTTGTACATCACTTCAGTTATTATTGTAAATAGGTACTCACAATATAATCGAACATAGAAAACACATTACAATTTCTATCAAAAATTAGCGTCCACCGATCACGTGGCCACGAGCGCCTGTTCAGCTGTTTCCTCGTTGACTGCGA
Source organism: Euclidia mi (assembly GCA_944739405.2). NCBI lineage: Eukaryota > Metazoa > Arthropoda > Insecta > Lepidoptera > Erebidae > Euclidia > Euclidia mi. The sequence goes on from OX123189.2 coordinate 19,437,964, forward strand.
TTCGAACAGTGATGCTCACCTCGCCAGAGCCCGGTGTTCGCTATTGGAATGTCGTTCTTCTTGGCGGCCTGTAACATTGTAGCAAACCTCATTGGTAACCACCAACGAGGTTAGCCTATACGGCCATTCTGACGAATCGCACGACCTCGTGCGCATGGTGTCCAGCATCTACAGGACGCAGCATTATTTCTCCAGACCTGTTGAATGAGTAAAGATGCACATTAACATTCGCTCGGCTTTTCCTGACCAGAATGATATACATCGCTATTGCGTAGTAACTTGGATTGGGTGCGCGGAGCCCCATCATTCAACTACCAAGCATGGTACAGGCATAGTATAGACCATGGCACCCTCTTGGGGTACCAGGTCCTACAGACCGAATACCAAAATGCTACACAGGCTTATCAGGCTCAGCTGACTAGGCCCTTTCAACAAATGAGTGCGGACCGGGCGTACTAGACCCCTTTCAACAAACTTAAATCATGAATAGGGCAAACTGGACCCTTCCCATAGACTTCAATCATGGACAGGGCATACTGGACCCTTCCGATCGACACAAACAACTTACTATACAACACACGTAAGTACACACATACCTTTACTCAAGTCACAATTACTTAGCGAGTTATCCTACGGTGCGGAGACTATCGACGCTGGCAGCAGTCATGTCTTCTCATCAGGAATGGACGCTGTCTCACCGTCGGTTTCTTAGGACTCTGTTCAATTTCGTTACCATTAATCGCAGGCACTTCATCCTCATCGAAGATCTTGGTTAGAGTAGTAAATATTTCTACCAGGTCTTCAAAATCCGCATCAAGTCCAACCCAGCTAACTTTTTCAGGTCGTCGGTCCACCTAGCAGGGGGGCCGGCTGTCCTTACGTTTACTGAGTCACATTCTTCACTCTAAGACACACTTGCTCCATCGCGCATCAGTCCTTGTAATGTGCAGATTTGACTAGCTCACTGACACTTAAGGTTGCCAGTCGATGTGGATACCATACCATTTACTAGTTTCATTAACGTTAACGTTTTTTCTAAACTGAGTATTCTCGGATATCTTTTGAAACCTGAAAATAAGTGGCGATCTTCTCTCCAGCATTTTTATAACAGCGACACCATCTTTAACTTTGCTTTACTGCCATCTTATGCCTATGATGATCACGGTGCTGGCAGGATCCGTCATATTATAAATCCGCAACTAAACACGTTTCTTTCATCATCATCGCAGCGCGATATTTTTGCTCTCGAAATTTTCTCTTCAACGATATTTTTCTAAGTGCACGACACAATTTTATTGAGCTGTCATCGTGTTGTCAAATTAGTATTTGCGGCCAGTCGCATTACAAAGTAGGTCGGTTATCCTGTTGAGGTTGCTAAAGAGATACCTCCTTGCTTACATGATGGTGTTTGTATTGGGTTCACAATTCAGCAATGATCAATTCAATTTGCCGAACCTTGAGAGTAGCAATTCCTAAAAATGCGGCCATCACATTTCATATTAACGCGGCGCGCCTCTTCAATGCGTCGCTTAAGGCGATTCAAATAATTGATGTTGGTGTTTCTCCATCTTTCAATATCAGCTTCAACATCGTCAGGAATGTAATTTCACGAACAGAATCGGGTTACGTTGCTAGTAACGGCTTTGCCCAATCGCTTCGTTATTGATAACAAAAACATGGGTACTCACACGAGATCTGTCTTTCCATGACCGAATGCCATCTCCAGTTCATCTGCCCTTCGTAACCACTTCTGATAAAGTCTTTCGACTGTGGGTTAAGGGATTTCTACTGCATTCTTTCCATTTTATCCTTCTACTATCGTTTGTTTCTTCAAATGATGAGCGGGCGTAGATTTGCGGGCGAGGAGATGGTAAGTAAAACAGCATTTGTACATCACTTCAGTTATTATTGTAAATAGGTACTCACAATATAATCGAACATAGAAAACACATTACAATTTCTATCAAAAATTAGCGTCCACCGATCACGTGGCCACGAGCGCCTGTTCAGCTGTTTCCTCGTTGACTGCGATTCGAACAGTGATGCTCACCTCGCCAGAGCCCGGTGTTCGCTATTGGAATGTCGTTCTTCTTGGCGGCCTGTAACATTGTAGCAAACCTCATTGGTAACCACCAACGAGGTTAGCCTATATATTTAATATTCTGATGGTGAAGATAAACCAATATTCTGTCAAATCTGCATGGACTGCAAACCGGACCCCTGGCTCCAAGAATTCTCGGATTTGTGACCATGATACTGATAATACTACTGTTTTTTTTTTATTTGTCAGCGTGATTACAGAAACAACATCTAATGGTGTGTCATCTAAAAGTGGTTTCTAAATAATTCACAGAAGAGTAATTCAAAGCCTCTGCACAGAAGGGAACAACAATAAAGAAACAATGCAGACTACTACGTAATAACATTTTAGGATATTAAGAAGTTAGCGCCTTAAAAACGTGGTTAAATAAAATAAACCAGAATAAAACCGGCTAAAGTGTTAATTTGATCATAAATTTAAATTAAACTACTTTTTGTGTTTCATAAAAATACGAAAAAGCTTGAAAATTATATTATATCACTGTTCTGTTGAATGGCTGTGGGTTAAATTTGGGCTTATCTTGATGTGACAAACCCCAGGTGTCTATAAAATCAACTGCAGCTGCGGAAGCTCTTACATAGGGCAAACGAAGCGGACTATCGCTGAACGTATAAAGGAGCACATCGCAGCTGTAAAGAACCGTCAAACGAACAAATCGGCGATTGCGGAACATTTACTTCAATCGGGCACCAATAACTGGATTGAATTTCATCGTCCCCAAGTCCTCTCCACGGAACGCCATTTTTACCCAAGAGTTGTGCGTGAAGCGATTGAAATCAGAAAACATAAAAATTTCAATCGGGAAGAGGGCTTCAAATTGTCATCGGCGTGGAATCCTGTGATTCGGCTAACAACACCCCACTTTAAGGCGCAGTCGGCGAATGTTCAATATAGAGATACGGTTAGTGTGTTTTGCGCCGGTACTTCGAATATCAACGACCCGGGGGTAGAGATAGAATCTTCTACCTCGCACTCGGAGACGTGACATCGCCACACCAGTCAGCTTGCGACCACGGGACGTGCAACCGTCTCGAAACGTCAAGCAAAATAAGGTATGTAAATACCTAATTTGCATGTTCGCGTTAATTCCCGTCTATATATATATTCTTAAACATGCAACGCGAGTGTTTAAAAGTTTCAAAAACGATGTTTAAGGTCAATGTTTAGATTGAATGTTAGAGATTCTTGTAGGCCGTATTTTCAAAGATATAAGATCCTTACACTGCCATCTCTTTATATATTAGAAACGGCTTTATTTGTTAAAAGGGATCCAAATCTATTTCTTCGTATGGCAGATAGATATCCTTGAAATAGGCGCGACAATAATAATCTTTGTCTGCATACATCTAAGACTACACTTATTTGTATATTATATATTTTTGACGTAGTTATAAACACCTTGACATTGTATACATTTCTTAAATTAATATTAATATTCCTTGAAAAAATTATGCATACCTTTCGATATTTATTGTGAAAATTTGAGACCTCGTTAAGTTATGCTTAAGCTGTTGTAAATTAGCCTATTTTAAAGCTAATAAGCATTTAAATTATATTTGCACGCCATTGTATATGGCAAACATGTCATGAACTTTCTCCAGTTTCATATCCCGCATGCGATTTTTATATTGTATGTACACATGTGTTTGAGCAAATAAATACATTATTATTAATCCATGTGATTATATTTATATTACATCTTTTATACCCGATTTTACGGCAGTAATACATACGGTTCCGTTACTGATATAAGAATACAATGAGGAAGGATAAGGCCACGTTTTGGGTAACTACATACATTAGTAAAACACTTTACCGTTTCCAACTAGAAAAGACGTTCTGGTAGAAGATAGCGGTCATTCAACGGATCAGACAACGTACTCAACATGTTGCCAGCTAAATTAAAATGCCGTAAAAAGCCCACACGGTATTCCAAATTCCGAACCTAAATAGCTAGATGTAAACAAATAACAGCATCACAATGTTTACAACTGAACCGTTTACGATGAGATGACAATATTGCCTCATAGAGCATATTTGTATCTCCCTCTTCGTCACTACAGTCTTGGCAGAGTGATCGTGGTCATATTATCCGGATTGGTGACCTTCTTAAGAATACTCGACCTTCCTTGTGCTGGAGTGGACTAATTATTACGACTTCATCAGGTCAGGCCAGTGCATACGAGATCTGCCGTGTGCTCCATTGCTCTGCACTTTCCTTTCTACTATGTGTATCTGGTAAAATTTAAATATTTTAAAACACGAACGCTCTTAATCTTGACCATTCCGCCAACAATTTGTTCTTGTTTAAAATCCTCGATTCCTTTAGCATACTTATCTTCAAAGCCAGTCGACACTAACCGCTCACCCTTATATTTTCACCAACCAGTATCGCTTACCCAACCTTTTGCTAATAACATCTCAAGCGTAAAAAGCAATGATCATCAATACCAGGCTTGTTTGTGAATGACGGACGCAGTGACATCAAAAGTCCAGCTGTAAAGATTAATGAGATGCCCTAGATTGTTACTTCACCAAGTCAAGGGGTTTACAAACCTGTAATTAGTGCTAAAATTAAAGCCACTAGATTTCGTATTTTTTGAGGCAATTAGTAGCAAGAAGGTCACAAAGGTGAGGCGTGATAGAATGTTCATTTATCATAACTTTATTACAATTTCTATGATTTTGTCGAAAAGTCGTTTGAACAATTGATTGCTTTTGTTCCAGGAATATAAGGCTTATTATCTATTGTAATGCGGGATTATGTATCGTCTTGAGGAAAACTGTCTAAAGCCATATTGTTATATTATAAATAGGCAAAACTCAAATTGAAAAGGTTTTGGGAAAAATAATTTCAGGGCAGAAAATAAGAATTTCTTGACAATTGTAATGAAAATAATATCTTGCATTATAACAACGTGTAGTGTAACAAAAATATACAAATTGTTTTCAAGAAAAATAGTTCAGTTTTTATGTCTGTACCGTTGTCGAATAGATTTCGTCATGATTAACTATAAATACTAGCTAGAAAAATACGGTTTAAACAGCCTAATAAGGATTGTCCGATAGGAAAAACATCGGTGGCCCTGTACGCTGTCTGGTTGCTCGATTAAGCTAAGAACCAGTGCTTGGTGGTGTCCTAAACCACAGTAGACCTTCTTGATCAAAGGATTTTCTTTTTAGTTTCATCTGGATGTATAACACGTATAATTTCGGCACATCTTATACTTTTATGAGATATTAGCTGTCAGTTGTCACCTACGTTATACAATCAGGTGATTTTCAAACTAACATCTCTTTTATATCCTCAGTGTATTAAAGCAAATTAAAAACCTTCCTATATTTTGAAAGGACTGGCCCTAAGATTTAGCTTCACTTGTTAATGCTCTGTCGACGACATGTCACTAAGGCTAGTAATAGGCTTGTTTCCAAAAATGTAATTAGTGATTGATTTGTTCCTTTATTAGATGTTAAACCGAAATAACTGATTATTCTTCAAAAATCGATTAGCAACTCTACTTATTATGGCTTTTTTAAAACCTTTTTTGAATTTGACGTGAAAACGCTGTAAAACATCACAGTGGTTGAGTGATGTCACGAAGTGCAAAAGAAAAAAAAAACCGTGAATGAAGTCTTGTTTGGTGTATCCACTTTTATTTTGTTATATTCGATTTTATAGGTACAAAGTTTGACGTTTAAGTTGTATTTACTTTTATGAAGTTGGTAGCTTCTGTTAGTCGAATAATTTTAAATTTTGCTGGTCCTATAATGGAAAAATATTTGTTAGAGAACGTGAGAGTATGGAAGCCATCACTATAAGCTCTAGTCATTGCCTTAAACTGCTACTTAAAAAGGAAAAGATCCTTTCATGTATTCACGTTCATAGAGACACAATATTTCAAGTGCCTAGCTTTTGTAGCCTTACCAAATCATGTTTACATTTATAGATATGACGAAGGGTATCTTCATTTTGGCCGGTATCAACGCTTCACAGTTCTAGGTGTGCACAGCTGGGTCTCTTTGCAGTGAATACACACAGTACAACACACTGTTTATTCGAGGACACAAAATACAGTATCCTCAATCTTAATATTGTGACGGCCGGTGTCATGTCAAACCGTCGTCACGAAACACAATAATTAGCAAAGAGGTTTGAAGACTATTTTATTTTTTACAAAAAAATACAAAAATATTTATTTGCGAAAATGTGGTATACAGAGATATTGTTACAAGTTTAGATCAGCACATTTGCCGTCAAAATTTTACAGCATGCAAATATTTCAAACGTTTGTTGAATTTTTACAATTTAAATATTCATTTACCGAATAAAAACATTTTGCCATTAACCATCGAAACAATTCGTTCTTAAACTTATTATAAGGTAAATCATGTAAATGTTGCGGTAGATGATTGTAAATGCGTACCGCCATAGAGTAGCTGTTACGGCTGCATACGTCTGTTTTTATTGCAGGAAGAGTAAGTTTATTAGGATATCGCGTATTAAAATTGCAGATATCTCTTTTGGCAGTAAATAAACTTGAGTTATTTTTTACAAAAACACATAACTCGAAAATGTAAAGACACACAACTGTGTGTCTTTTTAACTAAAATTGAGAGCTTGTGAAAGAGAGGCTTACAAGTTGTCCAAGGCGTTACATTAAAAATTGCTCTCACACACTGTTTCTGCGCTATGAACAATCTATTTATATTGACTGAGTTGCCCCAAAGTACGATGCCATATCGGAGGTTAGATGCAACCAAGGCATGATATGCTAGAAGTGCTGTTTGTTTGTTTGAGATTTTTGATAATCTCCATAGAGCATAAACAAATCTATTGATTTTACTACATGTCTTATCTACGTGGGCTTTCCAGTTGCTATAATCGTCCAAGATAACACCTAGGAAAGAAATAGTATTAGCCTCGGATAGAGTTTGAGTATCATAAGTAAGGTTTAAATTATGTTTTTTTCCTCCTTTATTTCGAAATTGGATGTATCTTGTTTTACTGATATTTACATGAAGGTTATTGCAACTTAAATAGCTTACAATGTCCCTAATAGTTCGATTAAGCTGTTCATTATAATCATTATTAGGGTTAAAAGGCACTATTATTGATATATCGTCGGCATATAAAACGCATTCATGTGTTGTTCTCGCGGAAGGTCATTGATATACAAGAGAAAAACCCTTACCTTGTTATATCTTACCCTAGATTTAAAACATAGCTCTTCATTTTTTTAATTAAAATTGGTAACTTCTACAAATTGTGTCCTGTTGCTTAGGTAGCTTTTAAGCCAGTCATAGGCAGATCCGCGTATGCCATATCATTCACATTTTTGCAGTAATAACTCATGCGATACAAAATCGAACGCCTTGCTCATGTCAAAGAAGATTGCAGTGACAGGTGATTTAGCGTTTACATGACTTATTATTTTGTTTGCAAGATTAAATGCGGCCAAAGTGGTGGATTTGCCTTTAAGGAACCCATGTTGTTCTGGACAGAGTAGTTTATATTTGTTTATGAAAGATAACCTATTATACATAACCTTTTCGAATAATTTGGCTATGCAAGGAATTAATGCAATTGGGCTTTTGCTGACATCATTTTTATCACCTTTTTTGTGAAGGGGTTTTATCACAGTTTTTTTTAGTCTATCGGGGAATGTACCTTGAACAGGAGACAAATTAATAATATGTACCAAAACTGGAGCAATTAATTTGCTACAAGATTTAAACATGTTTGTGGGAAAGTGGTCATAGCCCACAGAAGGGGTATCTTTGAGCGAAGAAATTCAAATACAAGACGCTTTACAAGTATTTGAAGCCTTACGCACGAATTTTTCATTACACAATTTTTGAGTGTAGTAATACATTTTCTAAAAATTTTATTATATTGATAATATTTTGCTTTATTCGATTGATTTCCAGATCAAAAAACTAAATCTCAATTTACGTTTAGTTTCAGTAGCTTTCCGTATCCCTTTTGTGACCCAGGAAGTACTTTTTACTTTATTACATACTTTTAGACGAACAATTGGAAAGCATAAATTAAAAAACCGGTCAAGTGCGAGTCGGACTCGCGCACCGAGGGTTCAGTACAAACCTGTAGGTATATAAGTAAAAGTTCTCCAGTCATAGTTATGGTATTTTTATTGACAAATGAAATCCATAACATTACGGTATGGAAAGCTGGAGGAGCATAAATTAAAGAAAAAGGGGTCTTTGTCGTTTGTAATCAGTCATCCTTTATTTTATATTTACATATATCGCTTATTTTATAATATAACTTAAATACCTATACCAGCCTTGTAGCAGCCTTGCAGCAGCCTTGCAACAGCCTTGCAAAAGTCTGCTGATGAATGATGGTAAGATTTTTTTTCAAAGTTATTGGTTTACAAAGTGTTTAGTGACTATTAGACATCTGTTACAAAAATACTTATAAAGTACAGAATAATTAGCAAAAAGCTTTGAAGACTATGTAATTATTTGAAATCTCAACCTCAATCAGCCTATCGCAGTCCACTGCTGGACATAGGCCTCTCCCAACACGCACCACAGCACACGGTCCTCAGCCTTCCGCATCCTTTATCTGGGCTTTGCTTCGTACCAAATTTCAAGATTTTGAGTTCACGGGAAGTACCCTGTAGGTTTTGATTCCCTTGCAAGTAGTCACGAGTTTGAAAATATGATTATATTGTTCTTTCTTTTGATTGCGTAGACATAGAAGTTTGATTTTGTTACAGCCTTACGGTGTTATATACCTGAGTATTTGATATGAATTTCAATTTAATACCTCAAAGCGTTCAAGAGAAAGGGGTAGTAACTTTAAATTTATTAAAAATAATTTTTTATATGCTGTAACTAAAAAAATCCGGCTTTCGCAATTTTTCCTTTATAAGTGATATAAGACGTTGCCTCGTACCAAATTTCAAGATTTTGAGTTCACGGGAAGTACCCTGTAGGTTTTGATTCCCTTGAGAGTAGGCCCGAGTTTGAAAATATGCTTATATTGCTCTTTCTTTTGATTGCGTAGACATAGAAGTTGGATTTTGTTACAGCCTAACGGTGTTATATACCTGAGTATTTGATATGAATTTAAATTTAATACCTCTACGCGTTCAAGAGAAAAGGGTAGTAACTTTAAATTTATTAAAAATATTTTTCTTATATGTAACAAAAAAATTACGGTTTTCGCAAAATTTCCTTTATAAGTGATATAAGACGTTGCTTTGTATCAAATTTCAAGATTTTGAGTTAACGGGAAGTACCCTGTAGGTTTTGATTCCCTTGCGAGTAGTCGCAAGTTTGAAAATATGATTATATTTCTCTATCTTTTGATTGCGTAGACATAGAAGTTTGATTTTGTTACAGCCTAACGGTGTTATATACTTGAGTATTTGATATGAATTTCAATGTAATACCTCTAAGCGTTGAAGAGAAAGGGATAGTAACTTTAAATTTATTAAAAATATTTTTTTATATGCTGTGACAAAAAAATTAGTGCTTTCGCAATTTTTCCTTTATATGTGCTATAAGGCATTGCTTCGTACCAAATTTCAAGATTCTGAGCTCACGGAAAGTATCCTGTAGGTTTTGATTCACTTGCGAGTAGGCGCGAGTTTGAAAATATGCTTGTATTGCTCTTTCTTTTGATTGCGTAGACATAGATGTTTGATTTTGTTGCAGCCTAACGGTGCTATATCCTTGAGTATTTGATATGAATTTCAATTTAATACCTCCACGCGTTCGAGAGAAAGGCTTAGTAACTTTAAATTTATTAAAAATAGTTTTCTTATATGATGTTACTAAAAATTGCTGGTTTTCGCAATTTTTCCTTTATATGTGCTATAAGGCATTGCTTCGAATCAAATTTCAAGATTCTGAGCTCACGGAAAGTCTTCTTCTTTTGCCTGCCCTGTTCCTATATTACTTGGGGTCGGCGCAGAATGTCTTTTTCTTCCATTTTCTCCTATCAGCCGTCATCTGATCATTCACTCCCTTTTCATTCATATCGTCCTTCACACAATCCATCCATCTTTTCTTTGGTCTTCCTCTTGCCTTATATCCCTCAACTCTCATATTCATCACCTTTCTAGTCACATGCTTTTCATCCCTCCTCATCACATGGCCATACCACGATAAACGATTTTTTTTCAGCTTTTCTTGCACCGGTGCAACTTTCAAACTTCCCCTAATATACTCATTTCTAATTTTATCCATCCTTGTCACCCCACACATCCATCTCAACATCCTCAACTCTGCTACATGCAATCTTCTTTCATCCGTCTTCATAACGGCCCAGCATTCCGATCCATACAGTGCGACAGGTCTTATAACGGATTTGTAGATTTTGCCCTTTAGTTTATGAGGCATCCGTGGGTCGCAAGTTGTTCCTGTGACCTGTCGCCATTTCATCCAACCTGAGTTGATCCGGTGCGTGACATCGCGGTCTATTTCTCCATCCCCTTGTATAAGTGACTTGAGGTACCGGAAGTCGGAGCAGACTGATATGGGCTCTCCAGCAAGGGATCTAGACACAGGACCGGAGAGACCGCCGAAGTCGCAAAACATGTACTCAGTTTTGCTTTTACTGACTTTCAGGCCTACACTCTCTAGTCTTTGCCACCAAGTTGTCAGCCTGTTCTGGACCTCAAGGCCAATCTCGGCAATCAATACAATGTCGTCGGCGAATAGCACACACCAGGGAGCCTCTTCCTGTAGGTCCGCCGTAAGGGCGTCCATTATTAGCAGGAAGAGGTAAGGGCTTAGAGCCGACCCTTGGTGTAAGCCTACAGCCACATTGAAGTCGCTGGTATTGCCCACTGTGGACCGGACATGGGTTGTACATCTACTGTACATCGCACGGATCAACTGTACATACTTCCCAGGCACTCCTTTCTTCTTAAGGGCCCACCACAAAACCTCACGTGGAACTCGATCATATGCCTTTTCGAGATCCACAAAAACCATGTGCAAGTTTTTGTGTGCACTTCTGTACTTTTCGCATAGTTGGCGGATCGCGAAAATGGCGTCTGTTGTACCTCGACCAGGCATAAAACCGAATTGGTTTTGTGAAATTACACTCTCTTCTCTCAATCTTCGTTCAATCACTTTCTCCCATGCTTTCATACTATGTGAATTTAGCTTTATTCCTCTATAGTTGTTACACTCCAGCACATCCCCTTTGTTTTTGTAGATGGGCACCAGCGAACTGCTACACCATTCGTCAGGTATAGTTACCTCCATTAACAACTTATTGAAGAATAAAGCTAACCACTTCCATCCGTCTACCTGCAGTATCTTCCACACTTCAACTGGTATTCCATCCGGCCCCGCTGCCTTTCCATTCTTCATTCCATTTATTACTACTCTTACTTCATCCTCACTAATCTTTCTTATTAGCCCTTCATTCACAAGTATATGCTCAAGTACACCACTCCAGTCATTCTCTTCATTCATCAATCTCTCAAAGTAATTCCTCCATCTATCCTTGATTTTCTCGTCCGCGGAAAGCACCGTTCCAGTTTCATCTCTTACACACTTTATAAGACATACATCCCTTGCTTTCCTCGCTCTAGCTTTAGCGAGCCGGTATAAATGTATTTGGCCCGCAGGACTATCTAAGTGATTATAGAAGCCCTCCTGGGCTGCTGCTTTTGCTAGTGCAACGGCTTTCTTAGCTTTCTTCTTTAACTCCACATACTCTCCCTTCTTTTCTTGTTTCAGTCTGACATTAATTTCATCCACACACTGCCATTCCTTAAATTTCATCTTCTTATTCTTCAAAACCTTTTGCACTTCTGTCGACCACCACCATGTATCCCTATCGATCGTACTTTTTCCTTTCGATTCTCCTAAAATATTTTTCGCTGCACTCCTGATACACCCTGCCATTTCACTCCAACATTCATTCACACTTTTATATTCCATGTCATCCATCGCTTTCATTTTATTTACAACTCGTTCTCTAAATTTGCGTCCATATTCTGGCCTTTCCAACAGATGCCACTTAATTTTAGGGGGTAGTCGCTCTTTCTTTCTGTTGCAAGTTACTTCTATAGCAACTTCCATAATGAGGAGTCTGTGCTGCGATACTAGATCTTCCCCGGGTATTATTTTACAGTCTTTGACGAGTTTGAGGTTGTTGCGTCTGACGAGAAAGTAGTCGATTTGGGTCATGTGGTTGCCACTTTTATATGTGATTAGGTGGCCTGTCTTCTTCTGGCACCATGTATTGGCAACCACCAGGTCAAAAGCAATTGCCGATTGTAGCAGGACTTCACCCTCATTATTGCGATTACCTATTCCCCATCCTCCGTGCACTCTTTCATATCCACTTTTCATTCTTCCTACGTGTCCATTAAAATCGCCACCTACATACATTTCCTCATGCACTGGAATACTCATCAAAGCAGCGTCAAAGTCCTCCCAAAACTTCTCTTTCATTCTTTCATCACATCCTGTCTGTGGGGCATATACACTTATAACATTCAGCATCACATTTTCTAACATAACTTTCACAACTATCAGTCTATCATTCACCCTATTAACTTCCATCACTCTTTCTATTAAATTACTATCTAATACAATGCCCACACCATTTTTCCATCACCTCCGCTATAGTAAAACTTGTATCCCTCACCAATCTCCCTCGCCTTTGTGCCTTTCCACTTGGTTTCCTGTAAACACGCCACATTTATCCGTCGCCTTTTAAGTACATCCGCTAATTCTCTGGCTCTTCCATTCATCGTCCCAACATTCCAACTAGCATACCTCATATTCACTTGCCGGGTTAGCTTCTTACGTTGCACCCACCTGGTTTGGTGCAACAACCCTTGTCCATTTATCACCGCGGCCGGGTGCTGCCTCGGCGCGTCGCCTATGGGGTACGCCCTAGCCCCATGGCGCATCGTCATATCATTTATACTAGCCATTCTGCATAAAGGATTTGGCAAAGATTTCACGGTCGGCCACCTGCCTGACACCAACCCTCCTTGGGAATGCTATTGTTGGTGGTTTACTCGCCACCGCTCGAGTGACCAACTGTGCCGATATATATGCACCTAGTCGCATGCGCCCATTAGTCGCCTCCTACGACGCCCCGGGTAAAGCAAAGGGGGTGGTGCTATTTTTTAAGTCCGGCACCACACGGAAATGTAATGTATGAGCTAATAATGAATATGATATAAAATGTATGAGCTCACGGAAAGTATACTGTAGGTTTTGATTCATTTGAGAGTAGGCGCGAGTTTGAAAATATGCTTATATTGCTCTTTCTTTTGATTGCATTGTCATAGAAGCTTATTATATTTATATTTTTTTATATGATGTAACAAAAATATTACGGTTTTCGCAATTTTTTCTTTATGAGTGATACAAGACGTTGCTTTGTACCAAGTTTCAAGATTCTGAGTTCACGGGAAGTACCCTGTAGGTTTTGATTCACTTACGAGTAGGCGCGAGTTTGAAAATATGCTTATATTGCTCTTTCTTTTAATTGCGTTGTCATAGAAGCTTGATTTTGTTGCAGCCTTTCGGTGTTATATACTTGAGTATTTGATATAAATTTCAATTTAATACCTCCACGCGTTCAGGAGAAAGGGGTAGTAACTTTAAATTTATTAAAAATATTTTTTTATATGCTGTAACAAAAAAATTACGGTTTTCGCAATTTTTCCTTTATGAGTAATATAAGACGTTGCTTCGTACCAAATTTCAAGATTCTGAGTTCACGGGAAGTACCCTGTAGGTTTTGATTCACTTGCGAGTAGGCGCGCGTTTGAAAATATGCTTAAATTGCTCTTTCTTTTGATTGCGTTGTCATAGAAGCTTGATTTTGTTGCAGCCTTACGGTGTTATATACCTGAGTGTTTGATATGAATTTCAATTTAATACCTCCACGCGTTCAGGAGAAAGGGGTAGTAACTTTAAATTTATTAAAAATATTTTTTATATGCTGTAACAAAAAATTTAAGGTTTTCGCAATTTTTCCTTTATGAGTGATATAAGACGTTGCTTTGTACCAAATTCCAAGATTCTGAGTTCACGGGAAGTACCCTGTAGGTTTTGATTCCAATGCGAGTTTGCAAATATGCTGCAATTTGCAGCATATACGGTTGTATCTTTTGATTGCGTTGGATTAGAAGTTTGATTTTTTAACAGCTCTATGGAACCGTAGATTCGAGTATTTAGTATAAATTTCAGTTTGATACCGCCACGCATTCCTGAGAAAAAGGGTCTTGACAGACGGACGGACAACAAAGTGATCCTATAAGGGTTCCGTTTTTTCCTTTCGAGGTACGGAACCCTAAAAAGAGCAATAAATCATCATGAAAAATGTTAAAAGCTAAATTAGTATCATTTTGAGACAGGCATTCAGACCACGAAAGTTCCTTGAGACAGTTTAAAAATATCTTAATATTTTCATTAGGATAATCCCTTTTAGTTCTGAAAAAGAAGGATGATGGTATACCTTTATTTTCTATTGGAAATGAAAGAAATTGACCTGTGTTATGATCTGAAAGATGTAGAGGCAGTACACTACCAGAGGCTGTGGGTATATTACTTAATATCTGATCTATACAACTATTCAACCTAGTGGGCTCCTTAATGTGAATATTAAAGTTGTAGTTTTGGACAATTCTATGAAGTTCAGCAAGTGTTTCACTATGTTTTAATAGGTCTAAGTTGAAATCACCACAAATGATTATCTTTTTCTTTGTTTTATTGCGTAATTTCGTCATTAAAACCTCCAACTTTCGAAGAAAAATATTTGGACAATAATTAGGTATTCGATATATACAAATTATTATGCAGTTATATTGAGGGATATCAATCCCACAACATTCAAAATTAAGTTTATAGCGTGGGGGTAGGCCTTCTGTGGCTGTTCAGTAAAACGGCAGAGTCCGGCAAACACGTTTAATAAACGAACGTGTACAAACACTCGTGTTACACTGTGCAAAACTAACAAACGACAAGTTACAGAGTTAGAACAATATCGGTGAATATTATGTGAGTACATGGAGGATAGGTACACAACGCGAGCGCAACTAGTTTGGGCATCCCGCCCGCGCGACGCGTATCTAACGACTGGCGGGAAAATGGCGGACGCGCAACAACTCCGCCACCGCTCACGGCCCCGCCCGGCAACTATGCGCGCGCAGCTTAGCGTGCGCATCCGGTGGCGTTCCATACCACGCTATACATTCCCCCTCGAGTCCCTGAGAACGTCCCCGCTCATGAACTCGCACAAGAGTAACACTACACACCGGACAAACATGTTTTCGAGGACGCCCTCTCTGCCGCTTTTGCACTACGGGACGAGGAGGCGTCTTATCCCGGCAATAAAAACGAGTAAGCTCTGACACATGAAACTTCCCTAAAACATTGTCAGGCGAATCTAAATTGGCGATGAGATAAGCAGTTGGACTAACTCTCTTCGCGATCACATAAGGACCGTCTCGTTTGGGAATAAACTTGGCTGATATGTTCTTAGATACACTGCTCAGAACATGAGACTTTAAAAGCACCTGATCTCCCACCTCGAAGACTTCGGCAGGTCTTTTGGTCTTATCAGCACACTCCTTTCGCTGATCCTATTGTGCTTCGACTCTTTCCCTAACGGAAATAAGAGAATTGACAAACTTTTTCATTTGGGGAACAAAATTGTCTTTGTTGAGAACCGACCTAATGTCTATTTGAACGTCCAGTGGTGAGCGGAGCTCCCTGGCAAACTTAAGGTGTGCTGGCGTGACCCCTGTGGTCTGACAAACCGCCGAATTCATAGCGAACCTTATCGCAGGTAGGTGCTGCGGCCACGACGAATGGTCTGTATCAACCAGACGAGACAATTGAAATTTTAAGTCCCTATTCTTACGCTCTGCTGGATTAGTATAGCTCTAAATGACGATGTTCTCGAAACATCTGAATCTACATTATTTCTAGGAATAACACTTGATTCGAAATTACAGTGGGGTGCGCACGTTACATATCTCTCAGGGAAACTTAGCTCAGCTGCTTATGCCATTAAGAAGGTTCGTAGGTTGACTGATATCGATACGGCTAGATTGGTTTATTTTAGCTATTTTCATAGTGTTATGTCATATGGCATATTATAGTGGGGTAAGGCCGCTGACATCGAAAATATTTTTATATTACAAAAACGAGCAGTTAGGGCCATTTACCAGTTAAAGACAAGAGTCTCACTTAAAGAAAAATTTAAAAATATTGGTATTCTTACTGTAGCATCACAATATATTTATGCCAGTGTTATGCATGTACGACTACATATAAATTCTTACAAAATGAATAGTGACATACACAATATTAATACTAGGAACACGCACAAATTATGTGTACCATATTTCCGTTTACACAAAACGCATAGCTCTTTTATTGGGCTTAGTATAAGAATCTATAATAAAATACCAAGTTATATTTTAGACTTGCCTTTAAGTTCGTTTCAGACAATTGTTAAAAATAATCTTTTACTAAAGGCATATTATAGTTTAAATGAGTATTTTGACGACAAGTACGCTTGGAAATAAATATTCTTTTATTAGGTCAATTTATTTTTATTTTTATTATTAAGTCAATAGGCAGTTTTATAGTGTAGTTAATTACCGTATTCTCTTTTTATGCTACATTTGCATTCTTGTTCTACTCTTTTTATTATAATTTATTGGATTTGTAAGGTGAGGGTAACTCGTGGTCATGAACTGCTAACTAATAGATTTTAAATTGCTACAATACTTTTCGGAACATACTGTTCCACCATAGATTAGAACAGTCATGTTCGCGAGTTGCTTACATCAAAAGACGTAAGTGGATGCTCCTGTTTCATCATATTCACTTTGGGAGGCTTAATAAATGAACATAATTTATGGCTTGAGTATGATATCAATAACTATTAACTTTTGCAATAGTAGATAACTCACAATGTGAAACAGTTGCAGCTCCTTACAAATATAACATGTAAAACCATTATACTGGCAGTTAAAAAGAGTGGCCACGAGTTTTATTGCCCGTTCTTTCTCGTGGTTCTACCTATTGCATTGCGAACGTGGCAGTAAATGTAAATGTAGAATCATCTAGTAATTAACTTTAACTTTTGACGTTCATAAGCGTCACTTTGTGGCCTAAATGAATAAATGATTTTGAGTTTGAGTTTAGCTGAGGGATGGTATAATGGTAACAACTCTTGACCAACACCTAAAACAAACATGCATTGTTGCATTACAGCAGAAACGAACTGAGGACCATTGTCCGACACAATACGTCTAGGAAATCCATAGCGCAGGAAATAGTCTTCGACCAACATACGAGCACATACTTCCGAAGTTGCCTCTTTCAATTCGTAAAGTTCTACCCAACGAGTTGCCATATCTTCCAATAAAAATATCCACGTTTCCCCACTCTGTCCTTGAGGAAGCGGACCAAACAGGTCAATTGCCAACGCTTCTCCTCTTTGGTTAAGGACAGGTGTCTGAAGGAGACCAGACGGCTTTTGGTTTGAAGCTTTATAACGCTGGCAGGTGGCGCAGCTTTTGACGTAGTCAACAATAGCCCTGCGCATACCTGGGAAGTAAAACCCTTGTGCAACCTTACTGTACGTTTGATCAACTCCGTGATGACCAGCTATATCGGAGTCATGACATTCCTTTAAAATTTTCAGACCGTAGAGAAACCGGCACTACCAGTTGTGGCTCTTCACTATCTATGTCTGGATTATACCTAAACAAAACGCCTTACTGCAAAAAATAATCTCTTTCAGACCAACGTTTAGCATTAATGGACTAAGCATCGGACGTATCCTCTAGGTCACTAATGATCTTTTTTAGTTCCACATCATCGAGCTGCGCACGTCGGAGATCGTTTGGACTACGAGCAGGTAAGTCGACGACGACGGAGCACACTCCACACTGATCCTTATCTTCTTCCTTACAGTTTGGTCGACTGAGTGTATCAGCAATCACATTCGCCTTGCCAGGCGTATACTGAAACTGAATGTTGAAGCATTGCAGTTTAAGAGCACATCGAACGAGCCTTCGAGGTAAGGAGCCACCTCAATGGCTGATGGTCACTTCCTACGATCACCTCATGGCCAAAAAAAGTCAAAAAGTCAAAATCATTTATTCATCTAGGTCACAAGGTGACGCTTATGAACGTCAAATTTTAAAATAGATTACTTAATGCTTCTACATTTACATTTACTGCCCATTTGCAAAGCAATAGGTAGAACCACGAGAAAGAACGGGCAATAAAACTCGTGGCCACTCTTTTTAATTGCCAGTGTTATGTTACATATTTTGTTTTTGTAAGGAGCTGCAACTGTTTCACATTGTAATTAATTACTTGTAAATAGTAATTAGGAACTTACATAATACTTAAATAATTAATGCAGATTAAGTGCTGTAGTAGCCTTCCATTGTAAATCTTGTGTAACAGGAGCATCCACTTACATCTTATAATGTAGGCAACTCGCGATCATGTTCAGAACTATGATGAAAATGTATGTTACAGAAAGTGACGGTAGGTATATGAATACACAAAATTTACAAAGATGTTAGTGTACAGCCCATGATCACGAGTTATCTTCATCTAACACAGTAGCACTTTTTTAAAATTAAAAAGAACAACAATGCAAATGTAAATGTAGTTAGTTGAATGACCTAATAATCCATGGATAGTTATTTGAAAGAACTAGAGATATTATATAAAAAAAAAACAAAAAGGCAAGGTATCTATATAAATTCTGAATAAGTACAAAGATCAAGAGTTGGCTAGTGTAAGTGACCATCTATCCTTATCACTGAAATAATCATTAATGGTATAATAACCTTTTCTAATAAGGCAGTATTTTATTTTACTTTTAAAGGTACTAAATGGTAATTCTAAAAGACTAATTGGTATTTTATTGTATATACGAATACCTAGCCCTACAAAAGAATTATTAACTTTATGTAAACGGTGATAAGGGGCATATAATATTTTGTAGTAAATAAACCTATATTTTGCCAAATATACAATAATTATATTAGCAAATAAGAATTGCGAGGCTACTGTAAGAATCCCTATAGTCTTAAAGCGTTCCCTAAGAGTATCTTTTGCACCTAACATGTATATTGCTCGTACCGCTCGTTTCTGTAGAACGAAAATATTCTGAATATCCGCAGCTTTGCCCCATAACAAAATGCCGTAGGACATGACACTATGAAAATAGCTAAAATACACTAAACGAGCCGTGTCGACATCAGTAAGTTGTCTAACTTTTCTAACAGCATATGCAGCAGAGCTGAGCTTTCCTGAAAGACATGCTATATATGCACCCCATTGTAGCTTACTATCTAATGTAATGCCTAGAAACACTGTCGAGTCAACTGTGTCAAGTTCTTCCCTATCTAGCATAATATTAGGTCCCAGTTGCCTAACGTTAGGTAAAGCAAATTTAACGCATTTAGTTTTTTTAGAATTAAGTACCAGATTGTTTGCTGTAAACCATTGTGTAACCTGTATAAGTGCGTTATTTACATCATCAAATTGATTCCTATTCCTGTCTACTTTAAAAATAAGTGACGTATCATCTGCAAAAACTACAACATCACAGATGTTTTTTAAATAAAAAGGCAAGTCATTAATATATACAAGGAATAGAAAAGGACCTAAAATTGAACCTTGTGGAACGCCTAACTGTATAGGTAATTTAGAGTATGTAGTCCCATTTACATCGACGCACTGAAATCTCTGCCGCAGGTACGACTCGACAACACAAAGTGCGGTTTCCTCTACGCCGTAGTGGCGAAGCTTACGCAATAGTGTGTCGTGATGAACGCAATCAAATGCTTTTGAGAGGTCACAGAATACTCCGAGAGCATTTTTAGATGACTCCCAAGCATTATAAACGTGTTTTATGAGAGCAACACCCGCATCAGTATTGGATCTACCTTTAGTAAATCCGTATTGATCTTTGTGAAGCAGACTATTTAAATTAAAGTGTCTTAATAGCTGCTTTAATAAAATCTTTTCAAATATTTTACTAAATGCCGGCAAGATAGAGATGGGCCTAAAGTTATTTATGTCATTTTTACTGCCAGATTTGAATAAAGGTATGATTTTACTTAATTTCATCAAATCCGGAAATACACCTAGGTCAAAATATTGGTTAAAAATTATAGAGAGGTAAGGCGCAACAGTCTCAACTAGTACCTAAAATTTTTATTGAAATGCCCCAAAAGTCGCCGGTATTTTTGATATTAATTGAATTATATGCGATCAATATATCTCGCGGGGTAACGTGTTCGAATCTAAACACGCTCTTGCATTCAGGTACACTGCTAAGCAAAAAATTTCCAGCGTCTAAAGACGATGATTGTAAAGAGCTAGTAGTTGTTATAGGTATGTTCGCAAAGAAATTATTGAAGATATGCGCTACTTGAAATGTGTCTGTGATTAATAAATTGTTATCTTGGATTTCAAATTGTTTTTCCCGCTGTCGTGCTCTACCAGTCTCATTATTTATAATTCTCCATGTTTCTTTAATTATATATGTCGATTGCTTAATTTTACCACTAATCAATTTTGATTTTGCCAAAATACAAACTTGTTTAAAAATTGTTGAGTACTTTTTTATATAATTTAGAAAAGGTGTGTCAAATCTATGTTGTTTCATACCATATAATTCAAACAATTTGGCTCTACTTCTGGATATACCTAAAGTGGCCCACTGGTTAAAAGATCCGGTAGTACCCTTTAGTGTAACAGTTTTAGTCCTGAAAATATTTTGAAACTCATTATTTACCAGTCCAAAAAGTGAAATATAAGTTGTGTTTGGATTTTCCGAGTTCAAAATTGAGGGATTTAGTTTGGCGATAATATTGTTTTTAAAACGTGTAAGACGATTGGTAGTTTGAGGCCTACATTCTACTGTATGTGATTTATTATATGTTGAACAGGAAAAACTAGCTATCTGTCCACGGTGATCAGAAGGAAGAGAACTAATAACTAATGGGTTTTTAGCAACACCAGAACTAAATATGTTATCCAAACAAGTAGATGATGTTGCAGAAACTCTAGTAGGTTCACAGAATAAGTTACTGAAATTAAATGACTTAAAAAAAATCAGAAATCTAGTACACTGTGAAGAATTCTCTAAAATTAAAATCACCACATACTATAATATTCTTACTGCTACATTTAATTTTATTAATAGCATCTTCCATAACAGTCTCAAATACATTATAATCACCAGAAGGGGGTCGATATACACAAATTACAATATATAAGTCTAGTTCCACACAGGACATTTCAATAGTGCGCTCAATAGATAAGTTTAAAATATCTTCACGTTCTTAGCATTTTAATAAATTTGAAGTCATTATTAGAGAACCGCCTCTAAAAGCCTGCTTTTTTATATAAGAACTCTGCACTGTATAATATTCATTTATAACAATAGGCTCATGGGTTTTTAACCAATGTTCAGTCAAGCACAAAACCTTAACGTCATATTTTTCTAGAAAACAACTTAACTCTAATTCTTTGCCAGATAGGCCCTGCATGTTTTGGTGTACTATATTCAAATGCTGCAGCCTAACTGTTGTCCTATCTTGGAGTTTAAATCACAAGATGTGTCAATAAAAGCATTGTTAGTACATGTACTAACCCTATCAAATAAATTGTCAACACAAGGCTCTTTGCCTTGCTGTAAATTGTATGCTAATAACTTAGCAACCTGTCGCTTAATATAAAATGGCAGATACATTGTATCTTTAGTTAAAATAAATTTACTTATAAATTTATTAGCGTCAAAAATCAATATTGCGTCACTATGACGACAAGTTATGTTATACAATAACATATTTAATGAGTGTATGTGCATATTTTGTGTATGTGTTAAGTTATTTGAGTAAGGCAAAGCACCTAAAATAAATTTACAACTGAATTTAGAATTAAGTTCTAATAACAATTCAACACATTCTATGATATCCTGTCTCTTAACAGTTAAACTGTTACCAAACAATAATATGGCAGTACTACTCCTATCTAAGGGGTGTAACTTAATCTGTTTAACTAAACTACTGTAAGTATCCCCTGGCCTACAATAATTTATAACACACTGATTTGTGTACTCACTGAGAAGACTACCAAAATTGTGACCTCGCCTATCAGAAAAAATAAAAGTTTTATTAATTGATGTTGGAAGCCTAGATTTATTTAATTTTTTTAGAAGTGAGTGTGAGTTTTGTGGATTGTTAGAAAAATTCTCAGGTAGTATGGTACTCAATGGCTCTGCTGGGATTAGAGTGTGAGTACAAGAACACGAGAGCTTATAGGTCAGAGACTCATACATTTCCGCATTACACCTCACCAAGTCTACGAGCTCACCTGCCTCCACTATACGCTTGCTCAGTTCTTGTTGAGAAGCTTGGTATTTGTTAAAAATCTCATTTAAGGTTCTTTCCCTAAGTAATATCTCTTCCCTTAAGCGATGAGTATCCATATCATACACTGATCTACTTTGTTCCAAGTTCCTAGAGTATTCAGGCCTTCGACATAACCCCTAAAACGTTCGACAGCCCACACGACAGCGAGAGCCTCCCGCTCTGTTGTGCTGTAATTCCGTTCAGCTGGAACGAGCAGACGGCTAGCATATTCAATTGGGCGCTCATCTTTACCTTCACCCTGCAATAAAACAGCACCTAGTGCATAACTGCTAGCATCCGTCCTTAACACAAATGGTTTGCTATAGTCAGGTTGAGTAAGAATCGGTGCTGTGGAAAGACGAACCTTAAGCTCCTCGAAGGCACGAGCCTGGTCTGGACCCCGAGACCATGGCTGATTCTTTTTGAGCAAGCGTGTTAACGGCTCAGCGACAGCAGAAAAACTGGGAATAAATTTTCTAAACCACGAACACGTCTGTAAAAATGTTCTTAAATGACGAAGCGATGATGGCGGACACATATTTAATACTGCACGAACTTTGTCTTCATCCGGCGACACACCGGCCTGTGTGATCACGTGCCCTAGGTACTTTACTTTATCACGTGCAAAAACACACTTGTCCCTATTCGCACGCAGTTTAAATAAACGCAACCTAGCGAAAACATAGCGTAGATCTGAGATATGCTTTTCGAAGCTACCCTCAGATAGAACTAATAAATCGTCTTGATACGCTAGCAACGTTACATCCATAAGAGACGCGCCTGAATGGAGTCTATCAATAAGCCGTTGAAAGGTAGACGGCGCGTTTTTGAGGCCAAACGGCATACGATTGAAGCGAAACGAACCAAAGGGCGTAAGGAAAGCTGTCTTATCCTTATCCTGTTCACGTAGTTTCACCTGCCAGAACCCGCTGTGCATATCAAGTGTACTCATAAAACAATTCTTTTTAGTTGACTGAACTAGCTCGTCTATCAAAGGCATCGGATAGACATCGGTCTTCGTTACCGCGTTAAGCTTTCTATAGTCAACACAAAAGCGTACTTTACCATTTGCCTTTGGGACAAGAAGCGCAGGAGAGCCCCATGCGGACTCGCACTCCTCAACAATCCCGTCCATCAACATCTTGTCCAGCTCCGCACGCATAACTTCTTTCTTAGCAGGCGTCAACCTATAGGGCGGAACGGCGATCGGAGGGTGGTCGCCGGTGTCAATAATATGCTCGGCGAAAGGAGTCGGGTCTCTCCCTGGCTGAAAGATGTCCTTATGTTCGACGAGAAGGTGAGCCAATACTTGACGCTGATCACTATTAAGCAAAGTCGCCTCATCATCCCGCAGTACATCAAGCGCTGCACAGGAAGACACAGGCACAGGTGACACGCCTTCATACTGCAAATTAAATTTTTCCTCACTATTTTCAGCAAAGTGCCACCTGCTACTACCGAAATCGAAGACGAGATTGAACATGGTAAGAAAATCTATACCTAACAAACTTTCGTTATTATTAGATTCCGGAAATATTAAAAATTTTATGGCTCTAGTTTTATGTTGGAGTGTCACCTCTACCTCTGTGGTAAGAACATTCATCTCCCTACAAACACCATCCGCTAACTTAACAATTTGTGTTGACGGCACTAACGGGTGTCCTAACCTGAGTAGGAGAGCGTATAGCGTGTGACCGGCGATACAGCTTTTAGCTGCAGAATCAACGATTGTGGTAACATTATTCCCCAGAATGCATAAACTTTACAAAGGTCGACGAAAAGGTGCATTATTTTTAAAATTATCTAAAAACTCACAACTATTACAATTACGATTGCAATCATTAATACTAGATACACAAGTACACATATTAATATTACGAACACAAAGATTATTGTCCACAAAATAACAGTCTTTAAAAGGCCCTGCTGTAGTAGCAGGGTTACCTTGACTCAACGCGAGCATTGGAGAGTTAACGATTGACGGTTGCGTAGCAACGGGAACTGCGATCGCCCGGCGGCCGCGCCGCTTCCGAGAGCGCGCGAACTTCGCGTCGCCGACGCCGCCTGCTGCGCCCCGCTGTGGCTCACGCAACGTACTCGCCGTATGCAACTAGCGTTCATGCAACGCGTTGTTGACAGAATAAAATGCAGAAAATGCCTATTGGCACGGAGAACAGTTTTTACACTTCGCTTTCATAATGTTCGGGGCACCACAACCGTAACACTTTATTTCTGATTTAGAACTTTGAACACTATTATCATTATCGACTTTTTCACTCACTTTATCGCCACTATTACGCTTTAATTTTTCACATTCAGCTATAAGGTGTCCCGCACGTTTACAATAAGCACAAAACTTCTTAGGGCTTTTTAAGATGGCACGAGAGACGAGCTCCGCGGGAGTTACTGCGCCGGCACCGGCGGTTGATGACCTCGAGTTCCCGTAGAGCGCTTCACCCCCTGCCACCAAACTGCTGCGGGCCCCTCCAGCAACATAGACAGACCGCGAAGAGCATTTACTTTTTACATATTGACGCATTCTTTATACGTAACTATTGCATCAATGAAATTTTCAACAGATTCTTCCGCACGACCGCCATATTTAGTTGAACACTTTGCGAAATTCCCGGCCACACCCATTGTGAATGACGAGACATTTTGCGGCTGCGGCGTAGATGACCGTACTTCTTGCAGTAGTTGTTGACAGAACTCACTTTGAGCTTGTTGAATCGTCGTAATAAAGCTCGCAAGAGTTTCCTGCGACATTGTAATATTCATCGCGGATGGACCGCCGCCATCATTGCTCAAACTCGACGAATCTTGTTCTTGTTGTTGTTGCGACTGTGTTTGCGGCATTTTCTTGCACGACGTTTACCCGAGAACAACACACTATCCTTGCACGTTGGGCAGCCAGTTATAGCGTGGGGGTAGGCCTTCTGTGGCTGTTCAGTAAAACGGCAGAGTCCGGCAAACACGTTTAATAAACGAACGTGTACAAACACTCGTGTTACACTGTGCAAAACTAACAAACGACAAGTTACAGAGTTAGAAAAATATCGGTGAATATTATGTGAGTACATGGAGGATAGGTACACAACGCGAGCGCAACTAGTTTGGGCATCCCGCCCGCGCGACGCGTATCCAACGACTGGCGGGAAAAATGGCGGACGCGCAACAACTCCGCCACCGCTCACGGCCCCGCCCGGAAACTATGCGTGCGCAGCTTAGCGTGCGCATCCGGTGGCGTTCCATACCACGCTATAAGTTCACTAGAAATCTCATCCAGATATGAGACTTTTTTAAACTCAATATAGTTTCTACAAAAAATACAAACTCCACCTCTCCTTTGTTTAGCTCTTGAGAAGGAGTTGGCAAGTGTAAAGTTATTAAGATGCATGCTAACTTCATCGCCTACTTTCAAGAAACTTTCAAATATACACACTATGTCAATATACAAGCCTGTCTTACTACGGAATTCAATATTCGAACTATAGATAGATCTGTATATTTTAGATTCGTTTTTGACATAAGCTCCATACAAAATATGTTAAACACGAATCTCGAATCTCAAAATCTATGTATGGATCGAATATTGAAAATGGCCGTTAGATAGATCATCCAGAGTTATCTGCAATAAGCCTCTTTTACTTAGGATCCCTGCAATGTTCTGGTGGAGGATGGTGATAGTGTTCTTTTTGTTATTGACGAAAAAACTTAGACAGATTATCATTTAGACTTTCAGGCGATGTGTTATGCTGTACAGAACTGTTATTTTTAGAGCGCAAACATTTGGAAATTTTATGAAAATATTCAGTTATTGTAGTCTGAATTATTTTTGTCTTAGATTTGACATTGTACTTTGGTGCAGAGTTTCGAGATATATATTTTTTATTTATAGGGCACTTGAAGTTTGACTTATTGATTATTTCAGTATTCGAAACTTCTGAGCATTTTGTCTGTGTTTTAAAATTCAAATACATGTTATCATAGTCGATACAATGTATAATATATAGTATTTATAATATATAGTTAAGTTTGTTACAAGTGTCATGTAATTGGTTTCTATAAACTTAACTGTTCCCTACAAAGTGGCAATTAGGCAGATTTCTACAAATTAATTCAAGCTCATTGTTTAACTTACATTCATTTAGAAAACTATTTTTTACAACATTTAATACCAAAACCGTACAGTTATTGTTTTGAAGTTTCTTTAAACTAGCCATTAATTAAAAAAATATACCAACAGGATTTGAATCATTTTCTCCAACACAAATAATAATTTTATCACCAGAGGAATAATTTGAGTGTCGAATATCTTGTAAGATTTGTTCTGAGGAAGCAAATGGCTTTGTTAACCCAGAGATATGGTAATTCTGGTACATAGTGTTCATTCTGCTTTTAATCAGTGCAGATGCTAGACCTACACATTGTTGAGAACCAAAGATTACAATTTTATTGCGTAACAATACTTTGCTTAACAAATAAAATTTACTTGACTTCTGATTATTACAACTAACATAATTTTTGGTAGTTTTTTTCTCAATATTATTATGGTTTTCCTCTATCGTTGGTGTTGTTGAGACTTCAGTTGACTCCTGAGTGAAACAGTGTGCTTGGGTATGGTCCACTGGATGGTCTATGTCCAGACCGAGTTGAGTACAGCTTGTGTTCATAATATCTTGAAAGTCACTCTGAATCGGTGTGCGTGATATCATATCGTTAGCACGACGTCTTGATGTGTTGGACTTATTCTTTTTAGAAGAGGA
This sequence comes from Euclidia mi, assembly GCA_944739405.2. NCBI lineage: Eukaryota > Metazoa > Arthropoda > Insecta > Lepidoptera > Erebidae > Euclidia > Euclidia mi. The sequence goes on from OX123189.2 coordinate 19,465,251, forward strand.
TTTAGTGTTTATAGGTCTGACTACAAATTTTCTTCAACTGAGCAATAATTTGATCTTTTTCCGTATTTTTCTTAGCTAAATATTGATTTTCCATAACGATATTGTCAATTTCAGCGTGTGCACTATCTAGTTCTGATTTTAATTTCTGTATCTGTAATTTTGCGTCATCCAGCTCATTACAGAAGGCAGTAGATAAATCAGGCCAGCTTTTTGCATGTTGATCAGAGCCAGTTGAAGCAAAAGACAAATCTAAGCTTTCAGTTGATTTCTGTACTCGTTTATAACGCAATGTTACATTGCCGTAATCCATCTTTCAAGAAATTAATATAAATCCAATTTGAAATACCAATAGTGTACTTTGACAGTTATGGAAGCGAGCCTCGAGGGAGTATCAGTGTTGCTCGTAATATTTTCTAGATGGCGCTATAAGTGATCAATGCACCAGATCGAGTAAAATCTTCATCTGTAAATGGAACGCAACTGTCAACAATAAGTACCCAGATGTGTTTATAACCTGTGGTATTAAAATAAACGTCAGTTGTTTGAAAATGCTTGCATTCAAGGCTTGCATTGTTATTATTTTTGAATGTCGTAGGAAAAAAAACAGCCAGTATTTCTCAGTAAACAAATTATCATGTGAAAAGTTTCGTTTTTAGTGTGCAAGGCGTAAAGTTTTATAACAACAGTTCGTGAAAAACGAGTTTTTGTTCACTTTTAACACATATATGGTGTGTATAATTTACTTTATTAACTTAATCACTGGGTGCCATTCACTTGTTTATTTTCACATAAATTATGGTTTCATAAGTTCCACAAACGATATCAATAGTCTTTTGTTGTGTGAAGGTCAGTATAACACACTTTTCGATGTATTTATGTGCAAAAGAAATTATTTATTTATATAGTTAACGCGAACCGAACTTATTGGGCTAATGTTGCCAACTTACTCCAAAATTTATTTTGGAAATGAGTTTTCATAATATTTTCTTGGGTTTACGCGAATGTGTGTTATTAGTTTTTAGTTCGATGACGTATACACTCTGTCAAGTGTTCGCCAAATTCACCAGTCATTGACAACAAGGCGATGGCCGTGCGGATAACACATTCCGTTCACGTTCTGAGGGCGTGGGTTCAAATCCTTGTGGATTATGGTTTTTATGAAATTTGGAAAATGTTTATGAATATTTGGCAAATATTTAAAAAAAGATTTTTTAAATCTTTTGAGTAATAATTAGAAAATTCTAGAAACTTCAGGAATGAATGGAAAGGTTAAAAAGAGACAGAAGATGGAAGAACAATTGAATAATTAAATGACAATCGAAATTAGTGGATCTAGAACATTCCTAGGGGTATAAGTATAAGGCGGTGTAGACGCGCTAAACGCCCCCCCCCCCCACGTGATTACAACACGCACGGTCGTGCTCTTATTTTGGTGGTCCGAAGTGTTTGAGGCACGCACGGTCGTGCTCAATTAAAAATCGTTCTATTGGTCGCGGTTTTTTCACGTTTTGTTTTACTTAAACCAAGAAACGAAAGTAGTAACTATTAGAATAGTTAATATTCTATGCAACTAAATCGTTTTAAAAGGGTGAGAGAAACGAAACGTGCCAAAAAATATTGAAATATTATAATTACCTGTGTCTCAGTTGCGAAAGCGTCCGCCATTGTTGTGTTTTGTTCCGCGATCTTTATAATAAAAGTTGTCTTGTGGAAGAAATCGGTGAATATTTTATAAAGATACTTATATAGATTTACTCAGAAATAAATAAATATTAATTGTGAAGTGACATTATTCGTGACAAAGACAAGAAATACAGGGATAAAAGGCAAAAACTTTTTAGAAGGACTATTTCTACTCTTGAAACTCGCTATTTTCGTAAGTGTTTTATGATAAATATTCTTTTAAAAGTTATGAAAGACATAAAAGTACCCAGATTATTTATCTGAAAACATATTTTAGCAAAATACTAGCATTGTTGTACATTTTCACTGATATCGTGTTTCAAATAGTACATAATTCACAGCCACAGTGTTCGTTACAGTAACATGGAGGCCTGGCACGGCGAACTTTTTGTTACGCGTTCGGATTATAATTTTTTTAGTGGCGTTAGATTCGTTTGTTACAAACAAATAATGTATTGTGTGAAAACCTAAAGGTATATGTGATAATGTTTTTGTGTTTATGAACCAAACAAGTAATGAAATTCATTAATATGTGATGAAATGTTTGTGTGAACGAGTGAAAAAAAAAAGAAACCTCTAAGTTTGTAAGCTTGTTTTGCCAGAAAGGTGAGTATTTAGTAGTGATTCATGTTATTATTATGATAGCTGATTTTGTAACCAACACAATGATATGCAATTTATGTGATATAATTATATTAAGGTGTCATAAATATTTTTTTTCCGGTAACATATGCCAATGAAAATTTGCAGCAACGTGACCTTTCGCACATGTGGCACTTTGCCTTTAGTTTGATCGCACCTCAAGGGTTAAGTTGAGAAATGGTAAAGTGATAGTCCAAGATCCCAGAGCCGCCAGACCTACGTCATTTTAGCAAAGCTGAAATTTTGAGGATAATAAGTATAAAATCTTGTTAAGAAGTATGCCGACCCACTAGCTTGAAAGCCGTGCCATTTCATAGGTAGCGCGAAGTAAAGGTACCAAAAAAACATACTCACCTATCTTAAATTAGCAAAGCTGGTATTCAAATATGTGTTTAAAAATACTGTCTAAAATTGAAATTCATTATTGCCAGACACCTGCCGTGGGCCATTACTTCTGCCAGACGTCTTAAAGGTTACTTAAAAATGAAGCAAAATACGTCATTTTAGCAAAGCTAAATTTGATATATGTTACATAAGATACTATTTTAAGACCCTTCCTAAGCAGCCAGACCAATCCGAAGGGCCGATCGTCCAGCCAGACGCCATGAAACTTTCCTGTGAGTGCGAGCGTGCAGCCATTATTCATACGCATGAATGCGTGTGAGTACACTACATTGTCCCAAAAGACTGTAGGAATATTATTTTGGGGATTATCACAGAATATATACTAGTACTATTATTACAAGAATAAAAGTGTAAAATATTCATACGCATGATACGCATAAATATGCTCCAAAAGCGTGTGGCCTTTTTTCTATGTAGTCTATAGTCGTGCAGCTGCTGTGCAGTTTGATCTGCTGGATTTGGAAAAGATTTGAAAAACTCAAAATTTAAACAGGCACTCGTAAATTTCTTCACACCTTTTATTGGCAATAAGTAGGGTATTTGACTAAAAATATCTAATTAGTCCGTCAGTTAGATTATCGAAAAATATTGGATACGTATTTTTTGTTTTATCAAATCAGTAAATAATTACGAAGATAAAACGCATCAAAGATGGAGAAACGCCTAAGAGTGGGGGCTTGTAACGTCACTCGCCAGTAAAAAGTGTACTGGCAAGTGACGTCACACGAGTTTTCAGCGGAGTTTGTCGTCTTCATTTTTTGTTTACGTGACTAAAGAAAATATACGTGTCCAATATTTTTTGGAAATCTATTTGACGGACTAATTCGATTTTTTTAGTCAAATACCCTATTGATTATAGTTAATTTCATAGAATGTCATTCTTTTACTGTCATTATTAATACAGTTGTAACGAGTATTGATGAAAATTTATCGTGTCAAGAGCATGAAGAAGCAGACACAAAAATTATTATTTATCATGTATTGATACTCAAGCAAACATTGTCATCAGATGTTCTGATACTGACGTACCAGTTATAATGCTGGATATTATGCATCATTTAAAAGATAGTGCCCAAGGTACTTACAGTACATGCACCGGAAACAATCAAATATATTATCTTGATTTATCCAAAATCTATGGCTACTTGGGACAGTCTTTATGTAGAAGTTTAATAGGCTACTTTCTTTAGAAAAGGAAAGCAAAGGCCTTTTAAAATATTGAAAAAAAACCTGAATATCAGCACGCGTTCCTTAAATTTGGTGAACTTCAATTATTTATTGAAAAGGATAAGGAACAAAATGATTTCACGATTTGACTGCACGGTTGGTGTAGTGGTTTAAGCGGCCGCCTCGCCGCTTGACACTACGCCGAGTGTTTTGGTTTCGATTCCCACACTTTGTGTGATTCATAAATTGTTGTTTCGAGTCTGGGTGTTCATTGTGTCCGTTAGATATATGTTTGTAAAGTCCCCCGCGACACAGGATTTAGTCCTAGTGCGGTAGATAAAAAGTTCAAAAAAGAAAGATACAATACAAAAATTTGTCTGGTAATTATATAAAGTTTCTGGAATAATTAACGTAGATGCTGCGCGGCTGCAGCTTTTTATCAATAAATATACAGATGCCGATGTAAATGACATTTTAAATGAATAAAATTTTTGTGAAAATATATTTTACACTTTTATTCTTGTAATAATACCCAAAATAATATTCCTACAGTCTTTTGGGACAATGTAGTGTACTCACACGCATTCATGCGTATGAATAATCGCTGCACGCTCGCACTCACAGGTAAAGTTTCATGGCGTCTGGCTGGACGAACGGCCCTTCGGATTGGTCTGGCTGCTTAGGAAGGGTCTTAAAATAGTATCTTATGTAACATATATCAAATTTAGCTTTCCTAAAATGACTTATTTTGCTTCATTTTTAAGTAACCTTTAAGACGTCTGGCAGAAGTAATGGCCCACGGCAGGTGTCTGGCAATAATGAATTTCAATTTTAGACAGTATTTTTAAACACATATTTGAATACCAGCTTTGCTACTTTAAGGTAGGTGAGTATGTTTTTTTGGTACCTTTACTTCGCGCTACCTGTGAAATGGCCCGGCTTTCAAGCTAGTGGGTCGCCATACCTCTTAACAAGATTGTATACTAATAATCCTCAAAATTTCAGCTTTGCTAAAATGACGTAGGTCTGGTGGCTCCGGGATCTTACTCTATGAAGAAGAAAAGGAAGAAGTAAAAGGAAGAAATAAGTAGTAGTGAAATAAAGTGAAGTGAAAGTATAGTGCAGTGAAGTAAGTGCAGTGAAGTGCAGTGAAGTGCAATGCAAAAGACGTTAGTGTTGGTGCTGACGCGTCGAAATTGAACGACGCGTCGTATGTGTGAAGTCGAATAAAGTGTCATCAGTGCTACTCGCTGTTTCCTTCCAATCCCGTTACCCCGTCCGTAACAATATGCACACAAGGCTCGGATGGATAACTTTTGGAAACGCGGCGAAGTTGGACGTAGGTAGGCCACACTTGTTTCCTCCGCTGTGTCTGTCGCCAAAAGTGTCCGTTGATAGCTCCGCGTTCGCTTATAAAAACATCAAATGACATTGACAGCTGTCAACTGCTGACCTCAGTGTTGCCAATCATCGTATCCGAATACGCCCAAATCTATAAAGATTTGACATTCCGTTTTCCAATCTCCGATAGGTATAACTTTATGATTTTATATTTTAAGATATGTTTATATGCCTCAATCTTACAGCCAAGACTTCAATACTACTATATGATTTATAGATTAATTAATTGTCTAATGAACATTTACTTACACACTTTTGTTAATTTCAAACGTATTACTCATAACAACAAGCTCCTCTTTACATTACATAATACTAATCACGTATTACACACAATATGTCAGGATCTCATTTACTACAAGCTTGACAACTGTGTATTTTATTCTCAATAAAAAAATTATGGACCCGGTAATGTTAAGTGATTTAGATTCTTTCGACATCCCAGTTTCACATATTTGAAGACCAAATTCTCATAGATACTTATTGCAAATAACACCGAAGTCTGTCAATACACTGCACATCAATATTCGCAGTGTTAATTGCAATTTTGGTGTACTACGGTGTTTCTACACAGCGCCAACATAAATTAATAATTTTAGCAAAATGGTGGTTGGGTGCAACGCCCATAACTCCACAGTTAGAAGGCTACGTTTCAAAGCACATGAGCAATCCTAAAAATCAAAATGATGGAGTAATTACTTATGTGAAATTGGAACTACTACATACAATAAAAGAACCGTCAATTACTGACTCAAGTTGCTTAATATGTCATCTAAAAAGTTCAGATATTTCTGTAGTAGCAATATATCGTTCGCCTTCGGTGAGAAATTTATAAATGAATTAAATCATATTTTTACATCTGTATCACAACAGAAAAATAAAGTGACCATGGGAGATATGATCATAGATATATCGACAAACAATCAACAATCAAACGAATACCTTAATACAATTGCATCTCATGGTTTGTTACCCTCTTTCCAGATCATGTTTGGATCATGTTATGGTCAAATCCAACCAAAAAATAACGACTCTGGTATTCGACACAAATGTAACAGACCATAACTACCTACTTATATTAGTATTGACTGTAAACGGATGCTTGTAACTCCTAAAGCTAAAAAAATATTGTTGATTACAGGGATCTCTGCCTTTTCGCCGAAAATTGTTCAGCCGATTATCACTTGCCAACTAACACGTTTCGCAGCATTTTATTTCGCAGAATAATCATTTGCCAACTTGTGATATAATTTTGTTTTTATTTCTCAACCTCACAGTAATTGCCAACTTTACGTTTGGTCTTCCTTTTATTGTCGCAGTTCTAACCTAACCGATGTAGCATATTTAAATGCCCTGTGTAGTGAAATAAAAGCGATTTGGTTCGGGCACTTCACCGGCCGCTGCCGCGGCACGCTTGCTTCGCTCGCTCGGCTCGTGCGTTGTGGTCGCAGTTCTAACCTAACCTAACCAGCCATTGTTTCAGTTGACCTGCATAGTTTATCAGCATACTAACCTAACCTAACCGATTCCTTTCGATTTCACCTGAACTTCCCGAAACATCACCTGAACAGACGAAACGTTATTCGTCTAAAAGTTGTCTGGCCTAATAATTTGACAAAAGATAAATGCCCCAAACGTTTTTTGTCATTACAATAATCAGCTTAACAATAATTCTACCAAATGAAACGTTGTCATACAAAAATTTGACAATCGTTAGTCGTCAAAGTGAAAAATAGGCGAAACGTTGGTTGGCAAGTGATAATCGGCCAAACAATATTCGGCGAAAAGGCAGGATCCCTGATTACAGTTCTATAATCTCAGACCTACATTCTATGGACTACAGCGATAAATTAAACTTAAAGTTTGACCAGTGGAAGATTAATAACACGTTAGTTTTGCAGACATGAAAATATATGTAATCCGGTTACCATGCATTCTGATTAAACAGTGAAAAAAACTATGACATTCTACATTCAAAATCAAGAATCATAGTATAAAAGCACCATGAAGGGAAAGAAACATATCAGCCTAGAATACAAAGAGTTTACATATCGCTACTTCAACAACTTCTCTCGATGTGTAGACCTAGCTGTTCTTGTAGGCTGATAAGCCTCGGCCTAGCCAGTGGCTTTGAGAAAAGATCTGCCAGCTGCTTCTCAGTGCTGATTCTATTCACCTTCAGATCTCCAGCAGTCACCAATTCTCGCACAAAGAAGTGGCGTATTCGAATGTGCTTAGTTCTTCTATAGAACTCAGGATTCTCAGCTAATCTCACAGCCGCTTCGTTATCTACATAGAGAACAGGTGAAGCCTCCATCTTCGTCATGCTTTGCATTAGACGAGCTAGCCAAATGCCTTCTTTTGCTGCCTCACTAGCTGCGACAATCTCGGCTTCTGTAGTGGAAATAGCCACATTGGGTTGTCTCTAGCTCAACCATGACACGGCGCCTCCAGCATAAATGCATACAACTCCAGTAGTTGATCTCCCTGTTGTCAGATCTCCACCGTGATCTGCATCACTGTAACATTCCAGAACACCTCTTCTGTAATCCTTCTTATACAGAATTCCCACATCTGGAGTGTACTCTAGATATCTTAGCATGCGCTTCAACCGAACACAATCCGTGTGAGTCGGGTTTTCCAAGCTTCTGGATACTACACTGACAGGATATGCTATGTCAGGCCTTGTGCACACCAGTGGAAGCGTGCTGGGCCCATAACCACTTAAAGTTTGACTAGTGGAAGATTAATAAAACGTTTGTTTTGCAGACATTAAAATATTTGTAATCCGGTTACCATGCAATCGGAATAAACAGTGAAAAAAACTATGACATTCTACATTCAAAATCAAGAATCATAGTATAAAAGCACCACGAAGGTAAAGAACAATATCAGCCTAGAATACAAAGAGGTTTCATATCGCTACTTCAACCATGAAAACACGGGACGCTAATCCCCCTTCAGAACTTCTGATTTCTACTATTAGTTCATGCATCAAGAATCACTCAAAGTCTGTTCTTTTACCATGCAAGCATAGAATACTTAAACCCTGTATTATCAACGGTTTTCTACGCTGTATTCGAAACAGGGATAAACGGTCATCTGATTTAGTGAAAGACCCAAATAATAAATAATTATACTCTTAAGCTCGCCAAGAATGTAAACATCATGTCTGCCTGTGCTCGTGCCAGTTATAACGCATATTTGCAATACACCTCTATCATCAGGCTGCTTCCCTACTTCACTTAAAAAGGCTTTTGTCCACCTAATTCTTAAGGGTGGGGACAGACACAGTGTCGACAACTATAGGCCGATATCCGTACTGCCTACCATCTCCAAAATCCTTGACAAAATTATCAACCGTCGATTGATAGGTTTCCTGGAATTCAATAGACTCTTGGCGCCAAATCAGTTCGGATTTAGAAAGGCAAAATTGACTGAAGATGCCGTTGCCTCACTTACAGACCATGTGGTCTCTAAACTTGACGACAGGTCAAACTGTCTGGGCATATTCTTGGACCTGTCGAAGGCGTTTGATACTGTGTCTGTTCCTCATCTCTTGAACAAAGTAGAATTGGAATTCGTGGTCACACGCACAAACTAATACTTCTACTTACTGTATACTACTAATTAATAATATACTACTACTTATTATCTTACTCAATATACTACTAGTTACTATCTTAGTTATCGTACACAGTGTACCAAAATAGGTGATGTCCACGACGTTTAAGAACGCAGAAGAGGGTCTTAGAACAGTGATGGGTTGGCTTTCAAACAATGTATTTACACTTTATCTTAAAAACATATATAACGTCACGCCTTTTATCCCCGAAGGGGTAGGCAGAGGTGTATTTCTACACCCACTTTTCGCCAGATATACTTTAGTCCTAGATATACTTTAGTCCTAGATATACTTTAGTCCTAGATATACTTTAGTCCTATCTTAAACAAACTGTTAATATTCCCTTTTATTTGAAATCTTCTCCTTCGCTGGTCTTTGACTCTTTCGTACTTAAGGTTCATACCTGTAATCTCAATAACTCCTGTTCCTCGTGTTCGTACCCCCAAATTTTAAGAACTTCCACAGTCAAATACCTTGGAGTTTTAATATATAGTTCACTGACATGGAAGCCTCAACATGAGAATTTGACTTCCCGGGTTCGTAAGCTGATATATATCTTTAAGAAAGTTAGAAATTCGGCGGACACTTATACTATAATGACAATGTATTACGCATTGTGTCAGTCCTTACTCACGTACTGTATTACAGTCTGGGGTGGAGCTCATAAGACACATCTATTACAAGTTGAACGTGCACAAAGAGCAGTCCTGAAAGTAATGATGTCCAAACCTTTTAAGTATCCCACTCAAATTCTTTATGCAGATTGTAAGGTACTTACAGTTAGACATCTCTTTATACTACAAACAATATTACGCAAGCACTGTTCTATAGTGTATGACGCTCTTCAAACCCAACATTTTTCAAAAAGACAAGAATTTAGAAAGAAAAAAAAGTCTAACATAAACAATTTACATCAAAAAGTACCGCTTAGCTCGTATAATCAACTAGAGTGTGATACTTTTTGAAGCAAGGATGCATGCAGAGAGGTTCTCCATAGTTATGTCGCGATCGTTGCAAATACGTCCGAACGGCATTTTGGCGCGAAACAAAGCACTGAACAACTCGTAACGAAGCGAGACGCCGTACTGAGCGACGGAGCGCGTTCGTTCCTGTTGACTTGACACACACATAAAAAGAGCTACGTGCCTATAATTTTTCACATGTGTGCATTATGAATGTAGCTAAAGACCAATAACAGCCAAACACGTGAACAGCGCGTGATTTTAGAACAAAATATATTGAAATCGGATCACGTCACCCTCACGTGGTTGGCGTATGGGATAATTTTATTCATCACGTGAACGTCCCGTGATTGGCGTTTAAAGTGTTAATACACGTAATTTATGTTATTTGACAGGTAGCTACTATTCTCGCATTATAATGTAACATAAACAAACAATACTTACCAAGATATCAATAATATTTCTTAAGAAAATTACTGCCGCGTCGTCCCGTCACCCCACACACACCCTACACACCTCGCGTGGCCTCTTAGCTAGCAACTGAGCGACGCGGATTTATTCAAATATACTCTCCCCGCGCCCACTCCTGCACGATTGTCCCTTCAAAATACTTATATGCAAAGCCCTTATTGTGAAGTTAGGGCTTTTTAGTAGTAAATTTAAAGTGTTGCTTAGTTAAAAAGCCCTAATTGGTAACTGCGGCCTTCCTGACTAGCAATACGAAAATATTAACAAAAAAAGAAGTTAATTTGTAATTACGGCTTTTCAGATTAAAAAACAGAATTTGTGCCGTAGTTACGGCTAAAATCCTTATGATATCTCTGATCTAATACAAGTAACAGCTTTGTGTGTAAGACCATAAGATAGTATTTTCTTTGCTGATTCCGAGTATGTTTATAACTCATTTTTGACAAAAATGTCAGTTACGGCCTTCTTTATTATGACGGCAGTATATTCTCAATAGAGAATATGTCTCAATACATAACCGATAAACGTGTACATTCACGAAGCACTGAATCTGGCTAGCAATAATAGGCACTTCAACCAGTTGCCAAGACAGTAGACTACGTCGGAATCTAAACAGTATTTAATATCAAATACACAACAAGCTTTAGTATCATCTGAACACTTTATTGAATTTCGATCACAAAGCTACTATTAATTTATCAATGGTTTAGTGTTGCAGTGTATTATTAATTTCAATATCTGAATTGGTTTTGAAATATTGAGATTTATATCAAATAATAGGTTTGTTTATTGATGAGGATCGAACGCCTGACATAAATTTAATAGCAATAAACAAAATTTGACTTTTGTTTGCGTTGCGAATATCCATCGCTTTGTGACTTTGATCTTTATACATACATACATACATAGACTCACGCCTGTTTCCCCGAAGGGGAAGACAGAGGCATATTAAACGCCCACTTATAACTACTTTCAATTACTCAAAAATCAACAGAAGGACGTACACCAATTTGGCAAGCCTGGTCAACAGCCAATAGCCATCTTAAAATTCGTGGTGGCCAGTGGCCAGAGACTGCAAACAATATACTTATTGTGAATTAATTTAGGTTCTACTGTTACAGAATTCTAGAATGATAATTTGTTCAATAAATACATAATAATGCTAATCTCTAAACGAGTCTACTTATCCATGTGAATGAGCGTCGGGTGCTCGGTACGGTTTGCTTGGAGAATGAATGAAACAACCGTTTGATGCGAGTCAGAAACATTTACAACGCCATCTATCGAGCGCTGCGGTAAACTTTACACGATCGAACATCCCGCCCACCATGTACAGAATGTCCGTAACAATAATGAAAACAACTGACAATAAAAAGACACATGTAACCACCCATCATGACGTAGGCTTTATTTAAAAGTTTAACACAAATAAACATGATAGGTATTACAAACAACAATTATAGTGGACTGTATAGTTAGTGACATATCATCATCATCATCATCAGCCTTTAAAAGTCCACTGCTGGACTAGGCCTCTCCTTTGGGAAAATTGGCCTACTATATATACCACGCTGGCCAAACGGGTTGGTATTGGGTTTGTATCAAGTTTTCCTTCTCTTACAGTGCTGTTCTTTGCATAATATGCTCCCTCTGTCGGCTCTTACGACACCCGTGGGATTATATGGGGTGGTGACATTCCGTATTCTTAATCCGTCACCGTTCATAATCTCGATTCACAAAGGAGGTTGCAACCGAACAAACTAAATAAAAATACAAATTCTATGAGAAAAATCTCAATACAAAATATCTTAATACAAAATTAAGCAGCAATAGGTAGAACTATTAGCTTCGAAACGGGTCTCTGAATCACAGAATCCTTGCAAGGCAATGATACAACTCTCGTGATTTTGTCTGAGCCAGTAGGTTTCTCGATTATAAGGCCGTAGAGCCATCTTGCAGGAGGCATGTCATCTTCCATAACTAAAACCACATCCCCTTTATTAGGTTCCGCAGTCAGATGGGACCATTTGTATCTGTGCAAAAATTGGACAAGGTATTCATGGGACCATCGACGCCACAAATCTTGGACCATACGCTGAGTCAAATGCCATCGGCTTAGCATACTGACAATCGAACTTTCGAAGTTTGACTCAGGAGGAAGCAGTAATGGTTCCCCAATCAAAAAATGGCCTGGTGTCAATGGGTATGAATCTTCGGGACTACCGCTAAACGAAGTGATGGGCCTCGAATTAAGACACGCCTCTAGCTGGGCGAGAACGGTAGTCAGCTCCTCGAATGTAAGAGTACTGACCTCTACCACTCTTCTGAGGTGATGTTTTGTAGATTTCACTCCAGCTTCCCAAAGCCCTCCAAAATTTGGAGAGTGGGGTGGAATGAAGTGTCAATTTGTGTCGTTAGTTGCCAGCCAATCCGCTATGTCTGAGGCTACGCCCGACCTTTCTTGAGTAAACAAAGCCTTCAACTCTTTGTTGGCTCCGACGAAGGTGGTACCGTTATAACTCCACAGTTCCTCACAATGGCCTCGTCAGGCTGTGAAGCGTTTGAAGGCTGCTTTGAACGCTGGCGAAGTTATATCGCTGACAAACTCCAAATGAATAGCACGGGTAGCCATGCAGACAAATAGACAAATATAGCCCTTTGTGGAGTGATAACCGCGCCCTCTTGTAGGCTTCACACTAATAGAACCTGCGTAGTCCACTCCACTCTTTGAGAAAGGCCGGCCAGCATTGACCCCAGCTGATGGCAACTGCCCCATTAACAGTGGTACAACTCGAGCTGAGTAGCGAATACAAGTTACACACTTGCGCACATATTGCCGAACTACACTCTTTGCATTGAGGATCCAGTTCTTGGATCTCAAAAAGTTAAGCACCAATTGTGACCCGCCCTGCAGAGTGCGTTCATGAGCATCAGCGACTATGAGGTTCGTTAAGTCCGACTTGTTTGGAAGTATAACAGGGTGCTTCATGTTATCCTCAATGGGATTCAGTTGCACGAGCTTGCCCTTTTTATCAACCTTACCTATTTTCTTTATGCTATCTATTTAATTTATGAAGTATTCATTTTGACACATTTTGGACCGAATCAATAGACCGAGTATAGACAACTGCAGCATATGCTTCATTGGAAGCATCGCAAAAGCCTTGCAGTTCAAGATGCTGATCGTATTTGCTTGTGTGAATCCATTTATATCGGCAGTGACGTGCAGTGAGAGGTTTGGTCAAGCATAACTGTAAGTAGTGAACAATTATTAACTTTGAATTTTAAAGCAGTGATAATATCTTAAACTTAGAAAATTGTCATCAGTGTCTTGTGTTTAGTGAACTTTAGTAAAGTAGAATCATATTTTGGGACTTGTTATATTATTTAGTGTTAAATCAATTGTAGTTTATAAAGTATGATTTAGACTTAGAATAATTAAGTAAATTTGGTTCAGACGGGGAATCCATGCCCGATTTTGCCCCGAAGTACAAAGTAATCTTGATATGAAGAATAGGTATTTACCACCCCGAGCTCCAAGGCGCAGGTCTTGGATTGCAACCGGGACAGCATTGATGATGATTTTAGGTTTAAAACGTTGATACCTACGTTACATTTCGTAGGACAACAAGTATTTGTGCCAAATGTGTATGTTACGGACTAATTGATAAATAATGCTGTAATTTTCTTCGTTATATTATAATCACTGCTCAAATTTGTTTACTTCATTACTTGTTGCATTGTCTGATCTTCATGCAATGAAAGTAAAAATTTGTACATGTAGTATGAAATATCGAACAACATGATAAGTATAGTGTGAGATGAATGTGGTTATTATATGATAACAACCCTTTCTTTTTTTATAGACTCACGCCTGTATCCCTGACGTGGTAGGCAAAGGTATACCTAATATGACACCAACATTCCGTCATTATTTCTAGGTCCCACGTAATAGGGGGCGAGCCTATTGCCGTTATCGGGCACATTGCCAGATTTCGTGCTGTTACTGAGAATTCAGAAAAACTCAATAACACTTTTGCCCGACTCGGGCATCGAACCCAGGACCTCCAATAAGCAGACGCTAGCCACTGGACCACGGAGATAACCCTTTCTATAGCAAAATAATTTGATAGTAACTAATGTACTATTTGCCTTGCTTCTAGCCTGTGCCACGCACTTATATGGAGTCTCTAAGATAGTCAAATTATGACCTGAACTTTAAAATCATATTATACCCATTTGTATTTGAGTAAATACGTTGTGGTAGTAGTACCATCAAAGCTATCCAGAGTTTGATGGTACCCTTGGGTACTTGAAAGCAATCACAGTACGGAACACGCCACAGTCTGTAAAAGCAAACATGGCGTTATTTGTACCAGTTGTGTGACGAGCACCGCATAAAAACGGTGTACAACAAATAATAAAATTGATATCCTCATCGGTTACGTTGTGACAGGAGTGAGTGTGTGGAATTTATTGGCGCGTGGCCAACCACTGTGCTGTATTGTAACCATCACTCAAACGGGACGGCTTTGTAACTTTGAAGCGCTGCCAGACAGACGGGTATCGGCAAACTGTGACTACTTTTCGGTAGAAGATTTGTTGGGCGTAAAAGGTGAAAACAATTTTAAGTGCGATTTTTATGTAAAATGTAAGTAGTGGATCCTATTAGGAACAGAACCTGCATTGTAACACCGTAGAACTTTACAAAGTTTTAACCGACGAACACGTATCTAGGCTCGTAGCAACAATTTGTGAAACACATAGTGTTGTCCCATGAGTGTATCAAACCCACAGCACTCCACGCATCGCATAGTGTTGAGATGCCCGCTAACCTCTTCGCCATTACGCTTTACATTGACCACATCACTTGTCTTGCTAACTGAAAACCGACGTTGTCGGGTCGAAAGTCATAACCGTCTCTCTCGGTGCTACCACGGTAATATAATGTAACAGTATTGTAACTCAGTCGTCTCCCCGAGTTATATGCCTACATACGCGCCGGGCGCAAAACAGCGATAGGGCTGCTCGCCTCAAGTATTTTAACTACATCTACCTACTCGAAGTTTTTTTTAGTTTTGTGATTGTAAATATTACTTATTTCTTTTTATTCAAAGAAATAAAAATCATGTAGGTATGTAAGAAACCTAGGAACTGACCTATTGGTTGCACTGTCTACTATTTTATTTTGTAGTAGACTAAGCAGTAACCTACACAAAGCAGATTCATATCCGCTTCCATTTTGAAAATGAATCCTTAAGGTACTACTAATCATAGACTTCAATGAAATATGTAATACATTGTCCCTAACGCAGATAAAAGTGTTCTGCTAGTATACATTAATACTACAATTGGTACATTTTGAATTTGAAAAATCTTATCTTTATGTGACTTAACGAAGAATTGAAACAGCATGATATAAGTCTACAACGCATCGCTATAATTATAATTTAAATAAAGAACACTGCTACAAAAACCGTCACCGTTCGTTCGTCACCGCGGCACGTTCGCGGCTGTTGGGTACTATAGGCACAGTATAATGGGTACTGCGCTCGAGGCGCGTAGGTATAACTCGAGTTTCGTGCGTTTGTATGGAGTTACAATACTGTTAGATATTATTACCGTGGTGCTACGTAAATGTGTGTTACGCTGCTATGTGTGCTACGTTTTTGTGGATACGCTAGATAGTGCTTAATGGTTACGGAGTATTTTGCAGTGTAACCTTTGCTTGTATTAACATAAATATAGTGACTTTGGTGTGAAAATAAATACTAAGGGCGGTTTCAGATTAGCGTATTTTTCTGCGCGTTTACGGTCGTTTTAGCATGCGCACTTACACGCGCGCTCCATTACGCGCTTCAAAAAACCAGACTCACGTAAACGGGCGTGTTCGCTCGAAACGGAAGGGACGTCTTGTCAGTGTCAACATGGATTTTGACGGCTCGTGGTTATACGAGCTAAGAAGTGCGTCAACGCTCGTACGAGTTGCGCGTGTGCCAAAAGGCGCGCCTATACGCGCCTACATGCACTTCCAAAAACGAACTTATACGCGCGTATAAAACGCTAATCTGAAACCGCACTTACGAAGATTTTTTAATGCCACTAGCAGATTTTTCCAAATAGTAGAGTTCATATCTTTAAGGTTGTATATGCAGAAGGCATTGATCAGCACGCACGAAACATCACAGCATAATTATTGTATTGAGATCGCATCAATTTATCAAAACACTTCATACCTAAATGTTGTAGGAGTAGATTACTGTATTCCGTTTCTTGTTCGTAGTTTAAGATTCATAAAACAGATAATACCCTCACTAAGACACCTTAGGATCGTATTATATAGAGATAGATTATCTTGTTTTGAACGACTTTCAGGACCAGCTATGGTAGCGGTGGGGGTGAGCTCCTCCTTCCTCCTCTCCCCCAGCAGGACATCCATCGCCCGGAAGTAGGCCTCGACCCAGCGCTGCAGGCCCCGCGTGATGCCACCCTTCGCACGAAGGGCGTCGAAAGCACGAAGGTCGCCTTCGTGTTCCGCACGCCTGGTCTGCAGCTCCGGGGCGGTATTAACCTTCATTCCGGTCGTTCGCTGGTGCTGTTCCGCCATCCCGGGGTAGTGTCGTCACGCGGCGCCTAAGCGTGGTGGCTGGATGCCAGTCACCGCGCAGTCGGGAATCGTGGCTTGGCGCTGGTGCCAGACCGACCCCTCCCAACTAACTAAATGTACGGCATGCGGCCTCTTATATACTCTCAAGCGGCAGCCGGCGTCGGCGGCGGCGCGATAGTGGGGCACGGTGCGAGGGAGTACGCATGTTTGTGCGCGCACGATGCGGCGGCGCGGGTGGGCAGTACTACAATACTCCAAAAAAAAACATTAAACCTCGAAATTTTTTTATTGCCGTGTTTGTCCACACATCACCTTGATGTGTATTATACGTTATTGATAAAAATCTATTGGTTATTTATATAAAAACCTAGTTTAATTTGATACTTGAATAGTTAAAGTATTGTTATGGAATACATTTATTCATCTATTTAAACTGTTTGAAATAGAATTAGTTTTTATTATAAGACAAATCGATTATATCGATTAAGCAACATTTTGTTTAGTCTATTGAAAATTTCTGACAATGGTCACACTGAACTGTCACTTCGGTTCCCGCCTTGAAAAAATTAAGACGCCGTTTGCTCTCTCGCGTACCTTGTACCTAATTGAAATAAACTGATCATCATTGAGTTAAAATTAAGCTATTTAAACAAGGAAGAACAGTTAGAAATTGAGAAAATATTGTGCTAAATTCGCTGATGTTTTTCATTTAGAAGGAGATAGGTTGACTACTTGTAACATATATCAACAGTCTATAATATTGAAACCTAATACGGTGCCCGTTTATAAAAAACAATATCGATTGCCAAGGTCTCAGAAGGGTGAAATTCAAAAACAAATTAGGAAAATGTTAGAAGACGACATCATTGAGGAAACTACAAGCGAGTGGTCTAGTCCTATACTTTTGGTGCCGAAAAAATCAGATTCAAAAGACAAAAAATACAGGCTTGTAGTAGATTACCGAAAACTAAACGAAAATATTGCAGATGATCGTTTCCCTCTCCCTAACATAGTAGAAATTCTAGATTCATTATCAGGCGCAATTTATTTCAGTCACCTTGACTTCACCTAGTTACTATCAATTCGAATTAGAACCAAATAGCAGAAAATGCACTGCCTTTACATTTGATGAGCAATATCAAATGAAAAGGGTTCCAATGGGTCTTAAAACAAGTCCCAGCGCATTTTCACGGGCAATGTCTATAGCGTTATCAGGTTTAAATTATGATAAATGTCTTTTGTACATGGACGATTTAGTATGTATTGGACGAAATTTAGAAAGTCATACCAAAAATTTGATTGATAATTTTTCTAGATTGCGGCAGGTTAATTTAAAATTGAATCCCAGTAAGTGTAAATTTTTGGTTAAAGAGTTATTGTATTTAGGACATGTAGTTAGTGCAGATGGAGTAAAACCCGACCCAGCAAAAATTAAAGTCATAGAAAATTATCCCATACCGAAAAATGCTGATGACGTGAGACGATTTGTAGCTTTTTCTAACTATTATCGCCGTTTTATTCCAAATTTTGCTGAAATAGTGATTCCTTTAAATAAGTTGTTAAGAAAAAACGCAAAATTTATTTGGACACATGAATGACAATGAATTTCAACTGTACACCGACGCATCAGGTACCGCAATAGGTTCGGTTTTATGTAATGATGATGGTCGCCCAGTGGCGTACACAAGTCGTAGTCTAAATAAAGCTGAATTAAACTATCCAACCATAGAAAAAGAAATGCTAGCTATCGTTTGGTCCATTAAATATTTCCGCCCTTATTTATATGGAAAAAGATTTAAAATCTTTTTAGATCATCGTCCATTAATAATATATTTATTCAATATGAACAATCCTTCAAGCCGATTGACAAAATTTCGTTTGCTTTTAGAAGAGTATGATTTCGTGATTAAGTATATAAAAGGGAAAGATAATGTGGCTGCAGATACATTATCTAGGATGCGAGTTACGTCAGAAGAGTTGAAAGAAATGAGTGAACGTATAATTAATGTTATGACAAGGAAACAGAGAAAGATATTGGAAGGTCAGCAAGCAATTCACCCTAATTTGCCGACTTTGCCTAACCCAACCACTAACGTTCGGCCTGATCAACCGAGGGTTGTGGAAATGGTTACGAAGCCGTCAAATTCTGTTGAATTATTATTAGTTTCGCCAAGGAAAATGACTACTATGAAAAGTGAATTTAATAGGTCTGATAGATTTTTATATAACAAGAAAGAAATGAGGTTATATACTTGTCCAGACTTTCGATCATGTATCGCGCGAGACGCATACGTGAGTGAACTGGAGCAATATTGTAGAATAATGAATATAAACAACCTCTTTATTATAAAACTTGCAAGTTGTAATGAATTTGTTAATTGGTTGTCAAGAGAAATAAAAAATAAAAGTTCATGGACCGGTCCACGTCTACATATTCTTAAGGGAGTTAAGAGTATACTTTCTAACGATGACAAAAAGGTAATTATTAATGATTATCACATCCTACCAACTAGTGGTCATGCGAGAATAAGGAGAATGTTAAATAACATTAAAAAATCTTATTTCTGGCCTGGAATGGAACATGACGTCACTGATTTTGTCAATAAGTGCAAGAAATGCCAAATGCAAAAGCATTCTTTGCCATTAAAGAGCCTATGGTGGTAACGAGTACTGCCACAGGTGCATTTGATAAGATATTTTTAGATTTAGTGGGGCCCCTAGATAAGGATTATTATGGTAAGGTTTATATTTTAACTATTCAGTGCGAACTCACTAAGTTCGTAGAAGCTTATCCCTTAGATCGCAAGGACGCTGTCACTGTAGCAAAGTCTTTAGTGGAAAACTTCATTCTCAGGTATAGTATACCGCGAGAAATCGCGACAGATAAGGGCTCAGAATTTATAGCATCAACAATGAGTGAGGTTTGTAAATTACTTGGTGTCAAACAATTATTTTCAAGCGCTTATCATCACGAATCAATAGGTGCGCTTGAAAATACGCATAAAAACTTAAATGCTTATCTTCGAATACAGACTAATAATAATCCTAGAGAGTGGAGCACTTGGGTTCTGTATTGCTCTTTTAGTTATAATACTACTGTACATACATCTACAAAATTTACTCCATATGAATTGGTTTTTGGAAAACTGTGTAAATTACCTACTAATTTGTGCCAACAAGTTGAACCTTTGTATAATACTGATGATTATCCATTAACTTTTAAATAGAGACTCCAAAAATCTCAGGAACAAGCTAGAGAAAATTTATTATTGTCAAAAGTAAACCGTAAACGTAATTACGATATGCAAATAAATCCTATTGTTTACAAACCTAACGATTTAATCCTGTTACGAAATGAAAATTGCAACAAATTTCAGAATGTTTATATTGGTCCGTTTAAAGTTTTAGAAGATTTACCACCAAATGTTAAAATAATTAGAGACAATAAAATTGAGACAGTTCACAAAAATAGAACCAAATTATTTAAAGCTTTACATGACGATTTGTTACATTTACCCAATCTTTATACTTTTATACTTTTTACGTACGTAAAATATTATATTTTATGCTTTACTTATCATGAATATTGTATGCCTTAAGGTTTAAGGAATTGTATTATCAAATAAAATAAGTATTGTGTATTATTTAATTTTTTTAAGAGCAGGGAGGTGTAGTGTAGTCATAGATATGTATATTAAATACTGTAATCATCCTAAATTCTTCGCAGAATAAATCTGTACATTGAACAAACAACATCTTTTATTTTCTCTCTAAACACCCACCCTTACAACTATTAAGGCCTACTTGTGTGTTTTTGTTTGCCTCTCCACAAAGGCCGTTCATTTGGATCTGGCCTCCTCGCTTACGTCCGAGGTGTTTGTAGCTACATTTGACAGATTGGTATCCCGCAGAGGGCTGCCTTCCTTGATCCGTTCTGACTGCGGCACTAACTTCAAGGGCACTTATAATTATTTGAATAACGTTGTTAATTTTCTTGAAACCAACAAGGCTGATATAGGTGATAGGCTTGCCCGACGTGGGATAAATTGGTTGTTTTCCCCACCAAATTGTCCACACTGGGGTGGTATATTTGAGGCCGTTGTAAAATCGGCCAAAACACACTTGCACAGGACAATCGGTGAATCTGTCCTTACATTTGAGGAACTCGCAACTGTGTTTTGTAAGATTGAGGCCGTTTTGAACTCTCGGCCATTGTGCCCGATCTCCTCAGATCCGAATGATTTGGAGGCCCTTACGCCGGGCCATTTTTTGATTGGTCGCCCACTTGTCGCCTTGCCTGAGTACCTCTATATTGATACGAGACCTGGTCGTCTCTCGCGTTTTGAATTGATACGCCAGATTACTCAGAGCTTTTGGAAACGCTGGAATTTGGAATATTTGCACATACTCCAGCAACGCGTTAAGTGGACCGACAAGACCGATCCACCCAAGATTGGTGACCTCGTTTTGATCAAGGAGGCTAACCTTCCGCCACTCAGATGGCGCAGGGAGCGCATCCTTCGTGTGGTAACTGGGGCTGATGGAGTTCCCCGATTTGCTGAGGTCTTGGTGGACGGTTCGATTCTGAGGAGAGCGGTTGCAACATTGTCACGTCTACCAACCGATTAGCGGACCGGTAGGCCGGTCCGGGGCGGGTGGATGTTTGAAATAGAATTAGCTTTTATTATAAGTCAAATCGATTAGATCGATTGAGTAACATTTTGTTTAGTCTATTGAAAATTTCTGACAATGGTCACACTGAACTGTCACTTCCTTTCCCACCTTGAAAAATTAACACGCCGGTCTTGGTCTGTCTCGCGAGATTGCAATTGATATAAATCGTAATAAATTGATCGCCCTTTGAATTAACGCGAATTGAATTAACTTGTAAATACTTACAACTGCCGCTTTTGACTTCCGGCAAAGTTTGTGATAAATTAAAGAACATTTGTGAAATATTGAACTTTGTAAAACACGTGTGTGAATTCCTGTTAGGTGCCTGGAGAAGAACTACGCTGAACTGGACCCTGGTATTCGATTTTCTTGTTATTTTGGCCAAAATTATAAGTTAATCCTATAGGTCCACTTCAAGAATATCACCAGTGAAGATATCAGGTGAGTTGAAACATTTTTAGGGTTCCGTACCTCGAAAGGAAAAAACGGAACCCTTATAGGATCACTTTGTTGTCCGTCCGTCTGTCAAGACCCTTTTTCTCCGGAATGCGTGGAGGTATCAAACTGAAATTTATACTAAATACTCGAATCTACGGTTCCATAGAGCTGTAAAAAAATTAAACTTCTAATCCAACGCAATCAAAAGATACAGCCGTATATGCTGCAAATTGCAGCATATTTTCAAACTCGCATTGGAATCAAAACCTACAGGGTACTTCCCGTGAACTCAGAATCTTGAAATTTGGTACGAAGCAACGTCTTATATCAATCATAAAGGAAAAATTGCGAAAACCGTATTTTTTTTCTTACAGCATATAAAAAAATATTTTTAATAAATTTAAAGTTACTACCCCTTTCTATTGAACGCGTGGAGGTATTTAATTGAAATTCATATCAAATACTCACGTATTTAACACCGTTAGGCTGCAACAAAATCAAGCTTCTATGTCAACGCAATCAAAAGAAAGAGCAATATAAGCATATTTTCAAATTCGCGCCTACTCGCAAGTGAATCAAAACCTACAGGGTACTTCCCGTGAACTCAAAATCTTGAATGTTGGTACGAAGCAACTTCTTATATCACTTATAAAGGAAAAATTGCGAAAACCGTAAATTTTTTATTACATCATATAAGAAAAATATTTTTAATAAATTTAAAGTTAGTACTCCTTACTCTTGAACGCGTAGAGGTTAATAATTGAAATTCATAGCAAATACTCAGGTATATAACACCGTTAGGCTGTAACAAAATCAAACTTCTATGTCTACGCAATCAAAAGAAAGAGCAATTTAATCATATTGTCAAACTCGCGACTACTCGCAAGGGAATCAAAACCTACAGGGTACTTCCCGTGAACTCAAAATCTTGAATTTTGGTACGAAGCAACTTCTTATATCACTTATAAAGGAAAATTTGCGAAAATCGTAATTTTTTAGTTACAGCATATAAAAAAATATTTTTAATAAATTTTATGTTACTACCCCTTTCTCTTGAACGCGTAGAGGTATTAAATTGAAATTCATATCAAATACTCAGGTATATAACACCGTTAGGCTGTAACAAAATCAAACTTCTATGTGTACGCAATCAAAAGAAAGAGCAATATATTCATATTTTCAAACTCGCGACTGCTCGCAAGGGAATCAAAACCTACCGTGAACTCAATATCTTGAAATTTGGTACGAAACAACGTCTTATAGCCCAGATAAAGGATGCGGAAGGCTGAGGACCGTGTGCTGTGGTGCGTGTTGGGAGAGGTCTATGTCCAGCAGTGGACTGCGATAGGCTGATTGAGATTGAGATTTCAAATAATTACATAGTCTTCAAACCTTTTTGCTAATTATTCTGTACTTTATAAGTATTTTTGTAACAGATTTCTAATAGTCACTAAGAACTTTATAAATCAATAACTTTGATAAAAAAATCTTATCATCATTCATCAGCAGACTTTTGCAAGGCTGCTGCAAGGCTTATATATTTAAGTTACATTATAAATAAGCGATATATGTTAATAAAAAATAAATGATGACTGATTACAAACGACAAAGACTCCTTTTTCTGTAATTTATGCTCCTCCAGCTTTCCATACTGTAATGTTATGGATTTCATTTGGCAATAAAAATACCATAACTATGACAAGTGAACTTTTACTTATATACCTACAGGTTTGTACGGAATCCTCGGTGCGCGAGTCCGACTCGCACTTGACCGGTTTTTATTAATATTAGGATTATATTCATCGCTGTGCTACCACAGTGAAAGTGTTTAGATAAATTGTCTATCGTGGTCAGGTGGATGTATTACAGCTTCCACTGCAACTCTGCTCTCAACAGTTTCCCACCTGGCTGCGGTAAGTCTAGACACGTGCGGAGGCAAATATTATGAAATAATATTTCATTGGCAATAGATTTATAGGAATGGGTCAACTCCAACTAAAAATAAAACCGGCATAACTACAAATTGGGAGTAAAAACCTCCACATCTTTAATAATCAGCTGCCATTTAGCACAGCGCCAGGTTCGATTCCTATACGAGACAAAACTTAATGTGAACACAAATTGTTGTTTCAAGATGAGCGTCAAACATGAAATCAACAGACTCAAAGGATTCATTCCAAATACAAGAGTAGTAAATCTAGGTTGTGGTTATTCATATTACTTTTATTTCGTCATTATGATACATTCCATGGTTGACTCCAAGCTTTCATCTGGAGTACCTATTTATGTAGTTACTAGATGAGCCCGCGGTTACATCCGCGTTATTTAAGGCTACTGCTCCGTTCCCGTGGCTCATGTGGTGATCTTATATGGCCTATAGCCTTCCTCGATAAATGGGCTATCTAACGCTGAACGATTTTTTTAAAATCAGTCCAGTAGTTCCTGAAATTAACACGTTCAAGGAAACAAACAAACTCCTCAGCTTTATATATTAGTATTAGATGTAGCGAAAACTGCAAGTGCGGTCATTTATCGTACAATGGCAAAGCCAATCAACACTGGCGATCACTAACGGACACCGACAGAACCAGACTCTAAATCGTGGTTTTAAACAGTCATGCACACAATTTTTATATATAGGTAGGTAGGTACAAGTTGCCAGCATCTTCTGCAAGGCCGCCGTCCACCAGGCACACAGACCACCCCCACTAGACACCTAATAGCAGGCAACTAACGCGCGCGAGACATTAGTGGTTTCGGAAGTATATGAAGTAACGGCACGAATCAAAACATCAGTGTCGACCAAGTCTGTGACCCTTATGCGTGTACACGTTGTGTTCATATTTGAAAATTATTTAGTGCCCAAAACATGTAAAAATGGCTACCTGTGCGGTTAAATGGTGTGGCAAGACATCCAAGACGTCAAATTATCAAAAAGATGGTTTAACATTTCATCGGTAAGTAAGTTTTTATTCATAAATAAAACCCACAACCAGTGCATCGGAGCTCAGTTTATACTGGTTACCAAATCGTGCGCAATAATAGTAATAATGCGTTCGTTGATGTCTTTTCGAAAAGTCCTTTTCACACTCATTTACGTAAATTGCAATAGTCGTCCTTGTCTAACATTGGCACGTGTATCAATAGTGTTGTGATTTCGAAGTAAATTTTTGTCGATATTTTTCGTGGTAATGTTACGAAGATCATAACACAGTGTATGTGGCTTGACTCGGCGGCCAAACAGGGTCATTTTTGTGGCAGGAAGCGAGGAGAGTGGGGCGGGGCAAGTAAACCAAACTGCAGTACGCGCAAACTGCGCGTACTGCAGGTTTAGAAATAAGGGATATTACGTAGATATTTTCACTTTTTCTGACGTAAGTGTTCTTAACAAAAACCTAGTCAGGATGGTTGTGGGTGTGTCCACGTCTTAAAAAAACAAAGAATTTGAGATATTTCAGAATAGTGGAATTATCTAATTTGAGATCTTTCAGTTTAGATAAGTATTCTTAGTCATAAATAAATGCTGTAGACATGCGGAATTTTAAACTGACAGTGTTGAGGTGGCTTTCGACCGTATTGGATGTTACCCGATGGTAGTGGGGGACACCCGACGCTATTGGGGTGACACCCGACTGTATTCGGGGTGTGTGTGATACATGATGTTATTAAGTGTGACACCTGAAAGTCGTGTAAGATGACACGCGATAGTGTTAAGTGACACCCAACGGTATTCTGGTGACTCTCTCCTATATCGGGGTGCTACCCTTCTATATTGGGTGATACCCGATAGTATGGGGTTGTCCGATGGTATTAGCCGATCCCCATTGACAACATTGATTGAAACCCGAGGGCATTAGGTGACACGCGACGGCATTGGGTAGCACCCGGCAGTGTCTCGTAACATCTGATAGGTTAGATGACATCCGATAGCGTTAGGTGACACCTAATAGTGTTAGGTGAAACCCGATAGTATTGGGGGATCCGATAGTATTGACGGATCACCAACGTAATGGACTTTGTCGATACACCTGATGATACTATTGGTTGACATACGACGACAAAGGCTGATATCCGGTAGTATTCGGTGGTACCTGATTGTGTTAGGTGATACTTAACGGTATTGGACTGCCACCGACGTTTTAAATTTTATGACTTTGGGTAACACTCGACGACATTGCGGGACACCCGATGACATTGCGGGATACCTGATGACATTGGGTTATACGCGACAACATGTTACCCGAAGCGCAACACCCGAAAGAGTTAGGTGACTCCTGATGGTACTCTTACGGTATCGGAGAGACACAACTTTAAGAATCTGATCGGATACTTGATACCTTATAGTAACTTTTTATGAAAAATCGATGATTACCCGCTCTTATGTGGCAACAATTATTTTCACATTTCTTCATCGACAAGACCAGCTTAAAAATTAAGTCTTAAACTGCTACAGAGTACCAAACTTTCAATTACAGAGTAGTTAGAGTATAAAATTAGCTGACCACCAAATATAGTCGTCAGGTTACTTATGGTCATGCATGATCAATTTGCTTTAACTTCCAGTAAAAAAACAATGTTACATGAGATCGTATTTTCCATGATCATGGACGATTACTTTTGTTGTCAATGTTCGGCAGGATATCCGGCTATCCGGTATCCGGCCAAACCACTATCCGTTTCATCACAAGCACTTATAGCGTTACGCACTGAAGAGTGACGAAAGCTTGTCTATACACAAAATCAAAGATTAAAAATGCTTTATAATATTTAACGTCTGGGTAAAAACATATGTATTAAAAATGCTTTATCATATTTAACGGATGGGTAAGAAACATTTATTATCCATAATAATATATCAATAATATAATACAAACCAAATTCTATCGATCAATTTTCCGTCCCTGTCCCATCACTACGGTACAGTGCACTAGAGTGCATGTCCTAAGTTTGACCTTGCAATAGCCAATCACAACGCATTACGTGCGCCCCGCGCATCCCGCGCAGTCCGCAAATTTAGTGAACTCGAATCAAAACAAATATTAGCTAATGCGGTCACTAGTGGTGGTGCTCTGTGACCAGGCATAATCACCTGGCCTGGCCAGGAAGATCGTGCCTCCAGTTAGTGGGACAATACACCTCTCTTCTCCGTAATATAATAATATTTTAGCACCGTTGCAAGCTTATTTTCTACTGACATGTGACACAAGATATTATTATAGTCAGTTAGAAAGCCAATTGAATCATGTGTCTCACTGTCATAGATTCTTTTTGAGTTTAGCTCTCCGTAAAACAGTATGTGAAACGCATTTTTACCTACTAATTTCATTATTCTTATTTGCAGCTATGTATCACATTATATATTATATTCTATTAAAGTGTGGAAGAGATCCGCAGAAACTTTTAATTGTCTTGCAACGACTTTATTGAAGGAGTAAGAAAAAATTAGTTCTACTTTCCTAATTAGTAAAACGGGGAGCAAAAAAGTCTAGAACAAATCGACACCTACAGCGCATAAGGTCTTAACACCATTTTTATCAAATATCTATATTTAACATTATCGTAATAATTAGTATAAGTTTAATAGATTTTTGCAATCAGTATTGCAAAATTACTTTTAATTATTGAGTTTTAGACATGCGTATGGTCGTATATTTTGAACGACACCGCGCATATGGTAGCATTTCATAGTACGACGATAAACGTTGCGCTATTGGTTCGCGCGATACCAATCATGGTCAGTTACCGCTGCCGTATGACACTGACCGCGCTCGCAATAAAGAATAAAGAAAGAAAGAAAGACTTAGTATGGCATTTAAATATTTATATAAAAAACATAATTTTGAAGTAATTTACGTTGTGATATCTCTTCTTAATATATATAATCAAAATTAACAACTTACGATCATCAAGAATTTTAAAATTAGCACTTAATGAAGATGAAAAAATAACCTCAAATGAATCGATCAAAGGACTATGGGCAAAAATGTATGGGCTCCGTCCCCATATACCAACACACATTGAACTGATGCCAATGTGTACCTTAAGTATCCAGTATTTGATTAATATCCTTTTCTTACTTAAATCCATGGCATATATCAATTAAAAAACAATTTATCATTATTAATTAACCTATATTTTCTTTTTACACTTGTAAGTTACTTTAACATTATGGTTATATTAAAGTACAAAACATGATTTAGTAACTATACAAAATAAAAAATAATGTATTTATAAACATTAACATTTAAATGATTATGTATTAATAAATTAGAAAATAACGAATATAAAGTAATACTCGGAGTTTCTCTAAAGAATCGAATTCTTAGTGAAGTGATCCGACAGAGAACCGAGGTAATCGACATAGCTCAAAGAATAAGCAAGCTGAAGTGGCTGGGGGCCTTCCACATTTGTCGAAGAACCGCTAACCGTTGAAGTAGTCGTGTTCTAGAGTGGAGACCGCGCCTTGGCAAACGTTGTGTAGGACGCCCTCCAGCTAGGTGGAGTAACAATACATGCAAGGTGACTGGCTGGACACGAAAAACCAAAAATCGGACTCAGTGGCGTATCATTGGAGAGGCCTATATCCTGCAGTGGACTCTTGCAGGCTGATGACGATGATGATTATAATGTGCCTTTCAAGTTTATATTTTGCTAAGGGTACGCTTTCTTTGCTACAAAATTGTGTTATTGTCATAAGAATTAAGTTTTATTAATATCGTTTTTAAATCTTAATTTGTAAACCACTAAGTGCAAATAAAACTGAAAGCATAATATTGACTGATTAAATAAGATAAGTGATAAAATTAAAAGAATATTTTAGGACTCATTATATTTTTAGCAAAAGTGTTTATTTTTTGTTATGGAAAATAGCTTAAAGGTGTTATCTAATTTTTTTCTTTAATACTAATTATGTAACGACTAATTCATTGCCTATTATTACTTAGGATACCTTACGTAGTTATTCAAAGTTTATCTACCTTAAATTACGATGTAGGATTAAAACTATTTGTCTTTAAGTTTAGGTTGGTAAATGTGAGTGATCTTTGGATTCCTGGGTCGGGCAGTGTTATTGGGTTTTTCTGTCACGAAATTCTCAGTAGCAGCTCGGAGTCTGGAAATGTGCCCGGTACGGCAATAGGCTCACCCCTTATTACGTGGGACTAAAGTATATCTGGCGAAAAGTGGGTGTAGAAATGCACCTCTGCCTGCCTCTTCGGGGTTATAGGCGTGAGACTATGTATGTATGTATTTATCTACCAAGAATAAGGTCGCAACAATTTGCAACTTGATGGCATGTAAATTTCTATCCACACATAAGGTAGTAACCCGGCGTAACTTGAAGGTAAGACAACTTTGCTTTACGCATATCGTCGTAACTCGACGTAACTCAGCGATATAACACTTGCATCTCTACGCATAAGGTCTTAAGTATTTAATTTCAGTATTTTCTTTAAAATAAAAATTATTTGCTCTCAGTTGTGTTCGTATAAAGAAGACATAATATGGCCACCACTAATTATAAGCTGGATTTAATTTCAAAGGAAACGGTCCATACTGGGCTTAGAATTTGAACCGCTATGTGACATACCTCATTAGAAAGGCAATTTAATAGCTACTATATAATGATTAAATAAGATTTTTTTAGTCGTGCATTTTGAAATAAAACATGAAAACCTATTTTGAGGTAACTAAACGCATGTATTCTTTGTTACTCAAGTTTCTTAAAGCATGAATTATGTAAAATGTATCTGCAACCTTGTTTGTAGTGTATAAGGCATCTTTTAGGTTCTGTTCAATATTTTAGCTGCAGTTTTACATGGTTCAAAATCAAACATGACGATAACATTAATGAAATGACGAAACGCCTATATTATATACCAAATGTCACATTTACGTTAATATCGATTGGCGTATTTGACAGCTGTTTGTTTTGCTTTTGTAATACATAACCTCCTTAATCTGTTTGACAGAGTTGAGAGTTGCCATCCATTTTAATCACTTAGCGATGGTTTGGTGTTGTAAGTTTACTATTTTTCAGTTTCAGATTAAAACGAAAACGCGAAACTGAAAAATAAATATTCATATTCCAAAAAATCAAAATTTTTATGACCTTTTACACAGTATAGGTGAGATTGCAGCTCATGTTAGGTCAAATAGTCAAGCCCAGCCTCCATACATTTGTGGACCGTTTCCTTTCCTTCTCATTTTTGAGTAATGACAAAAGAAAACTTTAAATGCTCATACTGTAAACTTGCCATATTCTTTATACGAATGTATGTGATGGAGGTGTCGAAATAAGACTGTATGCTATGGAGGTGTCGAAATACGGTCCACCAGACATGAATATAATAAACTGGACTGGAATACTTTGGCACAGGACAAACTTTTAATAAACCTTTTAGGTCTTTGTGCAGATAATATTTGATTTGACACGATTATTTCTATAGCATCTTGTTGTTCCCGGTAATAGGTTGTAATAGTTATAAAAAATTATTAACAAGATTAATCGCGTTAACTAACGCCTATATGGTATAGATTTTTCTGATTGCCATCATTCACGTGGCTTCTTGTAGATGCAAAGCTTGGTAGTAAGCGTGGAAGAAAATAACGTCCAAAATCGATGTACTATAATATTGTCAAACTTTCACAATTTGTACATATATGTATTAAAATTTATGTACACCACCACACCACTGTTACACCAGCCGTGGTCAAACCGTCCCCATGACTGGTGTAATACGCCCGTCAAAACTGAGATATTTTATCCAATATCTTAATATATAAAATCCTTGCGTTACTGACTGACTGACAGACACGCTACAGCCGAAACTATTGGGCGCAGGCAGCTGAAATTTGGCATGTATGTTCCTTGGGGACCGTAGGGGTGCACTAAGAAGGGATTTCCCGAAATTCCCACGGGATTAGCCAAAACGGGTAAATTAAAAAAAAATGCAGGCGTAGCTGCTGGCGTCCTCTAGTTTTCAATAAATTTCACGATATAGACCTGTTATATAAACAGATGTATTGAACTGTACATTCGATTTTTTTTATCGACGATATTTTTTTGCTTAAATAACATCATCTGGCAAACAGACTAGTACAAACTGTGTTCCCAATACAGATAACTAAATAGCTTGAAGTCACATTCGGCTTTAACGGGTGGAATTTGGAGATAGTAGTCGAATATAAATATAGTATATTCCCGTCTGATGACTAAAACTTTACCTGTAGATTCGTAAAAGTGTGTCACAGCTTTTCATGTTGTCTAATATTCAATATCAATTATTTTTTGTTTCCAATTCTCAGTTACACACTATTCAAAATCATTACTAAAATATCTTATAACAAAGCTTTTAATTTTTTTGTTAGTATGTAAGTTAATCTTGTTGTACTGATTTTGTCTACCACAATCCGTGAGTTCGCTTCTTAAAGTCACTTAGAAAATGACGAGCCAATATATAAAATACCCTCTGTCACAGTTATAGTATTATGGAAACGATAATAAAAAAAAAATTAACATCAATAGAAGTAAAATGCACAGTGGTAAGTACTTAAGCACTTTCGCTTAAGTATATGTAGCCAATTAAACTCGTAACAACCGTACCTATAGTAATGTAATGTAATTTATGCGAATAAACCATCAAAATTGTCTATTAGAAAAAGATTATTAGTGATAAGTATTTCATACAACCTAAAACTGTAATAACAAATATTAACACAATAATACAACTGTTAACTTTTAGTAGTTGTTTCCGACGCGATGTTTTCCATTAATTACATTACTTCACGAGTTATTAATTGATACAATATTTGTAATAAATGTAATAACTTTGTGCTGGCATCTTTGTTTGACTCGTATAATCAAGGTTGCTTATATATATTTTTTTATGATAATTGTGAATTAACTTTTTATACGCCCGCATATTTTATTTTAATTTAACCGTTTCTGCCCGATCCTGTGGGAATTTCGAGAAATCCCTTTTTAGTGTTTCCAAAAGCTGGCAACCATGACACGTCGTTCGCTCGACACAAATTACTAAATAGTTACTAAGCTTAAGGTTCCAGGGAACATACCTATATATATAATTATATTTGTTTGGATATAAAAAAGATTTTCTTTCACTCTGTAGATACATTTTATTACACACGGCAATGTGACACTTATATTCTAAACGAATATATGAAAATAACGTCCACTCTTTTATTTATATTTCTTTGGGTGTGTTTTAATACTAAATAAAAATTGCAACATAAGCTTCTATATTTTAAAATTTGTCTTTAAACATATACATTGTCTCATAAAAAATGGTGAATGAATAATACAGAAATAAGATTTATATTACAATTGTAACATTCTGCAGTTTCAGCAAAGAGTGCGATAATAAACTTAATCCACTTCCAGACCACATTTTAATCACATAATCCATTATTCCAAAACGAAAACTTATTTTATAATTATACTTATTTTATATTATTTAATATACAACGTGGCAATGCTGCCAGCCTTCTGGGCACGCTACCAGCCGACAGCGTTGCGGAGGAATTTTTTGACGCCGCGTAGTTTCTATTATGTTATTTTTATTTATTTAGTTTTATTGGTTTAGTTTAGGATAGTTTAGTTGCATAAGTAGTTTTATTCTGTTGTATATATGTTACTTCAATAAAGTCTAAAATATATAGACTCAAAAAAAAATTATAATTTAATTTCAACAAATTTATTCAGAAACATCACTTTAAACATTTACCGGAGAAAGACAACAAAATAAATGGCAACGTTTATGATTCATTTCCGAACGTTTGGAATGGAAATATTGAGATCCTGAATAAAATCCAATTTCCTAAGACGAATGAGACTGAATTTTAGGATATAAAAATCATTTATCAATTTAAAATGCAAATCTTTGAATTACTTTGGCCAAGTTCTAACGCGAGCTGTGCCAAAAGGATGCATTGAAATCTCAAATTAATTGGCATGATGCCATTATTTGTGTCACTGGCAGAAAGGCTTTGTTTTGACGTAGATTTGTTGCATTTTCAATGCTTTCGTTTGAAAATAATATGACAAATAGAATGAAAAACATTCATAGGGTGTGAAAATGTTCTAAAATTTTAAGTGGTTTATTCGAATGTGTGTACTTTACATACGGACATACGTTAACAAAGAAGTACTGTACTTAACCATCAATGAGCTGGCTATATAGCCTTTCACCATTTTAGTAAGACACATAAATAAGTAATGAAATTACAAAGCTATCACATAAAAATGTTACGAGTTCACATTGTGCTATGCTCTTACTATGCATTATGTTAATGACACCATTTAGTTTTCTAAACGAGCTTGAAGTTGCAATGTGTGCATGCAGTTCGTACGCGCAAGAAGTCATACTCCATATGGGACCGCAATTGAGTCACCAACTATGCTAGTAATACGCAGATTCGTCCACAAACCTGTGGGCGCACGAATCAAGGCTCTACTACCACCTTAAGACAGGTAGCGCTCAGATCAGTTTACTAAATCTCCTCCGTTGAATTGTTTTTAGACTATTTACTCCCCTATTGATAAGCATCAGCATTATCATCATCCTGCATAAACTAACCTACTGCTGGGCACGGACCACTTCTCACTGTGAAAAGCGTAAGGCGAGTCAGACTTCAAAAGTCTTTCAGGCATGCGGGTTTCTACACAATGTTTTTCTTCACTACTAAGCAAACGATCATTAACAATTTAATACGCACATATCTTCAAAATTAAGTGGCCTGTGCTTCGTCAGTCATTGCTGCACGCCGCACGTGCAGCAATTTCAAATTCGAACCCTCTGTGCTGCGTATATCAGTCTCACCCACAGAAATAAATAGTAATAGAATGGTGAATGTCACGTCATCGCGTACATTTCGCGCGTGCCACATTTCAGCAAGTCCCGCCCACAGTGTCGTATAGATAATAAGGGGACACTAAGGAATTATTATCGATGTGTGTGTGTGATGTAGCTGTGGAAAATGAAATTATGTTATTGTTTATATAAAAAATTACCATTGCTGATTGTCAGGCAGAATAATGTTGTACAACATGTGTAAACACATGCACTATAGTGCAATAGTTTGACACGCGCACCACGCCCATGTCACCGTTCTATTACTATTTATTTCTGTG
The DNA here is from genome assembly GCA_944739405.2 of Euclidia mi. NCBI lineage: Eukaryota > Metazoa > Arthropoda > Insecta > Lepidoptera > Erebidae > Euclidia > Euclidia mi. The sequence goes on from OX123189.2 coordinate 19,499,471, forward strand.
GTCTCACCACTAGGCTGCTTGATAAGCAATTAAAACAATAAACCCCACTAAACTTGGCCCAAAAAGATCTCTAACTAGAAAAGGATTTTCCAATAGCCATACAAACCAATCACTTTAATTAAAAATGATTTAGTGCAATTAAAAGTACAATTGCTCTAGTCTTCTGTTGTTCTTTAGTCCGATATTTGAAATATGTGATTACATAACCTCTGAAAGCAGCATTTCTCACACAATATCAAAGATAAAGCGTTGCCGTATCGTATTAACTTAGCCGTACTTAATTAATATCCTAGTTGCTAGTGACTTTGACCACTGTTAAGTTCGCAGTTTCAGTTGCATCTGCACTGCAAACCACAATCCTCAGTCCGCAAAACTATCGGACTAGAGTTTTAGAAATATAATATTTGTGAAGCATTTTATATGGAAGGCAACTTTGAATCATTGCTGAAAATAAAAAATATGCCACCCAAAAAAATGTGAATGCCATATTTGAAAATGAAATACAACTATATACTAATTGCCTGAATATTATAGTCTCTGTTAGGTATTCGTCCATAGACATATATCCATAGACTTTATCCAAAATTCCAATTATATAAATTGATGAAAAATACGCTGTTTCTAGATCAAATTAATTTGTTGAGCTTGTCAGAATAAGGAAAGCTCCCTATAGTGTAGAGACAGTTTTGATAAATAAAAGAGACAACTATCAAATCATACTTTCATTTATTCAATTTGGCACAAGGATATAATTAAGTATCTTTAGATTACGTCGTGATTCTATATTTACATTTAGAACCCAGTTCGCAAAACAAAGGCACAGAACAAAGAGAAAGAAAGGGCAATAAAACTCTTGATCATACTTTTCAATAACTTATAATTGACAAAGCATGGGTGCATAGGGTTCCCACCAAGAACTTCGGGTCCCAAGCCAACCTCACCTGCAAGTGGTGCACCTGCCGATCAACGGACGAGGCTCTGGCAACCATATATCCCGATAAGCGGCAATAGGCTCGCCACCTATTACGTGGGATCAAAACACTGGCGAAAAGTGGGCGTTTAATATGCCTCTGCCTACCCCTTCGGGGAAACAGGCGTGAGTCTATGTATGTATGTATGTATGTATAATTGACAAACAGCGGTATAGCCAATTTATATCAAATATCAACGTTGTGGGTAGTTTTATATTACTAGAAAGGTCTGTCTTACAACAGAACATAATAAGCATTATTTAGCATCAACACAATTTACTAAACGTATACCACAGGTATATAATGAATCTCATTGATACAACTTGATCCACAGTATATTATTCTATCCTATATTACAATCTTATATATCTCAAATGATCAAACTACCCACAATATCAATAAGTTATAAGCATATCAAGCTCTAAATACTCAAACGTGAAAGCATTTAAATGGTTTTTAGTTGCTCACAAAGTTTTTGTAATAGTTATAGACACTGTTTGTTTTCCAAAATAAATAAAATAACATAAATAAATAAAATAATGATTACACCATCTTACATTGTTTCCTAGATGATTAAAGAAAATAACAAGCAGCACAGAATATTGAAACACAGTGGCAGTTAAATAGTCAGAACCATATCGTACCTGAGCAGTCGTCGAAGGAGAATAGGACGAACTAGCCGAGCTTGTCGACTTATATAGCTTACACCTTATTTACACGTTTGACATTTTAACTGTCAAGCGTCATGTCAGTGTCATTTAACTGCCACTATACTCTTACATATTATGTATAAATACTTGGATATAAGTAATTTCAGCCCACAGCCTAAAATATCATTACATATCTCTCAAGCTCAAAGCAGATTGCATTTTGCCAAAGCATTGTCATCGTTTTGGCACTAAACCAACATAATGTAGGTACTTTAAAATTTACTTTAACTTCGAAGAATGACCCGAAATGATCTTAATTCAGACTGAAAGATTCGTCTCAAATAACAAACAGCGAGGCAAGTACATATAATACATCTGGAAAATTAAATAACATGTTGCTGTCTTTTTTGGTATTGAAGCTGTACATTATTTTATATAGAGACGTGCGGATAGAAAACAAACGGAAAATTGGCTTTCAAGAAATCATACACATCTTGTTGAAGTAAGTAATTAAAAGCCTTGCGGCATTGTAAGTGCCTGACTATCGGGTTTAATTGTACAGTCTATAAACATACCACAGAATATTTGAAATCTGAGTCACTGGCAGTGAAATTATAATGTCAGTTCAATGAATATTGCAATACAAGCGGTTTTTTTTCCAATGAATAAGGTATTAGATATAAAACAGAGAGCTCGACCAATTCCCAGCTATTGGACTGACGCTGAAAAGGCAATCAAAATTAATCTCTTTCTCAATTTATTTCCGTGGTATTAACGATCAACAACATGTCCTACATACCTCGAAAATAATAATTGAAAACCATTGACGCAACGCCGAATGTTGCGTTGAAAACCATTGAATATTTGAATATAAAGCTCATCTCAATTGTTTGTGTCCACTGATTGTAAAATTAAAAGAGGTTTTGTTTAGAATTGTAGCTATTTAATTACATGAGGAAATATCATAATAGGGAAATGTATTAGTACTAGTGATATAAGATTGAGCAGTAGTCGGCTATCATTATTATAACAGCACGGAGATGTGATGCGAAAGGGTAAATAGAATATACTGGGAATAATATCGCACGCGGCTTTTGCTGTAAATAGATAATATTATAATATATTTTAAGCGATGTAAAAGACTGAATAACAGGAAATACATCCAGATTAGATAATGGGACACATATTTGTCCTGAAAAGCTGTCTAAATGTTTTCTATTCAACTAAAGGTATTTGTCACTATGACAGGGGAAACTAACCCCTACGTCGCTGTATCGATCGGCGGTGCATCCAGATCACACATCTGTGACCGCTTGTAACGTGCACTGTTATCAAACTGGAATTAGATAAGATTGTGCCACGGGTTTTAATATTTATTTAATGGGCATTTTAATAGAAACATGAAATCTGTTTTAAACATTTTGCTTGGTTGGTTGGTAACTAAATTATTTTATTAGATAACCATTTTCCGTGAATTCACAGTATGATTGATGCTACAAGAAATTAATATCATATTCATTTAATTGACATTGACAATTTAAAATTAATGTTTGACGGTGACAGTAAATCGATGATTATAAATTACATTACTGATAAAAAGTTGTCTTATACTACATAACTGACTTTGTAACTAGCAAGAAGTAAAGAACTCATGAATGAAGCAAGAAAACTGTTGTTAAAACATTTATTGCTGTGATATTTTCCATAGGCATTTTGCATTTGTGAAATCCAGTAGAAATATCTATAAACTTGGTGATTCTATAACTTTCTATAAACTCATGTCAGATTAAAGAGCTAATAAACTATATTTAATATTGCTGAAAACTTTGTGAGAAAGCAAAAAATCTTTATAATCAGTGGGTAAAATCAATAAGTTGTGATGAAAACAAAATAACAATATCGGTATAAAAATAATATAACTCTTTTAATTCTCAGTATTTACCAATTTCCCTTAAAGCTGGGGACCGGTTATCTCTTGAGACAACTGGTTTTAGAAACACTATTGAAAACTACGATAAAAATATTACACATATTTTTAGGGTCACATTTAGAGAGCCTACGTTAGTATTACCGTTATATACCTATTTATGCCAAAGCAGGTATTAATAGGCTTTGTGTCTGAAATGCGTCAGCGTGGTGATTAATCTCTTTCACAATCATGACACTCGAGCTCATCATCCTTTGTTCAGGCGACGTAATACACTGTTTAAAAACAGTTTTAGGCTTTCGCTTTGGGTTACTTATAGAATCATTCAATTTATTTATTCTTAATTTTGTGTAATGTATTTTGTACTTCTTCATCTAATGAAACATATTTGAATAAGCATACAGTAATATTTTTTTCTTGAAATTCTTATAAATATTATACAATCTGTTGTATAATCCATTTTTATGTCTGTATAAAAATGGATTTTTGAAGACATCATCATGAAAAACCTTTACATCGCAGGCAATTAGGAGCGTGCCCAAAAGACGAGAAGTAAAGCGACTAGTTTGTAAGCTTTCTTGAAAAGAGTTCTTACTTTGGACCCCATGGCCCTATTATCAGCTATCTGATCGCCATAGGACAAGTTCTGCTTAGTGAAGGATCATCTGAATATATAAATTCATTGCGTTACTAACTGACTAACTGACAGACAAGCTACAGTCAAAACTATTAGACGCAGGAAGATGAAATTAGACATGCATGTTTCTTGGGATCGGGAAAAATATTCAAATAAAAAATAATGTGCGGGTGTAGCTGTGGCCATCCTCTAGTCTGATATATTATGATACTAGGACAATGCTGACACAGGCAGATAGCCATGTGTGAATTGTCCTAGTGTATTATTATCTATGTACCTATTTATTATGGGAAAACAATGTCTTGTATACGTTCTGCACCTAGAAGTGTAATATGCTGATACTTAAAGTTTGTAAAAGAGGGAATATAAGGCCCGAACTTCATCTAAAATTTCATTATAAGCAGTTTCAAATCTATTTTATTTAAGAAACTTTTTGCACCTAACATGTTAAGTGGTGGATAGGCGCCCATAATAGTTTTAAATAGGTCTTTATATCTTTTTATATCTACACTATAAACTGTTGAAACAGCTAGCCGCAGGCTAATGGACAAATTACACATTTCATATATACGTTTAACGTACGTTTGAGTTCAAGTACAATTTCAGCTGCAGAGAGCTGACAAGTTAAAAGCATGTTACTCATGAGGCCAAAGTGAATGTTTACTTAGACTTAAGTGCAGTGCTTGTGACAACAACTAAGTGACTTGTGCAAGAAACAAGCGTACTAAAGCCCATAGCTTCGTAAATAACAAGGATCTAACTTTACCCATTCGTTTTCTTTATAAAACTTATCTTGCATCTGCACCTTGGCTGATTGACAACGTAAATAAAAAACGACTTGAATAGGGCTAAAAATAGCAACTTGCCTCGGCATAAAGAATATTATAAAGATTTAAAGAAACAAGTCGAACTAGCTATTCATAATGAAAGGAAATGTTACTTTAGGTATAATATAAACAATAAAATGAAGAATCCTAGACAATTATGGAAGAATTTAAAAGCCCATTGGATTCCTTCAAAGCCCTCTGATATTCCCAAACAAGTTGGCGATGCTAACCAAATAAATAACCACTTCTTATTCTACCTTGCCTTTCTAAAGTACTGAAAAAGTGGTAGCATCTTAATTGACTAAATACTTAGAAACCAACAGCATTTTGCCACACAAGCAATCGGGTTTTAGAAAGAGCAGGGGAACAGCAACAGCCCTTATTGATGTTACTGATAACATCTAAGCAGCTCAATATATAGGACAGGGATCGATTCTGGTACTGTTGGATTTTTCTAGGGCTTTTGACGCGTTAGTTGTTTCCTTGCTTATGTCAAAGCTATCTTATTACGGCTTTGATCATTCCACTATTAACTGGTTCAACTCGTATCTAACAAACCGCTCTCAATTCGTAGATATTAATTATATTGATGGATCCACCTCTCGTGTCGAGTTGAAATCAGTGCCACAAGGAGTCCCGCAAGGTTCTGTATTAGGGCCACTTTTGTTCATTGTTTATAGTGCTGACATAGTCATAGTAATTAAATATTGTAAATTTCATGTTTATGCTGATGACGTGCAAATATTTAAACTTAACTAAATCTGCGGTGGATAAAATCAATGAAGATTTGGATAACATTTATAACTGAGCTTCAAATAACTCTCTCCTACTAAATTCGAATAAGTCCAAATTTATGATCCTGGGTTCCAAGGAACAAATAAAACAAATTGGTGGTTTGGACCCACAGATTAGAATAAATGGATCTCGTATAGAACGAGTTCTGGAGGCACAAAACCTAGGATTAATTATGGACGAATAGCTAAGGTACGAACGAAACATAGCAGACGTGGTCCATAACTGATTCTACCGTCTCAAATTATTGTAAAGATTACGAAATTATGTAAGTACGGACCTTCGTGTACAACTTTGTGACTCGCTTTTTTATCCCAGTTCAATTATCTTGACGTGGTGTATGAACCTAGACTACTGGCCAAGACTGCTAGCTTGATTCAAAAAGTGCAGATTGCGTATGCGCGTTATTGTTATAATATTCCTAAGAGATCTCACGTTACTCCATTTTTAAACACAGGAAATATTTTTAAAATGAATTCGCGACGGGAGTTGCATCTAGCCGCACTCATGTTCGGGATTATTAAGTTCAAACAGCCAGGATAGTTATACGACAAATTAGATTGGATGGAAAGCGACAAGAAATATAGTAGCAGAGATGTATCTATACCGTTATGTATACCTCGACATAGAACCACAGCGTTTAGGGGCGGTTTCCGCTATAATGCAACAAAATGCTGGAATAATTTGCCACCACCGGTTGGATTTCTAAAAAATTTGATTAATTTTAAATCTAAACTTAAGGTAGTTTTGGTAATTCGACAAAAATCCAACATTTTGTAAATAGCTTCATCGTCAATTCGGTACGTGGCCGCCACTCCAGAGCCTTTAATCAAAGTAAATAGTTTACTTATGTAAACTGGTTATTATTACTCGTACGTATTATACCGCTTAATAATTTGTTGTATCATAGAATAGCTGTGTCATTTATATATACCTAAATCTATACATATAATAAAATGGTAGACATGTCAAAACTGTACATTGAATATTTTTTGTAAATAATACTTGGAGTTTGATTTACAACCAATACCGAAGCCAAAAATATAGTTTTTAGAATTTTTGTCTGTTTGTCTGTTTGTCACTATGTCCGGAGTAAACTCAAAAAGTACTGCATGGATTTACATCAAATTTGGCACGAATATTATTAAAAGGTCGGATCAACATATATGCTACATATTATCACGCTATGACCTACGGGGAAAGAACAGTGAACCTTTATTTTTTCAACGCATTCCGTAACAACGTATAATCTTACGACGCGTATTTGAATGTTGTTATTATGTTAACAATGCTATAAGCTGGCTTCACACTATAAGAATCACGCAATATAAGTAACTTCGGCCAATAAACATAATTAAATAATTAAAAGTAGTATCAAGACATTTTTAAAGCAGCGCCATCTATGAGATTTGAAAAACATCAAGTCGAATTACATGACTGTGTAAACCCTTTTTGGATATAAATAATTTAAATTTGATCACGTTACGAACGAGGTTAATAGTTGTTTTTAAAAGTCATTGATGGAGTTGTGCATTTTCTTTTTAAAAAAAATCGCGGACAAACATGCATACAGGTGAAACTGAGAAACTCCTTTTAAGTCGTTTAAAAATTAAGCATGCCATATCTTAAACATAAGAAATATGTAACAGTGATAAGGGACACGTGCTCAAGGATTGCTCTCTGATCGTATGAGATGAGTGTACGATGGCCAATAGGAAGGTAGTTGAGGCCGTGAACAAAACCCACAGGAACGAACATTTGATGCGTGGTGTCACAGTTCTGTTTAGTGGCGATTTCCTCCAAACGCTTCCCGTGGTGACGCGGGGATCGAGGACTGACGAGGTGAATGCTTCGTTGAAACGATCTTCTTCGTGGTCACGAGATCGTACGCTGCGCTTGACCATTAATATAAGAGCTCGAATCGGCGGCAATGCACGTGCTCAAGACTTCTCCGATGTCCTTCTAAGTCTTTGAGAAGGCACTCTAACAGAGGAGAGAGGTGGACAGGTGGTGCTTCCAGAGTCTCTCGGTAGAGTTGTATCCAACTTCGATGAACTCATTCGCTGTCTGTACGGGGACATCAGTCGTATACCGCGCCAGCAGAATTTTTGGGGTGTGAGCCATTTTGACGCCCAAAAATGATCAGGCTGCAGCAATTAACGAATGCATTCTCTCGGAAATTAAGGGGAATTAAGTGGTCTTCGCCACACATTATCCCGCGGAATTTCTGAACTCCCAGTCAGCAAGCTGACTTCCAGCGCATACCATCAAGCTGAAGGTCGGTGTCCCGATAATGCTTCTTTTGAACCTATCTCCTCCGAAGTTGTGTAATCCACTGACACACCATTGAGGCGGAAATTCTTACGGGATGTGGCGCGGCAAAGCAGTATTTATACCACGCATTCCCCTCATACCTTATAACTTCCCGTTCTAGTTCAAGCGCGTACAGTTCCCCGTGAGTGTTTGCTTTGCGTTGACCATCAATAAGGCGCAGGGGCAGACACTGAGGGCAGCGGGTGTCGACCTCAGGACAAGCTGCTTCTCACACGGGCAGCTGTACGTCGCTTGCTCCCGCGTCACCAGTTCTGACTCTTTTTACATCTTAGCTCATCATCAGCCCTTTATACTGTCCCACTGCTGGGCACGAGCCTCTTCTCACTATGAACAGGATAAGGCCATAGTCCACCACCCTGGCCAACTGCGGGTTGGCAGACTTCACATGTCTTTCGAAAACATTATAGAGAACTTTCAGACATGCAGGTTTCTTCACGATGTTTTTCTTCACCGTTTAGGAAGCAATAATTAACTATTTAATACGCACTTAACTCCGAAAAGTCATTGGTGCGTGCCGTGGATTCGAACCCGAGACCCTCTGCGTAGCATTCTGTCGGTCTCTTCACGCAGCTATCGCTGCCTTCATTATTACTACATTTTGGCTGCGGAGAGCCAAACCACTAATGTTGTTTATCGAGAAGTCCTGTAATTATGTAATTTTACCCTCTTCGGTATTTCTTATTCATTATTTTCTCCATCTGCTTTAGTTACAAAGTATGACTTAATTTAGCAGAATCACCATAAAGTCATTTATTCAAAGCAGGCTGAAAATCAGCACTTTTTGAAGGCCAATTTTACAAAAGATAGTCTCCCTCTGTTACTGCACTTTCTGTAGGTATGAAATGTAAAGAAGAAACGGGTAAATGAATGTTATTTTAAAAGGTATAATCGTTGGTATTTTTGGTGCTGTATAGCGTTCACGTATTATATAAATATATATACCTATTTTACGCTTATATTAGCACTTATATATTTGTTTTATATATTACATTGACACTGTTCCTATGTCCGTGAGTCACCGGCTTCAGCTGAAAATCAGTGCTTTAGTCAGTGGTCACCCATCTGAACCATAGCACATGCTGAGCTGCTAACCTTTAGACACACTAATTCTATTATTTTTATCTTAATCATTTGTTGTCTTTGTACCTTCCAATTACTTTTGCTTTGCTTTTATTTATTTTTGTTTGTATTTTGTGTGTTTAATAAATATTTTTTCTTTCATTCTTTCTTTCATCTTTGCCACATTGATATAAGCAAAAAAAATTGGGCAAGTGCGAGTTGGACTCGCGCACGAAGGGTTCCGTACCATCATCTATAAAAGAAAATCACGTTCGTTGTATGTATACTTAAATACTTTATAAGTTTCTACCTGTTTATTAAGATCGAGTAACAAATTGCTTAAAAATTACGTTTGTTGTATGGGAGCCCTCCTTTATTATTTACTTTTTAAATTTATTTATTTATTTATTTTGAAAGGTAATATACAACTACATATTCTGTGAAAATTTAAAGCGTCTACCTGTTACAGTTAGTAATTTTGAGCAAAAAATACGAAAAAAAAACACGTTTTTTGTATGGGACCCCCACTTAATATTTTCATTATTTTTATTTTTAGTATTTGTTGTTATAGCGGCAACCGAAATACATAATTTGTGAAATTTTCAGCTTTCTAGCTATCATGGTTTATGAGATACAGCCTGGTGACAGACAGACGGACAGACGGACAGACAGACAGACAGACAGACAGCGGAGGCTTAGTAATAGGGTTCCGTTTTTTACCTTTTAGGTACGGAACCCTAAAAACGGCAAAGGATATGTCAAGTCACGCTAAATGTAGAGTTCCATAGTAGCTCTTATTACCTAGTGTCCTAAGGATAATAGTAAACTGTGACTCTACTTTGTTTTTTGTTTTTTTTTGTAAATTGTTAGTCTACTACTACTCGTTAATAAGTAAAGTCTAATGAGTCGATATCATTTTCATTGAAACTTTACCTATTCTGTATGTCACTATAAAATATAGTTACGCAAAAGATAGTTACGCAGCAGATGTTTCTTACCCTTTGATTTTCATGAAATTTTACGGGTAATATAGCTAATACATCAGAATAACACATGTGCTACTTTTTCTCTCAACCTACACCTACGCAGGCGATGTCACGGCTAAAAACTAGTATAACATTCAATCGGGTTAACTTGATAACCTGATGTAAGTTCTAAGATCTAGAAAATTCTAGTAAATCAGTATTAAGGATGACCGCAGTTTGAGCGCAAATCTTCAGCTTATAGTATTACATACAAACCGGCTAACATGAAAACCTCCTATTCTGAAGTCAATTTGAATATCTAGGAAATTCCGGGAATTCTTTGTTGACGATGACCGGCGTTTGAGCGACAATCTCCAGTTTACAGTGAACTCATGTAGTTTGAAATTAAATCAGACTATGGCCAATCGGCCATCGCCGTCTTCGTTTACTCAGGCAACGTGACTGAGTTATCTTAGAGCACAGTTTATGCAGTATTCTCAGTCAATATTAGTATTTAAAACAGAAGATTAACGAGCGAAGGACAGGAATAGGTTTGGCGTAAATGAGGTGCTTTTCTGTTTAGGAAGCCTTACCTTTAGGCTTGGTTCATTCCAGTTTATTCACCTGGGTGATATCACGTAGGAAAAAAAGGCGATATTTTTATTAATCTTTTGCATTTTCATCATCCACATGAAGCATGCTGCAAGCATTAAAATAGTGCTGAAGAGTCGGATACTCGAAATAAAGGGACATGTTGTCCCAAAAGACTATGTAGGGCAAAAATTGTTGACCACAAAAGTTCAAATCCGTAAGTATAGTCTTATAATCAGCCTTAGCTCACTTGGGTGAAATCAGTCCAAGCTGAAATGAGGACACCAATTTTGTGATGCAAGACATAATACTCATACATAAACGACAAAAACAAAGTAAAACATCTTTCGGCATCCAATTTAAATTACCAATATCCAAAAACACACCGCAATAGCACCATTTACCACTATGTAGAGTCCAAGCTAAGGGAAGGTGATATCAGGGGAGCATCCAGAAGAAGCGATGTGGTGGCGCCTTGCTCTGCCGACACACTCGCGAGTCTGCAGAGCAAGCATTCAGCGCCAGGAGATAACCTCTCCTTTCCTGACCCACCTGACACTTACTCAGATTGCCTCAGGATTACAGCCATGGACGTGCTGACTGCCGTTGGTTCCTTCCAAAGCGTGTCTGCTGGTGGTCTCGATGGCTTAACACCCCAACACTTAAAAGATCTTGTGTGTTCAAGCGCTGGGGCGGCCGGGGACGCACTTTTGGGGGAGCTAACGGCTTTAGTTAACCTTATGCTCTCCGGCAATGTGAACGATGCCATCGTTGACATTTTGTATGGCGCAAATCTATGCGCTTTGCGAAAGCGAGACGGTGGTAGTCGTCCCATTGCCGTTGGGTGTACGTACAGGCGTATGGCGGCCAAGATTTGCTGTCGGCATTATAACTCCATGTTAGGCAGCAAATTACAGCCACTACAACTTGGATTTGGCTCTAAGGGTGGCTGTGAGGCCGCCATACATGCCCTGTCAACGTACCTTGGCTGTAATGGGAATGATGTTATCTTGAAGATTGACTTAAAGAATGCCTTTAACTCAGTGAACAGGGATACCTTGTTGACGCAAGTTAAATTAGAAACCCCCCAAATTTACAACTTCCTTTGGCAGTGCTACAGGCATCCATCAAAATTAATATACAAGGAAAATCTTTTGGAGTCTGCCGTTGGCTGTCAACAAGGCGACCCTCTTGGACCACTCATTTTTAGTTTAGCCATTCATCCAGTTATTAGCCAACTAAATTGTAAATTTAACATCTGGTACCTAGATGACGGAACCCTAGGAGGCGACGTAGCCACTGTCTATCAGGACCTGGCACTTCTGAAGACAAAATTTTCATCAATCGGCCTAGACCTTAATCCAAGTAAGTGTGAAATTTTTATCAACGATACTTTAGACCATTCCGCAATTCTTTCCAAATTTCAAACCCTCGCACCCAGTATACCCATATTCAAAAAAGTTCTCTTCGCCTTCTTGGGTCCCCAATACCAGACGAAGGTTTTGATTCTTTTATTCATGAAAAAATTCAAAATTTTAGTGAAATTTCGGACCGCCTGCTCAAAATTAATATACATTCGGCTTTCACTATTATTCGATACTGTCTTTTTGTGCCTAAGTTCACACACGCTTTACGTTCTTTGCCTTTTTGGAAAAACCCAAGCCCACTAGTCAAAATTGACAAAATTTTTCAAAACACCCACACACACAGCAACATTTTAAATGTGGCTCTGAACGACCGAGCATGGCTACAGGCGACATTACCTGTTCGCCTGGGTGGGCTTGGCGTACGGAAAAATTCCGACGTGAGCTTACCAGCATTTCTGTCATCGGTCCACAGCACTGCAGAATTAACCAGAAAAATCTTAGCACCCACACTGGTCGATTCTGAGGTGCCGTGTAAGATCGATGCCATTAATGCTTGGATAATAGCTTGTCCAAGCAATGAGTTGCCCCGAAATTTATCCTCTCAGAGGCAGTGGGACGGGCCGCTTTGCAGCGCAGTGCGAGAAAATCTCCTCCGTACATCGTACAATGCTGCAGAGCGTGCTCGTTTGCTGGCTGTGATAGAGTGGGAGTCGGGGCTCTGGCTTCAAGCACTGCCATCGTCCAACATAGGTACCATGTTGGACGACACGACCTTTCGCATCGCTTCTTGCCTCCGGTTAGGTGCGCCATGTGTCGCTCCACATCGTTGTCACTGTGGGGAGGCCGTCGACAGCCTTGGTCACCATGGCCTATCATGCAGCAGGAGCGCAAGTCGTATTTCACGACACAGCAACCTGAATGACATTCTCCGTCGGGCTCTTGTCACCGCTGGTGTTCCAGCCCAACTTGAACCTCAGGGTTTGGCACGCAACGATGGTAAAAGACCAGATGAAATGTCTCCACTGCCTTGGAAGTTGGGTAGGCCTTTGGTGTGGGACGCAACGTGTGTCGATACCCTTGCGCCATCTCATCTGACTAGCACAGCGGGTTGTGCGAGCGCTGCTGCTGCCACAGCGGAGACTCTAAAACGGCGCAAATACGTAAATCTCATAGGGGATTACGTATTTGAGCCGTTTGGAGTTGAAACGTTGGGTTCATGGGGCCCAAGTGCTAGATCTCTATGTAGAGAACTTGCGAAGAGACTTGTCAACGCCTCGCGTGACCAGAAGGCTGGTATGTATCTAGCTAAAAAAATTAGCATTGCCATACAGCGTGGCAATGCTGCCAGTCTTGTGGGCACGTTCCCAATAGACGGCGATGTGGAGGACTTCCATGACGCCCTTTGATTTTATTTTCTTTTTTTTTTTTTTTTTTGTATTGTACCTATATTTTAATATTTGAATTTCATTTAAGTAGTAAGTAGTAAATAAGTAATTATAATAGTTTTATGTTAAAATTAATTTAATTTTGTGGTCGTTAATAAATATCGAAGAGACATAGAAAAAAAATTGATACATTCTGTTTACATATTTGTACTAAGTAAAACCTAATTTATTCTGTTACAAATATGTAACTTCAAATGCAAAGAATATCCAAACTCAGGGCAAATTTTGTGAACCATACAAATACTGTATAACAGGCCTCGCATTTTGGCTACCAATGTGGTCTCGCGGAAGTGTAAGTGACTGGATAATGTAGTCTCAGGTTCAACTCCTGTTAATGTATAACTGATATTGAGTTTTTCTGGTGAGTGAGGATTTTTGCGCTGGGAAGCAGATAGTTCTATATCTCTACGGTTATGTTTAATATGTCATCCCAGCAGACTACTTATTAGAGTAAGGTATACACACGTTTTTTAGTGGAGATGACTTTTTGGAGTTATGTTCGTATTGAATTGTAGATAGATAGATATATACTTTATTACACACCAAAATACAGTACATTATTAAAGTGACCTAAAACTACGATTGATGTACAAACGGCGGCCTTATCACCACGGGCGATCTCTTACAGGCAACCTTTGGATGGACAGGAATGTTTTAAGCAATTTTATGGTGATGGTGCAGTATTATATTGTATGAATAATTCAATTATAAAATACCATACAATACATATGTACATACAAAACCAAATAAATATACCTACATATATACAATACATACATAATGTATGCACATGTAATAAATATCTTTATACATACTAAACAATACAGATACTGAAATAATAACTAGTGAAGTAAATGAATGTCTCTAAAATCTTAAGGATTCAAATAATGTTTTTTTAACATATCTTTGAATGTATTCATAGTGTTCTATCGTAACTCAAGTGATAAAGCATTCCTTATGAATTGTAAATTATCGCTTGCCCCGTACTTCGGAGAGCACGTTAAACCGTCGATCCCGGCTGTCATGAAGATCTTTGACAGTCGTCATAGGGAGTCAGAACTTATGAAGAAACTGATACTAGTCTAAATCATGGGATATAGCTATCTCTTTGGATTGCGGAGGTCAGACCGGCAATCGCTCCGTGGAAAAGCAAGTTCAAACCTCGAGTTCAAACTGGGATAACGCTAGGCGGATGATGATGATATACCTACACTAACATACTTGTGCAGTATAATACATCCCTTGCAATATGTTAACATTGGCCACCATGTCCAAAATTTGATATAAAAGACATTTCATTAACGGGCTCAGCACACTAATTTAGTTGTTATCTCGAAATTGTCCTTTAAAATCAATTTATATTTTTAGTGCGCCACTGAATTCTTTTACCCGGCATTATTTGGATATATTGTCCATCTTTGTTTTACCGCTAGCTTCATCTAAAATAATTAATTAATTGAGCATCAGTTTTAATTTTCAAAAGAATGTTTATATGTGAATATGGCCTGTGAATGTGGCTCTTCAACACGCCAACATGATATAATATACCTATAGGAGCGTGCCTTTGATATGAGAGCCTACTTTGAACATAAATGTGTTTTAAACTAAATTGAAATCTGGAACTTGTACTGTTTCAAATAAGTATGTATTTCAAGTATGTGTAAGTAGAAACCAATATTTTGTGACGAGAGAGAATAGCAGGGAGAATGAGCTTAAGATAATTTAAGTAAAAACCAGACACAAGTTCTATAATAGTCAGTAAGTTAATTACTGTAGGTACATTTGTATATTAGAGACCTTACGAAAGGAACACGACGATTGTTATACCTTTAAATGTACATTGCAGAGATTGTTTTATAATTTTAAACATGTACGTAGAACACACACCAGTGTACTGGGCAATAAAAAATATTAAAAAGTCTTTTAGACTCTTTTTTTTTTCAAGCAATTTTACCCAATTAATTTCTTAGTCATTGTTTGGATGATAATTATGGTACCAAATAGCTAGTCTTCGAGGCATGCCATATTTATTTTGTAAAGGTAATAAATTATATAACTGCACTAGAGGAACTACACGAATGAAAGAAAACTAGATGTTTTGTGTGTGAATGAGACAAAGCGTAAGGGGAATGATATGCTGACGCGCGGCTCGTTCACAGAGATATGGTCGGGGGTTACCGATGAAGAACATGGCAGTAAAGGCGTCGGTATAATTCTTTCAGAGCGAATGGCAGAATGTATGCGTGAGTATGAGTGCGTAAGTCCGCGTCTTATCTGGGTCCAGATGAAAGTAGGCCTGACACCTCTTTTTTTGGTAGGTGTATACGCTCCGGACTCTTCCTATAGTAAGCCAGTAAGAGAGGAATTTTGGGCACAAATGAGAGAAGTCGTGTTATTGCGTAAGTGGATTGAACGTATTGTCATGCTTGGAGATTTTAATGCAAGGGTGGGAGTGAAACGTAATGGGTATGAAAGTGTACTAGGGAAGTTTGGAGATAAGAGTGTCAATGACAACGGCGTGTACTTGTTAGATGTATGTGTGGAGATGGATCTGTCTGTGATGAATACATGGTTCCAGCATAAAATGGTACATATGTACACGTGGCAAAAGAAGGAAGGAAATGTTGTGTTAAGAAGCATGATAGACTTTGTGATAGTAGATGAAAGAATGAGAAGGAAAGTGGTGGATACCAGAGCTTATCGCGGACCTGATGTTGGCACAGACCACTATTTGATTATCAGTAAAATAAGTGGTCTTTTTAAACGCTGGCGGCACCGAGATAAAGGTTCCACTACAGAATTAGAACGTATAAAAGTGGAAAGATTGAAATATAAGGGTATGAAAGATATGTACAAAAAGCAATTGAGCGAACGGATGGACAAAAGTTGGAATCTTGTAAATAAGGAAAGTGTGAGTGAGGTATGGTCGGTATTTAAAACCAACATTGTGAAATGTGCTGAAGAAGTATGCGGTTTGAGTAAAAGAAGAAGTAAGAAATGCGAGAAAGCTGACTGGTGGGATGATGAAACTAGAAGAATGGTTGAGGAAAAGAAAAAAGCATGGCTGGATATCCTAGCAATAGAGACGACGAATAGAGCTAGTGGTGCTATGAATGAAGATAGTGTTATAGAAATGAAGGACAAGTTTAGATGTGTGAAAACTAGAGTCAAAGAATGTATAGAGAGGAAGAAGAATGAGAAAAAGGAGAAGTATGAGGAACAATTCGGCGCAAGTTTCCGAGAGAATATAAAACTCTATTGGAAACTCGTGAAAGAAGCGCGAGGTAAAAATATGAGTACATCAATGAAAGTGATTAGGAATGAAAGAGGTGAAGCCATGAATGAAGAAAGAAAGATACTAGAGCGCTGGAAGAATTATTTTGAGAGTTTATTTGAGAGAGACATGTGTGAAATAGAGAAAGAAGAAACTATAGATATGTTTGTGAGCCCGACTGATGAAATTGGCATGGATGAAATTATGAAAGCGTTAAAAGGTATGAGGTCAGGAAAGTCTGCTGGATGTGATAGAGTGACGACTGAGATGTTGAAGGCTGGCGACGGACTCATAATTAACCTGCTGCATCGCCTTTTTAATCTATGCTGGAAACAGGGCCAAGTTCCAGATGACTGGACGAAGGCAGTGCTTGTTCCAATTTATAAAGGCAAAGGTTCGCAGCAGGAATGTCAAAATTATCGCGGGATCAGAGCCTGTGTCCGAATCAATAGTGCCTATTCGGACTGGTTTGATATCTCCCAAGGTGTCAGACAAGGGTGTGCAGCCTCGCCCTGGTTGTTCAACGTATTCATGGATAGCTGCATGAATGATATGAGAGAAACTGAATGCGGGATCGATATGGTAGGAGTGCGTGTTAAGTGCCTCTTATATGCCGATGATCAAGTCATTCTTGCATCATCGGCAAATGAGTTGCAAGACATGATGGACTGCATGAACAAGAGCTTTAAAGCGAAAGGTATGAAAGTTAATGCACGAAAGACGAAAGTGATGGTGTTTGAAAAAGATGAAAGTTTGACTGAGTGTAATATTACGATTGGAGGTGAAATTGTAGAGCAAGTAAAGGAATTTGTATATTTGGGTAGCGTATTTACAAGGGACGGAAGATGTGAGGGACACATTGAAAGGAGAGTGACTGCGGGAAATCGTGTAAATGGAGCACTGTGGGCGTTTATGAGCGGTCAGACGGTGCCAAAAGAGGCACGATTGGCGGTTCACAATGGAATGCTTGTCCCCACGTTGATGTATGGAAGTGAGAGCTGGGTTTGGCAGAAAAAGCATGAAAGTAGAATTAACGCAGTTGAGATGCGATCACTGCGTAGTATGTGTGGGGTAAGACTGATTGATAGAATTCCGAATGCAACTATACGAAAGAGCAGTGGACTGAAAGAAGATGTGGTGACAAGGATTGAGAAAGGAATGCTTAGGTGGTTTGGACACGTGGAGCGAATGAGTGAAGAAAGAATCACGAAACAGATATATAAGGCAAATGTGTGTGGGCAAGTCGGTCGCGGCAGACCTCGGCGGACATTCTTCGACCACATTGGAGACATCCTAAGAAACGGAAAGGTCCGAAGTACCCGCAACCGGCGAGAAAAGAGTAAAGAGTGTAGAGGAAGCGCGTGAGGTTTGTGAGGATAGGATCAAGTGGCGTTCTGTTGTCTCTGCCTACCCTGACAGGAAAAAGGCGTGAATATATGTATGTATGTATGTAGGAACTAACCTGTACATAGGAACACCCCGCAGCTACGCCCGCCCTTATTTTTTTAATTTGGCTGTTTCTGCCCGATCCCGTAGGAATTTCGGGGAATCCCTTCTTAGTGCACTCCTAGGGTCATCAAAGAACATACATGCTAAATTGCAGCTTCCTGCACCTAATAATTTTGGCCGTAGCTTGTCTGTCAGTCAGTCAGTAAGGTAAGGATTTTATATATACAGATTATTTTTATTATAAAATAATTATTTATTCTCAATTCGATATTTCATAAGTTTGAATTGATTTTATTTATTTACCTATCATTTCATTGATCGACTGTTAATATAATAATATCTCACATTTTATTAAATAAATCCTCCCGTGCATTTATTGATCTGTCTGTTTGCGATAAACTCAGAAGTACTAAATGTTTTTCATGCAGCTTTTACCAGGGATAATTTATTTCAACTACGCATACCGTATGGGTGGCAAAGCCGCAAGCGAAAACTAATATTTTTAGTGATAACAAGTAACTATGAAATAATAAACAAACAAATCGCCACACCATCAACACAACATGTAAAAGAATTACTTTGTATCGCTTGACCGAATGTTTATTCATTCTCCGGCGACACGGGAAAGATAAAAATTACTAATGCGTGAAATGTGAAATAGTTTTCCTTTTCCAAAATAAAACAGAAATATAATGTTCACAGGTTATATATACAAATGAGCTCAATCAAATCCAGAAACAATAGCCTTGTATAATTATATTGAAAGAGTTTACGTTTATGGTGTTTGCTAACAATGCAACGTACTGTACGGCGTCTGTCTGTCGGTGTCCTGCAAACTGTACTGACCTAGTAAACTTGCAAGGAAATGGCGCCTTTGAAAGGGAAAAAGGAATGAGCCAATATTCATTTACCGTATATTCAAAGTGTAAAGTTTCAAGGATTCTGTAAAATGTTTGAAGCATAACATCGACTTCCAATATCTGTTGAAGTTATTGAAGAATTTCGTAGAACAATAAGACTTATTGTGGTTGGATCGGGTCTTAATATGTGAAATCTTTAACGGACAGGTAAAAATTAATTGAAAGACACGATGTTATGAATAATTTTCACGCTTTCTTGACGACTTTGTACCTACAAAGGTGTTACGTACTATATCATAAACAGTGCATGTGCTTCTTGTAATAACTTTTATTAAAAGTAAACATTAGTTTCTGTGTATGAATCTGGAAATGATCATTGCAACAAACCGACGTCTCTACTGTTCTTCCAAAAGAACTTTAATTCCAAAAGCTAGAGTGCAGTTTTGTCGTTCTTAAAACAATATTATTATATTGTGATTTGTGTCGCTATATTTCCTAAGTAACAGCAATTTACACTAAGTGTTTGTTGCCAGAATGAAACGCCAGTAAAGCAATTGGGATGACATGCGGCGTAAGAACTGTTAAATTTTATTGTGGAAAGTACTGAGCAGCAGCCTACAGACACTATTAGCAAACGATCACTTTTGTTTGGAGATACATGATCGTCCCTGCTCCGGACGACACTCTACTAAATGGACTGCATCAGCAACCGAAACTAACTACTAAGCCGTGCAGTTGCAGTCCGTCACCAACCGTCTATAATTTAAAAGCGCCAGAAAATACGTTTCTTAGTGATCTTGTAATGGTCTCACTACTGGGCACACAGTGTGGACATTAAAACATTGTTACGAAAGCACCGTATTTCAAACTAGTGAGTACCTTTAAATTGAAGTTATATCACACAATGGGAGTCAGATGTTGCTGAAGGTTACACTGGCGTAGAAAATAAGGGACTGAGTTTTTTTTACCCGTAATTTTCATATTTTATACGTGTAAGTTACACTGACCGATAGAACGATATTTTTGTTTGTATTACGGCTTCAGTGATGTATATACATACATACACATACATAACGTCACGCTTTTTATCCCCTAAGGGGTAGGCAGAGGTGTATTTCTACACCCACTTTTCGCCAGATATCCTTTAGTCCCAATAAGGTCCCAATAATTTGTCGTAATAAGGGGCGAGCCTATTGCCGTACCGGGCACATTTCCAGACTCCGTGCTGCTACTGAGAGTTTCGTGACGGAAAAACCCAAATAACACTTCCCGACCCAGGAATCGAACCCGCAACCTCCCGATCACACGCGCACATTTATGCCGCGAGACCAACGAGGCAGTCGTATAGGGTTTGATGTCGAGTTTTCCGTCTCTACGCAAAGATGGTATTTGCATCGTGTTCTCCCTTAGTCACCTCTTACGACACCCACGGGAAGATAGGGGGGTGGTGACACTTTGTACTCTATGCCGTCAACCACACGGCCATGATGTATATACGTGGTGTACTTATACATATTATGACGATTAGAACTCTTTCAACTTTTTTAATCGCTATATGTCAAAAACGGTGAATCTTAGGAAAAAAAGTATGTAGACCTTTTTTATAGATAATAAAATTATCTGATCTATAATTTTTGTCTGAGCTAATTTAGTGATAAAACTTACCATTTTGCTGAAAATCGCGATAAACCCGTCTTTGTGACCTTTGACACCGAGTAATTTTATAATTCGGGAATTTCGGTAAGTACTTTAGTAATAATCTCTGTTTCACAGGATGGAGTTGCGACAGTAGAATAGGATATCGGAGTGTTACACAGGTAATGTTCGTGGTTTATCATTTTACAGACATTCAGATTATTAAGTTAACAATAAGTGGACTTATTTTTACTTATGCCTATATACTTGGTAGAAGGAACAATCGTAGTATAAGATACAGGGTTACGAGGTTCATAGGGTACTGGACAGGGTAAATTATGGTACAAGTGGAAATTAGCAGGATTGACTAATGGAATATCTAAGACGAAAACTATTTTGTTTTCGTTTTCATAACAAGATATAGAAGACACGTTTATAATTGTTTGTATATTATTTAGGCTTAGAAGGACTGGAAGGCGTTTAGAATTTGGTATGAATCTATAATTATTAATCAACTCAGTATAGAGTTCTTTAGGCGTTAGAATAGAAGGGTAAAGTATATTTGATTTACTAAACATTATTGAGCTTATAATATCCTCGACTTTGAAGGATAGAGTTAAGAGACTATTCTCTATCATGGAAATAATTCTAGGATACGTGATCTTATTCCTAATTCTCTGGCGATAAAAGTTATATTTTTAACGTCTTGGTTAAGACCGTCGATGGTGACATTTAATTCATGCTTGTTATTAGTTATAGTATAAATGGTTTCGTTAAAGGCTTTGAGGGTTGAGGTAGTAATGAGGATATTCTGCTCTACTAATGACGCTAGTTTCTTTTGATCGGACTCAACTTCTTGGATGGCATTATTATAACGGATAGCGTCATCTTCGTCCATGGTTCCGAATAACTTTTTTGAAATAGATCCTATGATAGATAGGGGAGCGCCTCTCCGAGATTGATGAGGGACATGGTAAAGGATAGATTCAGTGTTACGATATAGGTCTTCAAAGCGAGTAATTAGGGGTTGAAAGAGATTGAAACATTCTACGTTATCTAATGCATTATCATTTTCACAAAGTGATTTAGAAATGTTGAGAATATAGTATAAATTATCTATATGTGGGAACAGGTAAGATATAACTACTGGTATAACTACGCTAAGGTAACTATCAACTAAATTTAACAATCCTACGGGGTCGAAATATATTCCTGAACTGTTTGTCAGGGGTTCGACGAATTCTTGACCCGTTGAAGGGTTGCTGTAAGAGAATAGAATAATGATATAGTGAACTAATCTTCAGTACTAGATCTAGAAGCGAGTTTCACCTCATCATAGTGATGGGTGACGTGCCTACGGTTTATTAGAAGGGTTAGTGTATTTCTGCCGTTTATCTTCACGACTTTGTTAGGGCCTTTCCACACTGGCGATAGGGCTTTGCGCAGTCTTACATGGTTTTTCAGGTAAACGTAATCGCCTACTTTATATTGAATGGGACGTGAGTGATTGTCATAATATTACTTGGATCTTTCTTTCGACTTTTGAATATTTTCGAGAGCTTTGTCTCTTGAGAGTTTGAGTCTATGATGTAGGACTTTTACATATTCGGGGTATGTTAGTTCTGGACGTAGTTCGTAGATAGAGTCAGGGATGAAGGCTTTGTGGCCGAACAGGAGTTCGTAAGGGGTAAAATTGGTTGACGCATGAACAGAGGTATTTTAGGCAAACATTGCCGTGAAGACGTATTTGTGCCAATCGGTATGGTTCTCATTGACGTAGGATTTGAGGTACTCCTTAAGGGTAGAATGACTACGCTCTAAGGCGCCCTGAGTTTGAGGATGATACGGGGATGACCATATTTGTTTGATTTTGAGAAATTCGTAAGTTCTCTTGAACATCTCTGCGGTAAAGTTGGTACCTTGGTCGGTTAGGATAGTTTTAGGGATGCTGAATAGAGAAATAAAGTGTACTAGGCACTCGCATGTGTCTTCTGAGGTAGCATTAGCGATAGGATAGGCAAATGAGAATTTAGTAAGGTCATCTTGCATAGTGAGTATGAATTTTAGTTGTTTTAACCCTGCTTCTGGCAGAGGGCCTACGAGATCCATGCTAAGGCGTTCAAAGGGTTTGGTAGAAGTGGTAGTTATTTGCATAGAAGCTCTATTAGTTTGTCTGAGGGCTTTATTGCTTTGACACAGTGTGTAGTTTTTAATATAGGTTGCGATATCTGAACGCATGTTTTCCCAATAGTATTTTTCTTTAATTCAATTTAGCATTCGGGCTGTGCCAAGATGACCGGCAATAGGGATATCATGATTTTCACGAAGGATTTTAGGTATTTCTGAAAGGGTTGGAAATATGAGAGTATTGTGATAGACTTTGATGCTTATGTTAGTGTTATTAAAGATATAGCAGAACATATTGTATATTCTTGACCAAAGTAAATAGGAAGTATATAGTGGATCCTTTGTGCTCAAAGGATATAAAATTATATAGGGTTCTTTGCCTATTTAGGAATTCACTAGGATCTGGGATGTTGCTTAGGATTTCTTCGATATACGGGTTAGAAGTATCAAGGTCGATTGAGGTAGGAATAACGATGTGTTTGCTAGGAGTTTTAAGAATACTTTCGTTAAATTCGAGGATTTTAGTATTACTATTAAATTGTTTTTCTGACATGATTTTCAGGAATTTGCTGTAGTTTTCATCAGAAGGAGGAGCGGGATTAGCAGGAGAAGCAGTGGAACCAGAAGGTGAGTGAGGATTTAGAATGGGTTCTGTGGATTCAGCGGGATCAGCGGATTCGGCGGGAGGAAGCGGAGGATGGGAATTATCAGGTGAGTGATTATTGTTTTCAGGATTTAGGATATCTGATAAAGCGTAGTCGTTTTCTAACAGGTCTATCGAAGGAACTTCGTTAGAGCCTAGAGGAACAGAGGGTATCTGGATATCGAGGTCGTCAAGAGTTATAGGGCTAAACGCAGGTGATGGATATTGAATATCTTGACGGGAGGTAGAAAGAATAGGATTATCGTATGGATTTTCTATTGAGTCTTGAGTTGGTTGTACAGGATTCCCTGGGAATCTGGATAGAGCATCAGCATTGCTGTTGATAACGCCTTTCTTGTATTCGATTTTGTAATCATACTCTTCTAGTTTTAGACGCCATCTGACTTAACGGGAACCTGGGTCTTTACAATTGAAAAGCCATTTTAATGGTCTATGATCAGTGACAATAGTGAATTTATGACCATATAGATAGGGACGGAAGGTTTTTGTTCCGAATACGATGGCTAAGCATTCTTCTTCGGTTGTGGAATAGTTAGTTTCATAAGCTATAGGGCGATCTTTACCTATATCCCCTTGAGATAGGATAGCGGAGATAGCATAGTTAGGCGCGTCGCAGGTTAGGACAAAAGGTTGAGTCAGCGTAAATAAGGATAGGAGCAGAAACGAGTTTTTCTTTTAGTTCATCAAACGCTTGTTGTTGCTCGTTTGACCATGAGAAAGTGATGTCCTTTTTTAGTAAAGCGGTTAGGGGTTTGGCGATTTTGGAGAATTCAGGGATAAAACGACGATAGTAAGAGACTAGACCTAGGAAGGATTTGGTATCTTTTGGACATTTAGGAATAGGAAACTGTGTTACAGCCTTGATTTTGTCTGGATTTGGGCTTATGCCTTTGTCACTAATAATGTGACCAAGATAGCCGACTTCCTTGCGTAGAAATTCGCATTTATCTGGCTGGAGTTTGAGGTTATGTTTACGTAATCTTTCGAAGATTTTAGAGAGCTTTTCGCAGTGATTAGGGAGGTCGTGTGAATAGATAACAATATCGTCGAGGTAAATGTAGCAGTGAATGCCTTGAAGGCCAGCTAGGGCTGTGTTCATGAGACGTTGGAAAGTCGCGGGAGCATTTTTAAGTTCGAACGGCATGCGTTTGAACTCGAAATGTCCTTGCGGAACGGTGAATGCAGTTTTAGGAGCGTCCTTTTTTGATATGGAAATTTGGTGAAAACCAGAACAGAGATCGAGAGTGGAAAAATATTTGCTTTGACCTAATTGGTCTAGGATTTCGTGAATTTGTGGAATTGGGTAACTTTCCCCGATGGTAATATCGTTAAGCTTTCTGTAGTCTATAACGATGCGCCATTTCTTTTGGCCGGAAGTCAATTTTCTTTGGGACTACCCATATAGGGAATGACCATGGAGAAGTAGAAGGTTGGATAATGTCTTGAGATAGCATTTTGGAGATTTGGGTTTCAACTTCCTTTTTGTGGATTTCTGGGCATCTGTAGGATTTGACGTTGATAGGTTCAGAGGGATTAGTATTTATCTCATGCTCTAGTAAGTCGGTGGTAGTAAGTTTGTCGTTAGGTAATTGGAATATGTCTGAATATTGGGAACATATGTCGAGAAGTCGAGATTTTTCTTCGTCGTTTAAATGTTCTGTCCTAAGCATGTTTAGGACTTGATTTCTGCGGGATGTAGAAGATTTAGTATTATAGGGTTCGGAGTTATAGATAAAGGGGGAATTAGCATTGAAAGGTTAGAGATTTATTTTAATATCAGAATTGATTTCGACTGTGTCTTCAGATGTATTTAATACAGATACGTTTACTCTGTTGTTGTCTTTTACAGTAACAAGGGAATTAGCAATTAGGAGAGAGTCGGAGATATGTTGATCTAGAATGAGTCCTACACGATATTCGGGGTTAGTAACTGCACATTCAATTATTGTTTCGGTGCGAGGCGGAATTTTGTAGGTTAGCTCGTAATATTTTAATCTAACCACGAAATGTCTGATTTGTAATGTACCGGAATTGTAATCAATAATGCCATCTAAGTCATTGAGAAGATTGGTGCCGATGATGCCATCGTAATTCAAGTCTATTTCTTCAATTACGTGGAATTTATAAGTAAGATCAGAATGAGCATCTGTGAATAATTTTAATTGGAAGTGGCCCATAGTAGACACGGTTTCGTCACTGGTATTAATACCCTTTAATTGAATGGTTTCATTTTTCAGAGCTGGCATCACGTTCATTGAAGATCGTTTTACTAGACTGACACAGGAACCGGTGTCAACTAAGAACGAGAGGTCACGGTTATTGACTTGGGTTCGGATATTGACATGAGGTAGGTATCGTTTATTAGAGCTGATTTCGTATATAGTAGGAGTTGGAATGAAATTGGCTGAATTATGAGGTACAGAGGATGTAGTAGATGCAGTGAATTTAGAGGAGTTGGTAGTCGCAACGGATTTGGTACCAATAGACCTATTGGTAATTGGAGGTTAAGCAGGTATAAAGCAAGATTCAGTGGACTTGGTAAGTGAATTGTAAGGGTTTGAGGATACAACGGATGCAGTGGTAACAGTGGATCTGGTATGTATATAACGAGACGTAGAGGATGCAGCGGGGACAGAGGATACAGCGGATGTACGAGGCACAGTGGATGCAGAGGATCTGGTAGGTATTTTATAGGATACAGAGGGAGCAAAGGATACAGTGGATGTAGGAGGTCTAGGAGATTTGGTGGATGCAGTGGATACAGAGGATGCAGTGGATGTACGGGGCACAGCGGATGCAGACGATTTGGTAAGTATTTTATGAGATGCAGAGGATACAGTGGATATAGAAGGTTTAGAGGATCTAGTAAGACTATCTCGGGATGCAGTGGATACAGAGGATCCAGTGGTAGAGTTTCGCGGTCGAACTCCTGATACGGCGGATGCGTAGGATTTAGTAGGAACAGCGGATACAGAGGATACAGAGACTGAGCTTCCCTTTTGGGGCTGGTTACCCTGCGGTGTAGCTCTGGATACAGGGGATTTAGTAGATACAGTGACTGAGCTTCCCTTTTGGGGCTGGTTACCCTGCGGTGTAGCTCTGGATACAGAGGATTTAGAAGATACAGTGACTGAACTTCCCTTTTGGGGCTGGTTAACCTGCGGTGTAGCTCTGGATACAGAGGATTTAGTAGATACAGTGACTGAGCTTCTCTTTTGGGGCTGGTTACCCTGCGGTGTAGCTCTTGATACAGTGGATTTAGAAATGATTGAGCTTCCCTTTTGGGGCTGGTTACCCTGTGGTGTAGCTCTTGATAGAGTGGATTTAGAAATAATTAAGCTTCCCTTTTGGGGCTGGTTACCCTGTGGTGTAGCTCTTGATACAGTGGATTAGAAAGGGTGTCATTATGAAAGGATTGAGACGATTTTGAATGGTTTTGGGGTCTCACGAGACACCGTCGCGAGCCCTCTCTTCGTTTAAAGGAAGATCTTCCTCGTAGGTAGAGTCATCTTGGGTGTAGTGGACTCGATTCTGGAAGTTTGGACGTTGGGGATGACGTCGCGTTCGGGTTAGAGCGCTGGGGGTAGGTGTTGTTATTCCTAGCCCTATTGTTGTTGTATTCGCGCTTCCGACAGACGTCTATGGTATGCCGTACGTTCTTACAATATCGACACGTAGGTGGCGTAGAGTTGGACGACTGACCAACGTTGTGGACCATTGGTTTAGGACGATCTTGGGAATTAGAAGGTTTTTGTGAGTATCGATTTTGATAAGGGTTACGTTTTTAATAGTAGCATTTGTATTTTTTCCTCGGATATAGAATAGTTAATAGCTTCGTTGAGCGTAGAAGGACTTTTTATGCGAACTAGATTGCCGATTTTGGGTATAAGACCCATTAGGAAAGAGTGTAAGGCTAGATCTTCCATAGCGGAAGTCTTCCCTGACAGCTCTGCTTTTTTCTTATTTGAAAGAGTGATTTCTGTAAGAATTTGAGCGAGACACGTTTAAATTTTGATTGAATATTGGCTGACCGACGCACAGGGCGATTGGTGAGTTTCTTGTAATTCACTGAGTAAGTGAGCGTAATGTTTACGCTCACCGAATTGCGAATGTAAGAATGAGCTAAGTGACTCCCAACTGTCGAAGTCTTTTATTGAAGCAGCGGATTCAGCTTTGCCCTCAAGCCGGCAAAGTATGAAATTAAAAAGGATTGGTTTTAGAGTTGTTGAAGCTAATCGATATGCGTTTTCGCAGTTATTTATAAAGGAATTTAGTTTATCGCGAGACCCATCGTAGGGTTTAATGAATTTGAATAGTGTATTAATATCGATACGGTCAAGGAGAACGGTTTCTTCCTTCTTTGTCTTCATTTTTCACAGCTAAAAATACTACAATAAAACACAGAAATACACAAAGGCAATGGAAAGATATAGAACTTATAGTAAGAATTAGAACGAACGGTTACTTAGATAGTACAAAGCTTGACTAAGATTTGGTATAGTGTTACAATGTAAGTAACAATGGGGTTTGTTGTAGCACGATGCGGCGACGGTCGGACGGCCGGAACTGATAACGATGTAGTACTGAGAATATGTGATTGTAACGCACTGTGTGGACTTTGTTCACTTTATGAATTTGGGCACTTTCGATTTTGAAATGGAATAATATAGCACTGCACTGGATAAAAATGTTTGCACTTACAGGACGCTTGCGACGATGATGAGGAAAATGAACATGGTCGCCTGGTGTAGAGTTGGTATGTCCCTTCTTAGGAACCTGGAGCTCGGCGGCCTGTCTGCGGGCCACTCGGGTACTGGAACTCGGGAACTCGGGTGTTGTTCACCGCGCAGTATGCGGCGGATGGACGGTTCGAGAGATAGCGCGATTCTCGAACTACGGCGAATGCGATGCAGAGACGAATGCGAGACGACGGAGTATTACCGGAGCGAGATACGGAGACGGACCGGGGATTTCTGAGGAATCCCTTTACGCTGCCACCAAATGTTACCCGGGACCGGGAAAGTGTCTTTTTAAAAAAGATATTTGAACTAGCTGAAATTATTTATTGGAACAGAGTACACACGTAATATTAGAACTTGTATAAACTGGATTTAGAAATAGAACTGGTACAAAGATTTAGGACTTGAGACTGGCACACTAAGGATATGATAGAACCGTTCGCGTTAGATGATGGATGCTGACTGAGCTTGAAAGGGACTGAATGAATAAGGAAGGCAAAAGTGCTGACACGGAGATTTAGGCATTGGTAGGGATTTGTGATGAGTAGTATGAATAGGCAACTGTGTTAGCATTTTAGGGTTCAAGAGGCGTTTGTAACAGTACCTTGGAATGCTGTTCGAATCAGATTCACCACTTGGACGAGGGACCGCGTGTGACATTTAGATCAGAACGCTACCGTGCTTGGAAGGGCACGTAAAGCTGTCGGTTCCGTTTCTTGTCTAAGGACAAGAATGATAACCTTTGAGAGATCTGAAAATCTATGACACCAGAGTTGGTCACACACTTCCACGAGAAAGAAAAACTAAACTTAACATAAAACTAACAATGAGGCTTGCCCCGACGGACAGTCTGAATATATTATAGCAAATAATTGTCGTAATAACTTAATAATTTTTACCCTGGTCAGCTTCAATATCTTAATTTTTTTATTCTGCAACAATGTACACCTATAATACGATGTGTTCATCTCATACAATGTTTCAGTACACCGTGACGTGCAGGCAGCACGTCATCCAATTTACCTGTACACCCCGTTTACGATCTGTACGGGAGACTACTCCCTCATTTGACTCCAAGATACTATGTAAAATGTCTGACGAAAACGTTTTACCCACAAACTTGCTGAATTTTGAATGATTAATCTGCAATGGGTATTTAAGGAAAATCATGCAAGTTTATGAAAACTTATTCATCGTTGTTTAAATCTTCATTATTTCTGAATGCCTATCTGTTAAATAGGTTAATAAAAATATTGTCAATAACATAGGCCATGTTATTGACAATATTTAATAAATCAATATTTAACATTAAATTATGACGTTTCTGTTTGAACTGGCTTTAAATTTACATACTAGTGATACCAAAGAAATAGATGCAAGTGATAATACTACCTTGTAGTTGCGTTTTGTATATTATAGACTACTAGACTTTTTCCATAGCTCCACCCGCGTGGGACTATTTTACCTGCTTAGAATGTTAATTTTCCAGAAAAACTATTAGTCTTTCTCTACAGTCCCAAGGGAACACTACAGTACATAGATGACAAATTTTAGATTCTTGCCTCCAGTAGTTTTAGCCGTGCATTTTCTGTCATTCATCAGTTACGTAAGTAGAACAGAGAACTAAGTAAAATCTAAAGTTTTCCTGATGCAAAGGTATATATTATAAAAATAGTTATTCCAATCGTATGTAAAATTTATATTTCCTTTTCTTAATCCAAAAAACGCAGATCATATTGAAATACAACATCAAGCTATATGTTAATAGAAAAATAACGATAAGTGCAAACGATGGTAAAGCGTCGCCACGCTGGTGAGCCTGGTACTCAGCTATTCATCTCTATAAATCGTATAAATAAATATCACAACATGTCATCAGCTTTCACTCGTACATAAAGCGTAAAAGAATCTCAGTCCGCAGAAATTTAGGTTCGTCTTACCTAGGACGCATTTTCAATAGGACATTAAGGAAATTTCCTCAAGCAATAAGCAATCTTATGTGTCACAAATATTTGTATGCAAAGTGGAGCTTATTCACTTGTGGATAGTCACCTTAATATCTGACGTCAATGTAATGTGGTATTGTGGTCTAATGGCTTCTTGATGCCGGTTAATGTGTTAATGTTATTACTTGTATAATATGATATGTGCATTATAGATTGTGTGAGTGAGACTTATAGGACTATAAGGATGATAGCGGTGGTCAAGTGGGAAGACCAACAGCTGGCATGGAGACTTGTCGCCAACTTTCGTTGAAGGAAAACATCGTGAAGAAAGAGTTTTCTATTCTCGAAAGAATTCTTAAGTCTGTCTGCTAACATTTGGCTAGTTTTATATTTTTATTTATTTTATAGACTCACGCCTTTATTCCTGAAAGGATAGGCAGAGATGTAATATTACACCGCAGTTCGCCAAGAATTTTGAGGTCCCACGTAATAGGGGGCGAGCCTATTGCCGTTACCGGGCACATCACCAGACTCCGTGCGACTACTGAGAATTCGGAAAAACCCAGTAACACTTTTGCCCGACTCGGAAATCGAGCCCGGGACCTCTGATCAGCAGTCGCATACGTTATCCACTGGACCACGGAGGCAGTTTGGTAATTAATCCTTCATTTGGCTAGTTGGGTAATTAATTCCGGGCTTACACTAATATGTGCATTTGAAGCAATATCCCAGCCAACACAGATTAGCTGAATAAATTTTGCGTAAAAGCAATCCTTTTGACTTTAAGCTGTATAAAGTATTTGTATAACTTCTGTGTAAGCGCTTATACAGATGATATTCAAGCAATTTGGGCACAAAATATCTTGCTTCAATTTGGATAACATTTGATTAAAAGCCACATAGCAGCTGAATAAATGTACAACACACTGCATATCTTCCGCATAAATTCTGATTTTTCCTTAGTCCAGAAATTATACATATTTTATTCGGTTGTTAATTCGTGAGTTCAGATATACAAATGATATTCAAAATTCCGATCTCAGGAGTAGTTTTACAAAGAAATTATGCAAGAAAAAAAAGTATAAATGTATTTTTCATTATGACGAAATCATTTTGTGTTACTTAGTTCAAAAAATTGTACGTCTTCAAAAATTTGGTAAGTACCAACGTAAATTGTTTCATACATTTTAAGTAAGTTTAAGGTGAATTATACAAACGCATGGCACTTTACTGTGAATTATCAATATGATTCATGTACATTTTTGAGCGCCTTAAGATAAAGCTACAATTTAAAAGGTAAACAAATGTGAAATAATATTTAAATTAAATTATCTTTACTTTTTATCAAATTTCAGTCCCAGCAAATAATGAGAATCAAATTTTGTATAACTGCTAATGTTTCCTACTCACTAAACAAAGTGTTTCATGAGATAAATGTTGAGGATTTTTATAAAAAGAGGTTATATCGATCGTTAGTTAATGGCGGACAGCCAATTTGAATAAAAGTGTCTATTTCAGTGATTATTTTGCTTATTTCTGCA
Organism: Euclidia mi; assembly: GCA_944739405.2. NCBI lineage: Eukaryota > Metazoa > Arthropoda > Insecta > Lepidoptera > Erebidae > Euclidia > Euclidia mi. The sequence goes on from OX123189.2 coordinate 19,531,271, forward strand.
TAATAGTTCACATACGACTACATATCCAGAAATTATTTGGTTTAAAGTACAATAATTATACATTTCGCAGAGAAAGGTCTTAAATTACATAATGCAGTATACTCTTCTTCAGCTTTTTAGGGTTTTCACCACAACGGTTCGAATGGGCGCTCGGCTAAACTCGGCTTGCTATCGGCTATCGGTTTGCGCTCGGCCACGCTCGCAGCTCGCTGCGTTGTTGCTCAATGCTCATTGAGCTCATTCCAAATTGTAACTTTACGAGTAAGTAGAGAGGTCCCCGTTATCGTAGCTTCCTTGTCACGCTCGTGTAGTCAATAAGTAAGATACAAACGTAAACATTGAGATTTATTATATAAAATTAGTATTTATAATAGTGTTGTTGTTGTTTGTAATAGTGTTGTAGTATTTTTGAAGTGTTATAGAAAAGTTATATATTTTTTCAGAAACATGTTCAAAATCGTTTCGACTCGTAAAAAAGGCCGGGTTGAATTATCAAGAGTGCCCACTTCTTTGGAGAACAGTGGAAAGATATGCTGGCCAAAAAAAATGGCGAGCTACCTACTTTGCAAGAACCCTGCAATCCTACCACAGCCGGACTGGAACACCTACAACTGTACATTAAAACGCAATCATTTCAAAACTTTTGAAGAAGCTGAGGAAGAATTATGTCAAATTTTGAATAGAACTGATACGGAACATATGGATTACGAACAACAACAAGATCCACGCGTTAATACATCTTCTCGTATTTCACAAAATAAAGATTTTAATTCGATGGCAAATTGTTTTCTTCCAAATCAGTAGAACTTGAATCACTATCAAATTCTACAGTCTGTGATTGAGATGCAAAGTTGTCACACATATAACTCTCGTTATCTGCACCTAAAGTTGGACCCGGTCTATTTGTTTGAATCACTTATCCTGATGGTGATGCACAATCATCGTGTACAGAACCCTCTTTAACTGTATTGGTCGCACTTGACCCGGGCCTATTTGTACCAGTTGTCAAACCCTTTTCTATTACTGCACAGATACTATTTTTATCTTTACATACTCTCGTGAACACTTTCTTCTTATTCCTCCCGTTCTCTTTCTTTTTTTCCATGAATCATTTACGCTTTTGTTATTATTTTTCTGACGAGGCATATGGTTGATGAAGCATTTATCAGTTTTGTCACAAAATGGTGAAATATCTGGATAGGAACATACGATATCTTCAACTAATCAGTTATTTGCTGCTTAAATACCCACATTTGTAACTGATATTGTTTTAAGCTGAACATAATGACAATTGTACGCTTATAGCGCTATAAGTTAGGTAAAACAAGGAGTTTATTTTCAATTATGTAGAAGTCAGCTGTGTAAATAAGAAAAGATCCAAAATATTCAGCATCTGAATAAATGAGTACCATTTCGTAGGTACACTATGCAGCTTAAAGAAAATATTTCGTCTAATATTCAGCGTTTTGCTGTTTAACTTATGTTATACAGGACAATGCAGAAACTTCAGCTACTGTGCAGATAATAGCTGTTTCAATTACTTTTATTTTAATATCGCTTGTTTAGCAGATTCTACTCTTGACTACTATTCAGTTTAAAAAAATACGGCGAACTTTATACAGAATTTAGTAAGCTTACAACATTATTTTAATTTAAGAACTCTCTTATTCAAAATAAAGCCATAACATCAGCTGTAATACAAAAGTAATAAAGCTTGACACTGCTTATTGTGGTTAATTTTCGCTACTATCTGACTTATGTGTTGGCTGGGATATTTGTGATTGCATGGGATTAGGATTGGTGGCACAGTGGTTTAAGTTACTGCATATCATGTTTTTGTGTATTTTATTTGGATAACAGACAGCACACTGGTGCCCCGATAAAGTGCCGAATCCACTTATGATGTTAGCGGATCATCCATACAGGTTTTACGTCTTCATATTTTTACAGTGTGTTCATATGTTTGCATGATTTATGTTACCAATCTTTTTTGTTTAAGGTTTATATACGTCTTCGCACCATTTTGGAGAAAAGAGTATAAAAGGGTGGGTTGCATTTATGGCTATCTGGAGGGTGGGAGAGCACATAAAAGAAAACAGGACAGCTTATCTATAAATTCCATAGTTCAAACTCCCAACAATGAGTTGATGCCGTTGTTATTCATTCATGTGTAGCTAAAATATGCGAGACATGTCTTATCGCTTAGTAATCAAATATAGAACTTGAGTAACTGCATTGGCGTGAATGGCTTATCTAATTATTAATTTTTTTTTAGTTAATCATCATTTGCAATATGAACTCCTGCATTTTTTTTAAACATATATTTTTTACGCACATTAGAGTTTGTAATCAACAATGCTTTTTTTATATGGGGAATATCTATACAATTACTATTGATTACCGCAATGTAATCCGTAAATAATAGCAGTATAATTAAATTGCTTTCTCTGCACCAGTATGCTCTTTAGCCTCTCCTCCTCTGCTAAGCCTTTAGATATACAAACTTCATGCAGAGTAGATAAATATTTCCTATTTACATAGTGTTCGTGTAAAATAGTTAGACAAGCCATCTTTACCCTAAAGTTGTAGCAACGCCCTTGTCTTATCTCTATTAAAATAAGTCGTATACTTACAAGACTTTTCTTAACAATTTTGATGAAGGATACAACACGTGCAAAACGTAAAAATTCACCCCATGGTCCCGTTGTTGCTGTTCGTTACCCTAACTGCTAGCCGTATAACGAGGGTTCAGTTCCCATCCAGGGCAAATCTTTGTGTGATGAGAACCATTATTTGTTGTGTGTTTGGGTTTTGTTACCTATAATATTTGTATATTTACAATCTAAAGTATATGCATATGCATCACCTACTGAATTTCGCCCGCGGCTCAGCCTGCGCTAAACCTAAATCATCCTCAAGAATCACACTATCTTATGAAAAGCCGAAAATCCGTTGGCCAGTTCAGTTAACCGTGTATCAGTTACCATATTAAGATGTACGAGGTACATTTTTAACTAGGAAATATACAAACAGTTAGGTATGATCTGCCACTTTTTACCCAATAGCTTTGATATAACGCCTGCTTACAAACCCAATTGCGACTAGTTTTTAAATAAAATAAATAGTCTTCATCCATATCAGTCCAAATAGTGTCACATTTGATTCAAACATCTGCTTCATCAGCGAGCAACGCTAAGCCATCAGCATTACTATGAAATCAGAATTTAATAAAATACCAATATTCCATACAGACGACTGCTAGAGAAACGCTGCGAACTGAAAATTCAGTGGAAATTTTCTCGATACAAAATCATTTCGCGTTTAAGTGAACTGTTAAGTTGTTAAGATCGGTGTACACGTGCGGGTTTGATGTTCATTCCCGTCATAATCCTTTAAATGAGTTCATAATGAGGACTTATCAAAATTCCCTTTATATTTCCGTTAATACTTAGTAAGCTAACTAGGCAATATTTCAAGCAACTAATAAATATTAGTTTAATTTTATTTAGGTTTGGTTTGGTCCTAGCCAAGTTTTAGGAATTAAATTTGCTGTTGCTTTTTTTGTTCTAATTTTAATTGATTTTATGCTTACTATAAATACTGAATTGCGTTTTGTGCTTTTTTGTGCATAGAACATTTTATTACGTAACTTTTGAGAATATCTGAATATAAACTTAGCTAATTAAAATTACTCTGTGAATCAATTTCTAGGTTCTTAAATCAATGAATAATAATCACGCATCAAGAACCTGGTTATCTATTTTAGAGAATTATAATAATTAGGTATATATGAATGTGTGAATGAGTAATCATATTTGCTATGCATGTTAAGTTATTTATCTAGATTCTACTCTAAAGTCAAACAATAGCCAGGCATAATAAATAATTTACTACACATCTAATCAATTCTATATAGCCTTCACTGACTCAAATGGACAGTAATTGATCTAATAGCATTAATATATAAACAATGAATGTGCTTGAGCAATGTTTGCTGTGATTATTGTGTAACTTCTCTTCTCATAGATATTGATATCCAGACCAAACTGGTGCCAGTAGCTCGAAGTTTTGTGTTTGATAATGGCAATAAAAGATCTCTAAATGTTTATTGCTTGGTTATAAATGAGCAGCGATAGCCTAGCGAACAGACCAACAGACTGCTAGAGGGTCTTGTATTAAAACTTTTCGAAGTTATTTGCGTATTAAATTGTTAATTACCGCTTATTAAACGGTGTAGGAAAACTGTATTTCGAATACTGACTAACTGTTTTTACAGCTGATATGAAATAACAGGCAGTAAGGCCCAGATCCACCTAGCCCTTCTCTACTTCTCTATAAAATAACTATTAATGGGCTCAAATTGTCTATCGGTCACTCAGGTACATACTTACATTATTTTAAAATAGCAATAAATAGGAGTCTACGCTATAATTTAAAGAAGATTCTATATCTCTCTCAAAATAGTGTAGATGTCTTATTAAATATTAACTTATTTGGTTGCTAATTTTAGTTGTATATATTTTTTAAGTTCTTATTTATCAATGTAGTATGGAATCTTACGTTTTTCGAGTAATTAAAGTGTTAATTTTAATAAATATCTCAAAATTGTACATTATGATTTAAAAAATCGGTCTTGAGGTAGTTTCATTTCTTTGCATTTTCTAAGAACGTTTACCTTAGTAATGTATATTTTATTCACACCATCAGAAAGTAGAGATTTCAACGAACAAAACACCGAACAATTAAAAAAAAAAGCTGATATATTGACGTGAGAATTTTCTATTGAAAATTAGGGTGTTATTTCGATATTAAGTCAAAATAAGGCGTAAAAATAAATATTTTAAATAAAAAACATTAACAGTGTTTTTGGAACATAAAAAGGCAAGTTTTCAACAAATTTCGTGTAAAAGAAAATAATATTGTAAAAGTTAAAAATAAAAAACCAAAAACTTGGTTATTTGAATTTTTCACATAAATTATGACGTTGTGTGAATAAAATGTAAATACAAAAGTTGTAAATCTTTTTATTTTTTTTCCCGTAGGACTTGTAGTTAGAAAAGGGTTTATCTCGATTGCCAGCAACAATCGAGATAAACCCTTTTTTACCCTTAAAATCGCAACCCGTAATTTATATTTCCTTAAATTTTTGCTATATTCTCTTTCTTTTCCAATGGGTTTTATCCTATTATAATTTTCTATCATTTCAAAAATTATCTACCCTGGTCTACAAGTCGTATAACCACTGTCAAAAACATGACAGTCGGAACCGACGGTTTAACCTACTCGTCAAGTCACGGGGCAAGCAACAATTAACAATTTAATACGCACGTAACTGAGAAAATAATTGGTTAAGTCAAAATAAGGCGTAAAAATAAATATTTTAAATAAAAAACATTAACAGTGTTTTTGGAACATAAAAAGGCAAGTTTTCAACAAATTTCGTGTAAAAGAAAATAATATTGTAAAAGTTAAAAATAAAAAACCAAAAACTTGGTTATTTGAATTTTTCACATAAATTATGACGTTGTGTGAATAAAGTGTAAATACAAAAGTTGTAGATCTTTTTATTTTTTTTCCCGTAGGACTTGTAGTTAGAAATAGGTTTATCTCGATTGCCAGCAACAATCGAGATAAACCCTTTTTTACCCTTAAAATCGCAACCCGTAATTTATTTTTCCTTAAATTTTTGCTATATTCTCTTTCTTTTCCAATGGGTTTTATCCTACTATAATTTTCTATCATTTCAAAAATTATCTACCCTGGTCTACAAGTCGTATAACCACTGTCAAAAACATGACAGTCGGAACCGACGGTTTAACCTACTCGTCAAGTCACGGGGCAAGCAACAATTAACAATTTAATACGCACGTAACTGAGAAAATAATTGGTGCGCGACCCTCTGCATGGTAGTCTGTTGGTATCTCCTCTCGACTATCGCTTACTTTACCTTTGATACATAAAGGTAATGGATTTAATTTAAACTGTTATAATCCAGGAATGAGATAGAGATTGTAATTAGCGTTTTTTAATCCTGGTGTTTATCATGCTGATTGTAATCAAATCCCGCATATCAAAGTGTAACAAACCATGTTAATCTGCAAGGCTTTGCTTACTAGTAATAAGCATTGCTTATTTGCGGCTGCTACGAGATCACGTAATAGTTTCAAGAAATAAATAACATTATTATTAAACTACACTTCTACCTCAGGCATCTCAATTTCTTTTTAAAAACACAACATTTCAAGCTTAGATTAAATCGACACAAAGTACAACCTAATTCTTAAAAAAATGTAGATAACGAAAGAAGAAAAACGTGTTGTCTTGTGTACAGATTGAACACTCGGAGAGTCAAGCGGAGACGCGGTCGCTTAAAGTACACGCAGTCAAACCGTAGCAAAATCCGTAAAGTAATTTTTAAGTTTATCGCGTTCGTACAGATGCACAGGATGCGACAGGGACTTCACTTTATAATATGACTGTCGATGATGATTACACTCAGATACAAAATAATTACTGGACCACTAACCACTCACCAACTGGCCAGTAATATAAAATATGCTTTTTCTACCCATGATAGAATCTTTATACCTCTGCTACTTTCAGCTTTCTAGTACGCTTACGTCCAATAACAATCCCTTCTATTTTACTCCTAGTTTAAACCTATTACCATAAATCTTCAGATTCAAAGTAATCAGCGATCCTCAATCATTGTGTTCCCGCCTTAATGTCACAGCAAAATTGCAAAGTACTTTGCATGCAGGTGTTACAACGACGGTACGGTTCCTACAACAATTTAAAATTGGATTTCCAATGGCAAAGTCAATTTTAGAGCACACCGTTTTTTGACTATTTGCATGAAATTGTTTGGATATCTGTTGTAACAAGCGCTTTCATTGGTTTCAAAGTACGTACTTGATTGACAGAAAATTGGAGTTTATTAGAGAAGCATATATAATACTAGAGGACGCCAGCAGCTACGCCTGCATTTTTTTTATTTACCCGTTTTGGCCGATCCCGTGGGAATTTTGGGAAATCCCTTCTTAGTGCACCCCTATGGTTCCCAAGGGACATACATGCCAAATTTCAGCTTCCTGCGCCCAATAGTTTCGGCTGTAGCGTGTCTGTCAGTCAGTCAGTAACGCAAGGATTTTATATATTAAGATCATACCCGTGCTCCAAGAAATATTTCTATTAGGGTTATATTCCTATTTAAAGTTTACATTGACTAGACACCCTTCATGGTCCAGGGGATAGCGTACGCGTCTGCTAATCGTGGAGGTTCCGGGTTCGATTCCCGGGTCGGGCAAAAGTGTTACTGAGTTTTTCCGAATTCTCAGTAGTAGCAAGGAGTCTAACAATGTGCCCGGTAGTGGCAATAGGCTTGCCTCCTATAACGTAGGAACTAAAATTCATAAGGCGAAATGCGGGTGTAATATAACACCTCTGCCTACCCCTTCCTGGATGCAGGCGTGAAGATATAAAAATAAAAACAAATAATTGTTTTGTTTAGTAAAGTCTTCAATAGTTTGAGAAACAGTAGAAAATTAAAAATTACCGTTTTTTGGTTTTCTGCTTACGATGCAAAATTCCTTAGAGACCCAACGCCAGATGGTATTGATATTACATATTATGTAACTTTGCAGTCAATCTACTACACGCTCAAAGAAATAATCCTAGTCATAACATTAGTATGTAATAAAATACGTTTTATGTCTGCGCAAATGGCGCAATTTTCTAATAGTTTTCTCACTATTGCCCTATTTTCTGCGTAGTATGGTTTCTATCCTTAAATATTGTTAAAAATATTGTGCATTAAAATGCATTGTATAACGTACGAATTGTATGCAGAATCTACGTCTAACAGAACGTGGCTACAACTGAGAAGAGTTTACAAGATTCGTAGGTAGTGTATTTACACTGGATGTACCTCAATCCCAAACATTATTTTTGTCATGTTTAAAATCACAACTTTTTAAACGATATCTTTTTAATTGTAATTTTAAACATTTTATTGATATTTATTAAATATTATTTAGGAGTTGTCGTCGTAGAAGCGTATACTTTGACCTATAACGTTGTACGTATTTTTTTAGGCGGGTGCTATTCATATGTAGGTACTACCGATTATACGTAGCTACGTCTGTAAATTATAAATCCCACAAAAAGCAATACTTGTCAAAAAAACCAAGTCTCGCTACCGTAAAAAGTTGTAAGATCCATGTAATACCAAGTCAGTTAATTAATAATCTTTAATGTTTTATATAAATAGACTAGATGACGCCAGCAGCTACGCCTGATTTTTTTAATTTACTCGTTTTGGCCGATCCCGTGGGAATTTCGAGAAATCCTTTCTTAGTGCACCCCTACGGTCCCCAAGGAACATACATGCCAAATTTCAGTTTCCTGCGCCCAATAGTTTCGGCTGCGTGTCTGTGAGTCAGTCAGTAACGCAAGGATTTTATGTATTAAGATTGACTCGGCCATCGCATGAAAATACAATATATCTAATAAGTAATAAATATTATATAAATTAGATTGTTTACTGAGATTGCCAAATCAATTTATTTATATAAAAATTAAAGATTTTTAAACGACTTGGTATTACATGGATCTCACAACTTTTTACGGTAGCGAGACTTAGTTTTTTTGACAAGTATTATTTTTATGGGATCTCATTTCTTTTTGTAGATACTCCTACTTTTGTCCTTTCCGGTACCAACTACTTCTTGTACACCAAAAACGAATTTTCTTAATTAAAGCCCTAACTGCAATAGTAATTTTGTAATCCTATATATTTATATAGGATTACAAACTTTATGCAGTATATCTATGCATTTGATGTATCTCGAAAACTGGACAGCACACTACTTAATTGTGTACTAAATTTAACTTCTATGTCTACTAGATGTGCCTTAGACTTTTGATGATCGATCAGTGAGTGACGAAATTAAGAAACTTTGACTGGTTATAATTCTTGAAATACTGGTTCAAATTGAAAAAAATTAAAATATACCATGTTTAAACAATGCCTGCTTGGTTACAAAAAAAACAGGTTTCTAGTTTTATCTACAATGAACTTATGGGGGGTCGAAAATGGCCTGAACTGTTTCGAGGAAAGGTTGGTACGGCCGTGCCGCTTTTTTGCCCTACTTGGCGTGGGCACTGCCGTGCCCCCAGATATCACCTTTTTTAACTGAATTATTTCTAAATGTTTTTGTGCAAGTGTAACAGATTTTAGAATACATTGCGATTTTAGTTATAAGTTTTTATTTTGCTGAAACATGCTTTTAGATAAACATTAGGTCTAAGGAATTATTATCAGCGGCATCCACAAATTGTATAGTAATGCCTCATACAATTAGTCCTTCCACTGGGAATTGCTGCTCTTAAAGATATTATAAAAGGGACTAAGTGAATTATAATAATTTACCCTAAAACTGCCTGAGCGGTCCCAAAAAAATGATGTCCAATTTTATGTGTAACTAGAGGACGCCAGCAGCTAGACCTGCATTTTTTTTAATTTACCCGTTTTGACCGATCCCGTGGGAATTTAGGAAAATCCCTTCCTAGTGCACCCCTACGGTCCCCAAGTAACATACATGCCAAATTTCAGCTTCCTGTGCCCAATAGTTTCGGCTGTAGCGTGTCTGTCAGTCAGTCAGTAACGCAAGGATTTTATATATTAAGATTTCATGCAAATTTTACACCTTCGAGGAAAGAGCATCTTGATTTACAGCCTATAATTATACGCCTACTTATGTTAAACGCTGTTTTTTATTATCATTATTACTATGCAGTCCAGAATGCCATAAAATGAGAATGTCTCAAGTTTGACCATAAAATGACATTGTCAATAATTTGTGTTCAGAGTTTCGTAAGGGTTTCGATACGTGCGTTAAATTTATTCGTACGTTCGTTGCAGTTCGGTCTTCTTTATGGCGGCCTGTGTATCCGTCAAGATGAAATTATAACATAGTAAGTGCCTATGTTATAGTTGGAGGAGGCCTATGTCTATGCCCAGCAGTGGACGTTAGTGGATTCTAGGCTGACTTGGTGCTGGTTTAATTTAACGTTTGTTTTTATGGCAAATCAAGCGTAAAATTCATGCATGCTGTCTCAAAACGTCATCTATCTATCTAAACGTCACGCGTGTCTCCCAATGAGGAAGACAAAAAAAAAGGAACGCCAATGGCTTCGGTTCAAACATTCCTCTTTCGCTTCCTCGACATTCATTAACCTCGTCATGCATGGCCGTCGGTTATGGGTACTTTTGATTTGGCCTTTCTGCAGTACGTCTCCAATTTCGTCGGCGTAAGTCCGTCTTGGGCGTCCTCTACCGACATCTCATACTGTCAATTAAAAATAATACTTGTGACAGATTGTCTACAATCATTAAGTTTCTCAATAGACTACAGTACAAGAGAATTATGTAGTTTGTCTGAATGTTATCTCAATATTGCAGGATATCGCCGTTGCGCAAGTCAGACTCGCCGGATTTTATTTTGCCTTATATTATTGATAACTATGTATTATCTTCCGTAATGCTGAATTAAAGTATAATATTATAGTGATACCTAATTGATCTTTTAACTACCGTCTTGGGTTAGTTTCAAATTCTAATATTATCTGAATAATATTTCTAGTTATATAGAATCGCGGAATCGATAATTTCGATGAAGCAAAATCTTTTTTTATGTCTTTGTGTATTTTTTATTTGAGCTTACTTATTATTGGTCAAAATATAAGATGTATAAGAAGGTCGTTTTCTGTCATTTTCAGTATCGATTACAAAAACAAATTGGTAAAACAACCCCGTTTCTTGGAGATCAATTCAAAGTTATTTAACTTGAACTAGCAATAATACCAATGTATGTTTGATATATTTCAAATTTGCCACCTATTTACGATCCCAAAACCTTCTAAGCACAATGATCGCAGAGTTCTGAAATATTTAATTCAGTGACTTTACAATTTGAAAGAAATTTAAAAAAATCTTTAGAGGGTCCATTTTGTTATTACTAGCTCATGATAACACAAATACGTTAACTCATTAATTACCATACCCACAGTTTGTTTGAAGTGGGAATAAATTTCTCGAATCATGATTAAAACCACGCCGGGGTAACGATTACCAGTTTTTAGACCAAGGGACTGCCATCTGACCCCCTCTAATCAGAACCAAAAACATAGTTCTCACTCGTATGAGTAATTATAGACTACTGGAAAATAAACGTGGTAGATCTTAATGAAATCTGCGACTCAAAAATTCCTAATAAATAACTTATAAAATCTTGACATGTAAAGCGATTCGGAGTTAATTAATTATGCCTTTTATACGTAATATTAAGGTTTTTACTATATTTTTTAAGTTAGGTTGAAATAGAAAATAAAGATTATTGAATAAATACAGTTAAAAAAAAATCTTATAGAATTCATGTAAACGCAGTAGCGTTTACATGAATTCTATAAGATTTCCATTCCTACATTTTCGATAACAACAATACTATAATTTATTTTTGACAAAAACTAAGAAATATTTTAAACTCGATTTTCTCCTGATTTGCAAAATGTTAGTTGTGCCCTTTTAAGTTATGACGGCAGTTCATGCAACATTCGCATGTTGACAAAACTAAAATTATGTGAAACGACACAGTAATAATTGTAAGTAGGTTCTAACGGGGAAGTTCAGAACACTTTCAAACGAATAGATCGATTTGATACTTTTGTATAATTATATACACGTACATAGACTCACGCCTGTTTCCGGAGGGGCAGGCAGAGACTACGCAACGCCATTTGCTGACATATCTCTCTTGCTTCATTCACTCCCATCGGATTCCTCATGCATGTTCTTCTGTTCAGGGTACTTCTAAACTGTCCTGTTTTTAGGATGTCTCCGATCTGGTCAGAGAACATCCGCCTAGGTCTTCCCCTTCGTCCTGTCCCATTCACACTTGTTTTATATATCTGCTTGGTCAGTCTTTCGTCATCCATCTTCTCCACGTGCCCAAACCACCTTAGCATACCCTTCTCGATGCTTGTCACTACATCTTCTTTTACCCCACAACACTCTTTTATCACACAATTTTTTACTCCGTCAGTCAAAACACATACTTCACACATACTACACATACTTGTTTAATTATGTAACAAAATTGACCGAGCTCCGACCTCAATTGATTGAGTTTGAAGCCTACTGGATGCAGAAAAGTAAACAAAATAATACTCGTCAGTTATCCAAAGTCACTAGAATCAAAAACGGAAAATACAAAATGGAATAACCATTATCATATTTTTCTCAAGCATAATTCACAATAAAATTATTAGGTGAACCCTTAAAAATGCTTTTAAACGATTACGTAGAATAAAATCAATTTTTTCCTCAATTTAACGTTTCACTTGTTTCTTGATTGTAAATTATGAGCCGATAAAATCCTTAGCGCCCGTAAAAGGTTTCTTTTTTAAGGAACAAAAATAACTGACATAAGGTATTACGGCTTTAGGTGTGATAGATACCCTGAACAAAAAGAGACTATGATGCAAGGTCACTGTATCGAGGTTAATGAACCAAAGTACGGTCTACATAAAACAGTCTCAAATCAGTAATTCTTAAATGAGAGATAATAATGCATAATATGAAAATGTACTGGTCGGTCATCCAGTAACCATGACTGGTGTTATCCATGACGACATGTCAGGCCAATTATAAGTACCTAATATCCCGCTCCATTTTCAAATAACTACACGATTGAAACCCAACAGACATTAGAAAATGTACATGACATTTTGAAACTAATAATAATGACTGCCTCCGTAGTCCAGTGGATAGCGTATATGCGTCTGCGCTGATCTGCTGCTGGGTTTTTCCAAATACTCAGTAGCAGCTCGGAGTCTGGCAGTGTGTCCAGTAACGTCAATAGGCTCGCCCTTTATTACGTGGGACCTAAAATGTCTAATATATATTATAAGCATAGGTGTAATATTATATATATGTAGTATAGTGCCTCGTTGGTCTCGTGGCATAAATGTGCGCGTGGGATTAGGAGGTCTCGGGTTTGATTCCCGGGTCGGGCAAAGAGTTATTGGGTTTTTTCGTTAGGAAATTCTCAGTAGCAGCACTGAGTCTGGTAATGTGCCCGTTACGGCAATAGGCCCGCCCCCTATTACGTGGGACCTAAAAAATAATGGCGAAATGTAGGTGTAATATTACACCTCTGCTTACCCCTCGGGGATACAGGCGTGAGTGTATAAATAAAATAAAATAAAATAAATAAATAAATAAGCATAGGTGTAATATTACATTTATGTAATATTATACCTATGCCTACCCTCTCGGTGATACAGCTTTGAAGATATATAAAAACATATATATATATATATATATATATATATATATATATATATATATATATATATATATATTATCCATTCTAATCACCGTTGTTAAGAAACGTTAATTAGCTGCATAGATGATAATGCATATGAATTAAACTTGAAATTATATGCGAATGTTTTTGTTAATAATAGAATTTTGCGGTCGACGATAATACTTATGTGCTTGAGTGTACTGTATCTTCTTATTGATTGTTCCTGATGCTGCTTTTCTGAATATATGTAAGTGTTTCAAGCTGATTGGATGCCTTTGTTTACGACTTTCCGACATTCCAGTGAAGTTTTTGAGTGATAAAGTAATAAAAAGTGAACTTGAGTTAGAGAGATCTCGATTATTCAATTGATTGTCATCCAGGATTCTGTATTGTTTTACTTAATAAATTAATCTAAAGACTTTTATATTGCAAGCAATACTGCTTAAAATATTTGTTTCGGTCCTTTATACCATAGGATTGTGGATTTTAAAATAGATTATAATGATCAGTGATCACTACTATCAAGGCTAGTTACGTAAACAAATGGTGGGAAAGCAGTTGAGAACAGATCCAAAATCTGCTTCAGCTCTGCAATATTTAGAAATTTGTTTGTGGGTCGATTTGAAAGAATGTATATGTAATAATTTATATAAATTTATTTACATCGAAACAATCAAAATAACTTTTAGCGCCACGAGCTACAGTTTGTCCAAAAAAAAATATCTTATTGCAGCGTTGTTTTCTTCTCTTGCGACTTTACAAGAGTCACAGTTATCATACATATAAAACACGAAATATAGGGCCAATGTTTACGAAATCAAATTAATATTATTATGATGGCTTAACTTTTATCGGTGTTGTGCATATTTGGTATTTATGAGATTTCTTGAATGCTTTCTTATCTGTTTCTTTATGTTAATTTGATCCGATTCTAAAATGCAATTTTTGTATCATACTCAATAAGCAAATAAAATATATTTGTTTATTGTGTATATAGCGGTCGCATTTTAAGTGACAGTGAAACTAAAGAATTATAAAGTTCAGCTTTTTGCTTAACATCTAACAAATATTAAAATTATTAGTTTGCTGATTGGTTTAAAACCGACGGTTAATGAAATTAATTATGAATTCATAGCAATTTTTTCTAATATTTGTTAACATAAACTAGATTTGGCTTTTAGGGCAAAACGTCGGAACAAATTTCCAAAATATCTTTAGTGCTCCTCTACACTCAAGAAGTACAAGTCAAATTTCAGCTTCTTAACCTCGGTAGTTTCGGCTGTAAAATATTGTCTGTCAGTAAGCCAGTACTTACTATATTCGATATTAATATATACAGTATTTGATTATATTTTTCGATTAAAATTACGTAATATTGTTTTAAATTATCAGTAGAGACATAAAATCATGTCACCAATCGTAAAAACGGCATGGTATTTTGAAGATTGTGAAATACATACACATATTCCAAGTCAATTACCGAACACTGAAATATTTTGACCCCAAAAGTGAAAAGCGATACAAAAATAACACATTGACAACTTACTATTTAATCGCACCTCCCACAATTTTACTTCGGGATTCAATAAAATGCGCTTATGGATCCGAACGCCATCGTCCCTTTTTTAATCTCACATAAATATTTGTAAGGGTCTTGTCCGAATCTTACTCATGGGGATCCAAATTATTCAGCTTTATGGACGCTTGCAATGTTGTTAAAATTCGGTATAATGTGCTAAAGTTTATTTCTTTACCTATATAGGATCATAAATGGTGAACAGAAGCGGCGGGTTAGAATTACCTGTTGTTGTTCGTACTACTAACCTGTTAAGTTGTTTCTCGGCAATTTTAATACCTTTGAGCAATTATTGGTATGTGATAAAGATGCCGTAGGTAATATACCTACGGCATCTTTACAAAGCGCAAAGATTCGTTTCAAATTAAAGTTTTCCTTATTATTGGTAACGAAAAAGAGAGAATGTCGCTTTAAGATTCAAATGCTTCGATCATGACTGAGACAAAAAAGAAACCTAGGTGAACTTGATCTGAATCGTGTTAATGAATAAAAAGAACGATGAAATACCTTTCTATTTTTCCGACGTTTCGGCATGGGTTACACCAGCCGTGGTCACGGGATGACTGATGTTCGTCCGCGCTGCCTCCGAGAAGTGCGGATTTTGGAAACTACCCTCACTTGGTCTTCACAATTATTAACATTTATATGTTCGGAACAGTCGGTACTTCGACACACAACACTAATGGTATCTACACACTGGCGCGTAATGTCTCCTCGTCGGTGTCTACATTTGCTGATGACAGGATTCTAAGATGTAGATAAACGGTAACCATCCTCACGGTTGAAATTTGCGTGCTTTTTGATTTCAACCGCTTCCCGTGCTATTCTTAAAAAAAACCGGTCAAGTGCGAGTCGGACTCGCGCACCGAGGATTCCGTACAAACCTGTAGGTATATAAGTAAAAGTTCACTAGTCATAGTTATGGTATTTTTATTGCCAAATGAAATCCATAACATTACAGTATGGAAAGCTGGAGGAGCATAAATTACAGAAAAAGGAGTCTTTGTCGTTTGTAATCAGTCATCCTTTATTTTTTATTAACATATATCGCTTATTTTATAATGTAACTTAAATATATAAGCCTTGCAGCAGCCTTGCAAAAGTCTGCTGATGAATGATGATAAGATTTTTTTATCAAAGTTATTGATTTATAAAGTTCTTAGTGACTATTAGAAATCTGTTACAAAAATACTTATAAAGTACAGAATAATTAGCAAAAAGGTTTGAAGACTATGTAATTATTTGAAATCTCAATCTCAATCAGCCTATCGCAGTCCACTGCTGGACATAGACCTCTCCCAACACGCACCACAGCACACGGTCCTCAGCCTTCCGCATCCTTTATCTGGGCTATAAGACGTTGTTTCGTACCAAATTTCAAGATATTGAGTTCACGGTAGGTTTTGATTCCCTTGCGAGTAGTCGCGAGTTTGAAAATATGAATATATTGCTCTTTCTTTTGATTGCGTACACATAGAAGTTTGATTTTGTTACAGCCTAACGGTGTTATATACCTGAGTATTTGATATGAATTTCAATTTAATACCTCTACGCGTTCAAGAGAAAGGGGTAGTAACATAAAATTTATTAAAAATATTTTTTTATATGCTGTAACTAAAAAATTACGATTTTCGCAAATTTTCCTTTATAAGTGATATAAGAAGTTGCTTCGTACCAAAATTCAAGATTTTGAGTTCACGGGAAGTACCCTGTAGGTTTTGATTCCCTTGCGAGTAGTCGCGAGTTTGACAATATGATTAAATTGCTCTTTCTTTTGATTGCGTAGACATAGAAGTTTGATTTTGTTACAGCCTAACGGTGTTATATACCTGAGTATTTGCTATGAATTTCAATTATTAACCTCTACGCGTTCAAGAGTAAGGAGTACTAACTTTAAATTTATTAAAAATATTTTTCTTATATGATGTAATAAAAAATTTACGGTTTTCGCAATTTTTCCTTTATAAGTGATATAAGAAGTTGCTTCGTACCAACATTCAAGATTTTGAGTTCACGGGAAGTACCCTGTAGGTTTTGATTCACTTGCGAGTAGGCGCGAATTTGAAAATATGCTTATATTGCTCTTTCTTTTGATTGCGTTGACATAGAAGCTTGATTTTGTTGCAGCCTAACGGTGTTAAATACGTGAGTATTTGATATGAATTTCAATTAAATACCTCCACGCGTTCAATAGAAAGGGGTAGTAACTTTAAATTTATTAAAAATATTTTTTTATATGCTGTAACAAAAAAAATACGGTTTTCGCAATTTTTCCTTTATGATTGATATAAGACGTTGCTTCGTACCAAATTTCAAGATTCTGAGTTCACGGGAAGTACCCTGTAGGTTTTGATTCCAATGCGAGTTTGAAAATATGCTGCAATTTGCAGCATATACGGCTGTATCTTTTGATTGCGTTGGATTAGAAGTTTAATTTTTTTACAGCTCTATGGAACCGTAGATTCGAGTATTTAGTATAAATTTCAGTTTGATACCTCCGGATACGCATTCCGGAGAAAAAGGGTCTTGACAGACGGACGGACAACAAAGTGATCCTATAAGGGTTCCGTTTTTTCCTTTCGAGGTACGGAACCCTAAAAATAGTGACGGTCTGTGGAGAGAACCTGGGGCCGATGTAGCTCAATCCAGTGATTGGATCCTGACTCCAACAAATGCTCAGCTATGGCCGACTTGGTGGTTTGTCGGTTTTTGACGGCCGTGATGTGTTCCTTAACTCGTTCGGCGATGGTCGTTTCTGTTTGCCCGATGTAGGGACTACCACAGCTGCAATCCACCTTGTACACGCCTGGTGTTTGAAAAGGGATGACATCCTTTGGAGTACGCAGGTGATTTGCTACTTTGGAGTACGGACTATATATAGTCTTGATGAAGTATTTTTGTAGTACTGTTCCAACTTTATCCGTTACTCCTTTTATGTAGGGCATGAACGCTGGCGCTCTGTTCACTTCAGTCAGTCTCAACCTTTTCCTTGACCTTCGCATATTGTGTTTGTAACCGTTTTGCTTGAGTACCTCCCGAACATGTGTGAGCTCACTATCTAAGTGTTCGGGGTCGCAAAGGTCATATGCTATATTTGTCAAGGAAGCAATAACAGATTGCAAATGCCGCAGATGATGATGTGAATTTGCGTGTAAGTACCTGTCCGTGTGTGTGGGCTTCCTGTAAACAGTGTGTGACAGGTTTCCATTTTCTCTCACCTTGATCTTCACATCGAGGAAGGCCAACAATCTGTCTGTCTCCATTTCATAAGTAAACCTTATGTTAGGGTGTATGGAGTTCAAGTGATCTGCAAATTTTTCTACAACATGTCTGTTACCCTTTATAATACAGAACACGTCATCGACGTATCTTTTCCATATCTTTACGTGGAACGCTTGTAGTTGAATCCTTTCTTCAAAATGTTCCATCCAGATGTTGGCCATTACCGGTGCGACAGGGATACCCATGGCCACTCCGTCGATCTGGAGGTAATATTGCCCACGATATAGACAATAATTCCCGTCTAGGCAGTGTTTCAGTAGAACAATGTATTTATCAGACAGACCGTTTAACCTCAGTTTACTCTCGACCACATCAAGGCAGTCTTGAATTGGAACGCTTGTGAATAGTGACTCGACATCAAAGCTCACCATCACTTCATCGGGTTCTACTTTCATGCTCTTGATGACATCTACAAAATGGCGAGAATCCTTTACAAACGACGATGTCTTACCTACTAATGGTTGCAGTACCGCCGCAATGTGTTTCGCTAGGTCATAAGTGGGTGAATTGATCTGACTAACGATCGGGCGTAGAGGCACGTTATTCTTGTGAATTTTCGGCAAACCATATATTTTCGGCGGTTGAACGGTCTTAAAACTACGTTCAAACTCTTTATGATGTGTGCAAATCGTGGTAGTTTACAAGTAGTTATAGGTGAACTTGAGTTTAGCTACCTGTAAAGCGATTGGATTAACCCGCTAGTGTATACAACCCTGTTTATTTATAACGTTTTAACACCATGACTACTGAGCTATTTATGTCAGTTGTGCAGAAATATTAGATATGAGATATGATGTTAAAACATGTGTACATGTGGCGTGCAAATTTCCCGATCATCAATTGAGTAATCAATCATCATGTCATTTGCAGGCTACGCATTGTCGGAGGTAAATAGTGAACCTTTCATTCATGAGCATACCTCTAACAGTATTAAATATCTTCACATACAATCATCTAATTTTTAACCGACTTCAAAAAAAAGGAGGAGGTTCTCAATTCCTCGGAATCTTTTTTTTTATGTATGTTCCTCGATTTCTCTAAGACGCCTGGACCGATTTCAAAAATTCTTATTTGGTTTGAGAGAGTATACCTTCCAGTTGGTCACATGATCATTAAGTCAGGATCTGATCATGGAATCCTGAAAAAATCGAAGGAACTCTTCAAATTTTATAAGCATACGTGAAGCGATTTGACGATAACAACCCAATGCCGTCAAGTTTGGGCTCGTTTGAGTCGTCTTTACATATACTTTGATGCTGGATAATTTTCATGGTCTGATGATTGAGCTGGAAGGTAACCATGAGATGTTTGTGATACAAAAACCCAATCAAATCGAGTTTAGAGTCGTTTGATTCGTCTTTACATGGACTTTGGTACTGGATGCTTTCCAGTGTCTGATGATGGAGCAGGAAGGTGGCCATGGGTTATTTGTAATGCAATAACGCAATCTCATCGAGTTTAGGCTCGTTTGTTTTGTCTTGGCAAACACTTTGGTACTGGATGATTTTCGGGACCTGATGATGGAACTGAAACTCTTTATATGTACTACATTTTTGATTTGTTTCACTTCTTCCAAATTAATAGTTTAGCCGGCAGAGGGGGGGACACTTGAGTCTAACAATTTTTTTCACTTCAAAGCCTGATATTTGACAAACCAATCACTTGATCAAAAAATAATTTGAGCAAACTAATAATATTTTTTAAAACCTATCCAATGATGCCCCACATGATGTGGTACTCAACCAAAAAAAAATCAACCCAGCTATATATGTAGGGGAAATACCCTTAAAAATATTTTCCTAAATCTTATTCTACAGTTTTGTTGCAATATCTTATGTCTATTATATTCATGTCAAATATCAGCTTTCTAGCACCAGGCATCTTTGGCTGGTTTCAGAGTCACGCGTTTGACCGGCGCCGGCCACACGCGCGCGCTTACAATTACACTAGATTAGTAGTAGCGTTTCACAGTCACGCAGTTCAAACGCGCCGCGTGTGAGACGCGCGTGCCGGCCGCGCTGCCGAAGCTTCATACATTGCAATGAGAAACGCGAACTCGTTTCACAGTGGTCCGCGCGCCAAACGCGCTGGCCGACGGCGCGTGCCGCGCGCGTCACTCTGAAACCAGCCTTTGAGCTAGGCTGCGGACGGACAGACAGACGGACGGACATGACGAAACTATAAGGGTTCCTTGTGGACTACGGAACCCTAAAAACATGAAAAAATAACTCACAAACTTTTTTTTTCGTAATCATGCATTCTAAAAATCAACTTAGTGTATTGACCCCCGCCGTCGCTCAGCTGATCGCCGCGATCGATCGATCGCATTGCAGTTGCCTAACACATACAAGCACACGTACCTACCGTGCAGTCTTGTTCTGCACCAGTAAACATTTATTCTGATTTACTATCGAAGTAGCATTTAATGAAAACAGGGTCTTATACATATTATCGCTATATATACATATATATTATATACTATCTTATATATATACATAATAAGAATGATGTCTATATTGTATTTTTAAAATATTTTGCAAATGCAGATCGACACCCTGTATATTTTAGATACTTAACTTCTCAATGAAGGTATATAACACCCAAACATAAAAAATACAACTATCTATATACCTTACTTCTAACGCCATATTTAATCTTATATAAACAAAGACACAGTTTCTCTTAACTCTAACAAAATATTTCAAATTAAAGTTTACACTGAACCTGCCACCAGGATTAACAGTATAAACGAAATTTACAGCGCACTTTATTAAATTTCTTATTAGGTTTCTCATCTTTATGCAAAATCCAAGGCCATATGGCCAAGTGAGGTCATGTCACCCTATTTTTGGCTCAATGCGAAATTTCTGCGAGATGTCATTTAAAAAAAAGGATATGAGGATAAAATTGTTTTCTGTATTTAAAATTGTGATTGATTTTGTAGCAAAAATGTTAGGATATTATGGCATATTTATTTTGCGTACTTAAATTATTTAATTATTGTTGGTTACTTTACATGCCTGATATAAAACTTCATGGTCTGGGTAAAAAAAAGAAAACATGATGGTTAAATAAATAAATATTAAGACCAAAACACATTTCTGTATGTCAAATTTAATTCTACCTCAAGAACTGTTATATACCTTTAGTTAAAAGCCATTACTAACTGGTTACAATCATTGCTTTTTTAATTCGCTTTGCTCGCTCGTGCTTGTAATCACACTCTAGAAGATGTGTTTTATATACTTGACTTTTAATGCCGGGGTTAACTAATAAAGGAGATATTGAAAGGAGAGTGAATGCGGGAAACTGTGTGAATGGAGCGCTGCACGCCCTTATGATCGGCGAGACTGTGCCGAAAGAGGCGCCACTGGCGGTTCATAATGGTGTTCTTGTGCCCCCCACGCTGATGTATGGTAGTGAGTGTTTGGTATGGCAAAAAAGCATGAAAGCAAAATTAACGCAGTGCAATCACTGCGTAGTTTGTGTGGGACTGATTGATAGAATTCCGAATGCAGTAATACGAGAGCGAAAAAAAATATTGTGACGAGAATTGAGAAAGGAATTCTTAGATAGTTTGGAAACGTGGAGCGAATGAGTAAAGACAGAATGACTCACCAAATATATAAGGCAAACGTGTATGGGCAAGCCGGTCGCGGCCGACCTCGTAGGACATTCGTAGACCAAATTGGTGACGTTCTGAAAAAAACGGAAAGGTCCTAAGCACCTGGAACCGGCGAGTATGTATGAAAAGAATAATGAATGTAGAGTAAACGCGTGAGGTTTGTAAGGATAGAAGCAAGTGGAGTTCCGTAGTCTCTGCCTACCCCGACGGAAAAAAGGCGTTAGTATATGTATGTATGTATGTGGTTAACTAGTTCAGATAAACAAATAAATATAAACTCCAGCTTCATTAGTAGTTTTCAATCAGTGAGTATCACTATTACATAGCACCCAAAATGTATGAATATTTAATTATCCTGTTATATACATACATAGACTCACGCCTGTTTCCCGGAGGGGCAGACAGAGACTACGGAACTAGTACAAATATACACTATATCATCATTAGCCCTTTAAACTGTCCCACTGCTGGGCACGGGCCTCTTCTCACTATGAGAAAGGTTAGGCCATAGACCACCACGCTGACCAAGTTTGGCAGACTTCACATGTCTTTCGAGAACATTATGGAGAACTCTCAGACATGCAGGTTTCCTCACGATGTTTTCTTCACCGTTTAGCAAGCGATAATAAACAATTTAATACGCACTTAACTTCGAAAAGTCATTGGTGCGAGCCGAGGATTCGAACCTAAGACCCTCTGCGTAGCAGTCTGTCGGTGTCTCCACTCGCTATCGGCTCCTATAACGTATCTACTTCTAATTTACTTGTAACATCGTTGACAGGAGCAATTTTATTTATTTTCAAAGATAAATATTTTCACATAAAAGTGCTAATTGAAATATTTATTAGCTAATGTAGTAATAAACTTTTTGCTACGTGCTTTATTAATTCTGTATAATAAAAGTATATCTTCAACTAGGTGCTAGATAGTCATTGGGCTTTGTTCTATTGGCGAGCACAATAGTTTTTTATTTGTTACACTAGCACTAAACTCGGGATTTATTTGTGTTTGACATCTGAAGAATCTACCAAAAAACAATACTTTTTTATTTGTTTTGCTAGGACTAAACTTGGCATTTATTTATGTATATCTCCTTATAAAATAGATTGCTCTATCTTACACAACTTATTGTAAATGTAAGACGCGGTTTAAGTATGTGGTTGTGTTTTAAGACTATTTAGTTTTATAATAAAATAAAAGCACTAAACAGTATTACAAAGGAAACAATGTTTCTATTTTGATGCTTCTCTAATCTTAATATATAAAATCCTTGCGTTTCTGACTGACTGACAGACAAGCTACAGCCGAAACTATTGGGCGCAGGAAGCTGAAATTTGGCATGCATGTTCGTTGAGGACCGTAGGCGTGCACTAAGAAGGGATTTCTCGAAATACCCACGGGATCGGTCAAAACAGATATATTTAAAAAAAATGTGCAGGCGTAGCTGCTGGCGTCCTCTAGTATAAGCATAAGTTTTCAGTTTTAAAACATAAATCAGTGGTGCACATATCAAAGAAATATAAAAAAAGATATCGTTCAACGGAAGAAGCTTTAGTAAAATTCTCTCTCAAATTCGGTCCTATCGATCTTTATTCAGTCATGTCTTTATTGATCTAGCAAATGAATTCTTTAACCGTAAATGACATTCTAAGCTTTTGGTTGATTCTCGAAAACATTTTGTGTGCTTATAGAGCGATCACGTTGCAGAAGTGAGAACTCAAAGATTTGCCTTGCAAATGCTAATTCAAGAAATCAGATGCAACGTGCTGCCCTAGTGTCCACCCTCAACATCAGGTTTGGAACAGTTGTTGGATCACATAGTAAATGACACTCACGTATCCGTGGTCAGTTTTTGGGTGTAGTTACACATTCAAATATCAAATCCAAAAAGTAACGACGGCTACGTGAGTGTCATTTAACAACCATTTCAACTAAAGTAATACATTTGCAAGGTAGGTGAGGAATTATCTCTCAATCTTGCAGTTGCACGCTAGTTCTAGTCTAGCGGTTCGAGACCTTGCAACTCAACTGGAAGTCATGGGTTTGATTGCCATCCTGGCTATTTTTATGTGGAGAACATGTTGATTTACTCTGTATGTGTGTATTATCTTTAGTATTATAATAACATGTAAGCATATTGAAATTAAACTACAGTTTACGGATTTTATCGGATTCGGATTACTTACTCGTTCATATAACTAAATAAATTGTGTTAGTAGAAATCTCACAATACCCTAACAACTCAGTGTTGGAAAGGTACTGTTGCAAACCTGTTGATTGTGAGGATGATAGGATATTAAATCTGTATATATAAAATCCTTGCGTTACTGACTGACTGACAGACAAGCTACAGCCGAAACTACTCGCCGCAAGAAGCTGAAATTTGGCATGTATGTTCCTTGGGTACCGTAGGGGTGCACTAAGGCGGGATTTCCCGAAATTTCAACGGGATCGGGCAAAACGGGAAATTCTAAAATATGTGCGTACGAAGCCGCTGGCGTCGACTAGTATCTTATAAAGCTTTAAACGAATGGATAACTGTTCATAAAATATATGGATCTCCGACGAACCATTTTTCCTATGGAGAAGTAAATTGAATATTTTTGTCATCGCTCTTTACGTCACGTATAATATCCAAATACGATCTGACAATTTTGATGAACAGTATTATTTATTGCTGTATTTTTGTTCCATGAAGATTGGTTTTTGTAATGTACTTCATGAAACAAACGGTGATTCGAATTAGTACGACCATGGTTAAGTTTGGTCCTACTTATATGAGTTTTGTTATATTACATAGAGTTTTTTATACAATTGTATTTAAGATCTATAGCTATCTGCTATGGTAAAATTGTCTTCTGATGGCACTTTGTGTGACTGATGCTGATAGCACAAAATCAGATTTAGATGTTATTTGTACCGTTAGTTAAATGATTATAAAGTTTTCCGCTACATAGGACTCCTCCCTAATGCAGGCGTTTTTTTAAATAAAGAAAGAAAATTATCTAAATTTCATGTTGTAATACGAAATTAGAATTAAGCTATCGATTTTGACCAATATTATTATTAAGAGGACTACGTTGCATACATACTTCGGAATAGCTATTTATCAATTTTTAACCGACTAAAAAAAAGGAGGAGGTTCTCAATTCGTCGGCATCTATTTTTTTTATGTATGTTCCCCGATTTCTCTAAGACGCCTGAACCGATTTCGAAAATTCTTATTTAGATTGAAAGAGTATACCTCCTAGTTGGTCCCATGATCACCAGGTCAGAATCTGATCATAGAATCCTGAAAAATCGAAGAAACTTCAAATTTTATAAGCACACTTGAAGCGATTTGACGAGAAGTTGGTTAATAACGACCCAATGCCGTCAAGTTTGGGCTCGTTTGAATCGTCTTTACATGGACTTTGATGCTGGATGATTTTCGTGATCTGATGATAGAGTTGGAAGGTAACCATGAGATCTTTGTGATACAATAACCCAATCTCATCGAGTTTAGGGTCGTTTGATTCGTCTTTACATGGACTTTGGTACTGGATGTTTTCCAGGGTCTGATGATGGAGCAGGAAGGTGGTCATGGGATCTTTGTAATACAAAGACGCAATCCCATTGAGTTTGGGCTCGTTTGATTCGTCTTTACATGGACTTTAGTGCTGAATGTTTACCAAACTTTGATGATGGAGCAGGAAGGTAGCCATGGGATATTTTTAATAGAATTACGCAATCCCATCGAGTTTGGTCTCGTTTGAGTCGTCTTTACATAGACTTTGATGCTGGATGATTACCATCGTCTAATGATAGAGCTGGAAGGTAACCCAATCTCATCGAGTTTAGGGTCGTTTGATTGGTCTTTATATGGAGTTTGGTACTGGATGTTTTCCAGAGTCTGATGATGGACAAGAAGGTGGCCATGGGATCTTTGTAATACAAAGACGCAATCCCATTGAGTTTGGGCTCGTTTGATTCGTCTTTACATGGACTTTAGTGCTGAATGTTTACTAAACTCTGATGATGGAGCAGGAAGGTGGCCATGGGATCTTTGTAATACAATAACGCAATCTCATCGTGTTTAGGCTAGTTATTTGAATACAAAAAAATACTTGAAATTTCCAGAAAGGTACAGGTTTACATTTCAGAATTAAGGTACGTAAGGAAGGCCTCCCCATCGTGTACCATCTTCACTATCCTATGTACCTACTTACCACCTATTACTATTTTTTATAAGTATACCACTGAAAAGCAAAAAAAAAAAATTTTTAAATAAAAAAAAAACCAACTTCAAAAAACACTAAGGAACTAAAAAACAAAACATACTTGGTTTTGGAGGAACAATTTTTGGAGTCGGTGCTAAGCCCTTACGCAAAAAGTTACTAAATTACAAACTATCTATTCTTTCAACAACGAAAGTTATATAAAAATGTGTAGAGGTTTTATGGTCAGATCAGTAATAGTTGGCTTGGCAGCGACTCCAAAAATTTTTCCACCAAAACCAATTATTTTTTGTTTTTTAGTTCCTTAGTGTTTTTTGAAGTTGGTTATTTTTTTATTTAAAAATAATTTTTTCTCAGATAAAATGTGTGTTTCAAAATGTAGTCACATTAAACGTAACGTATCATGATTGAACCTTTTAGGAAAAAATATAAAGGAAATATATAATATCAAATCGTCTTCGTCGATTCAATCTATTCATTTAGTTATCCGTCAAAATTCTTTCAGAAATATGTCTTTACGACAATTACCAAGTCATAAATCAAGCAAAGCCCAATGCTTACGCAAAAGTGAAACCTTCAGCCGATCTTGGCGTTGAGCGTAAATCAACCCTATATTACGTGCTTGCGAATATGATTGGCACAAGTAATTGATAACAATTTATTTAGCTATTCTTTTTCTATTAAGAATACACATATGAACGAAGATTTTATGATATTGATTGCCTGGTACAAGATATACCTATTATATCATTAAGTGTTAAGTTTGCAAAACCATCTTATTTACGATATTTCGACTGGTTTGTGTCGGTTCTGTTGTCAAAAAAAATAAGAAAAAGTAAGTGGAGATGATTGCAGAAAGGTCTAAGACCATCAAATAATAGATGTTTTAATGATGATAACATAAATTTCTAATACAATGTGATTTTTAAAGTTGCTGATTAATAATCTTAGGAGCCGATGTCCTAGTTAGTAGTAGTGTTTCCAATCTTCGTTAATTCAAGATAGTGTAACGGAATCCTATAGACCCCAGGCTGATTAAAATTTTAGTTTTCTACTAACTGAGTTTAAAATATTAAATTCAGCCAAGCAATTTGTTGCCAGGGTTCCCGCGCCCCTTCGCCCGCGCAGGAACTATGGAATTCGTCCCTTCCTCTATATTCCTCTACTGACAGCATTTACCAAACGTAAATGCTTGTAATTGAATGAAAGTGGTCATCAAAATACTAAAGACAGCGATACATTAGTATTGGTTTGTCATCACAAAATCACTCTCCATATATTCATGCTTCACATATTGGTACTTGAGTACAAGGCAGCGTATCTCAGAGACGGCAGCTCCAGGGAGACGAAGAACATGATCCAGGTATATTAGTCATATAGTATTATCGGCGCCGAGTATTTCAGCGATATCCAGTGTATAGTATTGAGCGTACAGTAACAGTCTCAGAACTGATGTCACAAAACGCCTCCTTGCCGCAAGTCACAACATTGAAGCCCATACAAACATAGTCAATTAAAACGTATTAAGCCATCGCGCATAGTTTGCGGGGAAGCTCTCGTTACGATTAGCTCTAGATTAGCCGTACGGTCTTACTGTTACCGCGTGACCGACAGGTGGCTCTTCTTTCGCTCTTTAAAACCTTGTCAGCTGCTATGTACTGGCCTGTACGCAGGTTTAGACAGCGATTGTGAAAGTCCTGCATTCTACCACCTGATCGCGAATACGGAGACTCCCATCATACATCGCTCGTCTTCACATCCATCATCAACAAGGTACGAACCACTACTAATGGTACACGCGGTTATTAATAATATAACTATGTACAATATCTCATAGAGAACTTTATATTTTAGTCAGCCTGGTATACATATATGGTGTGATATAGACATAGATACACAACAGAGTTATTAATGTTATACATTTCATGCAATAAATTACAGTAAAGTGAATAACAGACACTCACCGGACTTTTAGCTGCGTCACTGCCAAACTTACCCCTTGCCCTGTGCTGATCACCTTCTCTTGAAGCCGCTCGCCTTGTTCTTCGATATCACTAAGCACTAATTATCGACCAACACCGAACCTCTTTCGCGCTAGGCCAGGTCCGATCTCTCTCGCACCATAAGACCAATTGTCTCAACCACCCCGCTGGAGCGTTCCCGTGATCTGCCCTCTTTCGCGTCCTAAGACTCACTGTCCCGTGATCCACCCGGTTCTGCGTCCCAACATTGACTGTCCAGTCAAACACAACCAACGCAACGCCTCTCGAATCCTTACTACCTGACAAGGGTCAGTTTCTTATCGTTGATCCCTTTTTTTATGATCCTCAACTATACCGCATGTGAACACTACAGTGCCAATATTTTCTCATATTTCATGGCTATTTCTTTACTCATATGCCTGTCACATAATTCTTATAAATTTGTCAAACGCTTAGAATTTATGAGTTTACTAATTGCATAACGTTGGCGCCATCGTAGCGAGAAGACAACACATGTGGAAACAAGTATGCGACCTAAGGATTATATATTATTATTTAATTTGGTGTAGCCAGCAACACCATTACAATAGACACTGGTAGAAGAGCAGCGTCAATTGTGATATAACTATACTTTATTTCCACTACAGTGATAAAAAGAGATACCAATTATATTTATCTCTATTCAGTCGAATAGTACGTAACCTTTTCCACTAATATTTTTCACGACAATGTTGCACCAATGCATCGTCAGATGAAGCACAGAAAATGGATGCAAAAACATCGCCATACCATGAAAGTAACGTTTAGCCCAATTTATTAAACTATTTGTTGATCTTGTTCGTACAGAAAATATTTATAATATTGATATGTCTTCATAGTGCTCTTTGTTTTTACGAACTGTTTGATACACAAGTACATACGTTATATACATCAAATATTTATCCGTATTTATCTACCTTAAATTGTCTTTATTCCCTGCCAACTAAACCTTAGTAATAACTTAAGTAGGTGAAAACTATTCTTAACAGTTCCTCATGAATTTCCTTACGCCAACAAGGATATTGTTAGGAAAGTTACTGGTTCGGCGTTAACGGTACGGTTTCGTTAACCCGAAACCGTAGGTTCTAGGCAACTTGGAGAAGGAATGGACTGTATATAAAGGATGGCGGGTTTTAGTCGCCTAGGATTGGATACGGGAAGAGGATGTGCAAAAGGATTGTGAGTGGTAGGTAGGTAGATAAGCGGTAATAATTATAGCGGAAGCGGCGCGGTGCGGTCTGGCGGATACGTTTTCTCGAGCTTCTCGAAAGTTCTGGACTGTCTCTCGCGTCGACGATCGCGGCGACCAATCCGCGAAAGGCGTGCCCCTTCTAGGGAATGGTAGACAGGGAAGGAAACATGGTATCGCTCGCACTAGACAAGCAAGCGTGGAACGATTGACGTTGATGTGATTAGTTATAGATAGGAAGGTAGATGGCGCTACCATATCCCCCCGGCTCTAAAGGGTTGTCTTTAAAAACTACAAACTTAATACTTAAACTAAGAGGTAGGTCCAACTTCAGGCTAGATCTCACTGAGTTGGAAGCGGACAGAGACGTACAACAAGGCGCACGTAACTCCCTTTAGCGGTTGTCACGGTAACAACGCGGGTTGTACCGTCCTTGGAAGTATGCAATTTCTCTTCGATGGCTAACGGCCATGAAAGCGGCGGAGCATTATCATGTATTATGACGACCACCGTACCCTCCTGTATAGGGGATGCAGGACTATTCCACTTGGATCTAGCCTGAAGCTGGTGTAGATATTCCGCATGCCAGCGTCGCCTGAACGACTGCACGAGTTTATCAAGCAGAGTATGTCTCTGGAGCAAGCTTGAAGAGTCTGCTTCAGGAGCCGGAAATGACGATAATGGCACTGTGTTCAGAAAATGTGCAGGGCTTAACGCGGATGGTTCTGCAGGGTCACTGCTCAATGCCGTGAGCGGACGCGAGTTGATCAGTGCCTCGACTTGTGAAAGGACAGTTAAAAGCTCTTCGTAAGAGAGGATCTGTTGACCTTTAACCTTGAAGAGATGCGTTTTAATTACTTTGACTATGCTTTCCCAACACCCACCGAAATGTGGAATGTGCTTGGGAATAAACTTCCAGTCAATATGATTTATAGAAAGTTCTTCCTGAAGACGAGTACGATATTCTTCCCTGAGAAACTTATAAAGGTCGCGTAAATAAGAGCTTGCGCTGACAAAACAAGTGTCGTTATCCGTGTACAAACACTGTATAGGGCCGCGCCGTGAGAGAAATCGTTTAAGGGCTGCTAGGAATGACACCGTCCTTAAATCTGTCGCAACTTCAATATGCGTAGCGCGCGTCGTTAAGCATGTAAAAATACATAGCCAGGCTTTACGGCTTTTAACACCTCGACCACGCATTGGCGTATACTGCAGTGGTCCTGCGTAATCACAACCGGTGTGTGTAAACGCTTTAGCAACCTGGTTGACGCGCTGGCTAGGGAGATCGGCCATGGGAGGGAAAGTCGGACGCGGACGAAATTCGAAACAGACCTTACATTTATGTATTCTGTGACGAATTATTCGTCGAGCGGCTAAAATCCAATACTTTTGCCTAAGTAAGGACATAAGCAACTCTGGACCGGCATGGAGGTGTTTCTTGTGATAAAAATCAACAAAAAGGTCGACAACGTGATCATGTCGCGGCAGAATGCAAGGATGTTTGTAGTTATAAGGTTAATCCGAATTTGACAGACGACCCCCAACGCGTATGACGGCGTGTCCATCGAGAAACGGCTTGAGTCTAAGGATAGCGGGAGAACAAGGTACATTGTCTTTCAAATTTTGAATGTCGTTACTAAAATGAACAGCCTGTACAGCCCGTAGTAACTTACATTCTGCGAATTTGATATCAGTACTTGATACAAAAGTCTCACTAGGTAGGGGCCTAAGAAAACTATAGACATAAACGATGGCGCGGAGTAACTTAGACCACGATGACAAGCGTAGTGCGAGTGCATAGATGGGAGACTCCGCAACCTCAGCAATCACGGGATAAGAAACAGACTTCCGTTCGGGTACATCTTCGTCTTCTGCACTGTGGTCAAAGGGTTGCATGGGCCATTCTGACGGATCATGGGAAATCCAAGAAGGTCCACGATGCCACAATGGATGATGCAGAAGATTAAGTGGAGTCATACCACGAGACAAGCAATCTGCGGGGTTCTCAATACCCGCGACGTGATTGAAACAAGTAGCAGGAACCAGTTCAATCAATTTGCTAACGCAGTTGGCGACAAAAGTCTGCCAGCGATGAGGAGAAGAAAGAATCCAAGCGAGCACTACTTTGGAGTCGGAAAATGCATATATTTTATTAATAGGGTAGTGGGGCAAAACTGTGTCTTGAACCTTGCGGAGCAACTGAGACAGCAGAAGGGCCGCGCACAACTCCAGTCTCGCAACTGAAATGGTTTTAACAGGCGAAACCTTAGACTTGGCACAAACTAACTGCACCGAGTTGTTAGAACCAATGCGGACTTGCAGATATATGACTCCGCCGTAAGCACGCTCGCTGGCGTCAGCGAAACCTATTAAGTTGATGGTACATCCATCTACCAACCCAAGATGACGCGGAATAGTAACTTGATTGAGCGCGGTAAGCTCAATACAAAACTGGCCCCAAGCGGCGACGATATGGTCAGGGGGTGTTTCATCCTACTCACACTTTGATAGCCAAAGCTCTTTGATCAAGAGCTTGGCGTACAAAATTGTGGGAGCCACAAAACCCATTATTTCCCATAGTCGAGCCACTGTGGACAGCATAGTGCGTTTGGTGCACTAATCATCTGGTGGTGAGACGTCAAACCGAAAACCATCGCAGGATTTGTCCCAACGTAAACCGAGAACCTACGGTACAGACTTCTCAAACTCAATGTCTGGAGAAGCCTTATGAGAATCTGGTATGCGTGTGAGAACCTCCTTAGAGTTGCTTGTCCATTTGACAAGATCAAACTGGCCTCGCTTGAAAAGCTGAATAAGCTCTTCACAAAGCGAAATTGCCAGCGGAGCGGATATGACACTACAGGCAATGTCATCCATGTACAAAGCGGAAGTGGCAACAGCCGCTGCGGCGGGAAAGTGATCGCCTTCATCAGCGATCAACTGGCGAACAACTCGTAACGCGTGATGTGGGCTAGACCTGAGTCCAAAACAAACCCGATTGAACTGATACACAGATAAAGGTTCTTTCTTGTCAAAACGATAAAAGATCCGTTGAAATCTACGGTCAGATTCGCGAACGCCGATATTGAGAAACATTTGGCGGCAATCAGCTGACAGAGCGATTTGGAAAAGACGAAACATTATTATGATGTTAAATAAATCATCCTGTAGATTGGGGCCGGCATGCAAAATGTCAATAATCGACTGACCCGATGTAGTCTTACAACTAGCGTCTAAAACCACACGAAGTTTAGTAGAGGTTTTATCTTCGCGAACTACGCCGTGATGCGGGATATAATATGAGGGCAGAGAGTTGCCCTCGTTGTTTACAACTACACTCAAAAAACCTTTATCTATGTAGTCACGAATTACGTCATTATAGGCGCTGCGTAACTTAAGTCATGCATCAAGTTTACGTTCCAAACAATGGAAACGTCTGAGCGCAGCAGCGTACGAGTCGCCTAACGAATAAGGGTCACCACAGAATGGTAACGCTACAACGTATCTGCCAATGTCGTCACGAACAGTGGTAGCGCGGAAATGTTGTTCACACTCGAGATCCTTACGGCTCATCGAGGGCGGTGCGGTAACCTCTTCAAGCTCCCAAAATAGCTTGAGAAGAGAATCAATATTATTTTCTTGAAGAACAGAACAACAGCAAGACGTAACGTATTGAGAAGTATGTAATGTAGGTACGGTACCCATAATCACATACCCAAATACCATCTCAATAGCGGGCGGTAAGTTATTTTGCTCACTACGTACCACTTTGGTAATAGCAAGTGCGTGAATATTGCGGCTCCGATCAAAACATCAATGTCTGCCGGATTCGCAAACTCCGAATCTGCCAGCGGCAATGACTCGAGGTGTGTGAGAAGCGATACGTCCACATTAGCGTTTGGCAATGTGTCCGTAATACGCTCCACGATAAGCGAAGAAATGTTAAAATTAATGTTTCCATCAAAACGCGAATGTATTTTAATATCTACGGAACCTTTGCAATGTTTTTCTGAACCACCGATCCCTCTGACTATTGAGTTCGTATTTTTAAAGTTATTTTATAATCCGAGGCGTTTGAAACAATCAGAAGTTATGAAATTGTTCTGAGACGCG
This sequence comes from Euclidia mi, assembly GCA_944739405.2. NCBI lineage: Eukaryota > Metazoa > Arthropoda > Insecta > Lepidoptera > Erebidae > Euclidia > Euclidia mi. The sequence goes on from OX123189.2 coordinate 19,564,661, forward strand.
CTATCTAGCAGACAACGTACCATGTGCGGCGACCCATTAACATCATATACGATAACTTGCGCTGTCACTAAACACACAAAGAACAGTCTTAGACGCCATACATCGCGGCCTAGCACTGCGCTGATCACTACAAGCGCGCGAATGCCGTCCTCGCCTGCGCGTCGTCCGCGCAATGGACGTCGTACACAACGATACTTCGCCCTGAGGCGTGGAGGGGGAAGTCACCGTGGCCTGCACCTGCGACGTAAGTGTGTCAAGGTTAGCGGCTTGGCTTGACAACGGGTTACCTTTATCGAAGTGAAGCAGAGAATGATGTTTTTGATTGCATAAGCGACACTTTGTTTTACTAGAACAATTACTTGTTTTATGTTTTATGATTAAGCAATTAATGCAAGCTTTGTTATCTTTTACGCACTTGAAACGAGCAGTCGTATTTAGACTATTGAAGGCGGGACACGTATAGAAATGGTCGTGCACTATATTACTGCACAGACACTTCTGTGAATTATTACTATTAGATTCCGAGCATGTTACGTAAGATTGTGGATTAGGGACCGAGTTATTATTACTATTTCGTGATTTATTCAACCTTTGTTTGTTGCTGTTAGTGTTAGACGGGCCAGGTGAACCAGACTGCGTATTATGAAATATTCGACACTGATCTTTGATGAACGAAATAAAACTATCTAGTGTAGGTATTTTATTATTGCGTTCCGTCATCTCGAATGCGCGAATTGTGTCAGTGTCAAACTTTTTTAAAGCGAGTTGAAGCAACATAAAGTCGGAAAGATCTTCTAATTTTAAGTTCCTTAGAGAATAAACCGCGGTTACGAAGTTATCTTTAAACAGCTGGAAATTCGAGACAGATGTGGCACCGGACAGTTTAAGATTTAAAGCTTGGTCAAAGTAGGTAGACGCTAGGACGCGCGTGTCTTGATATCTGCCAGGTAGTGACTGAAATATGACCTGATAATTCTCAGCACTGGGTGTGACACCTGCAAATACGGACTGGGCCTTCGGTGACAGTTTACCTATTAAATAGTACAACCTGTCAGCATCTGTCAGAGAACCATTTTCGTGCACAGTAAACTTAAAGCTCGCATAGAATAACGGCCAATTTCGTATATCTCCGTCAAACGACATAATCTCGATTGGCGGTAATTTCGGCTTGCGGGCCGCGGCAACGGGCTCTGCTGAACATTTACCCTCCAATTGCGATTGTATACGCTTAATAATACAATAAAGATCTTCGAATGAGGTGTACGCCTGATAGTTTGGTTTTTCATCAGGATTGATAGAAAGTAATCTTGCGTTATAATCGTCTAACAACTTATAAAAATCTGTTCGAATACTATTTACTGTCATACAATAACTGAGAAATGCTTCGCTATTACTGTCAGAAATAGAGGCGGTTTAACGCTCGTATATGTTTTGAATGCGCTCAAATAAAATATTGCGTTTTGCGTCTATGATTGTAATCTCTTTGTCTTCCGACACGCGTGACTTCTTTTGTTGTGACATGCTTACGTAAGTATAAGCTAATGAGACCGAAACAAAATAAGAATATCTAATGTACCTATTATTTTACCTAAGTAGGCTAAGTAGGCAACACTTTAGAGCTGTGGCATTAAAAGTTGCTCGAAACATGAGATTTACAAGACAACTATGATAGTTCCAGAAATAATAATTGAGTAAGTAGGTAGCTACATAAAAGTATACCTACTGATGCCGGCAGAAACAACGATGTGACGGTTATGTGAATAGATTAAGAGTATAGCTAGATGCTATAACTGCCTAGGTATAGCGATATATCGTAACGTAACGTATAAAAACGTTAATGAATCCGATTCGTATGGATCAAAAAAATGGTTCGGCGTTACCCGAAACCGTAGGTTCTAGGCGACTTGGAGAAGGAATGGACTGTATATAAAGGATGACGGGTTTTAGTCGCCTAGGATTGGATGCGGGAAGAGGATGTGGAAAAGGATTGTGAGTGGGTATAGGATATTCTAATGATGAGGGGCACTTACCTTGTACGTCAGTCCTCCTTCCTTGCAAATGGCAGCCTCCTGGTGTTTTCGGGATGAAGCTGCTTGATTCACTCCACTACACAAATCTCTTTCACTCGCGAGCGGTTTTGTATAAGCGGTAATAATTATAGCGGAAGCGGCGCGGTGCGGTCTGGCGGACACGTTTTCTCGAGCTTCTCGAAAGTTCTGGACTGTCTCTCGCGTCGACGATCGCGGCAACCAATCCGCGAAAGGCGTGCCCCTTCTAGGGAATGGGAGACAGGGACGGAAACATGGTATCGCTTGCACTAGACAAGCAAGCGTGGAACGATTGACGTTGATGTGATTAGTTATAGATAGGAAGGTAGATGGCGCTACCAGTTACTATGGCTAGATAGACTTTACAAATTATAGTTCTTCTGTTATAGTTTTGTGGCCAGCTCTGGTATGGAAGTTTATGACCGCCCGAAGGCCTACAATATAGCCTAACGATTCCTATCCTGAGATTCTTACTTGCTTTACCTGCTTTTCGATCTGATTTCAATGCAAACATAAACGGTCGTAATGGTCCAAGTAATGACATCTGTGAACATTGCTTAACTTTGCCGACCTATTCAGAAAGGCAAGGCCAATCACGCTGTGAAATGAGTTACTTACATAGGAACTCAAACTTTATTCACAAACATACGCAGTATATACCTCGAACAACTATTTAAAATGAGTCACTTACTTACATTGGCGGACAATAAAATTAATGTTGTGCCAGAGTGTTCCTTAATGCTATTACAGAACTATTCATTGCGTTACCAGACACAGAGATGCTTTCTGTAATAAATGTAACTTAAATCGAATTTACATATCCGAATTGAAACGTCAATACTTACCAGTTTTCAAAGAGTCGTTTAACTCTAGAGTACTAATCTTATTTTTTTACTGCTTAATACTAATGATCGCTCGGGAGGCTACTTCATTAATGATACAAGATTTTAGAAAGATTATTCTATTAAAATTTTTATTAAATGTAACAAATCATGAAGGCAGACTTTGTTTCTTTAAATTTAGTGGCACATTTTCCTTAAAATTATAATTTCAGGCTTAAAATCAACCTTAAATCTAACATTGCCCTTGTTTAAACAGTCTTTTGAAAAATAATAATAAAAATAGAAAGACACAGATAGCTTATTTATTATCTAAATTAAGTATCGTTAAAGTGTTATATAAAATAAAAATACTATTCTAATTATAAAATATTTGGCTTGAGAGTAAAGTAAAATCCACCTATATTTTTCTAACGCAATTACAGCAGTTTGAAGATCGAGATTGGGTTTGTAGAGCAGCTTCTAACTCGGTGCTTGTGCTTGCTTGTATTTGAGACATTCCAGCAAAATTTTGGAGATCATCTTCAAGCTGGCACGCACTAAGAGAGTAGGATCAGCCACAGTGTCCTCTGAATCGTAATCTTCAGTTTCACTGTCCGAATCTTCGTTTTCCAAATAGTTTGTTATCTGGTTCTCGTCGAGATTCATCTATGAAACAAAATGATCAATTCTCAGTTAATCATAACTTATTGTTACAAATAAATAAAGAGATAATTACAAAAAACTACATTTGTAAAAAACTTACCGTTAATACTAATGATCGCCTCCCAGGCGAACGTGAGGTCAATAACTCGATACCTGATGATTCCCCGCTGAACCCATGACCACTCTCCACCGTGTCGCGACGTGCACTATGTTCGCACGAACGCACGCCGGAATACATAGACGTAATTTAAAAATATTCTTAAAAAATCAACCGAACGCGACCTCTCAAGCTGATTTTCCACCAGAGTGGCGAGACAAGGCGAGGCGAGGAGAGAATTGAAATTTGTATGGCAAATTTTCAATTCTCTCCCAGCGCATCTTTGGTGGAAACAGTGTGGATTGACGAGAATATGCGAGGCGAGAATTGAAATATTTGTTTGTGTAAAAATGAACCATATTGCTTCCAACATAGAGTATAAATTAACTAGTACCAGTATATCTTCATATAATGAAGCCTACGGGCGGCGCGGCGATCACGCGCGTGCTCGCACGAGCTCGCACGAGCACGCGCGAGCTCGTGCGAGCTCGCGATGGCTATTTTTAGTGGTAAAGGGTCAGTGGAATTTCAATTCTCTTCTCTCCTAGTCTCGTCTCGCCACTCGGTGGAAAATTACCTTAAAGGTGATATTCCACCAGAGTGGTGGAAACGACACTCAAACATCACTGTACCTATCACGAACTCAAACATCACTGTACATATATCTTTATCTAATGAAGCCTATGGGTGGCGCGGCGGTCACGCGCGAGCTCGTACGAGCTCGCGCGAGCTCGCGATGGCTATTTTTAGTGGAAAATGGTCAGTGCGATTTCAATTCTCTCCTCGCCTCGCCTCGTCTCGCCCCTCTGGTGGAAAATCACCTTCAGGCGATGATTGGTATTCTCGGGTTAAACACAGCCTACGAATAAAATTGATTTTTGCCCCGAAAAGTTCGTAACAACGTCAGTTGTTCATTGTTTTGATTTTACCTTTTATTTCTTTTAACAAGAAAAGCTAAGCACAGGGTAGTACCTGAATGTTAAAAAATAAATTATATTATTAACTTATAAAAGGTCAACAGAATGGCTTAATGTTTCCATATTCAATTATTTTTAATAGGATAAGGGCTTGTTAAACTTTTAGTTAAACTCCCGCGGTTGCGCGTACCCGGTTAGTTTATAGCCTTAGTTACTCCTTGGTGCATCAGCTATCTGCCAGTGAACGTCCCATCAAAATGTCCAGCCGTTCCAGAGATTAGCGAGAACAAACAGACAGACAGAGAGACAAAATTTGAAAAAAAATGTGATTTCAGTATATGTACCGTGTATACTTCCATATGCATTTAGTAAAAAGCGGTTATTTATATATTATATAGTTTATCCATTGAGTTTGGGCTCGTTTGATTCGTCTTTACATGGCGTTTAGTGCTGACTGTTTACCAAACTCTGATGATGGATCAGGAAGGTAGCAATGGGATATTTGTAATACAAATACGCAATACCATCGAGTTTGGCTTCGTTTGAGTCGTCTTTATATAGACTATGATGCTGGATGATTTCCATGGCCTGATGATAGAGCTAGAACGTAACCCAATCTCATCGAGTTTAGGGTCGTTTGATTCGTCCTTACATGGACTTTAGTGCTGAATGTTTACCAGACTCTGATGATAGAGCAGGAAGGTGGCAATGGGATCTTTGTAATACAATAACGCAATCTCATCGAGTTTAGGCTCGTTTGTTTTGCCTTCTCAAACACTTTGGTATTGGATGATTTCCGGGATCTGATGATGGAACTAAAACGAAAGTGTTTAGGCTAGTTAGTTGAAAACAAAACAAATACTTGAAATTGCCAGAAAGATGAACATACATGCCAGATGTATTGTGGAGAATATAATCTTAACATATAAAATCCTTGCGTTACTGACTGACTGACAGACACGCTACAGCCGGAACTATTGGGCGCAGGAAGCTGAAATTTGGCATGTATGTTCCTAGGGTACCGTAGGGGTGCACTAAGAAGGGATTTCCCGAAATTCCTACGGGATCGGCCAAAACGGGTAAATTAAAAAATGCAGGCGTAGCTGCTGGCATCCTCTAGTTATGGATATATACGCAAAAACTGCCATACTGATTTGGATGAAACTTTAGTAATAGCGCGTATATATTAGAACCACATATTATAATGCCGCGTTTCCACGCTTGCCAAGCCTCGACAAGCTTCCACAAGCGCAAGCGTGTAAACAGGCCGTTTGGTTTGGCTTGCGTGAGCTTGTGGACGCTTGTACAGGATCCGGTCTAGTGTCGGTTTTTGGACACAGATCAAAGGGCGCCTGCGGCAAGCGCTTGCGACGCGTTCACACGTTGGCGCGTGCTTAGTAGTCGCTGTGATCTCGAAACGAACGCACGTCTTGTTCTGTCTCAAAATGAGTGGCTGGTCGAACTTATTTTGCTTGTTTGTATGATTATGCACTATATCGCTCCCAGAGGAATGTCACGAGGAAACATATTAATAATATGCAGGTGTATTGACATACCTAATGCCATAACGTATATGGCACCAGTAATATTTCGAGGCTATGTAGGTAAGGTTTTCCCTAGAGGGTAACTGGGTAAGGAAGAGGCCCTGGCAATCTACATCATAAAAAATAATTGATTTTGCTTCTCTTTAAGTGTATTTCAAATAAAAGTAGGTTAAACCAAAGGTTGTAGTCGATACAAGTTCGGTGTCCGCCATGCTTGGATGTACGTAGCATACTGACGCATTCACAAGCGTGTAAACGGCTCCCAAACGCCAAGCAAGATTTGTGGACGCTTGGAGCTTGTGGAAGCTTGTCAAGGCTTGACAAGCGTGGAATCGCGGCATATCAACCTTTTTGTAAACGACAATTAAGCAGGCGAGTTCGCGCGAAAATCTAGTACAATTAGTAAATACTAGAGGACGCCAGCAGCTACGCCTGCATTTTTTTTTAATTTACCCCTTTTGGCTGATCCCGTGGGAATTTCGAGAAATCCCTTCTTAGTGCACCCCTACGGTACCCAAGGAACATACATGCCAAATTTCAGCTTCGTGCGCCCAATAGTTTCGGCTGTAGCGTGTCTGTCAGTCAGTCAGTAACGCAAGGATTTTATATATTAAGATTGTCTTTACTATTTTACATTATACGCAGAATTTACAAAACTAAGCCTAACAATTTTTTGTGTATTTTAAATAAAGTTGTTGTGATCTAAACAATTATTATTGGTGAACCAACGTAAATAAATAAACACTGAGAATAGACCGAACTCAATAAATAAGAGAATTTATAAACAGGTTTGTTATTGTTACAAAATATAATTCTTGCTAGTTATACTCTGAATGTTAAATTAATTAGCATTTACAGCACCTTCTAATCGCAACACAATATTCGAATGTGCGAGTTTAAGCATTTATGACGTCACTTGCTGTTCGTTATAGACCGGTCTTCCGTTAAGCTACATTCACTCAGGTATAGTTGTAGTCGTACTTTCTAATTTCCTTCTCGTGAGCTACAGTTGATGCTAATTCTCTAGAGTTTTGGTCTAATAAATCGAACTCAACATTGTGCAAATTAAATGAAAGCTCTAAGTGAAGTATTTAAAATGAAGTTTTAAGTTATCGCGGACCGTGAACCAACGCAAGGCGTTGGTTCACCTCGCCTCTCCACGAGGCATCCTCAGGACATCGGTCCGGGGACCCGTTGAAGTTAGTTTGTTCGTTTACGAACAAAAATACATAACTAAACGAACAAACTAACTTCAACGGGTCGCCTCTGCTGAATTTGTTCGCATACCGTTATAATGACGCACACCAGTCGAGCGACGGAGGAAATAAGAAAGTACGAGCACATAAAAGACATGCACACGGTAGAACAGCGCTCAGTCGTTGCCCATCGGTCCTGAGGATGCCTCGTGGAGAGGCAAAACACGTGTCGAAGCATAGTCGGCGCATAGAGCGGGATACTGCACGTCAGGTATTTTCCTGGAACCCTTTCCGCATTATTCCATGTATCCCTTATCCTTTGTCTTTAAAGGAGTTCGGTATTGTTACTCTTTTTCTATTGCAATAGTTAGGGTGGGCAATCCGAGGGTGCGTGGTGGGTTCCTCTTTCCTTCCATTAATTAACTCAGGTCTTTACTTGGGTGGGTGACCAATGTCAAAGTCCGATCGAAACACTATATTTGACTATGCGATGAAATAGAACGAACTTTAGCACTTAAAGTGTGATTTTTCTTGCTGTTCATTTACATATTTAATATTAAATTTATTTAATAGATCGGTAGAGTTAACCTACGTTTATAGAGCTATACATGGGTACCCGTTGGTATGTCATTTATATCTAAGCGCTGCTGTACGTCAAAGGACACTTAATTCCATCTTCTTTCATAATACATCCATTACATACATACATTCATCGTCTTTTATAATACATAACGCTTTCCACACGTCACCGCCACTGGTCCCAGTAGAAAAATCGGTCCACTCGGTTAAGAGCAAATGTCATCGATCGAACGATTAACTGCATAAAATTAGGATTTACTTAGCAATTCCATGATGGTTATTAGCAGTAGTAATTTACTAAGTACGTGCTCTTAATGCTTAACACTCTTGAATGCAGCAGCCTGGCATTTAAATAAGGGAGTTGGATTTAAGATTTACATATTCATTTCTTTAAATATCTGCACTTCAGTCAATAAGAAACTCAAACTTACGAAAAACATCCGCTACCATGACTGTTTGAAATAGATATACACACACAATAGTCTATAATAATTAGTATAAACCGAGAATATTAGTTTGGTAACATTTGTTGTCTATGGTAATTTTTTGACTCTGGTCACATTTGTAAGAATAGTCAATTGTCACTTCCGAAAAAAAATTTTGGATTGACCACGCGTGGTGTGTACTTGCTGTGTACATTGAACTAAAGTAACTACTTATCCATGGGTGCATAGAACATCCATAGAACAGGTCGGCGGGGTAATTGCATTGATTTAGTACCTAATTACCAAAATGGTATGGTAACTTTGAGCCTCAATAACTCCTAAACCAGTAATTTCCCAGGTATGGTGCCGAAGTAAAAAATGTTCGTAATGTTTGGTACAATATGGGGTTTCAGTTTTCATTAAGGGTTTTTTTACACCCTGTATGTCAGACTTCTTGTATGCTCTAGTCAGATGGATGTAATACTAGCTTCCACTATCTATCTGCAACAATTCCCACCTGCCCAAGGCAACTCTGGAACAATTACTTTATTATATATACCTAAATGATAAAGCCCTTTTATTCCGAATTTGCTAAAAGTTAGGCAATACATATTTTCAGTCCAGTCTACTATATTATTATGTCTCGCAATTCGGCGTGCCTCTTGACATAGGCCTCCTTCAGCTCAGTCTCTCCACTGAGCTCTGTCTTCTGCAACTCTGGTCCAATAAGGCCCCAAGGTAAGGCGAATATCGTCTCTCCATCTTGTTTTCGGGCGCCGCTTACTTCTGGTGTCCTCTCTTGGGTATCATTAGGTTATTTATTTCCCCCTTTTTATTTTGCAGCGTAGCTTATGTCCAGTCCAACCCCATTTCAAATGCTCTATACGAGTTATTATATCAGCAATTTTGTTTTTTTCTTATTTCTGAGTTTCTGATTTTGTCACTTAGTCTGATCCTTTCCATTGCCCTTTGTGTACTAGGTAGCCTTTCTTTGTGCTTGTCTGTTAACGCCTATGATTTCATGATCATGGGCGTTAGTATATAGTCAGTGCCGGTGTATAGCGGTGTATGTTTATGTAAATGACCCTATCTGGTTATAATAATATCGTAGGGCAACTCACAACCGTCAGCTGATCTCAAACTAAGCTGAAACAGCAATGTTTCAAACATACTTACATAATCGTAAATGCTTCATATTAGAAAGATTCAGTCAGACATAAAACAAATAATCGTGATCATCGCATACAAACTAGTCCTAGATGGGAATCGAATCCACGACCTTCGGCTTAGTAGTAAGGGTTACAAATACTAGACCAACAGGTCAGTCAAGTTAAGAACTCTGAACGTAAAAATTACAAAATGAGTAATAACGCAAAAAATACGAAAACCCGGTGGCGTAACTTATTGCCACAACAAAGGTCGCGGTTGCGATTTCCGCTCAAGTCAGACATTTTAGTGCGTGAACATGGATGTTTGTTCTAGTGTTTCTATGTGTAATAGTATGTATAGTACAAACTCTGCTTAGTATGAGACTACATGGTGTTATGTTTATGTGGTAGAATGACATGTCTACATCATCATCGGCCCTGTAAATAAACTCTTCTCACTATGAGACGAGTAAGGCCATAGGCCACCACGCTAGCCAAGTGCGGCTTGGCAGACTTCACATGTCTTTCGAGTACGTTATGGAGAAATCTCAGACATGCGAGTTTCCTCACGACGTTTACCTTCACCGCAAGCGTAGCAGCAGCCGCTTGTAGCGATCGACACTCAACAATTTAGGGGCGGAACATATCTGACCGAAGATGCGTCGAACGTATCTTCGGTCGCGTCTATTCCGTCAAATGAATCGGTGCACATCTGACGGAAAATGCGTCGAGCGTATCTGCACACATTCGCTGAAAGCGTGGCTATTATGCACACATATAAGTTAGTTCGTGCAGGGCCGTACTCAGGGCAGCTCAATATTTTACTGTCATATTCTTTTACCTAATCATTTTTCGTGTTCCCTGGTGTTATGTAGTCACTGAAGTCCTGTAGTTATTTATATTGCAATTCGAGTTTGACTATTAAAAATATGTCGGACTTCGAAGATTTTTTATAGTAGCCAACAAGCGTTATTTAAATATATATCCTATTTAGGTATGGAGGTTCAAAGATAAAAGACGGTAATACGATTTGGTTACAGTTTTTCACAAAACTTATACAAATGATATAGAAGGGGTTACAGACTACAGTTGCAGAGCAAGACTCAAATTATTTTCTATATAGGTATGTATGGAAACTGTTGCCGTAGACCTTTAGCACCTCATACCCAAAAATTGGCCCTCGAGCCAAGCAAGCAAATATGCGTACACTCATAGCACATACTAACACTACATTATTCTACACATTTCGTTTCTGAAAAAATAAGTATGGTCTGGCGGCCCTGGAATCTTACGATCTTAAAATCACTGATCTGGGAATGACATGGATATGGTATGTCCAATACCTACGATTTTAGCGTGCACACCTGCGAAATAAGCGTGCACACCTACGAAACGTTGGGCAAATAAAATGGCTGCCATTTGGGTTGTTCTCCAGAATGTAATCGATAACGATATGGAGCCGGTTAGAGGAGAATAATACATTTTTGTAGTAAGTTACCTTTGTTAGTTTAAATCTTTTGCTAGATTAGTTTATTCCATAATGCAAATGTGGGCGAACATGGCAAAGCGAAGGACGGCCCTTGTATGAAACATGTAACAAAATATTCTCTGAGAGCCAATATCGGTTTTTTAGACATATTTATGCACAAAAACAAAATTATTATGTTCGATAGACAACGATTTCACAGCAGATGTACCACAAACCTTGGCGAAAAATATGGCGATAGTGGCACGAATGACATTTCTAATAAAATATCGTCATGATTAATTTATTCAGTAAACTATGGCTATCTCTTTTTTCTGACAGAGATATCCCTGAGACAAACCGAGACAACACTATGTTTGGTGGCTTTATGTCGATTTCGTATATATGTGTATAAAAAAACATGGCGAAATGTGGGTGTAATATTACACCTCTGCCTACCCCTCCGGGGATACAGCCGTGAGTCTATAAAATATAATAATATACACACATCAACAAAGTCTAGGGATATTTTATATTTCATCAAACATCTAAAAATCTATGAAGAATTTTCTGATACAGTAAATAGAAGAATCATAGATTATTTTAAGGTCTTTAATAAAAATAAAAAACATTTCGTGTTTTTTTTTGTTTTAAATAAAAAAATTAATTTTTTTAATCATCATGGAAAATTAGTATGATAACAACAAACATTTCTTCTTAAAAAACTATTAATTTTAATAAAAATGGAAAAAATCTTGTAAAATCTAATCATTAATAATCAGTGTTGCCACCTCTTACATTGATTACACATCGACATCGATTGTTAATACTTAAAATTAAATTGTCAATGTCTTGCTGCGGTATGAGGTCCCATGTCCTTTGCAAGTGTTCGTAAAGTTGTTGTTCAGTCGTCAAATTTGGTGGAAAATCTCTCAAAGCTTTTCGTTGTAACATGTCCCAGGCATGCTCGATAGGATTTAAGTCGGGCGACTGTGCAGGCCAATCCAAAACTTGAATATCGTGCTCTCGGAGAGCGGTCGATACCAGCCGCGCCGTATGGCAAGGAGCATTATCGTGCATGAGTAGAAATTCATGGCCTATTTGAGTTCTGTGTGGGACAATAACGGGCTCTACTACCTCCTCGTGGTATTTTTGTGCAGTCATGCTGCCTTGGATCCAAACGAGTTGGGTTCGTCCGCCAAGACGTCCTGCCCACACCATGATTGTCCCGCCTTGGTATGGGTGGACCTCCTGAGGGTGCCGTAGATGGCTAACTCTCCCTGGAGCTCTCCAAACGCGTGTTCTTCGTGAATCCGGGTGAAACCCAAACCGGGACTCATCGGTGAACAGCACCAAAGACCATTGTTCGTCACTCCATGGTAAATGCTCCCGAGCCCACGAAAGCCGCCGACCGCGATTGCCACGTCGCAATGCTGGAACACGCAATGGTCTTCGAGCATGAAGATCAACTTCATGTAACCTTCTTCGCACGGTTTGGTCGCTTACCAGCAGCTGGTGGTCCTCCTGGAGCCTTTGCACTAGTTGCAGCGCTGTGATATTGGGTTGTCTTCTGGCGGTCATTTGGAGAAATCGATCCTGTCTCTGCGTAGTAACACGATATCTACCTGTGTGCTGTTCGGCCACATCTCCAGTACTGCGATAACGTGACCACAACCTTGATATCACATTTTGACTGGTATGTAGGGCCTCAGCAACGACGCGTTGAATTGCACCATTTTCTAACATGCCCACGGCTCGTAACATTTCATCTCGACTCAAATGACGACGTGACATGACTTTTAAAGTTCGTACGTCACGTTAAATTAAAAAAGAAATACAATTAAAAACCCTTTTCATTAATAATTATAATAAAACAGTTTTAACTTTCTTTAATGTAACGAATTACTAGCAAATATGCCGCCATATTTTGTTTATTATTTTGTTTTTTTTCTTTCCATGTTCAAATTTTGAAAATAGAATAAAAGAGGTTTTAATCTGTATATAAACTTTTTGTGGAAACTAACAAGGTTCTAAACTATAAACTCGTAAATAATTTAGGATTAAGATATCCCTAGACTTTGTTGATGTGTGTATGTGATTAATGTATTTTTTCTATATGTACCTACTATTTGCCCTCTCCATTTATATTCCTTACTCAAAGGTCAAAATTCACGTGGTGCGTGGTGCGCGCGACGTCGACGGATAATCCGTCAGTACGCTCGACGTACTAACGGATTATCGGTCAGGTGTGAATGGTTGAACGTTTTTCTATACATTTGTATGTATTGGCGTTACGCGACCGATAAAACGCGACGGATCTTCCGTCAGATATGTCCCGGCCCTTAATATGCACATAAGTTCGAAAAGTCATTGATACGCGCCGTGGATACGAACCCTCTACGTAGCAGTCCGACGGTGTCTCCACTTAGCTATCGCTGCTTATGTCTGTTGTGAACATGTATTTATATTCTCGAAGTTTCATATATTTTTCACTTTCGATGATCAAAGGCTTGATTATAACTACGTATACAAAAGAGATTTTTAAATCATTCCGTTTGATTAATCTGACACAAGGCCGCCGCCACAATTATTATTAATATTTTACGGAATACCTATAATATTTTATATCTTCACGTTTAATCTCGATTGGACGTTTGGTAAGAACCACGTGAAATAAATAAATACTGGATATACTCAAATGTTCATTCAGATTGAATTTTTTAAACTTGATATGGAAATGGTTAATTTACGGGTGAATAAAATTGATTGGAATTTTCAATATTTTGCTGGTTTATTTACGTTTTAAAATAATGCTTAAATGAAGTCCTTATTATCACTACATAGTATAAAACAAAGTCTGTCTTCTGTTTGTCTGTCCGTTTGTATGCTTAAATCTTAAAACTACGCAACGGATTTTTATGTAGATTTTTTATTTTTATATGTATAATTGACGCGGGCGAAGTTTGTTGTGACGTCTAATTGAATATTAAATCTTACCAATGGTTTTGTCTGACTCAATGTTATTTTTTTCAAATCAAATCAAATCGTTTATTTGCGTAATACAGGTTACATTTAGTTGTTACAAAATACATGTTAAGCTCTCTGTTTACTACCATTTCTGGTGTGCAAATTTCACAGAAAATACAATACTCAATTAAAATAATTATGAATAATTTCAAATTTCACATCAATAACATTATACATTTTAGTTTTAACAAAATTAACATTACCAAATCAATAATTTAAATTCATTTGCAAGTCAAAGTTTAACAATTAATTACATCGTCATTATACGTGATTACATTGGTCATATACGATTGTAATAGATTACGAATACATTTTTTTTTACGATACAGTGTCAGTCAAAAAATCGTTCACAGAATAATATGTCTTTTCTAATAAATATGCTTTAAATGTCCGCTTAAATAAATTGATGTCATTTATAATTCTTATGTCATTCGGGATTTTATTAAATACTTTCGGAGCCATACATAAAACATTCTTATTATATAATGCTGTTTTGTGAGGTTGTACATGTATTTTATTGCACTGTCTTTTACTCTTAAAAGTTTCGAACATTGAGGGGTGCGATTTAATAAAAATAGCCATCTCGTAAATATACAGTGATGGTAGGGTTAAGATATTTAACTCTTTAAAATGTGGCCTGCAGGTTTCTGGGAGTCGTAATTTGCAGACAGCTCTGACACATTTCTTTTGTGCCTTAAAGATTTCTTCCCTATTAACAGAGTTCCCCCAAAAAATAATGCCATATCTTAATGCTGCTGAAACATAAGCCTTATAAGCAATTAGGACAGCTTTTTTATTAACAACTTTTGCTAACATGAATAATGCATAAGAAAATTTATTTAATTTCTTACACAGCTGATCAACATGCGTTTTCCATGACATATCGTCATCAATCCATAAACCGAGGAATTTCTGAGTATTACACTTAGTAATTTGCTGACCATCATAATTTACATTTAAATGTAGTGTTTTTGTTCTTTGTTTGTATTGAACTAGATTCGTTTTTCCTAAATTTATTTTGAGATTGTTACTTTTTAACCATTCTATAACACATTTAATTGATTCATTGATCTCTTTTTCGTATGTAATATCGTCACTATTTGCTAACTTTGAAAATATCAAAGTGCAGTCATCGGCAAAGAGCACCATCGGGGTGGTGACTACTTTTGGCAGATCATTGATGTATATCAAGAACAGCAGTGGGCCCAGCACACTGCCTTGAGGTACACCATATCGTACATACCTGGAATCGGAACTATAAACTACTTCAGTTTTTGATTTATTACAGTTATTATAATGAACGTCATCACTGCCGATCCAGGTTCCAATTGTATCCAAGTATTTTCAACTTTAGCCTGGCGTCTGCCTAGGCCGATAGGGCGTGCGCGTTCCTCGAGCAGACGCCAACCGCACGCGGATGCTTGGGCACGTGCATCGCTAATGTTAGGGAGGCCTAACTGGTCGAAACAATTAGGCCTCCCTCACATTGGGGACGTTCTTGTTTTTACAGTCAGTGGTGTGACCCATAGATTTGAATTCGATACCTTTTGCTTGTAGTAGTTGGTAGTATCGCTGCCTCTATACTTTCAACATAATAACCAATTGCCGCTGCCACATCTTAGTCGTTTATTTTTGCGTCTTCCCTTGTAAAACCAATAGAAGATATACACTATAACTTCGCGAATGTACATCAAAACAATAACGATTTGCCAATTGCCGCTGCCACATCTTAGTTGTTTATTTTTGCGTCTTCCCTTGTAAAAACATTAGAAGATATACACTATCACTTCGCGAATGTACTTCAAAACAATAACGATCTGCCTTGGCCACACAAAGTAACAAAGCCCATATACCAGGTGATATTGTAATCTACATCCATTTTAAATCCCTCTCCCATTTACATTAGGAAAAGTAATTAAATAAACTTTCATCGCCAGCGTAAACTTTTACAATACAACCCTAAAATAACTCTATATGTTTTTGTTTTATTTGAAATACGGGACGACTTTATAATACGCCTATTGTACTAGTGTATCCCCAGCTTTAGTTTTCAACTGACGGCGGTTTCAGATTAGCGTTTTATACGCGCGTATAAGCTCGTTTTTCGAAGCGCATGTAGGCGCGTACAGGTGCGCCATTTGGCACACGCGCACCTCGTACGAGCGATGACGCGCTTAGCCGTCAGAATCCATGTTGACACTGACACGATGTCACTACCGTTTCGAGCGAACACGCCACAATATGCCCTTTTACGCAAGTCTGGTTTTTTGTAAGCTCATAATGTAGCGCGCGTGTAAGCGCGTATGCTAAAACGACTGTATACGCGCAGAAAAATACTCTAATCTAAACTCATCCTTACAAAGGAGGGTCTATTACGAGATAACACACCATAATTTACGAACAATTTTTATTCATACAAATGTTGATATGTGGAAATTTCTCCCTGGGGACCCATACCTCAACAAAAGAGTATTTTCTCTTATGATTCATGTACGGACTTATTTCCTGCGTTTCCATATTTCTACGTTTGTCTTTGGCCCGCCTACAAAGAAGTGATATATATTAAAATAGTTGTAGTTTTTATTGACAATCGTGATTTATGGTTGTAATGTTTCCCAAGATTCAAAAGCTTTTGAGTATAGTTGCCTCCATTGTAATATTCTAGGGAGGTTTGTAGGTAGGTACTTAGAATCTATCGCTAAACAGATGCTACGGGCGGTTGAAGGGTAGAATGATTTCAGTTTCCTTTTCTTTTACTTCATAATAATCTGATATTACAGAATATATTACTGTGCTCTGCAACCCAAAACTAGACGCCTTGTATTTACCACTACGTTTCGGCATAGGTTATGCTGTCTTGTTTACAGGATGCCCGAGTCATTCTCAATATTAATGAGAACGACCGTTTTAACTGTCATGCTTTTAATCGATTCACACAATAAAATAAATAATAAGCAGTCACGCACACAAACAATAATAATTGTTATACTACTTGAATTTTGATATAAGATAAAGCGAGAACAATGTTAATGTTTATCGACTTTAGTTGTTCGTAATTTGTTTACACGACACAACATTTTTTAATGATGATATTAGTTGATACCCATGTGTTGCGTTGATCAAAACCACAAGGTTATACCTACGTCGCTCATAAAGATTCTCCTCAAAAAGTGAGCAAATTGCACTAAGCAACTCCTAGTGAGTTGCTTAGTGCAATTTTCTCACACTTCTTTACAATCAATTACGCACAGATTCTTATCAAACTACAACAGATGTTTCCACCGCGCAATTGAATGTAACGCATCATTGACTGGTGAACAAACGAAGACCTTAATAATTTTTTATAACTAAACAAACTGACTTAAATTCCGGCACTCTTTAGTTACGTGACTTTTGGCATTTCCGGTGAAATTCCCACTATCATCTTTAAGGTCTGATAATTAAACACGTGGCACAGTTGTTGACACTGTCACTTGTACACCACTATTTTTCAATTAGTACAAAAGCTTTAAGGACATATTAGCGAAGACATTATTATCATATATATGACGTAAGAATTTCATAATATCTATAAATAGCAAAGTTATATCATTTGTTTTTTGTAGAAAATCTCACCTAAATCATAGACATATTTTATAATCCATTCACTACTTCATTGATAGTACTCACTTTCCGTTCTACTCTTACATATTCTTTTCGTCGCACTTATAATGTAGGTAGCCTTAGACAATAAAATGAAGCAAAATAATAAATGTAGGTAGTTACTTTTTATTTTCTAAATTCTACCCTCTCTTTCATACTTCATCCGGGCTTAGTACCGGCAAAATTTACCGTTTTACAAGTTATTAAATACGGAGGTATGTAATTAGAAAGCAAACACATATAAAAATAAAAGAAAGTATTCTGTAATAAAAGAAAAGAGTAATTTTGGCATATTTATGAAGTTAGAATCATCTGCTATTTACAAATATTATTTTATCATCATCATGTCGGCCTAGAGATGTCCACTGCTGGACACAGGCCTCCCTCAAGGTTCTCCACACAGACCTATTTTGAGCCGTCCGCATCAAATTATTATTTACTTAATTCATATTCTTTATATACTTCACACTGTACGCTCCCACCATGCGGACGTGTAACAAGTTGTTGAGTGCAGTTGGTTGTAACGATAGATTAAATTGAAAAGTAATCTTAAAATTGTGTTTTTAGTTGGTAGTGACGTGTGCAATGGTTCAGTGTAAACAGTGTAAGGTGTCCCTAGCCCGGGTAAAGCCGGACGGAATAACAAAATGCAATGGCGAATGTGACGGTGCATTTCACAAAAAATGTGCGGCAAAAATAAAGGCGTTCAATGGCACAGAAATGTGCGATGAATGTCAAATTATGCTGAACACAAGCCCATCAATTGCACTTGATATCTCAAAAACCACACCAAAAAGATTATTAGCAGAAGTGAATGACAAACTGGCCATTGTTTTCAATATGAAGAAAACATTGGAATCCATGTCTGATGACATAAGCTTCTACGCGGAGAAATACCTTGAAGAAAAGGTTAGAATGGAGAAGAAAATAAAGGCATTGGAACATAAAAACGTACATTTGGAAACCTGTAACAAGGCGCTGAAAGAAAGGATTATGCACCTGGAAATAAGTGAGAAGGAAAAGAACGTGGAAATAATAGGATTAGAAGAAAGCAAAAACGAAAATTTAGATAGACGGCCGGTGCTGACCACGCTGTCCTCGCGTGCAGCCCGTGATCAATGGATAGCCACGAAGAAACAGAAACACCTGACCAATGATGACATATGCAATGGAAATAATGCGAGAATTTACGTCAACGAAGATCTGACCAAATATATGCGCAACCTTCTCTGGACAGCTAAGAATGAATTGAAAACCGAATTTAAAATATTTAGGCGCAGAATGGGAAGCTGTTGCTCAGAAAAGATGACCCTAATGATAAGAGAATAAAAGTGATTCGCACGCTATACAACATTAACATGTACACAAACAAGAAATGATTTGTTTGTGTCTGGGGCATACCCAGATTATTAAAGGTAAACAAAATTCGAAGATGATACGATACACATACAACCTAATATAGTTTATAATAAATACACAAATATAGAGAAATGGCAACAAGAAATTCTATATTCTGGCACCAGACTAAATATCATTCACCTGAATATACGACCGCTTAGAAAAAACTTTGATCAGCTTCAGACTATCATAAATGGGTGCAAGGAGCGATTGGATATCATAGCACTTACGGACACAAATATTAGAAAAAATGAACTGCCGTTATACGGATTGACAGATTATGACTCATTTGCATACACAAGAGATACATACAGAGGGGGTGGAATATCATTATTTGTTAAAAACACGCTCAGATGTACTGCAGAAATACTAGAAACAAACTGCGCGGAAATGATACATGCGCAGGTAACATTGCATGAAAATAATAGGACAATACACGTCGTCGTTGTATACAGACCACCTAAAACAAACAAATGGTGTTTTGTGGAGGAAGTGCACCAGCTGTTATCGAAAATACCTATCGGGTGCGAAGTTGTGATGATCGGTGATACTAACTTACATCTATCGTGTGAACCCGGTTCGAGCAGCGCGGGCGTCAAGACTCGCTATAGAAACAACATGTGCGAAATAGGCATGGAATGCGCTATCAGTGATTTCACGCGCGAGGAGATGTACGGTGGTGTAGTGACGCGCTCCTGTATCGACCACGCGGGGATCGAGCCCAGCAAACGGTAAAGTCATACGTGTTAACAAGTAAGATATCCGATCATTACCTTATCGGTGTGAGCCTTGTTAGGGATCTAGATAAGTGCGCGGGTGGTAAAAATTCTAAAGTGGCTATATTAAGTGATGTTTGTTTTGTTTTTCGTGTGAGTGTGTGGCCAACTCTGGTGTCGGAGTTTTCAGACCGCCCAAAGGCCTCCGACATGGCCTAACGACCCTTATCCATAGACAAGAGCCGGGACCGACAGCTTTACGTGCCCTCCGAAGCACGGTAGCGCTCAGATGAAAATGCCACATACGGTCACCCATCCAACTGGTAACCTGTGCAAGCGTTGCTTAACTTTGCTGATCTGTTACGAACGGCAAGCCAAGTCTCGCTATGAGCGCTATATTAAGTGATAAACACTTCTTTAAAACTTATATTAAGTGATAAAGAAGTGTTTGAAAAATTGGAAGCAGTGTCCTGGACAGAACTACTAAACTGTAAGTGCCCATTAGTCATGTGTATGATAAGCTATGTAAAATTTTTAGTAATATTTATGATGAGTCAAAAATGTATTTACCCTCACGTAACAAAGACAGTGTAAACCGTGGATAACAAATTATAAAATTGTTAAATACTCGAGATAGGCTTTTTAGAACTTGGAAAAATAAACCGGGTGACATGAACTTACGAATACAGTATAATATTTATAGAAATAGGTTTAACAACTTTAGAGCCAAAAACAAATACAGACAAGATGAGATATTGAAATGTCTTCTTCTTTCTCCTGGCTTTAATCCCATATCATTTGGGGTCAGCCTTCCTCGTACGTTTCCTCCACAGCGATCTGTTTTGCGTTGTTACTACATCTACCTCCATAGTTTTAAGGTCTTTCTCAATAGTGCTTTTCCAGGTGGTAGCCGGTCTGCCTCTACTTTTCTTTCCCTCCTCCATTTTCATTACCGTCCTGGTCATATGGTCTTCATTGCGCCTCATAATATGTCCGTACCAACGCAAGCGATTCTCTCTTAGCTTGTCCTCAATCCTTGCAACCCCAAACGTTCCCCTGATGTATTCGTTGCGAATTTTGTCCAACCTCGTAACTCCCCCTGCCCAGCGCAGCATTTTCATCTCGGTGACGTGGATCTTTTGTTCATCTGCCTTTCTCATTGGCCAGCATTCCGAACCATACATTAATGCTGGTCGTACTGCTTGTTTGTAAACTTGCCTTTTAAGTTTAATAAGCATCCTGGTGTCACAAAGCACACCGGACAGTGACCTCCACTTAAGCCAGGCAGTTGTGATCCTGTGTTGAATATCGTTTTCAGTGGCTTGTTTTGGAGCTACGATTGAACCCAGGTACTTAAATTGCTCTGATCTCACCAAAGAGGAACCCTCAATCGTAACTGATAGCTGGGTGGTGGTATTACTTCCAGACCAATCACACACCATATACTCGGTTTTGTCTCTGTTCACACGAAGTCCTCGTCTTTCCAAAGCGCGTTGCCATGCATTGAGCTGTTCCTGCACTTCTGTTATGCTTTCTGCGATCAGTACTATGTCATCAGCGTACAATAATGACCAAGGCGCAGGTCGCTGCAGCTGCTCTGTAATGTAATTCATAACCAGATTAAACAGCAACGGACTTATGGTGGAACCCTGGTGAACTCCGACTTTTATCTCAAATGCATCAGTCTGGCCTGAAGGACTGCAAACTCGCGTAGTTATTCCGTGATAAAGGTCTTTAATCAAAGTGATAAAATGCTCTGGAACTAATTGTGATCTTAAAGCTTGCCAAATAAGATTCCTGGGAACGCGGTCAAAAGCTATTTCAAGGTCGATAAATACAAGATGTAAGTCTTTCTTTAGTGATCTATATTTTTCCATTAGAATCTTCACGTTGTGTATTGCATCTATCGTCCCTACACTGCTTGGGAATCCGCATTGATTAGGAGTCGTTCTGACAATTTTGTTTAGACGGTTCACCAGGATAACCTCCCAAATTTTCAGGGTATGCGATGTTAATTTAATCCCTCGGTAGTTGCTACAATTTGCCACATCTCCTTTATTTTTGTAAAACGGGATTAAATGACTTACTCTCCACATGTCCGGGATCTTTCCACTGGCAATTATTTCTTGAAAGAGATTTGTGAGCCAGACCTCTCCGATACTTCCAGTTGACTTCCACATTTCCACCGGTATTTCATCTGGTCCAATTGCTTTTCTATTTTTCATTTTGGATAGAGCTCTCCTTACCTCTGCTGTTGTTATACTTTCTATCGGACCTAATGTTGGGGATGTTGGATATAATGGTTCATGTGGAAACTCCTCGTTGAGTAAGTTTTGGTAGTATTCCTGCCATCTTTAATTTATATCCTCATTTCGGGTTAGTAGTTTACCTGATAGATCTTTAATATACTTATTGAGATATTGAAATGTAAGAACAATATTAGAAAATTATGGGCCAAGATAAACGCTTGGACTGGCCAGGAAAAGAATAATGTGGACAAAACTATATTAAAATATTTAGGAAAGATGGACAATACTGTTAATATATGTAATAAATTTTCAAAAACTTTTACCGAGGAAGTGTTAAAAATTAAACAAGCATGTGACAAAAAATTCATAGACCCAAATAAATATGTAAAATACAGTGATATGTCATTAAGGTTCCAGAAAACCTATCCGAAGGACATAATTAAAATTATTAATAATCTAAGTTGTAATAAATCCCCGGGCATTGATTGCATAAGGGTTAAAGACATACAATTTTTAAAAGACAAGATTAGTCCTGTAATAGCTTTATTTATTAATCTGTGTGTTGAAAAGGGTATTTACCCTAAGAAATTAAAGACAGCATTAATTAGGCCTATTTATAAGCAAGGATCACATTCAGAATACACAAATTATAGACCTATTGCTATATTGTCGGTAATAAATAAAATAGAGGAAAAATATATCGTTAGTCAAATATCTGCGTTTCTAGAAAATAGTAATATATTGTCAAACACGTAACATGGTTTCCGACGGGGTCGAAGCACGGCGACGGTATTGGCTCAGTTCTCTGACAATGTCAATGAAGCTCTGGACCGCAGAAAGCAGGTGGTGGTGGTCTACATAGACTTCAAAAAAGCTTTTGATACCCTGGAACACCATCAGCTGCTTCAAGCTATGGCGGATTGCGGGATTGAGGGACCATTGAACGCATGGCTCCGTGCTTACCTCACGGACCGTACACTGCAGGACTGTCATTGACGACGTGAGTGGCGAGCCGGCACACGTAACCTATGGTGTGCCAACCGGCTCCGTGTTCGGTCCCGCCTGGGGATACATTATGCATGTTAGCAGCATGAGCAATATTGTGCGAAACTGCCGGTTATATATGTATGCTGATGACAATTGTCTATTATACGCAGATAACGACTTATCTGTAATAGAAAGTATTATACAAGAAGATTTTACAAATATAATTAAATGGTCACACGATAATGGTATAATCATTAATCTAAATAAAACAAAATGTATGCATATAAAGTCTCAAAGACAAAGACATTTATTGCATAACTGTGTAGTAATGTACATGGATGGTGAATATGTATAATGTATCAACAGTTTACCCGTTACGGGCATTGCAATTATATAATATTAGATTTCAATAATGCTTATTACGAAATAATTCATGCATGTTATAAAATACATTTTGCAATAACCACTTTTTTAATCGTATTTTAAACAAATTGCCATTTAGTTCTTTAATTTCAAGAGGTATATTTTATATATTCTACCACATACACACATCACCATCTAGTCCCAAGCTAAGCAGAGCTTGTGTTATATACTCTTTACTCTGGTTATATACTCTTATAGCAGTTACATATGTGCTTTTGTAGAAAATAGTTTTATGAATGATTGGCATGCTTAAATTATATTTATATTGCAATCTTACATTAGGTTTAAGATTACATTTAATATCAAAATATTCAGGATTACGTTTAACAAAGAGACAAATTTCCAATATAAACACATAAATTAGCGTCAAGAAACCTTTTTCTTTAAAGACATCTCTAAGGGAATCGGTGGTTCTCATATTGTATATAACTCTTAAACATTTCTTTTGTAGAATAAATGTTGATTCACTATTTGTGGAGTTACCCCAATATATAAAACCCTAAGTTAACAATGGAAACACATAGCCGTAATACGCTGATTTTGCTATGCCCGTTGAAGCACTTTCAGTTAGTATTGAAAGGGCATAACAGAAGCTAGATATTTTTTTTAGTTTAAATTTTCTATATGACTCTACCAGTTCAGATGCTGATCTATAGAAACGACAAGAAATTTAATTTGAATGACTTCTTCAACTTTAGTGTCATATTCACATATATTTAGTGGTGGTGGTTTACTCTGATAATTTCTAAACTGCATAACTTTATTTTTGATAAGATTTACTTTTAGGTTAATGGATAGAAGCCAGTGTGTAACAGTTTTAAGTGTATTTTATACTTCCAACTCAATATTGCTTAAGCATTTATTATTTTGTATAAATATGGTCTCATCATCAGCATGCATTATACACACGTGATTTACAATGTAAGGCAGTTCATTGACATAAATCAAAAATAAAAGAGGTCCCAATATACTACCTTGTGGCACTCCCAATATAACATTTTCAAAGCTAGAATAAACTGTTTCTATTGTTTTGATGTCATTATTATATATTTCTAATTTAGTAGCCTAAGTTCTATTACACAAGTACGATTCTACTAAATTTAAGGCAATAACTCTGACGCCTATCCTTTCCAATTGTTTTAATAATATGTCAAATTTCACACAGTCGAATTTTTTTGACATGTCTAACGGCCATTTTCAATATTCAAACTATGGATAGATCTGTAGATTTTAGATTCGTGTTTGACATATTTTGTATGGAGCTTATGTCAAAAACTGTCAAAAACGAATCTAAAATCTACAGATCTATCTATAATTTGAATATTGAATTCCGTAGTAAGAATATAGCAGTGCATTGTGTTTTGTTATTGATGCCTTCCCATATTCCTCCTAAAAATTAAAAATTGCCAATGAGGTTGACTTCCCTCTCTGAAAGCCAAACTGATTTGCATTTAAGATTTTGTTTATAACAAGAAATTTAGATATTTGGTTATACAGGGCTTTCTCAAATATTATTTTAGAAAAACTAGGTAGAAATGAATATGCCTGTATTTATTTATGTCATGTTTGGTGCCTTTTTTGTATATAGGTTTTATTATTGCTGCTTTAAGTTTATCAGGGAAAACTCCTGTTTCAAACATAAGATTTATGATATATACAAGGGCTTCTGCAATATACTCAATACTGATTTTTCTAACGCTTATTGGAATATTATCAATACCACAGCTATTTTATTTTTGAATTTTTTCACTATGTGTAGGACCTCATGTTTGTCAACTGGGCAGAGAAAAATGCTGTTTATATTTTCACTTACACTTGGTTTATAGATAATGTGGCTTGTCGTATTGTTTTGAGTTGTATATGTTTTATTAAAAACTGTGGCTATGTCAACTGGATTCTTGATGATGTTTTTTTCGTGAATGATATAATCTACAGAGGTAACTATGTCGTTAGTGGGACTAGTTTGTTGCTTTATTAAAGTCCATGAAGCTTTCGTGATATTCTAGCTGTGTTTTATAAAATTTATATTACAAAGTCTTTTCGATTCTCTAGTAACACGCTTTAGGATTTTGCAGTATTTTTTATAATTAAGATTAGTAATTGAATTATTATTTGAATTATGGTACATTTTTCTTTTGTGTTTGCTTGACTTAATTATACCTTTTGTTTTCCAATTTTTACTTTTGGTGTACTTTGTTTTTTTTTTTATAGGAAAACATGAATTAAATGTTAGAGAGAATATATCAAAAAATTTACTGTAAGCTAAGTTAACATCACTTTCATTATATACGTCCTGGAAGTTAATTTGAGCCATATATTTTAAAAATATTTCCTTGTCTTTAAGACTACGTTTAAAAACATACCACATTTTTTCTTTAAAGGCTACTTTGCACGGTATCATGATTACTTGCGCAGTATGATCAGAGATGACTAGATATCATATCTCTGTTTTGCACCTGATATGGTTGGTTATTATATTGTCAATGCAAGTAGCTGAATGTGAAGTTACCCTTGTAGGTTTATGAAATGATAGATGTTAATTGATTTTTTTTAGTGTTTTCATAAACTCATTACTTTTTGTATTAATAGTAAGTGTGTCTATGTTAAAATCACCCAATATAAAAATCCTTTTATTTTTGTGTTTAGATCTAATAGTGAGCTTATACAATAGCATATCAAGTTTTTCTAAAAATAAATCAAAATTACTATTTGGTGTTCTGTAAAGACACAAGACAAACCAGTTTGTTTCAGGGATAACAATTCCACAGCACTCAAAATGTAATTCTGTTGAGTACTCCGTGATCCAGTCAATTTTTTTAAAACAAATACAATTTTTGACATAAATACATACCCCACCTCGACGTTTATTTTTTCTAGAGAAGTGTGCTGCCGTTTTATAACCGGGTAACTGCAATATTTCGGCACTATTTTCAATAAAAAAAGTTTCACTGACGTTTGCGTCAGTGCAACTTTTTTATTGAAAATAGTTTATTGAATATCAATGTTTTTTGAATACAGTAATATTTCCAGTTCCCTCAATTTGGAACGCATGCCTTGTACATTATTATGTAACATTTTGAATGTTTTATTCTGATCGAAAAAACTGAAGCTCAGGTTCTGTTTGTGTACCAATACTTGACAATATTTTTACAGGTTGCGACTCAGTTTGAGTACTGATTGAGTTAAAGTTTAATTGATTACCTTTTTTCTTTTCTGTATTATTAATCTACTGTTGGTATTTATATTTATATTGCACATGAAGTATATATCTTAATATGTAGCCAGTTGTTACAATATTATAAGTACTAAGTGAGACTCTGGTGTCAGAACTAATCAGTCCACAATGTGTAAATTGAGAGCATATATGGTAGTACATTTCATTTAATTTAAACTCGTTTAAAGATCTGTTCTTTTTCGTATTACATAGCAATATATTAGTGTGTGAAAGTTTATTACCAAAGTAATATAGAGTTGATTGCAATGTTAAGGGATTTTTATCATAACTACCACATAAAATGACCACATAATCAAGTTTATTAAAGTCTTTACACATTTCTACGCATGATTCCAGTAACTTATCAGTCGTGGCACCGGGTTTACTAATAGACGAAACAAAGAATGTGTTACCAGCTGAATGTTGTAATAATCTGCTAAAATGTGAGCCATAAGTATCTGTAAATATTAATATTCTTTGTCGTTTATCTGGTACAGTACTTTACCTTATCTTAGAAATATACTTAACCCGCCACGCATAGTCGGACATAGTTGCGAGTGTATGCACCGCGCAAATATAACAACGTGCAACTGCGCAAGTATCGAGTTGGTGGGAGAATACAAATACTTGGGTCTCAATATAGATAACAAGTTTTCATAGAAAGTACATATATCTCATTTATATGATAAGCTGCGATCAGTACTTGTAAAATTCCACCATCTCAGTTTTGTATTGGATAGGGCAACTATGTACACTGTGTATTATGTAATGGAGGACTCACTACTTGCTTATGGTCTGGTAAGCTACGGTAGGACATTCAAAACGTATTTAGATAAGTTAAAAAATAAAAAAAAACCTGAAACGCTGTAAAAATAGCAACTATGAATACCTATTTAAGTATTGTAAAATGCTTCCAGTTCATGAGCAGGTAGTGATGTTAATAGCATTAGAACAATACGGCAGTGATGAATTTAAAACATACATAGTTAGTTAGTTAGTTAGTTGGACAGGTGTTTGCCGCACTTAGCCACTTAATTGGGCCATTGTGCGTTAGCAGTGACACGGTTGTCACCTGCTACTTATACCATGCAAGCTCCTTCCAGAAGGCCATGAGTTGACCAGTGTTGCGTATGGCTTCGCTCATGGTTATAATGGATCATGTCTTCCGAGTTTCCTTTGATTAGGATGGTTATATCATCTGCGTAGCCGACCGTGTAGAAGCATTTGTCGTTCAGGTTTCTCAACAGATCGTCTACATTATCGTTATGTTCCAAAGCAGGGGTGATAGGACATCTCCCTGTGGGCAGCCTTTTGCTACTATCCCCCTTGTGGTGGTGTTAACCGTGAATTGAATAGCCCTTTGTTTCAGGAGTTGATCAATCCAGCCACTGACGGTTTGTTCAACTCCGAACTTGTCTTGAGCCCTTGGGCTCGACTAATGCTGGTGAATTTAGTTTTGTCGAAGGCGCCTTCTATGTCAATGAAGACGCCTAAGGTCATTAGTTTGTCAGATAGTGCTGTCTCTATGGTCCCCACTACGGAGTGAAGCGCTGATTCCGTTGGTCTACCACTTCTGTAGGCGGGTTGTTGCGGGTGTAGTGGTCTGCGTAGTAGTGCGCCTTCCTGCAGGTATCTGTCAGCGAGCCTCTCCAGCTTTTTCAGCAAGAAGGAGGTTAAACTGATAGGTCTGAACGATTTTGCTTGAGTGTAATCCGTTTTTCCCGGTTTTGGGAGAAATATGACTTTTACTTCCTTCCACCTTCGTGGTATGTAACTGGTAGCTATCAATTGCCCATTTCAGACGGTCCACGGTAACCATGTTGTTGGTTATCGTCCAGTCTGTTTAGGTCGGTGGTTTGTGTTCTGATTCTTCCCAGTCACAGTCGTCGGTCACAGTGCAACCTGGGAAGTGTGTTTCGATTAGCACTTGGCTTATTTCCATGTCTGTGATTGCGTAGGTGCCATCAGGCTTTCTGATGGAGCCTAGGGTCTTGTTGCTGTCCTGGGAAAGGATCTTTTTTACCCTGGCTGCCTCGCATGTGGAGTTAATATTGGTGCAGAAATTTCAGAAATTTCGCCAGGACTCTCTCCTGCGGAATCGTATGCGTTTCTTGTAGTGCGACTGGGCTTCTTTGTATTTGTCCCAATCCGTGTCTTTCCTTGTGTTTTTGGCCTGGTTGAAGAGTTTTCTCAGATTGCGCCTGAGCTTCTCCAGTTCCAATCCCCACCATTGGGTTTTACTACTCGTTTTCGGTAGTGTGGTGGGGCAGGCTTGTTGGTAGCTGCGTTGTATGCATTTTGTTAGTAAGTTAGTGTTGTGTTCTATTCTTGTAACCCGCAATGATGGTATTGCGTGGGTTGCGTTTTGGTTGTGTGACCCTCTCTTGCACTCGTATGTCATAGCAGATACGTCTGAGGTCGGCAAAGGATGGTTCGGCGGACACATGCCAGTTCGTGATAAGTTCCGCGGCCCCATCCGATGCCAGTGTAATGTCTACTATGGTTTGATATCTGGAGCTAACAAATGTGGGCTCTGAGCCTTTGTTGATTACCGTTAGTGTTGTTGTGTAGATGTATTCAGTTAGGATCTCACCTCGTCTATTTGCCTCGGGGCTTCCCCACAATGGATGGTGGGCGTTAGTTAGTAGTTAAAACATACAAAAATAGCAATAGGACAAACAGAAGGGACAAATTTCTAGAAGTGCGTACCTTTAGTAATTTTTTCGGTGAAAGAAGTAGAAAATATTTAGTGCTAAAAATCCAGCTCAGTTCCACTTGCAATTTAGCACTGTTTGTCGCATCGGGGCGCGGTGCGGGCGCAAAGGGACAGGGGGTAATTTATCAATGGAGCATTTACTACTGTTACTAGTCATAGTACACGGGTCTTAATTATGTATTTACCAATTATTACGTACGTTTTGTGGACAGCTTTGAGACAGTTTTGGGACTTTGTGTTTTTATTTTTTTAAACCATTTAAACCATTTATTTATACCACACATATGGACACGTAAACAACAATTTATAAAATTTAAAAAAGAAATACAAAAAGATATGCATGGCAAGGATACAGCTCAGTAGACGCTGGGCCTATTAGGCAAAACACTGATTTTCAGCTGGAGCCTTCCATCTGAGCAACAAATTGTTTTAAGGCACAACTACAATACAAACTACTCAGTTAACACAACGCAATTCTTATTTAAGCAAGTTAAACAAAATACAATCGCACAGCTACAATAACAATTACACTACAACAATAACAATTAACAATAACACAACTACAATAAAAATTACAATTTACAATTACACACTAAAATTGCATTTCTTGGTGTTTTTCCTATGGCAACTTTGTGGACGAGACATGTAAGGTGTAGTTTCCTACGTTTTTTAACTACATAAATATGATCAGTTAAAGATACTTAGTGCCCCGTAATATTTTTTGTACTAATTACTAATAAAATAGTGGTGTATTATGTCCTAACTTATTTTATAATACACAGAAATAACTAGAAAAAATATTATAGTACAGAAAAACAAAATCAATTTATAATCATACTAGAGAATGCTCGCAGCTACGCCCGCACATTTTTTTTTTATTTACCCGTTTTTCCTGCTCCCGTGGGAATTTCGCGAAACCTCTTCTTAGTGCACCCCTACGGTTTTTTTTATGGTAATAGGCGGCAAACGAGCAGACGGATTGCCTGATGGTAAGCAATTACCGCCGCCCCCATGGGCGGCGGTAATTGCTTACCATCAGTCCATGACCATGTGTCCATACACAAGGAGGAGGACCACAGGAGTCACAAGTGCGTTGCCGCCCCTTGGGGTTGGGAAAAGGGATAGGATGAGGAGTGGGATCAGGGATAAGGGATAGGGGATAGGGCCTCCGGCACTCTCACTCACCGAACGAAATGCAACATTTTAGGTACTGTTACTTTACGTCGATTTTCTGTGAGAGGGTAGTACTTCCCCGGTCGAGCCGGCCCATTCATGCTGAAATCAGCAAGGCTCTACTACCTTGAAAAACCGGTCCCCGAGGAACATACCTACATGCCAAATTTCACCTTCCTGCGCCCAATGGTTCTGGCTGTAGCTTGTCTGTCAGTCAGTCAGTAAGGCAAGGATTTTATATATACAGATTTCTTAAGTAGATACAATGTAGGTAGGTACATTTTTTTTTCTAGGAAGTTATATTTCTAGAGGTAGCGCCTGTAATGGATTCAGTTTCTGTATACAGCAGATTACAAGAAATTGTTGTTCTGTTTATAGATCAAAACATACAACTTAGAGGACTTTGTGAGTAAGTCAGCTGTAAGCAATACAAACTTCACTGAATAACTTTGAAAGTATAATAGAGCAATAAAATGTACTGGATACTTAATGGCACGGGCTGTTTTCCGCAACTCCACGTCTTGGCGTGTATTTTGCGTACAATAAAATGTAACAGTAAACATAAATGAAAACATCTTTATACTACACTCACGGGCTAATACACGTAGATCCGCCATTGCTGACGAGGGCTTAATGCCGTCGCGTATTCTCAAGAGGAGGCTCTGAGGTGCTAGATAGAGTTAACTCGTCTCTTCTCACTGCTATAATATTCAGTTAGGGAGCATTGCAGTTTATATTTACTCACCTAGAATAGCTAACTAAAATAGAGTAAAATTTTAATAGCTCCGAGTGATATCTTGGGACTTCCGGTACTTAAATAGTTCCCATACGTTCTAATAAACAATTTATTATCTGAAAGTGACTAAAGCCTCCCTCATATTGTTCATGCGCGTTGTTTGAGCGTGCGCCAGGCGTGCGTCCGGCGTACGCACCGACGTTCACTTTGTACTCAGCATGAACGCCGAGCACACGCCACGCACAGCATGAACGCCGAGCACACGCCAGGCACACGCCGGCGCTGGACGTCCGCTCGAGGAATGCGCACACCCAATGTGAGAGGGAGAGCTAAACATTTTGTTTGAAAATATACGTCAAAGCATTCTTGTTGCTTTTCTAGGTAGAAATAGGCTTTATAAAACGTTGCTTTGCACAGCCTAACCTAAATTTTAGTCATTAGTACTCTCTTTCTTAGTAATCGTATGCTACAAGGTGCTTCCAACTATTTAAGTACTCCTCATTAGAGCACAAAGAATAAAAAAAATTACAACAAGTATGTGTTGTGTTTGTACAGTTAATAGAAAAAGACAGCTACTGATAACACGCATACGATTTTATACGAGAGTCACATATTATATCGACGGTGGAATGAAAAAAGTTAGCTATTAGAGGTATTTTAAAAAATCCAATAGATTTTAAAAATATTTGTATGCCTTTATTCATTGGCTTTATTAAAAATATATATTTCTGTATATTTTGCAAGAAAGTGGCGTTTGGTTACAATTTACCTGAAATTAGAAGCATGTAAAAGTTACCAACCGACAAAAATATTTTATCTTTCAAGCTGGTATTTTTTGTTTATAGACTCACACCTGTATCCCCGAAGGGGTAGGCAGAGGTGTAATATTACACCCACATTTCGCCATCAATTTTTAGGTCCCACGTAATAGGCGCGAGCCTAATAGGTGGGTCCACACAGAGCGAGCAGCCTCGCGAGGCATTTGCCGCGCGAGGAAACAGTCCCCGAACGAGCGAGGCCATAGAATAAAGCTGCGTTCACATTTATCTGACGTGATCTCTCGTGACGGTCTCTGTTGTAATTACTTACCTTTCACTTTTGTCTGTCGCCGTCTGTCGCGATCTGACACAATTTTAAATCAGTTCTGTCTTGACTCTCGTGGAGTTCACACTTTCGCAATGTTTTTGATGAATTATCCGATTCAGATTAAGTAGATATCCAATTATATCCATAAATTATTTACATAGGATTATATTATTTCATATTCAATTAGCTCATCTATAGGTACTGTATACGAATAATATTATAAAAAGGAAGTCAATTAGTTCGTCGTCCATTGCGCACAATTGCAAACGCGCGTCTGACGCTTTACGACAGACAGTGGCGCGTCCACATTAGTCTGACGAGTTGTGTCGCGCGAGTTAACTGTACGGAACCCAACAATGTTAGCTTCGTCAGCACATCTCTCCCCACCAAATTATCTAGATAATCCTATTGTCATCTTAGCATTAATTTATTATAAATACCTTTGTAGATCTAACATTAGCGATTACTATTTTATATTTTAAATATACTGTTATAATTAAATAAATGTTTTTTACAATTAATCTGAGTCCAATCTCTTAATTCGCGCTGTACCGTCCCCACACCCCTCCCCCCTCTCTGTCGCAGACCGGGACATTGTCTGTCGCGACACGACAGACGACGTCACGACAGATTACATCAGACAAATGTGAACGCGGCCTAGAGCGCGGCAGCCTCGGCACCGTAGGAAAAAACAAAATTGCAGTTGTCATAAAGTTTGAATTCAGAACATGAAAATATACAGTCCGTTCCATAGATTTATTATATACTAACGTTAGATTGGCAATGGTGTCAGTAAAGTGAGACCAAAACAAGAAAACACTAGTGTGCGTGTAATGAGCTTGTATTCAAGACAAATAGTGTTGGGCATGGCTTGCCTAAACAATGATTATCGATAATATGGGCGAGGTGTCATATTGCCCGAATTAAATCATGATTAAGGTAGTTTCAATAACTGAGAGAAGATAATAATAAAACTAAAGATAAAACTGTATTTTTGTTTTCCACCAAATAAAACTAATTTATTATAAAAATGTCGCAAACTTTCTTTGGAAGTATTCTGCAGTTTTGCTTCATATTTTATTCTTACTGTTAAATAAATAATTGCTTTTATTAGCAAGTATTTGTGATTAAATAATGCTGGAGAATCATACATAATAATATGGTTGTTAAGAACTTTGAAATGGTTTTTGCAAGACAAAAGGCAATCATTTACCAAAGTTTTAAACATTAATTCGGTAATATTTTTTCCTTTCATACATCTACGGAACATTCGTTCAGATTGGACACCTATTTCATAAACATCATGGGAAGGATAAATAAGGCCACCAATATCCTTTGTATATATAATTATGTGAATCTATTTTAATATCACCGTAAAGTACACTAAGACAGGGTTCACATTTAATTTTCTCTACAATTTTTTTACCACATATCCACAAATATATTCAACAATGGACTTGATTATATTACCCTTTCCTTCATGCACCCACGGCATACATGACACGATGTCAGAATCTTCATCGATTAACTGAACTTTGCAAACAGCGGCATCCTGTGGTGCTATCATAGCACTAAACTCGGTTGTAGTATTAATCATGTCTATGGTACGTGATATCTGTGCGTTAAGAATACAAATTTTCTCTAAAGGCAAACAATTGGCTTTGTTGCTGATTTGCACTTCCATATGGCACATGAGTCGTTTATAAGCTGCTGTAATTGTCGAGCAGTTGGATTATTATTGAATCCCCCTCAAGAGCGCACTGAACTAAAAAATGTTTCCAAATGGTCCAGCTTTACTCTTTGAGAGCCCCTATTAGAAAAACATTTTTCTTCAAAGTGATTGCTGCATATGGATGAATATTGTTTGGAAACACAATCTTCTCTGTTTATCATTTTTAGCCATTTTAATCGGACCTCATTAATTTGAGGAAATCTGAAATAAGTATTTTAATTTATTTTTATTATATTTATAACTACGACATTTGGATAGAGAACATAAAAGTAAATAATATTTATTTGTTAAATAACAGTATGGAAGGTATACAACCTTTGTCAGTCAAGTTACAAATCAATATTTTCTTATCTATATGATTTGACATTACGTCAATCACTATGAAATTTAGCTTAGAAATAGTAAAAATTCACGTATTTTATATTATCTTTAATCTAATCTCTTTGCATTCAGAATATAAATATGATAAAATGTGATATTATAATGTATCCGTCTGTGCATATATTTCTTTTCAGAGTTGTAAAATATTGCAATAAGACCATTAAATCTTTCAACGGTACTCACGTATGAAATTAGTAATTCTGGGGATTTTCTCTCTTACACGAGTTACATACAGGTGCTGCACAGGTTGCCATAATAGTTTTTGTATGTATAACACCTGGATTTCACTAATAAACACGTTATTTTGGAAAAATAAGCGAGGTTTGTACTGTTCACAATTAACGTTGGGCCAATATAGGCCAATAGCATGTACGTGAATGGTCTCGCCTATCTATCTCGCTCTAACATACTGGTTTCTATATTCTTTCTCTTTCGCATCACCGATCTATACTTTAGTATATACTTAATCTATGGTCCGTTCACAGTTATTTTACCTCTGACAGATGTCGGTGTTTATTTTCTTTATGTTGGAATTGTACTCTGTGATGACAGGAAAGTAAAATAGGGTTACCCGTGCACAACATTTTACCCAATATTAGTGGAAATGCTTCAAAAATTCAAATGCTTGAAGCTTATGGCCGCAAAGTGGTTAGATTACCGCCATACCACTGCGAGCTAAACGCAATTGAACTTATGTGGAGTCTCATTAAAAGGCGAGTCACAAGCAAAAATTTAGGACAAGAGGCAACCAACATTGTGAATTTAGCTGAAGAAGCTTTTCAATCTATCACTGCAGAAGACTGACAAAAACAATGCAAACATGAGCGCTACATTGAAGACAAGCTTCGTGAAACAGATGGTTCTACGGATGCTGAAATGGACACGTTCATAATAGAATTAAATTCTGAGTCTGATACAGAATATGACAGCAGTTACGAATCATCATAACATTGGCAGTCCACATGGATCATTCTTATAGACTCACGCCTGTTACCATGCAGGGGTAGGCAAAGGTGTAATATGACACCCACATCATTCTTATTCAAAATTAATATGAAAATTAAATTTACAGTTTTTGTATTTGATAATTAGAACCTCACGTTGGCGTAATTATGATGCGTTTACCTTTATATATTAAATAGACATCATTTTTATTATAACTACTAATCTTCATAGGAAATTAGTTATTTCGTAAGAAAATAAATGTACATTCATATAGCCATGCCAATATCAAGAGGTTTTGTTACAAACATTACTTCCAAATATTTAATACGATGGCTTAGGCAATAAAAAATAAGTACATTTTAGCAATAATGTATATTTAAAATGGGAGTATTATATACCAAATATAGCAACACAACGCCCAGGTTGGCCAATCTAACAGCTAGAGGTAAAATAACTGTGAACGGACTATAGTTGAAAACTATTACCTATTGCGCATGTATCAAATTGTCGACTAGTGAATTAGAGTGAAATAGTACATTTGCCATCTATCGGTCTACGTATAAATGTGAGATTGTTGGTCTCTCCTCTCTCTTATTTTTAAATATAGTACTTGGAAATGGTCATACTGCAATAGGGTTGTGGCATGTGTTTTTACTATACGGCTGCATGACTGACGCCAATTGCTGTACCTACTTTGGGTACTAGACAATGGTAATAATGGGCCATAATATACATATTTACTTATACTTACTGTTTTTGTAAATACACACATCAACAAAGTCTAGGGATATCTTAATCCTAAATTATTTACGAGTTTATAGTTTAGAACCTTGTTAGTTTCCACAAAAAGTTTATATACAGATTAAAACCTCTTTTATTCTATTTTCAAAATTTGAACATGGAAAGAAAAAAAACAAAATAATAAACAAAATATGGCGGCAAATTTGCTAGTAATTCGTTACATTAAAGAAAGTTAAAACTGTTTTATTATAATTATTAATGAAAAGGGTTTTTAATTGTATTTCTTTTTTAATTTAACGTGACGTACGAACTTTAAAAGTCATGTCACGTCGTCATTTGAGTCGAGATGAAATGTTACGAGCCGTGGGCATGTTAGAAAATGGTGCAATTCAACGCGTCGTTGCTGAGGCCCTACATACCAGTCAAAATGTGATATCAAGGTTGTGGTCACGTTATCGCAGTACTGGAGATGTGGCCGAACAGCTCACACGTAGATATCGTGTTACTACGCAGAGACAGGATCGATTTCTCCAAATGACCGCCAGAAGACAACCCAATATCACAGCGCTGCAACTAGTGCAAAGGCTCCAGGAGGACCACCAGCTGCTGGTAAGCGACCAAACCGTGCGAAGAAGGTTACATGAAGTTGATCTTCATGCTCGAAGACCATTGCGTGTTCCAGCATTGCAACGTGGCAATCGCGGTCGGCGGCTTTCGTGGGCTCGGGAGCATTTACCATGGAGTGACGAACAATGGTCTTTGGTGCTGTTCACCGATGAGTCCCGGTTTGGGTTTCACCCGGATTCACGAAGAACACGCGTTTGAAGAGCTCCAGGGAGAGTTAGCTATAGAAACACCCAGACCAAGACAAACATTCATGTTCATGCATACAAATGTTTGACATGAGCGGGAATCGAACCCGCGACCTTCGGTGTTGTAGTTGCTTACACTCCCGCTTTGCCAACCGGTCGTCGATTATTGTTATACCTAAAGGATGGAATAGGTAGACATGGAAAAAAATATAGAATGAATTATAGGAAATGAATATCTGTAGGCAAGGATACTGTAACCGAAGCACAGACTGAAGGATTATTATTCGTACAATAAATAGCGTCAAAGATGAGAATGTTATGATGAATGTATCCTCCGTCATTCAGTGACCAGTGGATAGGGTATGCGACTGCTGAGCGGAGGTCCCGGGTTCAATTCCCGGGTCGGGCAAAAGTGTTACTGGGTTTTCCCGAATTCTCAGAAGCAGCATGGAGTCTGCTGATGTGCCCGTTAACGGCAATAGGCTCGTCCCCTATTACGTGGGACCTAAACATTTCATGGTGAAATGTGGATGTAATAATATTATAACTCTGCCTATCCTTACGCGGATACAGACGTGAGTCTATAAAAAAAATGTCCAACATACAAACACACTTGCGAATTTATATTATTAGTAAGGATTATTATGTTCGAGCGAGGCACGAAACAGCGTACAGACCGCGGCAAAACAAAAAACCAAACTCGATGGCTCGGCCGCTCGGTCGCTCGCCCGCGGCGGCACACGAACTTGCCTCGGCCGCGGCACGTCCACACAGAGCGCGCAGCCTCGCGCGCCAATTCCTCGCGAGGCTGCGCGCTCTGTGTGGACGTGTCTAATTCGGTAGCTCGGGCGCACGCTAAGCTCGGCCGCGGCGGCACATGCGTTTTCCTCGACCGAGCCACGTCCACACAGCCTCGCGAAGCATTTTCCTCGCGAGGCTGCTCGGTCTGTGTGGACCCGCCTATTGCCGTTCCGGGCACATTACCAGACTCCGTGCTGCTATTGAGAATTTCGGAAAACCCAATAACACTTTTCTCGACCCGGGAATCGAACCCGAGACCTCCCGATCCCACGCGCACTTTTATGCAGCGAGACCAACGAGGCAGTCTCAGTCAAGCTGGTAAAGATGTATAAATATTTATTTATCTTCAATAGGTTCGAAGCAAAAAGAGACAAGCAAAGAATTATTTTTTTAATTGAACAAGCACAGAGGTCTAGCTTTCATAAAATTGTATTATTATAACAAGCAATGTTTACTGTACAACAAATCAAATTATGTTACTGTTAGTAATAATTTGTGGTGACAAGGATTGAGAAAGGAATGCTTAGGTGGTTTGGACACGTGGAGCGAATGAGTGAAGAAAGAATGACGAATCAGATATATAAGGCAAATGTGTGTGGGCAAGTCGGTCGCGGCAGACCTCGGCGGACATTCTTCGACCAAATTGGAGACATCCTAAGAAACGGAAAAGTCCGAAGTACCCGCAACCGGCGAGCATGTATGAAAAGAGTAATGAGTGTAGAGGAAGCGCGTGAGGTTTGTAAGGATAGGACCAAGTGGCGTTCTGTTGTCTCTGCCTACCCCGACGGGAAAAAGGCGTGTGTATATGTATGTATGTTTGTAGTAATAATTTACGTGCCACCAAATAAATTTGACCTAGAACTCAAAGTTTTTAGATACACTAAGTATATTTGATCGGTATAGTTATGCTACAACCATGAGTCAATTTGTACACTTGACTACGTTAGTACTCTCTTTATTCTGTGACTTGACCTTAATTTCTTTTCTTTATTCTGAGACTAGCTCTAAACCATTGACGCTTATAAGAGGGATTAAGTATAAATTTAAAATATGCCTAAGAAAATTTAAAAAAACAGTGAGAATTTGATTAATACATTACTTAATATTTTCTTGGGTTTACGCGAATGTTACACATTGAAATTAAACTACAGTTTACGGATTTTATCGCGTTATATTGGTTTCACTGGTTATTTGTTATTACATTTAAACCGAAAGATCTAGAAACTACATTTTTATTACTAGCCAACGTTTCGAATTCTTTACAGGATTCGTGTTCACGGCAGACTGAGGTGATATTTGTCTTTGTCTTGAATTTATAAGTTATCTCAAAGTACCTGAATATTTTTCAACTATTGGTGTTACTATCTACGCAGAATGTGCTCACTATGTCTTGATGTCTTCTGGTGACTTTGTCCTTTTTGGGTTTCATTAGCCTGATGACAGGGTCCCAAGCTGGATGTACATTCCAAACATCTTCCCTATTGAAATTAGAATGTTTTTTTTTAATTTCAATAGCTTCACGTATCATTCTTGGAATAAAGCGGTGTTCTTTTGCGAGTATCTGTGGTTTATTAAATCGCAGGTAATGGTTGGTTCCTTGTTCTACATGTTCACACACAGCAGACTTCGTCGAGCGTTTGTGTTTAATGTCAGCTATATGTTCCTTTAGTCGAATGCCTATGCTTCTCTTGGTTTGTCCAATGTATGAGAGCCCACACTCACAGTCTATCTTGTAAACCCCGGCCTTTTGTAAGGGTAACTGACTCTTGACAGATGGTAATAATTGGCTTATCTTCGTTGGCGGCTTGTAGAATGTTTTGATTGAAGCTCGCTTCAAGATGTAGCCAATCTTGTCGGTCACGCCCTTGATGTATGGGAGGACAGCAGGTTGTCTCTCTACTGTGGCTGGCTTGTTCTTCGGGGATCTGTGACGTTGGCGCGGCGGTCGGAGCTTGTTGTCTTGCAGAACTTGCTTGACATGTTGAAGCTCGGCGTCCAGGTGTTTCTTGTCACAGATCCCCCGGGCTCTCTGAAACAAAGACATTCCCACGGTAGCTAACTGTTTAGGATGGTGGTGAGATTCTGGGTAACATCCTACATCCTACATCCTACATCTCTCTGACAAGGAAACTATGGTTAGTTTTGATGTAAAGTCATTATTTACATGCTTACCAGCATATGACTGTATTGAAATAACTAGAAGGAAGCTAATAGAGAACAACATGCCTGAGGAATATGCAGAAATATTGAAACACTGCTTAACAACTGGCTATCTGTTATGGGATGAGAAATACTACATACAAGTAGATGGTGTGGCAATGGGCTCTCCAGTATCGCCTGTTGTTGCTGACATCTTCATGGAGGACTTCGAGGCGCGAGCCCTGCAGACTGCCACCATCACACCGAGGTTCTACAAGCGGTATGTAGATGACACTTTTACAATTTTACCAACAGATAGTGTTAATGTATTCCTAGACCATCTTAATTCTATTCATAACCACATCAAATTTACAATGGAATTAGAGGCAAACAATTCTTTAGCTTTCCTAGATGTACTTGTTATCAGGAACAAAAACAACTCTTTGAGCCACACTGTGTATAGGAAAAAGACACATACAAATAGGTACTTAAACGGTGAATCTCACCACCATCCTAAACAGTTAGCTACCGTGGGAATGTCTTTGTTTCAGAGAGCCCGGGGGATCTGTGACAAGAAACACCTGGACGCCGAGCTTCAACATGTCAAGCAAGTTCTGCAAGACAACAAACTCCGACCGCCGCGCCAACGTCACAGATCCCCGAAGAACAAGCCAGCCACAGTAGAGAGACAACCTGCTGTCCTCCCATACATCAAGGGCGTGACTGACAAGATTGGCTACATCTTGAAGCGAGCTTCAATCAAAACATTCTACAAGCCGCCAACGAAGATAAGCCAATTATTACCATCTGTCAAGAGTCAGTTACCCTTACAAGAGGCCGGGGTTTACAAGATAGACTGTGAGTGTGGGCTCTCATACATTGGACAAACCAAGAGAAGCATAGGCATTCGACTAAAGGAACATATAGCTGACATTAAACACAAACGCTCGACGAAGTCTGCTGTGTGTGAACATGTAGAACAAGGAACCAACCATTACCTGCGATTTGATAAACCACAGATACTCGCAAAAGAACACCGCTTTATTCCAAGAATGATACGTGAAGCTATTGAAATTAAAAAACATCCTAATTTCAATAGGGAAGATGGTTGGAATGTTCCTCCAGCTTAGGACCCTGGAATCAGGCTAATGAAACCCAAGAAGGACAAAGTCACCAGAAGACATCAAGACACAGTGAGCACATTCTGCGTAGATAGTAACACCAATAGTTGAAAAATGTTCAGGTACTTTGAGATAACTTATAAATTCAAGACAAAGACAAATATCACCTCAGTCTGCCGTGAACACGAATCCTGTAAAGAATTCGAAACGTTGGCTAGTAATAAAAATGTAGTTTCTAGATCTTTCGGTTTAAATGTAATAACAAATAACCAGTGAAACCAATATAACGCGATAAAATCCGTAAACTGTAGTTTAATTTCAAATACATTACTTTCTTTTATAATCATCTTATGCTACAGAATCAGTCAAATATAAAAATAACCTATTTGGTATGAGTTTCACAGTATTTGGTATATCTTTATCATGAAATTTTAAATAGACTAAGCTAGGAATTCTAAATGAAAATACTAGGCATCTTAAAATACGGCAGGTAATAAGTTACCAAGCGCCATATATTATCTTATTTTCGGCAAGTAAAAGTTACTATATTGAATTTTTGGTATTATTACCGCTTGTGAAAAATTACTTAACGACAGCAAAATATCTTAAAGATTTGTCAAAGAGCCAGAAATACCATAAATAAAATAAATGTATTTCAGTTGAAACTTCCCAAGTAGGTACCATTTTGATTCCAATAGTGAAAGTGCAGAAATTTCTTACTGTAGTACATATATACATACATATCGTCACGCCTTTTATCCCCGAAGGGGTAGGCAGAGGTGTATTTCTACACCCACTTTTCGCCATATATACTTTAGTCCCACGTAATAAGGGGCGAGCCTATAGCCGTACCGGGCACATTTCCAGACTCCGTGCTGCTACTGAGAATTTTGTGACAGAAAAACCCAATAACACTGCCCGACCCAGGAATCGAACCCGGGACCTCCCGATCCCACGCGCACATTTATGCCGCGAGACCAACGAGGCAGTCGTATAGGGTTTGATGTCGAGTTTTCCGTCTCTCCGCAAAGATGGTATTTGCATCGTGTTATCCCTTAGTCGCCTCTTACGACACCCACGGGCAGATAAGGGGTGGTGACACTTGTATTCTATTCCGTCAACCACACGGACATCTTACCGTAGTGTAAATTAAAATCGTATAAAGGCAAATTACGAAAAACAAAACAAGTAGATACCACATTTACGAAGTGAAAAACAAAACAAGTAGATACCACATACCTACTTTTTTTAAAACGTTTAAAAATGTTCTTGCTTGGTTTCCAAAAACAAGAAAATTACCCGTTGTTACGGAGTTCCTATGCGACATCAAATGTGCTCGTGGATACATGGGAGACTAAGACTAAGACTAATCGATAGAGAAAATTCGCTGATTCCGAATATTTAAAAAGACTCATTTTGGCCCCTCGTGTCGCTTCGTAACATTTTTCATTCCACCGTCGAATTAAACGGACTCCTGTCCGCCTAGGATACGCACCACGAGATATCACACGCGTGAATGAAGAAATATTGTCGTCATCGGTTAACATCTCGTTTTCTTTAACATGCGCGCCACGGTAGACAAGCTTCACGTCGAAGAATTCGCTCTCGTTGCACGAGTAACGGATGTTGCCCTTTGAAACATAGAATGTCAATTACGGCATTTATTAATGTAACCACACCGGTTTAATTCATTCAATTTGTGCTCAAATGGCTCAAAAGACTTCTATCCAACTCTATAGTTTATCATAATATGTACTAGCTAGGTATGTATTTGAAATT
Organism: Euclidia mi; assembly: GCA_944739405.2. NCBI lineage: Eukaryota > Metazoa > Arthropoda > Insecta > Lepidoptera > Erebidae > Euclidia > Euclidia mi. The sequence continues at coordinate 19,607,382 of OX123189.2, forward strand.
TGTAATTTGTAATTTTGTACCCATGTATTGTTTATTTCAAAAGTTATTTATTTATTTTATTTTCAGCCTGTAGTGTCCCACTGCAGGGCAAAGGCCTCCCTCTCCTTTTTCCATAGGTCTCTATTTTGTGCTAGCACAGGCCAGTCCTTCCTATACGAGTCCAGTTCGTCCCGCCATCGTCGTCTCGGCCTTCCACGTTGTCGCCTAGCACCTTCGGGGACCCAATTAGTGGCGATTTTGGCCCAAAGGTCTTCCGGCATGCGGCAAACGTGGCCTGCCCAGTCCCATTTGAGTTTGCAGGCTTTGTGGGTGACATTGGCGATTTTTGTTTTGGAGCGTAGTATTGTATTTTTTACGCGGTCTGTTAAACGGACTCCTAGGATACTACGCTCCATTGCTCGCTGGCAGACCTCGAGTGCGGACCTCTGTTGAGCAGTCAAAGACCATGTTTGTGCACCATACGTGAGAATGGGGAGAACGCACATGTCCATGAGTTTACGCTTGTGACATAATGGGAGATCTCCTTTCATTAGGTCTTTCATCAACCAGTAGCTCTTCCAGGCGTTTTCTATGCGACGCATGACTTCTCTGTCTTGTCTCGCCTGGAAAGAGACTACTTGGCCAAGGTATAAATATTCCTGGACATATGCGATCTCCGCACTGCCTACGTTTAGATTTATTTCTGTGCTGTTAGTCATTATTTTGGTCTTTGACATGTTCATTCGAAGTCCTATCCTGTGGCTCGCCTCATGCAGCTCGTTAAGCATGACACCCAGTTCTTCTGCTGAAGATGACAACAGAACAATGTCGTCGGCAAATCGAAGGTTTGTCAACCTCTTTTCACCGACGGCAATACCTTTGTCAGTCCACTCGTCGGATAACTCTTTAAAAACCTCTTCTAGGGTGGCTGTAAATAATTTAGGGGACAGCGGGTCACCTTGTTTCACTCCAATTTGGATAGGAAAGACTGGTCCTGTGGAATTAATTCGTACTGCTGCTGTGCTATTACTATAAATGTTTCTAATAAGGTCAATGTAGCCTATTTCTATTCCCTGTGCGTGTAGTGCATTGAATAGTGCATCGTGTTTAATGCTGTCGAATGCCTTAGTATAATCGACAAATGCCAGGTACAAAGGTCTTTTGAACTCGATGCACTTCTCGATTATTTGGTTCAAACAGTGTAGATGGTCTGTGGTAGATAAGCCCCGACGGAATCCTGCTTGCTCTGGGGGTTGTTGAGAATCTAGTATGTATGAAATTCGGTTTTCTATAACTTTAATGAAAATTTTATACAAATGAGATACTAAACTAATCGGCCGATAATTGTTCAAATCAGTTTTGTCGCCTTTTTTGTCGAGAAGAATTATTAATGAGTGGCAAAATTTATTGGGAATTATTTTTGTTTCAAGGATTCTGTTAAATAAGTTAGTTATGTGGGGGAGTAGTACAGGCTCACCAGTTTTGAGGGCTTCTGTGGATATTCCATCTTCACCAGGTGTTCTGCCGAACTTTATGTTTAAAATTGCGCAATGAATCTCGGATTCTGTAATTGGAGGTATACAGTCTGTGGGTTGTCCAGTAATAGCATCCGCTCTATGTGAAGTAACTGTGTTGTCATTAGCGTATAAGTTTCGGTAGAAATCTGAGCATATTTTTAAAACTTTGTGTCCTTCTCGGTGAATCACACCTAAATCGTCTTTGATGCTGGTCATAGCCGAACGTCTGGTTTCTGAACAACTTAAAGCTGATTTCAAAGATTCATTATTTTCTAAGGCTATTTGAACCAGAGTATTGTTATAGCGGCGTCTATCTTTTCTAATGCTTCTTTTAACATTCCTGTCTAAATGTCTAAACTCTGCCGAATTGTACTTACAATTAAGCCGTTCCTGTATAAGTGATTTAGTTTCATTGCTAAGTTTGAGGTGTTTACGCTTTTGTTGTTGAATTTTAGAACTGGCTTTCTTAACACATTTTATTATAGCTTGGTATTGTTGGTCTGTATTACTTAATTCTGAAGGCTGTAGTAAGTCGAAACTGTTTTTAAGTTCTAAATTAAATTTGTCTTTAGATAATATTAAGGTCGTTTTATCGATACGTTTAATTGTACTATTAATTAATTGAAATCTATTAATTTTATCATCAAATTTTGCAGTAACACGTAATGGTCTATGGTCTGACGAAAATCGAATTTTATTAAGTATCTGGAATTTAGTAACTATTTGTTTCTTAGATGACAAGCAGAAGTCTATTTCATTTTTGGTTACTCCATCAGATGAGAACCACGTCCATCGCCTCTGTGGCTTTTTATAAAAGTAACTATTGGAAACAGTTAAACTTTGGCCAAAAGCAAATTGTAGTAGACGTTTCCCACGTTCGTTTCTCATTCCTAAACCGTATGGACCCAAGATGATTGGATTATCTTGTTCTTCTCTGATACCCAGTTTAGCGTTAAAATCGCCAAGAATTAAAGTCCAGGTACCCTTATGTTCATCACATGCCTTATCTAATAAGTCATAAAACTCCTCAACTTCTTCGTCTGGGTGTGATGATGTTGGAGCATAGATTTGGATGACGGTAAGAACTTTATTTTCTGTGACGGAAAATTTCAATAAAGCTATTCTATCAGAGTATGAGACAAATTCAATAATGTTAGATTTCCACCGTGATGCAACTAAAAAGCCAACGCCAGACTGACCTCCACTTTTTCCCTTATAATAGAAAGTACTGTTTTTGCGTTCTAGTGTATCTTCGCCTTCTCTTCTCACCTCTGACAGTCCTACAATATCCCACTTTATATATTCTAAAGCATTTTCAAGTTCTATTAGCCGGTCTTCGTTTCTTAAAGTCCGTACATTATAAGTAATTATGTTTAATTTCTCAGAATCCTTGTAGCTTGCCGAGTTCGTTTGACAGTTTAAGATTCTCGCCCGGAGATTATCACCCCTGACACCAAGGGAGTCTGGCATACTGTCATAGCTTCCCCCCCGGGAGTCGCCAGGCACTTGGGGATTGTTTATCGTGTGGTTCATTAAGAGAGGGGAGTTTAGACAAGATAACTCACCGCGCTTGTCCATTGCGGGTTGGTGAGTGCGCAGTAAGCCTTCTAACTCGGCTTTTGGATGCTACCGTTGGTATACAAGATACTCATCCGCTACCACCCTAACTTGACATCCTGCACTGATGCCGAGTATCCACAGAATAACCTCGTGAGAACCAAGAAGCTCTTGAGCTTATGAGTGGGTATGGTTTGATTTCGGAGTTTTCCGTCTCCTAGATGAGTTGCAGACCAATGCTAAGGAAGCCCATCTCCCCCAATTAAATTTAAACTAATCAATTTCAAAAGTTGATTAGTTTTAATTCGAAATTGATGTCAATACCTATAAAGTATAAACAATTGTTACTGTGTTGAATAAGAATGAGGTCCCATGCGTTGCTTCGATGCAGCCATCTGAATGAGGCTCGAGATCCGTGGCTGGCAAGCCTTTCTATGAGAAACAGAGCCATTGGTTTTGATATACGCCAAAGCAACTGGAATTCTCTGTCGTTCAACGTAAAAGGGTCACAGAGATCCTTAATTCGCTTTCTTTGCACTTTTCTCGCGTGGCGCTCTTCATATATGGTTATTAAATAATTATAATAAGGGACTGCCATTTTCTTTGTTGTTTTAAAGAAATATTTTTAGTTGCTCGTGTAGTTCTCGTTGTATGAAAGCATGACGACTAATATTACTACTTTAGTTGTCAAAATTTGTCATAATCGAGTAATATTGGGCCGTCATGTTAGGATTCGTCGAGAGAAATGCCACAGATAAGTAAAAACGACTATTATATCTACATTTGACATAACGAGTCGAATCGTGTGTGTAACCATGTTAGAGTCAGCGAGTTAATAGAGATAATCGTCATAAACACGAGTAAACGTGTAGAGAAAATTTTCTCGTGGTGCGTATGCTGGACGGGCTGGTTTCGGTATTGGTATCTATAATATTCGTACTCACTTTCATTTTGTTTGGATCGCATGGTTTTTCGTGGTGGTTGTTAGTAGAAACACCATATACTCCAGCTCTCATTTCCCTTAGAGCCGAAGATCCGAAGGGATTTTCCACCTCGTAAAATAAAGGAACTATGCCATGGGCACGACCCTTGCGTCCTATCAGCCTAGCTCAAATATACTCGTAGATAGGGTTCCTTCTATTTGGCATAACACATTTGGCATAATCTTCTTTAATCTAATATTTTAAGGCATAAAAATTATTTATTGATTGGCAGAATGTTTACATGTCCGAATTTACAACGGCATACTTTTAACATGGCAGAACTTTTGACAGAAACGAATCGCCGCAAAACCGACTTTACGTAGTCTTGTCTGCCCTACACCTAGAGTGTAATTTAAAATTGCGTAGGCGCGGAGGGGTAGGGTGGCCCGCGAGCTGAGGAGCAGGTGGTTTGAAGGCCCGCAGCGGCGGTGAGCGTTAACACCATCTGCGACGATAAGCTCCCGTGGGGCCGCCCAAACCCCGCATCGCTGGAGCCGGAACAGAATGATGCTTGCTACATGCCTGCTTTTTAATTATTATGGACATAAAATTGATGCCTTAATATGATTCGGATTAACAAAATTATGAGTTTCGAATTTATGATTTGTGAGTGTATGCCAAACAACTTTCTGCGAAATGAAGATTATGTTTTGCTTTGGTATGCAAAATAATATTATGACGATAAACGTTCTGCTTTAAAAGGTAGATTCTCGTAGATACAATTACTGATGTAGTTGTCTGTTTAACGCGATTCAAAAAATATCAACAGGCAGCAGCCAATTGTTTTAGATTGGCCTTTTGACTGCACTGGATTAGTAATTCTTATAACTTCTTATTCCGGTACCTATCAATCGTCACTGTTTTATAAGATTTTTGAATCATTGCAGCTCATTTCGTTTTACTATAAATTCGACTCGTATTAATTATATATTTTTATAGACTCATGCCTGTATCCCCGAAGGGGTAGGCAGAGGTGTAATATTACACCCACATTTCGCCTTCAATTTTTAGGTCCCACGTAATAGGGGGCGAGCCTATTGCCGTACCGGGCACATTACCAGACTCCGTGCTGTTACTGGGAATTTCCTAACGGAAAACCCAATAACACTTTGCCCGACCCGGGAATCGAACCCAAGATCTCCCAATCCCACGCGCACATTTATGCCGCGAGACCAACGAGGCTGTCGTATTAATTTTTAGGACAAATAGTAGTTTACGCATGTAACTGCCCCCTATTAAGTTTCCAAATATGTGGTGGAATTCCAATTATTTTAGCTCAGGAAAACTCGAACTTCACGCAGTCTTTGAGAAGATCTTAATCAATCTTATTAAAAAATCCAAAAAACATTGAAACTGATCCTCCATCTCCATCTAGTAGTCTGTCACTAATAAGAAACTGTTGAGTGAAGTTCTATTGAACCCTACCGAGGCAATATTATCCGTAAGAACGACCATTGTTTTTCCATTAAGGCGAATTTTTCAAATTCCTTCTTAGCTTTAATGAAACGAGCGGGTAGCGTCGTGTTAAATACATTGGTTTTAATTAAAAACGCTGCGCGGTTATCACGCGACAATAGGTATTTTAATTTTAATTATGAATTTATGCATTTGAAGAGAACTTCGATGCATTTGCTTTAAATTTAAATGGACAAGTAAGTACACCGTTTTAAACATAATTATGTGGAAGACTTGAATCTAAGATAAAATTTTATCGATTGATAAGTTGTTCAATTTATATTATGCTTAGCAGTAAAAAATACTCAAGAAAGTTAATGCTTGTCTCACAGACTTTCAACTTAATCATAAAACTTTGCCAGATTACCAATTCGAAAAAAATTTTCTTATGTTCGCCAAATTGTGTGCTAGTGATATAAACGATTCTTTTAGTAACAGATGCAGATAGTAGTTTCAATTTTCTAAACTATAAAACTGTGCTTCAGGGTGCTTGTACACGGTTCATGTAGTTGGAGCAAGTAAAGGTGAGGGTTACACGCGTGAGTAATATGCGCAAGCTACTTGTTTAAGTTACTCGCTTGTACTTGTACATGGTGCAAATAACTGGAGCAAGTAAAGACACGGGCTACTTGCGCAAGCTGTATGTTCAAGTTATTTGTTCGTGGTCAAGAGCTACATGTGCATGCTATTCGCGCAGTAGCTTTATGACTTGAATCACTTCAAAATGTCTCGACGAACGAAAATTTTTCAAAATCATATGTTAAAAATGTAATTTTAACAAGTAACATGCGCGAGTGACCCGCGCGCGCTGCAGAGCACGCGAATTAGTTGCGCGGGAGGCTCGCTTTGGTACATGCTCGAGTTGCTAGACCCGCACATTTTTTTAACGATATGTTTACGGTGCGTATAAGCCGCGCACGTGCCTCAACATGCTCAAGCTACATGCACCGTGTACAAGTACCCTAAACTCAGGCACATCGTTAATATGACGCAGCTGCGGCATTTTGTTTTAGTTCAAGCTTCGAACTAAGCTAGGTAAAGTGTGAAACGAATGGCTATTATAATTAATTATAGCCATTCGTTTCACACTTAACAATATATCTATTTTAAGAATCGCAAAGCGCAATTCATTTATTCATTTAGACTGAGATAGCCTGGTGAAGAGAGTGACTCACTACTTCACAGACAGTTCAAACCCGCGGCAGTCACCACTTACTTTTCGGAGTTATGTGCATATCATTTTTTTATTATCGCTTGCTGCTTGTTGTATCGATCAAAAAGCTCGCATCTCTATTATACATTATTCTTGAACGACATAATGAAGTCTGCCAACCGCCCCTTGCCTGGCATGGTTGCCTATGGCCTTGTCGTAGTAAAAACAGATGCCTGATATTACTAATCTATACATCTATACATATAAATAAAATTGAAGTGTCTGTCTGTGATTTCAAAATAACTATGTTTTTCCAAGTGCATATAGTTAGTTACACGATTCTCAGACCAAATCTACCTTTTTTAACATTCTTGTCTGTCTGTCTGTCCGTCTGTCTGTCTTTCTCTTTGTCCGGCGTAATCTCTGGAACGGCTGAACCGATTCAAATGAGACTTTCACTGCAAGGTAGAGGACTTTATAGCGCTACATATAGGCTTCAATAATTATGACCCGGTAGTTGGCGCTATTGTCGCGATAACAAGTCTTTACTTCTTCTACTCATCTATACATCTATACATATAAATAAAATTGAAGTGTCCGTCTGTGATTTCAAAATAACTATGTTTTTTCAAGTACATATAGTTAGTTATACGATTCTAAGTCCAAATCTACCCTTTTTAACATTTTTGTCTGTCTGTCTGTCTGCCCGTCTGTCTGTCTGTCTTTCTGTTTGTCCGGGGTAATCTCTGGAACGGCTGAACCGATTCAAATGAGACTTTCACTGCAAGGTAGAGGACTTTATAGCGCTACATATAGGCTCCAATTGGACCCAGTAGCGCTGTTGTCACGATACCGACTCTATACCTATATGTGTATATTTCCAGTTATTATTATCTTTTGAAAATCGCCAGGCGTATATAAATTTTATTCGGCTGAGACGTAGTTTATTTATATTAGGCGGTCACTAAGAACGAATTTTACGAAAGGCCTTGATTGACGAGGTTGTAAGGTTCGCGCAAAGATAACATTATTATTAGCCGCGTGCGAAGCCGCGGGTACCAGCTAGTAGTGAATAAGTCACTGGTGGTTGGAAAATAGTTTAGTTTTGAACACAATGGCATATTCTGTCTATGCCCGGTTTTGCTACTAAATTATTAACGATTTTTCATTTCCTTTTTTTATGTATTGGTTTTATTTGTTAGTTACTTATATACATAATTTATTGTTTTATTTTATGTGTAAATAGTCACCTAGTACCTAATAGTTTAATTTTCATTAATGAAAATAAATACCATTAACATTACACCAAACGATAAAAATACATTGCTGTAGTCTGTTGATGAAAAATATAACTTTACGCCACTACACTAACTTACTGCGAGTCTAGTAACTTCATTTAATTTATTTGTGAATCAATTTATTTAAATGTTCTGGGATCGCACATTCTTTTGAAAAGTCAAAGTAATTTGTACATTTTTAGCTCGAACTATAAATTGGGTTGAATAAATCAGAAGCTTGCTTTACTTTGCTGACGCAGATCCTGACTTGGTGACTTTTAGGTTCAGATTTAGTTTTAAAAACATGAACTTATTTTAGGTACTGGCTCTGTTGAATAAAACTGAGAGAGTAGCTTACTCTCGCCTGACTCCTCATCTATAAAAAAAGTAAAAAAACGTAGTCTACATATACAATAACATCTCACACTGTCCTTTATCACCCTTTTTGCCAACTGCAGCTGAGACAAAAAGATATGAAGTAGGTATGTGTAAAACCAAATGTGCCATATTTTGACAAATAAAACGTAAAACTACGGTTATCCCCTCCCGCGCCGGACGTAAAAAATAAAAAATGGTCGGTAGTGCAGGCTGCCTTACCTCTTGATCTAGCAACAGCTGACCGGCGTCATTATTTTACCTATATCTCAGTTAGTTTTAAACGTATCACAAAAATAATGACGGTTTTTGTATCCTTGAAATATGCTTAGAAAACTTATTATAGATATATGATGTATAATTACCTTTTCTCTGCAGTTCGTTGAAATAAAACTCGAAAACATGAAAAAATCCTCTTCAATAAAACTTTTAACACACACTATCTCACAAATATTTAGCATTTTAGCAATTATTCACATCACTTTATATACCTTACTTAATTAATTATTGAATTTAATCAACAGTTAATATCAACTTCACTTATATTTTTATAAATCAACAAAAGTTTAAACACATCATCGGAATACGAAACGGCTGCCATATACGCGCGCGAAACTGTGCCGACTTAGATACACTTTCGTAAATATCAAAATCATAAGTTTATTATTTTATTATTATTTACTCATTAGTTTGTGATAAATAAGAAAGGTTATGAGTAATAGTACCGACTTTTAACCACCTAATCTAACAAAACTGAAATGCGAACGGGTCTATTTACAACTTGCCGCCAATTTTGATAATGATATTTTGAAAATCGTTTTTCGTTATAATTTATACAATGATGATATCTTAACTATATCTTATAGCAAACAAGATTAGTTTCCGAGTATAATGGCATATAATACATATAGTGAAATTACGAGATTGCGACGCTACACGTTTTTCAAAGCAGAGCTGTCGTCACTCTAACGCGCGCGAAATCGGACTTGTGGCAAACAATTTTCAGTCGTTATTATTGCAAAAAAAGTCTTTAAAAATGACAACCAATTACAATGCAGAATTTCGAAGAATATTCATACTTTGCAATAGTGGGGCATAATCTTATTGGTGGAATTATTTTAACGTCATTACAAGTAGTGAAACATGGCGCTGTCGTTGCGGGACATACGTGTTTCCCGCAAGCACTGGACGGAACAAATTTGCCTGGGACATACGTATGTCCCGCCTGCGTTCCAGAGGTTATATCGTAAAGCATAGTAACGGAAATTCCCCTATGTTACGCAAACAGAGTAATAATTTATGTTTGATTAACATGATGGTGTTAGTGGTTATAAAACTGCATATGCCTGAAAGATACATTTACTGAAACGTTTAATCGAATGGTTTAGAGATGTTTTGTGTTAAACGACAATATTGAAATTTATTGTCAAGTCGAGATTGTATCTATACAATGTTATGAAAAACTGGTGCCATATTGAACGACAGTTTTGTGTTTTAAAGAGATAAGACAACGGCGGCTTTTTATGACTTGGACAGTCTGACTTAGTAACTACAGAATATGTATTGCAGTAAAACCACAATAGGTATTTGTGCGGTCAGGTAGATTTTAAAACGCCAGGCATAGATACTGTAAATACTAGCAGTGACCTTGCCATACACTAAGAACATCTAAATTCCGTAGAACTATCTAGAGGTTGATAGAGTCCCAAGATATGCACTACTCAGTCACTAGAAGAAATTGTGGAAACCTAGGCGGTATTTAGTACGTAGGCCGAACTTATTTTAGGAATTGTACATACTCAGCTAACAAGGCTCCAGCACAACTTTAGGGTAAAATTAATTCCTCCTCGCTACCATAAACATACTAGATGTCAGCGACGTCAAAAGTTAGTAGAATCTTTTCGAGCTCAGTTAGAGTATTACCTACTAGCATGGAAATTGCTAATTAAAAATCATCGACTCAAAAAGAAAATCGGTTGCTTAAGCAAGTTGCTTAACCAAAAAATATTACGACGACAACTAGTAAACATTAGGTCAGGTATGTACCTAATAAGTAAGGCCATCTTCATATTTCACCACAGTTTAAATATCACAATAGTAGTAATAGTTATTCCGCATTCACTACCATCTTAGTAAGCCATATTATTCAATTCTATTTGTCTAGTCGGTCTCTCCGTTTGTTCAGTTAACGAAATTATGAGCATGCAAAGGCTTTTTTACTCAATACATTTAATGATGTATAGCGAATTATTTAAATGGCTTCGAAGTAGTTGTTTGTTTGTAAGTATTTCACAGTCACGTTACAGTTGTAGATGACATATTGGGTGTTCTTTGTATATTTTTAGTCGCCCACGATACGGGTTTTATACCTAGTAGGTACAAGCGTAATTTTTTAAATATATGTAGATTTATTTTTAATAAGAAAAAGTATGTACGAAATAAAAGTATATTCAAAATTAAGCCTTTTCGTGACCGAACAAAAAATATATTATTCGATTAACTCTTCATTTCTTTAACCTGCATTGTTTATTAATGTGTACCTATTGAAGTTCACACCGACTCAACATTATATTATTTCTTAAGCGTTGCAATAAAATTATGCTTTAAATACAATTAGATTGCAGCTTCGAATTATTTGACTGATGTTCCTAGCCAGCTTAATTTACATCTCAAATTTCAGACTGCCACGTGCCGTGAACAAGGGATAAAAATAACGAGAGCCGTTGCTGGGTTAGAACGACCTTTATTAATTACTGAACCCTCCACCGCAGCCTAGGGTCGAGTTAAAATTGTTTATTAAACACCATTATTAAAGTTCGCCGCAACTACTCTGATTACTTGCGCAAAGGTTTTTGTCTTGTTAGCGATTTGAAGGCTATATTGTGGCTTCAGTTGAGGAAAAGGTAAAAGGAGTCATCTGCAGTTAGGGAGATGATAGGTGTTCGTTTCTTTCACGTAGGAATCTTAATGTATAAAATCCTTGCGTTACTTACTGACTGACAGACACGCTACAACCGAAACTATTGGGCGCAGGAAGCTGAAATTTGGCATGTATGTTCCTTGAGAACCGTAGAGGTGCGCTAAGAAGGGATTTTTGGAAATTCCACCCCTAAGGCGGTAAAAATGGGGGTCAAAATTTGTATGAAACTGTTAATTCCTTCAATGGATTGACTACAAATTTTGTATATTAGTTACCCAAATGACGATAGTGAACACTAAGAATTATTTTTCATGTAATTCCTCGCCTAAGGGGGTAAAACTGAGGATTGGTCAAAGTTTGTATGAAACTTTTTATTCCTTTAATGGATTGTCTTCAAACTTTGTATATTGGTTTCGTAAATGTTTTTTGTTAGTGCAGTTCGTCAGAGCTTCCGTTCGTAATAGCAGAGTTTTCGACCCGCTAGAACGATACTGACTATTAAATTTAGAGAATAAATATATAAATACCTAGTAAGCGTATATTCATGTTTATATTTACCATTTAATCTGTATCTTTAATAATATACTACATTGAAATCAAATACAACTTTTCTTCAATATCTATAATAATACTAGCTGACCCGGCAAACGTTGTTTTGCAATTTTTTTTTTTTTTTGAAAAATAGATGTTGGCAGATTCTCATAGATACCGGATAAGCACAAAAAATTTCATCAAAATCGGTCAAGCCGTTTCGGAGGACTATGGGAACGAAAACTGTGACACGAGAATTTTATATCTTAATATATAAAATCCTTGCGTTACTGACTGACTGACAGACACGCTACAGCCGAAACTATTGGGCGCAGGAAGCTGAAATTTGGCATGTATGTTTCTTGGGGACCGTAGGGGTGCACTAAGAAGGGATTTCCCGAAATTCCCACGGGATCGGCCAAAACGGGTAAATTAAAAAAAAAACATGCAGGCGTAGCTGCTGGCGTCCTCTGGTATTAGATATAAAACTGAGGAGTTTGTTTGAACACGCTTATTTTATGAATTACGGGTCCGATTTGAATAATTCTTGTCGTGTTGAATAGTCAATTTATTAGGAAAGCCTTTAGGCCATATAACATCACACTATTAGCCACCAGTGCGGAGCAGTAGCGGCTAAATACTGAATGTGTAACCACTAGAGTCAAATAAAGTTAGTTAAAAAAATATATTTGGGGTTGCATTATTCAAGAGAAACAACTAAATTTTCATGATTTCTAGGGGAGCTAGCGTGAAGTGAAACTCAAGTTTTTTTGGAGTCAAAACTCTGGCTGCCAACTTGGAAAAATACGATGGTTTTTATGGGTTATTTGCCAAACTATACAATTCTCTACAACTTTGATCCTTTAACTTTTACTCGTTGAATCAAATATAACAAAGCCATAAACGACCAAAGAAGAAAATTTTGAACGAATTTCTTTAGGTCGTTACGAATTTTCTCCATCATTACGTTCTCCTTTCTTTTTTTAATGAACCAAACCAAGGCTCAGAGTTTGGCTGGCCTTCAATGTTATATTATTGAAGCAAAATTAGAGAGGAACTACAGTTGGTAGTTCATCTTATAAAAATGCCGGCTGCGGGCCAAGGAATGCGATCAATTAAACATCAATTTAAAAAAAAATATGAAATATTTATTGCATTAAGAACCACAAAAGGTTTGCGTTTCATCTGTTTAAATATAGAAAGTAGAACTGACGCCCAAACTCTCCAATAGGTAAATACTATTTTATTTCTTCAATATCTGGTATAAAATTACAAGTATTCCAGATTTGCTTGTAAATATGATTAAGAGATTTTAGTTTTATTTCTTACGGAACTATTAATATGTTATACGGAACTATAAATATGCTATATAAATAAACTGAAGCATAGACAAAAAATACGTGTTTTCACAACTGGAAACTATATGCCTAAGAGATCCACCATCTTGATGAAATGTAACTAATATCAGCTGTGTCATCCTTCCCAAAATTACCGGTTATAAGAAGCAGCCTTAGTGACTGCACATTTTACAGATCAACCTCAATAAAGAGTATCACTAATTTTGCAATGTGAATCACTTTTGTATAACTTTAGTAAAGCAGTCTAATGTCCTCTGTACACTCTCTATTCCCACACTCTCTTAGTCCGATGGGACGCCACAAGCGACACGACGGGAGAGAGATTGGACGCAGGGCCAACGGCTTAACGTGCTTTCCGAGGCACGGGGGTGTGACACCGTCAACTCCCTGACTCTGAACTTCTATTGGATAATTCCTAACAAAAAAAACGAAATCACTTTCTGTTCGACCCGGTAATCGAACCCGAGACCTCATTAGACTAGGTAGTAGAGCCTTGCTAATTTCAGCATGAATGGGCCGGTTCGACCGGAGAAGTACTACCCTCACACAGAAAATCGACGAAAAGTAACAGTACCTTAACCACGGTCATAATATCTAACAGTATTCTTACCCAATACAAACGCACGAAACTCAAGTTATACCTACGCGCCTCGAGCACAGTACACATTAGACTGTGCCTATAGTACACAACAGCCGCGATCGTGCCGCAGTTGCGAACGGACGGACGAGTTTTGTAGCAGTGTTTTTTATTTCAATTATAATTATGGCTCAAGTTGTGACAATGTTTTCATGTTACAAATGACGAAGATGTATTATAGTACTAATTCTAGTAATTTATCACTCTTTAAAATTATAACCACACTTTTCATACCTTCGTACTGTTTTAAAACTTATATAACAATAGAAACGTATAACAGTGCGTATAACAAATGAATTATCATTAAAATAAAATGTAAGTCAATAGTCACCTATTAGGACATAGCGACCGGTTAATTGCATTTGGTGTGAATTTAATAAGATATTTCGTAAATATTGGCGTTCGCGCGCCGTGTTCAAATTGTACCTACTACGTTGTAATGATAATTCAATTAGCTTAATCTATTATATTGATATTAAAAAAAAAATTGGTATGATTGTAGTAATCTCGACTTATTATTAAACAAAGTCCACCGCCGCGTCTGTCAGTCTGTTCGCTTAAAACTCGAAAAGTACTGGACAAATTTTTATACAGTTTTTTGAGGAAGGTTTTTAACCTAATGATATTGATACGCGCACTTTCGTATTTGTAGTTCGAACCATTATCGTTAAGTCACGGTATGAAATTATTGTGTTTAAATGTTACATATTATATGCACGTTCATTTGGTAATTTTTCAAATAAAATGATCCAAAAATAGCCTTACCTTTTATATTTCCTTATACCTAAATAACGTGATTATATACTGTTCGCGACAGACATTAAAACTATGACAGTGAATAGTGTATTCGAAACCGCGAGTGAAAATCGTTAAAATCAGTGTTATCTAATCGTGCGGTACACCGGGTTCGGTTCCCGGACGTGTCAAAACGTTACAAAATAGCTAAAATAGTGTAAATGGTTAGATTGTTAATATACAACAACTATGTAATACATGAACATTAGTCTTAAACTTGTGCTAACTGTAGGGACCTGAGATATCGAATCATAAATAGCGTTATCAGTAGTGACAGATAAGAGTTAATGCTTCATAAAACATCTGTTTGTTTACATATTCGTTTTATAGTTTTATAAGTGTTTTTTAGCTTCATATAGACTTGAAATCATGTCTAGATACCTTTTTATTGCTAGTTATTACCTTATATAGTTAAAATAAGCATAATAACAAACATTCGTATGTTTATCATAAAATTTGTTTACTTACGATAGTATTTACTTAAGAAATTCTGTAAATTTTTTATGCTTCAAAGTTATCATGTAATATGTTCGAATTGAATAAAGATATTTTCATGGTGTTTGTTTTAATAGATGCCCCATATAGTTGCACACAACGGCCTACCAAAATTATATATATAAATTTAGTATACGATAGTTTTTCAATAGAAAATATAGTGGGCGGGCCCTTGTGTGGCAGCATTTTTTGGGAGTTTTTATGGAATAACTTAGTGATGCTAATAGTTAAGTTTAGGTATTGTATACCAATAGATAGAACTTAATGAGACCTATCTAACGATGTATAGAACATGTATGTATGTATAATAGGATCGAAACATACGTAACATTTGTACTGTTTTTGAAATAAAAATAAACGAAAGATTCTCTGTGCACGTGTTCGGTGCGATGGTCGTCGATAAGGTAAAGTTTCGAGGTACTTAAGCGACCATGTATTCGGCCAGTTGTTGGCGTCTCAACCACCATCTTGTGACCTATGTAACCATCAAGCACCGCACACCTGAACAGCATCGCTCTCAACGTATGAAGATGTTTCATTTCTGAAGCCCTTACACATCGAAGCCATACAGTCCACACACATAGAAGAACACGCATCGTCGTAGGCACACGTCAGCAGCACACTACCAGCGCACTGTAGCGGACTAGCAAAGGTTCGATTCCTGGCATCCGTTACATTTGTTGGTCGCTTCGAGCCGGATTGAAGAATGCCTACGACGCGTTCAAGAGGTCGTGCTCCCGAGGTCGCCGGGGGAGCGGCCGGCGCCGGGCCTAGTTCCAGTACCCCTGCCCGCGCCGCCGCTGCCCGCAACCCAGCCGCCGCGGTCGTCCGTCACGACGGGCCACCGCGATCGCCGTCGACAACAGTCGGGAGCGACGCGCCGCCGCCGGCCCCCCCCGGCCCCGCGGGGAGGGACGAACGAAACATCACTCAAGATGCAAGGGAGCGAGCAGAGGTGCAGTCGAAAAATGAAGATGGCAAGGAAAGGACGTTGCAACCATCCGATAGATCGAGCGTTTGTACAGCGCAACATAGTATAATAGAAAATAGAGATAGAAAGAAGCCAACGAGGGAACGCGACCAACGCTCAGCAGCTACGGGACGCTCCAATAGAAATGTGATGTTGGCTCGAGAAGAAGTTTTGAAGATAAAACTACAGTTAGCACAGTTAGCACTACAGAAGGCTGAAGAAGAGGCGGACTCCGATGACTACGACGAGGATGGACAGTCGAAACAAGACTACGTACGTTCGTGGTTGGAAGAGGCTCCGGAACCCCAGCCCGGCATATAGAAGTGATATCGGCGCCCACTAAGAAGAGGGACGTCGACGGGGCACAGAAGATAGAAGATGGACCGCCCTCACAGAAGATGGACGTTCATCAACAGGGAGGTGATTCGCTGAAGCCGTTCATCACGGATCTCACCTCCGCGATCGCCGCGCTCGCCGACAGGAAGCCACCGGACACATCGATAGTTGCACCACACCCGGCGGTTTCGAAAGTCATCATGACGCTACCGACGTTCGGCGGCGCGCACACCGAGTGGCTGTCGTTCAAGGCGATATACGACACCACCAAGAATTTCTTCAACGACGTGGAGAATACAGCGAGACTGAGAAGAAGTCTCAAGGGAAGAGCGTTAGAAACAGTTAGCTCTGAACTGATTGGGCATGCGCGACCAGATGAGATTATGAAGGAGTTGGAGCTGCAGTTCGGACGACCAGACTCGATCGCACAGGCAGAGACGGACAAGCTGAGGACCCTGCCACGCTGTAGCGAAGCACCTAAGGACATATGCGCGTTCGCGAGCAAGATTAGAAGCGGCGTCGTCACACTTCGTGCGTTGAAAAAGGAACACTACCTCATCAATGCGGAGCTAGTGCGCGTGTTGACCGAGAAGCTACCGAACTCGCTGCGTGTGCAGTGGTACAAGACGTATACCGAGAAGTGCCAGTCGAAGCCGGACCTCAGCCGATTCAGTGACTTCGTGACAGAGTACGCGCGTTACTGTAGCGCGTTCGCGCCGGCTGAGAACATCACCGATGGGCCGCCAAGCAGACGTACCCTGCAGAGGACGTACACGGCGACGGCGACGGAGAAGCGAACGCATACGGACACGTCTAACGCGAAGTGCAGGATATGTGAACGCGAAGGACACTACTCGTCGGCCTGCAGCACGTTTCGTAACGCCAACGCAGAGAAGAGATGGCAGCTAGCTAAGCAGCATGGATTGTGTTTTCGCTGCTTACGCATACGCCGAATAGAACACTCGTGCAAGCCCAAGAAGTGCGGTGTAGAGGGATGCCGCGCTACACACAACCAGTTGCTTCACTACGATAGAGGAGCCCATAGGACCGAAGACGTGAACATAGAAAAGCAAGAAACGGTCGCCAGTTCGTGCATACGTGCAAAGGCTCAAGCATACTTAAAGATAGTGCCCGTGCAGATAGTCGGACCGGCGGGAGAGGCGTCTACATTCGCCCTACTCGACGACGGAAGCACCGTATCGCTCATAGACGAAGACATAGCCAAGGAAGTCGGCGCGGAAGGGAACCTGGACCCGTTTACGATCCGTGCCATAGGCGATACGTCGATCGACATGCCAACGTCGCGACGCGTAGACATACAAATACGAGGAGCCGGCGCCGACAGCAAACAAGTGCCTTTGTGTGCGCGCACCGTAGCCAGCCTACACCTGTCGCCGCAGAAGATCGCCGAAGAGGACCTGATAGACTGCAAACACCTCGAAGGCATCAAGAAGAAGCTGGTGTATGACATAGGCGTGCCAAAGGTGCTAATAGGTCAAGACAACTGGCACCTGCTCATAGCGAACGCAGTACGAAGAGGACCCAACGATCAACCGGTGGCGTCGCTTACATCGCTGGGATGGGTGCTGCACGGCGCGCGCTCACGCACCTTGGGAAACACCGTACACTTCGTCAACGGTCTCTCCGCTATAGATGAAAACATAGAAACGCAACTGAAAGAATATTTCGCACTGGAATCGCTCATAGTGAACCCACGTCGACCGAACTCGGACCCCGAGAAGCGGGCTACAGATATGTTAGAAAAACATACGAAACAATTAGAAGATAGACATATAGAGACGGCTCTTCTGTGGAAACAAGAAGACATCGTCATGCCAGATAGTTACGAGAACGCGGCAAGGAGGCTCGCACACATAGAGAAAAAATTAGATAGAAACATAGAGTTGAAAACAAGATATACAGAACAGATGAACTCGCTGATAGAAAAGGGATACGCAGAAGAAGCTCCCATGAATAGTACGCCAGGGAAGACTTGGTACTTGCCTCACTTCGATGTACACAACCCCATGAAGCCTGAGAAGATTCGTATAGTTCACGACGCCGCCGCGAAGACCAGAGGTATGTCACTCAACGATTACCTGCTCACGGGACCGGACTTGCTACAATCGTTGCCGGGGGTGTTGATGAGGTTCCGTCGACACCGCGTTGCCGTCTCAGCTGATATAACAGAGATGTTTATGCAGGTGAGAGTACGCCCAGAAGACCGAGACGCGCTGCGCTACCTGTGGAGAGGTGACCGGCGGGAGGGACCGCCCCAGGAATACCGTATGAAGTCCATTATCTTCGGCGCGGCAAGCTCACCGTGTACAGCTATATTCGCGAAGAATTGGAACGCTCGCAAGCACGCAGAAGAGTACCCGGAAGCAGCAGAAGCCATCATAGATAACCATTACATGGATGACTATCTGGACAGCTTCAGGAACGAACAGGAAGCGACGAGTATAGCGTCACGGGTGCGAGACATACACAGACAAGCGCACTTTCACCTCACGAAATGGGTGTCAAACTCTAGAAACGTCATCGAAGCAATAGAACCAAGTCAACATCGCCAGGAGACAGTCGGCCTCGCCAGCAAGGGGCAAGAAGAGAAAATTCTCGGCTTGATGTGGAAAACGAGCGCGGACGAGCTGAGCTTCAACCTTACATTCGCACGGCTTCCAGACGGACTCATCGGCACCGAAGCGCCTACGAAACGGGAAGCGTTGAAAATAGTTATGTCGCTATACGACCCACTCGGCCTCGCATCGCCCGTGACTGTTCGAGCCAAACAGATACTACAGGAAGCCTGGCGACTCGGTACAAATTGGGACGAGAAGTTTGACGAAAGCCTCAGAGTGCAATGGGCGTCGTGGATACAGCATTTAGAACAGTTGAAGTCGATACGCATCCCGCGGTGTTACCCCGGGTACAGTGACGCCTGTACACTCCAAGTACATGTCTTTACGGACGCCAGTGAAGTGGCCTACGCAACAGCGGTGTACTGGCGAGCGACTACACCAGATGGGCGTGTGCACGTGACGCTCGTTATGGCGAAGGCGAGAGTGGCACCGCTTAAGGTGGTGTCAATCCCGAGACTCGAACTGCAAGCCGCCGTCATGGGTACGCGAGTCGCTCAAGCGGTAATAGAAGAACATCGAGTCAAACCCGAGGCCGTCGTGTACTGGACGGACAGCAAGACCGTACTAACGTGGATCAGAAAAGGAGCACGGGCGTACAAACCATTCGTCGCGCACCGCCTAGCCGCCATAGAAGAGCATAGTAAAGTTGAAGATTGGCGCTGGGTACCTACGAAGTTGAACGCGGCGGATGCGGCTACACGTGACGTGCCAAACAGCTTTAACTCCGAACACGAGTGGTACACCGGACCGTCGTTCCTGTACGAAGACCCGTCACTATGGCCCGTAGAGAAGCACATCGCCCCTGACGCGACAGGCGAAGAGCGCACACTGACAGCTGTAGAGAAACGTCAAACACATAGAATTATAGAAGCCGTACCGGACCCGTATAGATTTTCCAAATGGGAGAGGCTCTTACGAGCGACAGCAAGAGTTCTACAATTTATAGCATTATGTAAGAAAACCGCAGAGAAGGTTCTATATAAAAGAACGCAGAAAAATAGACAGAAGGATCCAGATTGGCGTCACGTGACGAAGACGAAGCACAACATCAAGTCGGGCAGAGCGGCACCTCGTCCAGCCGCCGACTCCCGAAACTTCGTGCTTCTCTCCGCAGAACACAAACGCGGCGCCGAGGACCTTCTTGTGAAGGCGGTACAAGAGGACTCCTTCGGCGCCGACCTTCGGGAGCTGCGGCGCGGAGGAGGTGTCGCCAGAGACAGCCGCCTGTATTCGTTACCCGTGGAGATGAACAACGGAATTATCACTCTACGCAGTCGTATAATAGCTACAGAAGAAATCTCCGAACAAACAAAGAGACCGCCGATCTTAGACGGCGATCATCGTATTACACAGCTATACATAGATTGGACGCATAGAAAATTACATCACAGCGGTACAGAGTTGGTAATCAATGAAATACGCCAACACTATTGGATTCTTCGTCTGCGGCCGACTACAAAGAAAATAGTACATAGATGTGAAATGAAATGAAATGAAATTGTTGACGTGACAACGTCTTATAAATTGGTTTGCCGGGTGACACTTCAAGAAACTGCGTTACGCTCCGCTCACGTTATGAGCTCACAATGAGAGCGAGTGAGAGGCACGCGTCCCGCCTAAGAGCGAGAGAGACAGACATAAAAAGTGAAAGGCACGCGTCTTTCATCCTTCTTCCTACTATACGAATGAATATTCACATTAAAATTATTTTACCACTCAAAGTCGTTGTCACGTAAAACTTTCGCCCGTATACCGACTTTACAGGCAACCAATTTTTTTTTATTTGCAACTCCAATGCAGTAGATACAACAGCATAGTGTGAAATGGACTATAGAAAAACAGTTTTTGGATCGCAAATAAGGTACCTGCGTCAGTATTAGTTGCAGAATCGGGTGAGACTGCAACACTGATCTTCCCGCAGGACCTACTTACTTACATACATATAAACTCTTAAAACTAGTTATAATTAATATAAATAGTACATACACTATAAATTAATATATAAATATCAAATAAATATACATACATAGATTAAATAATCATAATAAAAACAATATAGAATATAAATTCCTTATTATAAATCAAGATAAATAGATAACTTTTTTTATGCGTTTCCGAACGCTTTACGATCACGTCTGTCAAGTTGTCACACTTGACATGCACTTGACAGATGGTGTGTTCGGTCGGCTATTGCTCAAAGTTTTAATTGTTATAATAAAATTGTACCAATAAAACAAATAACTAATACTAAACTACTGACGACCGGTTGGCGCAGCGGGAGTGTAAGCGACTGCTAAGCCGAAGGTCGCGGGTTCGATTCCCGCACAAGTCAAACATTTGTGTGCATGAACATGGATATTTGTCTTGGTCTGGGTGTTTCTATGTATAATATGTATGTATTTACAAAAAAAAAAGTATATAAGTATGTTTATCCATTATCTAGTACCCATAGTACAAGCTCTGCTTAGTTTGGGACTAGATGGTGTTGTGTGTATGTGGTAGAATATTATTATTACTACTATTAATACAAAATAATTTATAAGATACAATTTTTTTACATAATATTATACTACAGATGATGAAAATGTCATATATTACGCGTGTTTATCGATGAAATGTAAGTTACCGCTTCACTGTACAATACCTATAATAATGTTTGTCTTTGTAATAATATTTGCTTAAATTTAGTTTGGAATGTGTGTACTGTTTTCAGGCTACGCAGGGGAGGAGGAAGATCATTCCAACATTTCGTGGAAGCAAATCGGAATCCACCTCTGAATGACGAAGTACGGTGCTTCAAGGTGACCAAGAGATCTGATGAGGCCCTTGTATTATATGTATTAACCTCTCGCGACCATGTCAACTTCTCATAGAGGTAAGCTGGTTTTTTATATAAAACTATACCAAAAAGCAATGTTGCCAAATGAAGGTGCCTACGTGCAGTCATCTTCATGAACTTCCCATTGTTCAAAAATGGAGTGACATGTGTGTGCGGTGGGATTTTGTAACAAAACCTAGCACATGCATTTTGTACTCGCTGTATTAATTTTTGAGTTCGTTTCAATATGCATGTACCAAATACAGTGTCTGCATAATTCAATTTGGACAAAACTAGTGACTCACAGAGTTGTATGATGTCTACCATGCCGCATTAGAAAAACGCAGCCGCCTGAGCCAGCCACAGGGGACCATCCAAAGACGCGCCTTGCTCACCATCAGAGGCCCTTCACCTACACGGGTCTTGATTATTTCGGGCCGCTCTCCGTAACCGTCGGTAGACAGCGTCACAAACGTTATGTGGCACTGTTTACATGTCTCACTTCCAGGGCAGTACATCTGGAGGTCGCCGCCAGCCTGAGCGCCGACTCCGCAATCTTGGCGCTGCGCAGGTTCGCAGCGCGCCGAGGTTGCCCCGCAGAGATCTACTCGGACAACGGCACCAACATGCACGGTGCCGACCGAGAGATGAGAGACGCCGTCGCCGAAGAAGCGAGTCGCCGTGGCATCATATGGCGCTTCATCACCCCCTCAGTGCCATTCATGGGGCGCGCATGGGAGCGCAGGTGCGTGAAGACCGCCCTCTATACGGTCCTTCACGAGCGCCATCCGCACGAAGAAGTCCTAGCTACACTACTGTGTGAGGTCGAGTACACAGTAAACAGTCGACCCCTCACACACGTCTCCGTCAACGCAGCAGACAGCGAGGCCATCACCCCGAACCACATCCTGTTCGGTGGTTCTGCTCGCCTCCCTCCGCTGGGCGAGTTCAGCGAGGCTGACCTCAACAGCAGCAAGCACTGGCGGCGCGCCCAAATCCTCGCCGACATGTTCTGGCGCCGTTGGGTGCGCGAGTACCTACCCGAGCTGCAACACCGGCGGGAGCCCCATGGGTCTGGGCTCAACCTCGAGGTCGGCGACCCCGTCCTGATCGCCGACGGCCAACTCCCGCGCAATACCTGGCCGCGCGGTCGAGTTGTGGCTGTCTACCCGGGCGCCGACGGCGCCATACGCACTGTCGAGGTGCGCACAGCAGCAGGCGTCCTCAAACGGCCGGCTAAGAAGCTGGCCCCCCTGTCCAAGTGACGAGGCGTCGCTCACCGGGTGCTCTGCAGCACCGCCACACGACGGGTCACGCGCGTTGCTGCACGGCGGGAGAGATGTTCGCGACAGACATTAAAACTATGACAGTGAATAGTGTATTCGAAACCGCGAGTGAAAATCGTTAAAATCAGTGTTATCTAATCGTGCGGTACACCGGGTTCGGTTCCCGGACGTGTCAAAACGTTACAAAATAGCTAAAATAGTGTAAATGGTTAGATTGTTAATATACAACATACAAATTTTTTATGCTTCAAAGTTATCATGTAATATGTTCGAATTGAATAAAGATATTTTCATGGTGTTTGTTTTAATAGATGCCCCATATAGTTGCACACAACGGCCTACCAAAATTATATATATAAATTTAGTATACGATAGTTTTTCAATAGAAAATATAGTGGGCGGGCCCTTGTGTGGCAGCATTTTTTGGGAGTTTTTATGGAATAACTCAGTGACGCTAATAGTTAAGTTTAGGTATTGTATACCAATAGATAGAACTTAATGAGACCTATCTAACGATGTATAGAACATGTATGTATGTATAATAGGATCGAAACATACGTAACATTTGTACTGTTTTTGAAATAAAAATAAACGAAAGATTCTCTGTGCACGTGTTCGGTGCGATGGTCGTCGATAAGGTAAAGTTTCGAGGTACTTAAGCGACCATGAATTCGGCCAGTTGTTGGCGTCTCAACCACCATCTTGTGACCTATATAACCATCAAGCACCGCACACCTGAACAGCATCGCTCTCAACGTATGAAGATGTTTCATTTCTGAAGCCCTTACACATCGAAGCCATACAGTCCACACACATAGAAGAACACGCATCGTCATAGGCACACGTCAGCAGCACACTACCAGCGCACTGTAGCGGACTAGCAAAGGTTCGATTCCTGGCATCCGTTACATATACTTACCTACGCGGTATTACACAATGTTTTGGAGACTACCTCGTTAGTCTCGAGCTCTATAAAGGTTGAAATTTGATATTTGACTGGTTGCTAATTGCGTTAAATATAATTATAATAGGATTGACCTAAAACTCCTTCGGTTTTAGTTTGATCCTATTACATTATTACATATTTTTGTATAAAGTCTGCTATAATGATAACTTTTATCAATACCCAACAGTCAGGATAAGTGCTCAAAATATAGATATGGCGATATATTTTGCATTTTTGTGTACAACATGAAACAAACCTTATATTACTATCAAGGGGTCATATACCACTATTTGGGAATGTACACTTTAATCTATTATATGAAATGAAATTTTAGTTGGTTCCTTGAATAAAAGCGAGTAAGTGGTACATTGTTTGGTATTTAACCATACAACACCAATAAGGACCTTCTTGTAACCACATTAGACCATCAGGACCTTACTTTTAAGGTGTTAGCAATTTTTAGATCTACAAACCATCTAAAGTCTTCTATAAAAGCCTTAGAGTACAATTTCGTTTGCACGAATGGAAAACAAAGTATACATAACTATTATTATTACGAAGTCAACTAGCATTGCCTACAGCAGTAGACGTAGGTTACACGTTCAATCTGGCGTCATTCTGGTCCATCAGTCATTCTGGTCCATCAGTCTGCTCAGAATGACGGGAGAATTATCGTCTAACCGGTTGACTGACGGACTGATGGTCCAGAATGACAAAAAATCAATATTTTAAATATTTTTCATCAGTCTGTTGAGAATGACAGCAGACTGATCGTGTAACCGCTCGAATCATTCTGGCGTCAGTCACCGTCCCCGACGCAATGGAGCAAGACGTGCCAAGCAACGAAGCGCTGGTGCCGCCACCCGCTTCACTCCCGTCACCGTCAATCGAGATAGAGAAAGAATTCATTCTCACATTCGAGTCCTTGCCAGAGTTATGGGATAAAACACATACCTTATATCGACACCTCCTACGTGTAACATCGTAGCTGGCAAAATGACCATAATGTCATATTTAGATTTTCATTTACTTTGTAACATTGATTATCGTTTGATCTAATAAAAATAATATTGTTTTCAATAGAACCCATAGATATGAAGACTGCATATTATCGTATCTTCATCTTTAGCGTAGTTATATGTCGTATAGCGCAACTACGATACAGTATGCGGAGGGTGGGAGATACCTGAGGGTCTAGTCAAAAGTCAAACAGTTAGCTCTGAACCGATTGGGCATGCGCGACCAGATGAGATTATGAAGGAGTTGGAGCTGCAGTTCGGACGACCAGACTCGATCGCACAGGCAGAGACGGACAAGCTGAGGACCCTGCCACGCTGTAGCGAAGCACCTAAGGACATATGCGCGTTCGCGAGCAAGATTAGAAGCGGCGTCGTCACACTTCGTGCGTTGAAAAAGGAACACTACCTCATCAATGCGGAGCTAGTGCGCGTGTTGACCGAGAAGCTACCGAACTCGCTGCGTGTGCAGTGGTACAAGACGTATACCGAGAAGTGCCAGTCGAAGCCGGACCTCAGCCGATTCAGTGACTTCGTGACAGAGTACGCGCGTTACTGTAGCGCGTTCGCGCCGGCTGAGAACATCACCGATGGGCCGCCAAGCAGACGTACCCTGCAGAGGACGTACACGGCGACGGCGACGGAGAAGCGAACGCATACGGACACGTCTAACGCGAAGTGCAGGATATGTGAACGCGAAGGACACTACTCGTCGGCCTGCAGCACGTTTCGTAACGCCAACGCAGAGAAGAGATGGCAGCTAGCTAAGCAGCATGGATTGTGTTTTCGCTGCTTACGCATACGCCGAATAGAACACTCGTGCAAGCCCAAGAAGTGCGGTGTAGAGGGATGCCGCGCTACACACAACCAGTTGCTTCACTACGATAGAGGAGCCCATAGGACCGAAGACGTGAACATAGAAAAGCAAGAAACGGTCGCCAGTTCGTGCATACGTGCAAAGGCTCAAGCATACTTAAAGATAGTGCCCGTGCAGATAGTCGGACCGGCGGGAGAGGCGTCTACATTCGCCCTACTCGACGACGGAAGCACCGTATCGCTCATAGACGAAGACATAGCCAAGGAAGTCGGCGCGGAAGGGAACCTGGACCCGTTTACGATCCGTGCCATAGGCGATACGTCGATCGACATGCCAACGTCGCGACGCGTAGACATACAAATACGAGGAGCCGGCGCCGACAGCAAACAAGTGCCTTTGTGTGCGCGCACCGTAGCCAGCCTACACCTGTCGCCGCAGAAGATCGCCGAAGAGGACCTGATAGACTGCAAACACCTCGAAGGCATCAAGAAGAAGCTGGTGTATGACAAAGGCGTGCCAAAGGTGCTAATAGGTCAAGACAACTGGCACCTGCTCATAGCGAACGCAGTACGAAGAGGACCCAACGATCAACCGGTGGCGTCGCTTACATCGCTGGGATGGGTGCTGCACGGCGCGCGCTCACGCACCTTGGGAAACACCGTACACTTCGTCAACGGTCTCTCCGCTATAGATGAAAACATAGAAACGCAACTGAAAGAATATTTCGCACTGGAATCGCTCATAGTGAACCCACGTCGACCGAACTCGGACCCCGAGAAGCGGGCTACAGATATGTTAGAAAAACATACGAAACAATTAGAAGATAGACATATAGAGACGGCTCTTCTGTGGAAACAAGAAGACATCGTCATGCCAGATAGTTACGAGAACGCGGCAAGGAGGCTCGCACACATAGAGAAAAAATTAGATAGAAACATAGAGTTGAAAACAAGATATACAGAACAGATGAACTCGCTGATAGAAAAGGGATACGCAGAAGAAGCTCCCATGAATAGTACGCCAGGGAAGACTTGGTACTTGCCTCACTTCGATGTACACAACCCCATGAAGCCTGAGAAGATTCGTATAGTTCACGACGCCGCCGCGAAGACCAGAGGTATGTCACTCAACGATTACCTGCTCACGGGACCGGACTTGCTACAATCGTTGCCGGGGGTGTTGATGAGGTTCCGTCGACACCGCGTTGCCGTCTCAGCTGATATAACAGAGATGTTTATGCAGGTGAGAGTACGCCCAGAAGACCGAGACGCGCTGCGCTACCTGTGGAGAGGTGACCGGTGGGAGGGACCGCCCCAGGAATACCGTATGAAGTCCATTATCTTCGGCGCGGCAAGCTCACCGTGTACAGCTATATTCGCGAAGAATTGGAACGCTCGCAAGCACGCAGAAGAGTACCCGGAAGCAGCAGAAGCCATCATAGATAACCATTACATGGATGACTATCTGGACAGCTTCAGGAACGAACAGGAAGCGACGAGTATAGCGTCACGGGTGCGAGACATACACAGACAAGCGCACTTTCACCTCACGAAATGGGTGTCAAACTCTAGAAACGTCATCGAAGCAATAGAACCAAGTCAACATCGCCAGGAGACAGTCGGCCTCGCCAGCAAGGGGCAAGAAGAGAAAATTCTCGGCTTGATGTGGAAAACGAGCGCGGACGAGCTGAGCTTCAACCTTACACTCGCACGGCTTCCAGACGGACTCATCGGCACCGAAGCGCCTACGAAACGGGAAGCGTTGAAAATAGTTATGTCGCTATACGACCCACTCGGCCTCGCATCGCCCGTGACTGTTCGAGCCAAACAGATACTACAGGAAGCCTGGCGACTCGGTACAAATTGGGACGAGAAGTTTGACGAAAGCCTCAGAGTGCAATGGGCGTCGTGGATACAGCATTTAGAACAGTTGAAGTCGATACGCATCCCGCGGTGTTACCCCGGGTACAGTGACGCCTGTACACTCCAAGTACATGTCTTTACGGACGCCAGTGAAGTGGCCTACGCAACAGCGGTGTACTGGCGAGCGACTACACCAGATGGGCGTGTGCACGTGACGCTCGTTATGGCGAAGGCGAGAGTGGCACCGCTTAAGGTGGTGTCAATCCCGAGACTCGAACTGCAAGCCGCCGTCATGGGTACGCGAGTCGCTCAAGCGGTAATAGAAGAACATCGAGTCAAACCCGAGGCCGTCGTGTACTGGACGGACAGCAAGACCGTACTAACGTGGATCAGAAAAGGAGCACGGGCGTACAAACCATTCGTCGCGCACCGCCTAGCCGCCATAGAAGAGCATAGTAAAGTTGAAGATTGGCGCTGGGTACCTACGAAGTTGAACGCGGCGGATGCGGCTACACGTGACGTGCCAAACAGCTTTAACTCCGAACACGAGTGGTACACCGGACCGTCGTTCCTGTACGAAGACCCGTCACTATGGCCCGTAGAGAAGCACATCGCCCCTGACGCGACAGGCGAAGAGCGCACACTGACAGCTGTAGAGAAACGTCAAACACATAGAATTATAGAAGCCGTACCGGACCCGTATAGATTTTCCAAATGGGAGAGGCTCTTACGAGCGACAGCAAGAGTTCTACAATTTATAGCATTATGTAAGAAAACCGCAGAGAAGGTTCTATATAAAAGAACGCAGAAAAATAGACAGAAGGATCCAGATTGGCGTCACGTGACGAAGACGAAGCACAACATCAAGTCGGGCAGAGCGGCACCTCGTCCAGCCGCCGACTCCCGAAACTTCGTGCTTCTCTCCGCAGAACACAAACGCGGCGCCGAGGACCTTCTTGTGAAGGCGGTACAAGAGGACTCCTTCGGCGCCGACCTTCGGGAGCTGCGGCGCGGAGGAGGTGTCGCCAGAGACAGCCGCCTGTATTCGTTACCCGTGGAGATGAACAACGGAATTATCACTCTACGCAGTCGTATAATAGCTACAGAAGAAATCTCCGAACAAACAAAGAGACCGCCGATCTTAGACGGCGATCATCGTATTACACAGCTATACATAGATTGGACGCATAGAAAATTACATCACAGCGGTACAGAGTTGGTAATCAATGAAATACGCCAACACTATTGGATTCTTCGTCTGCGGCCGACTACAAAGAAAATAGTACATAGATGTCTACCATGCCGCATTAGAAAAACGCAGCTGCCTGAGCCAGCCACAGGGGACTATCCATAAACGCGCCTTGCTCACCATCAGAGGCCCTTCACCTACACGGGTCTTGATTATTTCGGGCCGCTCTCCGTAACCGTCGGTAGACAGCGTCACAAACGTTATGTGGCACTGTTTACATGTCTCACTTCCAGGGCAGTACATCTGGAGGTCGCCGCCAGCCTGAGCGCCGACTCCGCAATCTTGGCGCTGCGCAGGTTCGCAGCGCGCCGAGGTTGCCCCGCAGAGATCTACTCGGACAACGGCACCAACATGCACGGTGCCGACCGAGAGATGAGAGACGCCGTCGCCGAAGAAGCGAGTCGCCGTGGCATCATATGGCGCTTCATCACCCCCTCAGCGCCATTCATGGGGGGCGCATGGGAGCGCAGGTGCGTGAAGACCGCCCTCTATACGGTCCTTCACGAGCGCCATCCGCACGAAGAAGTCCTAGCTACACTACTGTGTGAGGTCGAGTACACAGTAAACAGTCGACCCCTCACACACGTCTCCGTCAACGCAGCAGACAGCGAGGCCATCACCCCGAACCACATCCTGTTCGGTGGTTCTGCTCGCCTCCCTCCGCTGGGCGAGTTCAGCGAGGCTGACCTCAACAGCAGCAAGCATTGGCGGCGCGCCCAAATCCTCGCCGACATGTTCTGGCGCCGTTGGGTGCGCGAGTACCTACCCGAGCTGCAACACCGGCGGGAGCCCCATGGGTCTGGGCTCAACCTCGAGGTCGGCGACCCCGTCCTGATCGCCGACGGCCAACTCCCGCGCAATACCTGGCCGCGCGGTCGAGTTGTGGTTGTCTACCCGGGCGCCGACGGCGCCATACGCACTGTCGAGGTGCGCACAGCAGCAGGCGTCCTCAAACGGCCGGCTAAGAAGCTGGCCCCCCTGCCCAAGTGACGAGGCGTCGCTCACCGGGTGCTCTGCAGCACCGCCACACGACGGGTCACGCGCGTTGCTGCACGGCGGGAGAGATGTTCGCGACAGACATTAAAACTATGACAGTGAATAGTGTATTCGAAACCGCGAGTGAAAATCGTTAAAATCAGTGTTATCTAATCGTGCGGTACACCGGGTTCGGTTCCCGGACGTGTCAAAACGTTACAAAATAGCTAAAATAGTGTAAATGGTTAGATTGTTAATATACAACAACTATGTAATACATGAACATTAGTCTTAAACTTGTGCTAACTGTAGGGACCTGAGATATCGAATCATAAATAGCGTTATCAGTAGTGACAGATAAGAGTTAATGCTTCATAAAACAGCTGTTTGTTTACATATTCGTTTTATAGTTTTATAAGTGTTTTTTAGCTTCATATAGACTTGAAATCATGTCTAGATACCTTTTTATTGCTAGTTATTACCTTATATAGTTAAAATAAGCATAATAACAAACATTCGTATGTTTATCATAAAATTTGTTTACTTACGATAGTATTTACTTAAGAAATTCTGTAAATTTTTTATGCTTCAAAGTTATCATGTAATATGTTCGAATTGAATAAAGATATTTTCATGGTGTTTGTTTTAATAGATGCCCCATATAGTTGCACACAACGGCCTACCAAAATTATATATATAAATTTAGTATACGATAGTTTTTCAATAGAAAATATAGTGGGCGGGCCCTTGTGTGGCAGCATTTTTTGGGAGTTTTTATGGAATAACTTAGTGATGCTAATAGTTAAGTTTAGGTATTGTATACCAATAGATAGAACTTAATGAGACCTATCTAACGATGTATAGAACATGTATGTATGTATAATAGGATCGAAACATACGTAACATTTGTACTGTTTTTGAAATAAAAATAAACGAAAGATTCTCTGTGCACGTGTTCGGTGCGATGGTCGTCGATAAGGTAAAGTTTCGAGGTACTTAAGCGACCATGTATTCGGCCAGTTGTTGGCGTCTCAACCACCATCTTGTGACCTATGTAACCATCAAGCACCGCACACCTGAACAGCATCGCTCTCAACGTATGAAGATGTTTCATTTCTGAAGCCCTTACACATCGAAGCCATACAGTCCACACACATAGAAGAACACGCATCGTCGTAGGCACACGTCAGCAGCACACTACCAGCGCACTGTAGCGGACTAGCAAAGGTTCGATTCCTGGCATCCGTTACATATACTTACCTACGCGGTATTACACAATGTTTTGGAGACTACCTCGTTAGTCTCGAGCTCTATAAAGGTTGAAATTTGATATTTGACTGGTTGCTAATTGCGTTAAATATAATTATAATAGGATTGACCTAAAACTCCTTCGGTTTTAGTTTGATCCTATTACATTATTACATATTTTTGTATAAAGTCTGCTATAATGATAACTTTTATCAATACCCAACAGTCAGGATAAGTGCTCAAAATATAGATATGGCGATATATTTTGCATTTTTGTGTACAACATGAAACAAACCTTATATTACTATCAAGGGGTCATATACCACTATTTGGGAATGTACACTTTAATCTATTATATGAAATGAAATTTTAGTTGGTTCCTTGAATAAAAGCGAGTAAGTGGTACATTGTTTGGTATTTAACCATACAACACCAATAAGGACCTTCTTGTAACCACATTAGACCATCAGGACCTTACTTTTAAGGTGTTAGCAATTTTTAGATCTACAAACCATCTAAAGTCTTCTATAAAAGCCTTAGAGTACAATTTCGTTTGCACGAATGGAAAACAAAGTATACATAACTATTATTATTACGAAGTCAACTAGCATTGCCTACAGCAGTAGACGTAGGTTACACGTTCAATCTGGCGTCATTCTGGTCCATCAGTCATTCTGGTCCATCAGTCTGCTCAGAATGACGGGAGAATTATCGTCTAACCGGTTGACTGACGGACTGATGGTCCAGAATGACAAAAAATCAATATTTTAAATATTTTTCATCAGTCTGTTGAGAATGACAGCAGACTGATCGTGTAACCGCTCGAATCATTCTGGCGTCAGTCACCGTCCCCGACGCAATGGAGCAAGACGTGCCAAGCAACGAAGCGCTGGTGCCGCCGCCCGCTTCACTCCCGTCACCGTCAATCGAGATAGAGAAAGAATTCATTCTCACATTCGAGTCCTTGCCAGAGTTATGGGATAAAACACATACCTTACATCGACACCTCCTACGTGTAACATCGTAGCTGGCAAAATGACCATAATGTCATATTTAGATTTTCATTTACTTTGTAACATTGATTATCGTTTGATCTAATAAAAATAATATTGTTTTCAATAGAACCCATAGATATGAAGACTGCATATTATCGTATCTTCATCTTTAGCGTAGTTATATGTCGTATAGCGCAACTACGATACAGTATGCGGAGGGTGGGAGATACCTGAGGGTCTAGTACGAGTTTGCACTCGATCGTCACGGTGGACGATAGCCTAGTCGACGGGAACAATTTCCATACATTTTGTAAAAGCGCCCCTAACGGAGAGTAGCGATCGATAGAGACCGCTACTCTCCAGTAGGCCGTTAGTGCAAACTTGTACTAGACCCTCTGTAAGCCGCGCGAGCGAATTGTAAGTGTAAGTACCGATAGAATACGCAGGTGGGTGGATGGTATGGGTTATTTGGGATCAAATCGACACATGACAATCTCGCTACTCGTCTATTTTTACTTGATGCCCATTAAATAAAAACGCAACTAAGTAATTTATTAAGTCAAGGATCTAACAACCACAGAAGTCAATCATTACACACTGAACAAGATGATTAATGGTTGCACTTTTGTACTAGCGTAACATTTTATCACGTTGCCTTATGTTTCTGTAATACTTAGAAACAAACTCTTTCAAACGTACATTATTACATAGGTTGAAGTTTATGGTGCAGTTTAATTTTAATCAGACTTCACTTAAAACATAGGCTGAGAATCTACAAAATGAAGTATAAATTTTAAGATTACGATGAGACGAACGTATGACGTTTTTCACAAAGTAGAGGGCAAGGCCATCGATCCCTCTTTTCCTCATAACAACACCCAATCGGCAAACATACACATTTAATTAAACGGCAATTTTCAATTGTGTATACAATCAACAACGATTGCAATGTTAAAAGACTACAGCAACCTGCGCTGATTACAGAAGGTTCTCGGATTACTTACTGGATACTCGGTTAACAATTCATTAACTAAACGCTTTAAAAGATAATCTAAACAAATCCACGAAAATCATTTTTTTATTGCTTTCTTACTACAAATCGTATTAAAATGTCATTTGCCTAACGAGTTTCATTGAAATTTATCTGAAAAATTCCCGAGAGGCTTAATTAGTCGCTGAATTATGAAGATCTCGGCCTAGCACCCAAAGATTACATTTTAATTTAACTTACCTCAAGTATTGTAATAAAATAAGCTTAACTTGAGCAAAATTATAAGTAATTTACTTTAAAGTTAAGGAATATTCTATTATTTAAGATTTGGGGCAAAAATTATAATGATTATCTTTGGGTATGTATCGCGGCGATTTAAAGCCATAATTTATTGTTTATCTTGCGGTTATTAATTAAATTATTATTAATAGGTACAATTTTATGATAAGACGTAATATTCCGTAAACGTTTTTAGGCTTAAGATAAATCCATTCTATCTGTAACGTTTTGCTCCAAGGGCTAATGCCATCGTGTTCAGGATTTCAAATGCCTGCTTCGGTCCAGCTATTATGATAGCTCTACTATTTCTGGAATATCTCCTTATAATTCTGTCCTAGTACCGCATTTATTATATATTCGTTGCTTCATTCTTCAGATATAAATGTTTACCAGGTTGTTTCCTTTATTCTACAGGCAACATCGCACGATTTCAGAGATTAGCTCGTTTTTTTTTTTTTTGTAATACCCACCATGTACGTTTCCTGCGCGTCAACTCTGTGACATTATTCATTCCTTTTTTGTGCGAGGCAACGAGCGCACGCGCCCAATAAAAATGCCGAAACGCAGTGCACAGGAGCGGTTGGAGAGATATAAGCACAAAATTAGAAAACTAGAAGAAAAAGAAGAACGTCGGCGTCGAATACAACGACCGTCAGATTCTACCGAAGACGAAAATAGCGCAGGTTAGTTACATATTTTATTACTAAGTGTTAAAATTGCTTTATTATCTACACAAGTTATTAAGTTAACTTAACACAAATCGGGATTGACTGCGAGTCAATTGCGATAACATAATTAGCTACGAGCTATTTGTGGGTCATGAAATCATGACAACTTATGTAGTAAATGTGTGCAATATAGAAAATATATACACACTAACTACAAAACTTTGTCCAGGAGACAAACACCAACGTAAAATACGTTAAATGACTACCCTATTATTCGATCGCTCAAATGCTTCGTATGTTTCCACTCGTAGATACGAATGGTGTCGAGCTCCACGTACCTGAGGGTCCAAGCCTTCCGTGTGAAGAGCAGCCAGTACCATCTCCAGCCCCGCAGGACATACCAGACCTCGCGGATGACGTTCCGTCAACAGAGATTTCATCAGAATTAAGTGTAGATCCTGAACTACTGTCTGCATTGGGAGCTTCTACATCGGGTACTCCTGACTTCGGAGAAAATGTTCACGAGAGCTTGGCTAGCTTATGGAACCCCTTATTGAAGAAAGGGCTATCTAAAGAGGATAAAGAAAAACTCCTAAAAGAACACCTTATACCCGCCAATTGTAGATTATTACAAGCCCCAAAGCTAAACGCGGAGATTTCCGCAGCTGTATCAGACATAGTCAGAGGACGGGACAAAAAATTTGCCGGTTTTCAACAGCAGTTAGGTAACGGTACCGCAGCAATAAACAAAGCAATGGATACCTTGCTTAAATCAGACAATAAAGCTCTTGCTTTAAAACAATTAAGTGACGGCTGCCGCTTAATTTCCGATCTACATTACTGCCTAACTAAGGACAGAATAAAATTGATCACCCCAAGTTCGGAAAAGAATTTTCTTCACGTCATCCAAGACTCGGAACGTGATGATACCTTATATGGTAATACGTTATCAGAAAAAATAAAAGCTAGTAAGGCCATCGAGAAACAAGGTACCCAAATAATAAAAACCATAACAAACCAGAAGAATAGTATTCCACAATCATTGGCTACCCATCCTGTCCCTCAGGGAAACTGGACGGGACCTCCTCGCTACCCGTCAAGCAGGGGGGGGGGGGGCCCGGAAGGGTCAGAGAAGACCAACAGCGACGCCGCGTCGGCCCTATCTGGCGCAGCACCAAGCGAAGAGCTCAAATGCATCGAGGAGTCGTCCACCACAACAAAAATAACAGAGGTACATGCTGGCAGAATAATTAATTAATTCTTCCTTAATAACTGGCTTCACATAGCCAAGAACACCGTAGTCTTATGTTGGATTGAACATGGCCTTACAATTCCGTTTTGTACTCGAGTGGTTCAGCCCATCGTACCGTCTTCTACCTTGACTTATAACGAAGCTCGAGATATGCAGATTGCTATAAACAAATTACTAAAATTAGGAGCTATATCACGTTGTGTTCCGTCTCGTGACCAATACATATCTAAAACTGTTTTAGCGCCGAAACCCAATGGAGGCAAACGGTTTATTCTAAACCTAAAATCCTTAAATAAGTTTATAACAAAAACACATTTTAAAATGGAGGACCATAGAACAGCTGCTAAATTAATACCGCAAGACGGTTATTTAGCAACAATTGATCTTAAAGAAGCCTATTTATTGGTTCCTATGTCTAAGCCTGATCGAAAATACTTACGATTTAACTTTCAAGCTCCTAATTCTAGTAAATCATATACATATGAGTTCACTGCCATGCCTTACGGCTTATCTGTGGCACCGAGAGTGTTCACCAAGATCATGAAGGAAGTAATAGCTTATCTTCGCAAGCAAGGACACAAATCAGTTATGTATCTAGATGATATATTATGTATAGGAAATAATTACGATGAATGCGTTTATAATGTACAAGAAACCAATCATTAGAACGTTTAGGTTTCGTGATAAATTATGAAAAAAGTTCATTAAAACCCTCTCAAAAATGTAAATTTTTAGCATTTGTATGCAATACTCATGACATGTCCTTGTCGCTACCCGTTGAAAAACGTAATAGGTTTAATCAGTTGGCTAGAAAGTTCTCGAAATTACCAAAATGTACAATTCGAGAATTTGCACAATTTATAGGCATTCTAGTCGCAGCGTGTCCAGCAGTACGATATGATTTTCTCTATACAAAATTATTAGAACGCCAGAAATTTCTAGCATTACAACAACATAATAATAATTATGAACATAAAATGATTATACATGAAACAGTTCTAGAAGACCTCAATTGGTGGCGTAGTCATATTTTTACTGCTATGTGTTGTAACGTAATACTACACGTATTGCGTTATAATATCTCGCAGGCGCTTAACGCCAGCTTAGCCAGACATCGTTCGCAATATTACCAAATATGGTCATATTCACTAGCCAAGGCAGTTGTGAGTCATAGGCCTACATCTATATAAGATGGGTGCGCGTTGTAGAATGGTCACTTTCCCTAGACATCGGAACGCTGCCGCTACACCTCGCGATTATTCTACATTCTACTTCCTATCTACTGTCCCGCTGGGGGTAAGCATATTCTAGTTGTCTGTGTGCCTATATGTTCTGTTTGTAGTATCTGTGTCTCCTAAGCATAACAGCCGATCTAGGGACAGCCTGTTCCTGACCGGTTGTTGTGTATTCTCTATGCTGTTTCCAGTTCACCCTACGAGCTCACTGCACCTGACGTTCTTCCTACGGGCTGACGTTCTTCCTACGGGCTGACGTTCTTCCTACGGGCTACAAGCCACGAGCTGCTGGCGCCGTGCCGCTACTAGCCAGCTGCCACCCAAGCCTCCGTGCCTGCCTACGAGCTCCTACAGCCAGGCCACGGACGCCTGAGCCTGACCTGAGCCTGACCGACCCACATCGGCTGCACCGCCTGAGACCCGCTCAGCCTGAACATCGACCACAGAGCTGCCTGCGCAGCGCACCTTGGCCAGCTCATCGGCGACCCTTCGAGCAGCTACCCTACGAGCGTCGGAGAGCAGCAGGAGTCTACACTCCAGCCAGCTCAGGCCAGTGCTTACCTAGTTCGGTCATACTGTATGTAAGCGGTAGTGAGACATAATAAAGAACCTGTTCAGCCTAGCAGTGTTTCACTCGAACCCCGACATCCTACCTGAGATCCTCCGTCTCAGTGGCGCCCAACTCTATTTGTCTCACTTCCAATTACTGCAGTTGTTCTTGTTTAGGAGGTCAGTCTTTGTAAACGAGGAGGTGCAGACATCAGCGAACCGGTACGTACTATTTAACTTGTGTGTATCTGTGTATTGCTGTCTATCTTTAATTTCTATTCTTGTATACCTATTATGTGTTATCTTACTATTGTCTAATTCAAATTTCAACTACCGATTCCCTACGTAACTGTTCGCAATTTGAAATAACCGTTTTTTATTTTTGCAAGTCACTATCTATTGTCTACATTTTTACACCGAATCGTCGTAGTTTCTTTGTAAAGCAGAACTATTGCACACGGAGGGCTGTAATATACTTGCGTTCTTTTCTATCATACTTATTTTATATCATCATGAGCACTAACCCTATCAAGTACTTTCTACTTAATAAAAATGAATTGGCCTACGAGGTCGCTATTCGCGGAGAGGAGCCGGCTACCTCTGTTTTAGGTTTACGGAAGCAGCTACCTAAATTACTCGAGCTGATTCCGAATGACGAAATCCTAGAGTCAGGCCTAGACATAGCAGACGACTTCAAGGGAGCTAGCCTGTCAGTTACCGACTTAGATTCGCGAATCTCTTCCCTTAAGGAGCTATACGACTACAACTTGGCTAAGCGAACTACGGCTTTGCACAACCAGGTCTACCACAGATTGGGCAGATTAGACAAATCCGAACCTAAATACGGCAAGAAAATATCCGACCTGACTGAACGCTTTCGAATGCTGTCGGCAGAGCTATCTAAGATGGAACACTCGAATGTTCCGTCGGCGGAAGTCGGAGCCACGATGACTTGCACGGATTCAACCCCTGCACAGGCAGCGTCGACTCCGGTAACTGTCCACTGTGAGCATTTGAGGGTTGGCGAACTATCGAAACTCAAATTCGACGGAACAGGCTGCGTTCGTGAATTTCTACAACGCGTGACGGAATTTAGGACGGTTAGAAATCTACCTGCCAATAGATTATTCGATTACGCGTCCGAAATTTTTACTGGTAATGCGTTTCACTGGTTTCGCGGTGTTAAAAATTCCATTTCTACATGGGACGAACTAGCTAGTAAACTCACAGCTGATTTTACACCGTACGACTATGATTATAAACTTTTAGCCGAGATTCGTAATCGTACTCAAGGGCAAACTGAGGGTATAATCATCTACTTATCAATTATGTTCCAACTTTTTGCGCGATTGTCACCGAACACGGTACTAACCGAACAGGAAAAATTAAATATATTGCTTCACAATATTAGACCGTGTTATTCTACAGTACTAGCTTCATGTACTACGGCTATAGACACTATAGACACTCTAAAAACACTATGTCTAAACTATGAGAGGTTCCAGTGTTTAAGTGCACAATTTCACGAACTTAGTTACCCTACGTCTAACACAGTAGCACCTGATTTAGCTTACATAAATAAAAAGGACACGCACGGTCACTATAATAATTCACAGTACTATAAACCGTCTAAACTAAAAAACTACGCTTCTGTCGCATCTATAAATGTCGAACCGAACGATACACCTGTGCCTAACCCGCAACACTATGATGTCAACATGATATCTAAATCAGCTGTTCCTACAAAAATAACTAATAAGAGGTGTGTATTTTGTCCGCGCTGCCGTTCAACTGATCACTCACTAGGGACGTGCAAGCGAGAACGTTATCCGATATGTTTTAAGTGTGGCCTTAGGGATGTCACATTCGTAAATTGCCCTACCTGTAAAAATAAATCATTTTCAAAAAAACAAATTTATTCGGATCGTCGTTCGTCAAATAAGATGACAAACCCTACCGTTTGTACATCTTCTAAACCTAAATATTTTGACAAGGAAGACTGGAAAAATTGGCTGAACACTCTAAAGGTGTATTTTTCTAGTCATTCTGTGGCTGCGACCCGAGATCAAAAACCTAATACTGATTTTCGACCCTATGTTAATGTAACCATTAAGAATCTACCACTTACTGGGTTACTTGACTCAGGTTCTGCCGTGACAATACTGGGCAATAATTCTCATATAAAAATTATTTCTCAAACTAATCTCCCTTTGAATAAGTGTGACAACCCTACTATATTTTTTCGATCGGCGGGTGGTCATCGTCTGACATCGATCGGCTATATCAACCTACCCACCACTTTTGAAAATAAAACTTATAACTTAAAAGCGTACGTAATTCCAGAAGTCACTAGTTCGTTAATTTTAGGTATTGACTTCTGGAAAAGATTTAAATTGTTACCAAACTATATTAACTCTGTTTCTTTATCTAATAATTACTCTCGTAGTAATTCCTTGCCTAATAAAGTTAATGCTACCGTGTCAGCTATTGATACTAACACTGATAACGAGACTACTATAACCTCGGATCAGTGGTATACTACAATCTACAATGGCTGTAAAAACTCACCTACATCTTTCCCTAATTATTCTATCAGGAATGATAAATTGTACAGATATATGGTATCTAAATGTACATTGCGTAAAGTATTCGATTGGAAAGAGGTCCTACATACCTCGGATAGATCTACAGCTATTAAAGAAAACCATTCGGAACTCGCTGCGGGTCATTTAGGTATTTTTAAAACGTATAAACGTTTAGCGCAGCGTTATTATTGGCCTGGTATGCACGCTGACATTATTAAGTTTATATCTTCGTGTGATACTTGCGTCGCACGTAAACACCAAAACAATGGTACTTTATATACACACAAATACAACTTACGTCGTAAACCGGCTGGGTTTAACGTGGGTGATACTGTGTGGAAAATAACCTACGACAAATCATTTGACAAAAAACTGGCTCCCAAGTTTACCAAATGTACTATTATTGCTAAAAAGTCAAGATTCGTCGGGTAAATCTATTGGCAGTTGGCACATTAAAGATTTAAAACTAATTAACTACACTGATTCCTAACCTAACTAGATTCTTTCATTGTACCTACCTGCAGTTTGAGTTTCATAGTCACTATCTACTTAGCACTGTCTACAGAAGTTCGGAGGACTTAGTTAGACGGATTTTTCTTGTCTAGACACGAAAAATCCTGCTGTACAGAGCGGGGTATTGTAACGTAATACTACACGTATTGCGTTATAATATCTCGCAGGCGCTTAACGCCAGCTTAGCCAGACATCGTTCGCAATATTACCAAATATGGTCATATTCACTAGCCAAGGCAGTTGTGAGTCATAGGCCTACATCTATATAAGATGGGTGCGCGTTGTAGAATGGTCACTTTCCCTAGACATCGGAACGCTGCCGCTACACCTCGCGATTATTCTACATTCTACTTCCTATCTACTGTCCCGCTGGGGGTAAGCATATTCTAGTTGTCTGTGTGCCTATATGTTCTGTTTGTAGTATCTGTGTCTCCTAAGCATAACAGCCGATCTAGGGACAGCCTGTTCCTGACCGGTTGTTGTGTATTCTCTATGCTGTTTCCAGTTCACCCTACGAGCTCACTGCACCTGACGTTCTTCCTACGGGCTGACGTTCTTCCTACGGGCTGACGTTCTTCCTACGGGCTACAAGCCACGAGCTGCTGGCGCCGTGCCGCTACTAGCCAGCTGCCACCCAAGCCTCCGTGCCTGCCTACGAGCTCCTACAGCCAGGCCACGGACGCCTGAGCCTGACCGCTCGACCCACATCGGCTGCACCGCCTGAGACCCGCTCAGCCTGAACATCGACCACAGAGCTGCCTGCGCAGCGCACCTTGGCCAGCTCATCGGCGACCCTTCGAGCAGCTACCCTACGAGCGTCGGAGAGCAGCAGGAGTCTACACTCCAGCCAGCTCAGGCCAGTGCTTACCTAGTTCGGTCATACTGTATGTAAGCGGTAGTGAGACATAATAAAGAACCTGTTCAGCCTAGCAGTGTTTCACTCGAACCCCGACATCCTACCTGAGATCCTCCGTCTCAGTGTCCTATTAGAATACATAACTATAAAAAAGAAATTTATTCAGATGCCTCTAGAACGGGATGGGGTGCCGTTTGTGATGGCGCCAAAGCCCACGGTAGGTGGAAAACTATTGAAAAAAGCCACCATATTAATTATCTAGAACTTTTAGCAGTATTTTTAGGATTAAAAAGCTTCGCTAGCCATGACAGTAAATGTTCAATTTTGCTAACCGCCAAGGTGGAATACAGTTTCCGCACCTCCACGATCTGACAAGACAGATTTGGCAGTGGTGCGAGAAGCGTAATATTTGGTTGTTCGCATCTTACATGAACACTAAGGATAATTGTGCTGACGAAGAGTCCAGAAAGGTTAACCCTGATACAGAGTGGGAGTTATCAGATCACGCCTTTAAAATCATTAAAGGATATTTTGGTTGCCCGGATATTGATCTCTTTGCTTCTCGTGACAATGCTAAATGTGACTTGTTTGTTTCTTGGAAACAAGAACCAGATGCGTATGCCATAGACGCCTTCACTTTGGATTGGCAGTCCAAATATTTTTATGCGTTCCCACCCTTTTCTTTAATTTTAAAATGTTTACGCAAAATTATTGACGATGGTGCCAAGGGAATCTTGGTCTTTCCCCATTGGCCTTCACAGCCATGGTACCCACTTCTTCAAAGTATACTTGACTCTGATATAATTTATCTGAGCCCCAGTAAATCCCTTCTTCAATCTCATTTCAGGGAACATTATCCCCTGCACAACAAGCTTACCCTGGGTGTCGCGAGGCTCTGCGGATGGCATTCACACACCGCGGCATCCCACTCGACTCACTAGATCTAATGATGGCGTCATTAGCTGATAATACTATTAAACAATACAATGTCACACTAAAACTTTGGTGGCAGTTTTGTTACTTACATAAAATTGTCATTTTTAATGGCTGTAAAAGTTCTGTCCTTTGCTTCCTAACAGAGCAATTTAATAAGGGCTGCTCGTATGGTTCCCTCAATAGCCACCGATCCTCTTTGTCGTTGATTCTAAATTTTAACGTAGG
This sequence comes from Euclidia mi, assembly GCA_944739405.2. Taxonomy (NCBI): domain Eukaryota; kingdom Metazoa; phylum Arthropoda; class Insecta; order Lepidoptera; family Erebidae; genus Euclidia; species Euclidia mi. The sequence goes on from OX123189.2 coordinate 19,649,660, forward strand.
TTCTGATGATTCCATCAAACGTTTATTAAAAGGAGCTTATAAACTTAAACCTAATAAGCCTAAATATAATTTTACATGGGACTCCCAATTAGTACTTAATCATGTGTCCCATTGGTATCCAAATTTAGAACTAAGTTTAGAAAAACTTACTAAAAAGTTAGTTGTTTTATTAGCACTTTGCACAGCCCATAGGGTTCAAACTCTTTCGGTAATCAAATTAGAGAATATATCAATTACCCCAAATGGCGTTAAAATAGCAATAATAGATATTATTAAAACCTCTGCTCCCGGAAGGGACCAACCAATATTATCCTTACCATTTTTTAGAGATAATATAAGTATATGTCCCGCTTCAGTTCTCAAAGATTATATTTTTGTAACAAAAAATATGAGACCTACGAACGCAGGAAACCTCTTATTAACATATAAGAAACCTCATAGAGCTGCTAGTGCCCAATCCCTCAGCAGATGGATTAGGCAAGTGCTGTCAGATAGTGGCGTAGATACGACCACTTTTAGCGCCCATAGCACGAGGCATGCCGCCACATCCGCTGCTCGTGCTGCTGGGCTTAGTATTGATACTATTAGAAGGACAGCTGGTTGGACCAGCACATCTTCAGCCTTTGCTAAATTTTATAACAGGCCAGTCCTTAGCGATTATGATTTCGCAAATGCAATCGTTTTTCCAATAAATACTTAAGTAAGTTGAGAACTTAAGCAATTACTGTTGATTATTACTATGTCGATTATTGTCACAATTTGAATTAAACTCAATGGTAAACCTAATTTACGTTTCACGATTTGTGATTAAAAGATACATTACCCGAACAAAACTTGTTTCTCTGAATATCTACCTGGTAAACATTTATATCTGAAGAATGAAGCGACGAATATATAATAGATGATCAAACGAACTTCTTGATGTGAAGTTCGATCATTATTATATGAGTCGCTTCATTCGAAGATATAATAACCCCCCTCTCCCAAACATAAAACCACATAACACAGTACTGTGCTTTTAATCCCAAAGTTTTGTTCTAAGGGAATCTCTGAAAGAATGAATAATGTCACAGAGTTGACGCGTAGGAAACGTACATGGTGGGTATTACAAAAAAAAAAACGAGCTAGTCTCTGAAATCGTGCGATGTTGCCTGTAGAATAAAGGAAACTACCTGGTAAACATTTATATCTTCGAATGAAGCGACTCATATAATAATGATTGAACTTCACATCAAGAAGTTCGTTTGATCATCTATTATAAATGATAACAGTTTTAATATTGTTGTGTGTCTTCTCAGTTGTGTACGCGTGTACCTGTGTGTGTTGGGTTCTCTCTTCAGGCTCAGGAATAAAATCCGTAATTATGATATGATATTTATTAACGTCACACATGAATTCAGTACAAAGGCTATGGATCGACTGGTTACACAATAATTAATATCGATTACAGTGTAGTACATACGCTAGATACAAAGGGTGATTAACGCTACTATAAAAGGAAATGTGCTGTAGGCACAATATCTTTGAGTTATAGTTATTATTTTAACAGCGCAAAGAAATAAATAATCCGAGTAAATTTTACTATATAATTAGTATATTTTATTTTATTTAAAAACAACATAGCAAATTCAAAGCAAATGCAAAGAGCATAGGTACTATTATTTTCTTTATCATGTTGTGTAAACACACGTATATTTTCTTTTATATACCTACTTATTTTCAATTAATATTGGCATGCCGCTATATTGTGGTCAAAATTCTTGTATCTTATATGTATTTCTGTTTAACACCAATTGTCACAGATTTTTTGCCAATAAAGTTTCTGATTCTGATTCTGATTCTGATTCTGATTCTGATTTATTTGCAATGTTGAAATAAGTATATAAAGGCACAGAGATTTTTATTGGAGTGACAACCATCCCATTGATACTTAGTATTCTGTTTTTGATGTTTATTTATTAACTCGTTTTCTGTCGAGTACGAAAGTTCTTAATTAGTATCGGAAACACGGTATTCTTAATGTACCCTATCCAGAGCGGAAACGTTTCATCGATTAAATGTTTACTAAGAGAGTATTAATACAATTGTATTAGTTAATAATGGCATTTATTTAATGCGGCGACTAAGTCAAGCGAATACAAGTTTCAAAAATAATTAAAGTAGGTACCGTATACAATGGGTTGGCAGCTAATAAGAAGTATCGTAATAAGTAAAAGGTAGCATATTATCCAACTGTACGAGGACCTACACGAAGGAGCAGTTAACCACAACGAGCTCACGATCTTCACAGATGGGTCTAAAACAGATACAGGTACGGGTTCAGGAGTATTCGCCGAGGACCTAAACATCAACATCGCAGCACCGCTGGGAGCCTACAACACGGTCTACCAGGCCGAATGTTTTGGCATAATCCTAGCTGCCACAGAAATCATGGCACGCGAGGTAAGGGAATGATCCATTAGGATCCTCTCAGATAGTAAGGCTGTCCTCTTAGCCCTCAAAAGCCATACTATCACCTCGGCACATCAGCATATTATGTCAGTAATAAGCTTCGTTTTAATTTAAACAAGCAGCATTTTATTTTTTTGGGAACGGTTGATGGTGAATAAAAATAGAAAATGGACATTCATAAATAATACAAATTTCAATATTTGGCGAATGATTTTGTCTTAAATGAAGTGTTTCGTATAAGTAAATAAGAAGCTTCAGTCTTTTAAGCCAAGTTGACGGAGCCCTGCTTCGCAAGGCTCCTATTTTTGGGTACATACCTACTAACATTATTAGTCGCCAAGTCATTATTTATAGCTCCTCGGCTATTATTTCAATTGACTTGTATAGTTTATTTGCTACCTAAACGCAGCTGCTAGTTTTAAGTTTGTATAACACCCTTAGTTTTGAATCTTATTTAATACTAGATGATGCCCACGGCTTCGCCCGCAATATTTTTTAATTTACCCGTTTTGGCCGATCCCGTGGGAATTTCGAGAAATCCCTTCTTAGTGCACCCCTACGGTCCCCAAGGAACATACATGCCAAATTTCAGCTTCCGGCGCCCAATAGTTTCGGCTGTAGCGTGTCTGTCAGTCAGTCAGTAACGCAAGGATTTTATATATTAAGATAATAGTCGCGAAAATATTTAATCGCTAGCAACTTATTTTATTAGTTGCAAACATTTTGTCATCTTTTAAGTTATTAGTCACTTGGCAAATAATAAGCTGTTAATAATGTTGTTATCCGATCTAATTCTAAAAGTATTATTTTAAGAGATTCAGTAGTTACCGACTACCGAGTTAATCGTTAAAAGTCTTTATTTATTACTAGAGGACGCCAGCAGCTTCGCACGCACATATTTTCGAATTTCCCGTTTTGCCCGATCCCGCGGGAATTTTGGGAAATCCCGTCTTAATGCACCCCTACGGTGTCCAAGGAACATAAATGCTAAATTTCATCTTCTTACGACCAGTAGTTTCGGTTGTAGCGTGTCTGTCAGTCAGTCAGTAACGCAAGGATTTTATATATTAAGACTAGAGGACGCCAGCAGCTACGCCTGCATTTTTTTTTAATTTACCCGTTTTGGCCGATCCCGTGAGAATTTCGGGAAATCCCTTCTTAGTGCACCCCTACGGTCCCCAAGGAACATACGTGCCCAATTTCAGCTTCCTGCGCCCAATAGTTTCAGCTGTAGCGTGTCTGTCAGTCAGTCAGTAACGCAAGGATTTTATATATTAAGATTAGTATAAATTAAAATAATTTTCTATTAATAGTGACACAAACCGCTAGGTTAAAGTGTAATTATTTTTAATTAGTCTGTGTTCAATGTCACAATATGTGATTACTATAGGTACTACGTATAAACTTAATTATCGTTATTCCATAAAATAATGACTCTATTTAATGTCCCTATCTTATGGCCAATTTGATGGTCAGCGTTGCTTGCTTTTACCATTGTTTTAACAACGTGATTTGATTTATGAATAAACCTATATCGAAAAGATAGTTCGTGCAAAAACTCCAATATCCTGTTTTATTTTTGTGACGCGGAGAAAATATTAATGCTCTGGATACGAAGAACAGCCAAATTGGGAAAACTATTTTTTTATGACACAAAGCAAATAAAACACCATGCATTGTTGGTGACTAGACGTTTACTTAGGTCATAATACTTATAAAAAAAATCATAATACTTATGAAAAAATTAGTTATTAATATACATATAATTTGAGGATGCCCGCAGCTACAGTCACACATTTGGTTTTATTAAACAATTTCTGGCCGAACCCGCGAGAATCTTTAGAAACAGTTTTAGTGCTCCCCAAGGCCTGCGCCCATTAATTTTGTCTGTGCATTGTCTGTCAGCCAGTCAGTACCGCAAAAATTTATATAAACAGCTATATTTTGGAGGAAACTATTGCTCTTCAGTTAAATTTCTCTAAAATATTTATATTCTGCGTTCATATTGTGCGTTCATAATATGACGCCCTTATCAGTTATACTTAATAAATATATTAGATGTTTTGTAAAGGCAGTGGAGTAATCAATAACCATGGTCTAACAGTCATTTTTGAAGATTTGAAATACTATGTTCGGTCGTACTCTCAGGATTCTAAGTCCACAGTGTCCTCTAAATCGAAACCCTGCAAAGGAACTATACCGTATTATTTTGCAGCAATTGAGAAGGTAAGTAAGTTATCTGCAGACATGAATGACAACCAGTTTTTTCGTAGACTGTCAGTTAAATAATACCTATAAACTTTGTGTAATGCATCAAAACATTGCTGGCACCTTGAATAAAATGCCAGAATTAGATTTAGCCTTAAATGAACTGTATGAGTATAACCATAATGTAATATCCATATGCTTAAGTGAACATTTTTTACTGAAAGATGAGGAGCAGGTTCTTAAAGTTAAACAACTTGCACATCGCTTCTATTTACTACAGACAAATACAACGTACAGGTGGAACCTGTATTTAATTAACAAACGATTTTCAAGGTACAGTTTTTAATGAAATAAACAAAATATGTATGCATTGGAAGACATTTCGAGATTTGTGGTTTAGAAATTCACCAATTAAAGCTTTTTTAAATTATTTTATGTATCTATCGTACCCCAAATGCAAATGATAGCCTAATTTTTGGAAAACTGAATGAAACATTAAATTAATTTCGCTATAAAAATGTAATATAGTGATATGTAGTGACTTCAATATCGATCTTTTAACTAAGGATAAAATTTGTACTGAGTTCTTAGAACTCATGTCAAATTACGGGTTACATCACCATATTTATGAGCCAACCAGATTAAGAAAGTGTATCGACAATATTTTTAGTAATATTCCCACAGCCAAAGGCAAGACCCATAATTTCTGTTTATCAGATCACAACACAGCGCAATCTATTGAATATGAAAGTCATCCATTCGATAAGGCTGCCAGTCATTACTTCATAACTATACACGATCTTAGCAAACCCAACTTAAAGAAGTTCGTCGAATGTATTAATGCTCTTTCATTTTCTGAGATATATAAGTTATCAGATACAAATGAAGCTTTTAATGAATTTCATAGTGAATTGACATTATTTTATAAACTTTGCTTTCCGCTTGTGAAAATTAAGAATAGTTTTAGAGATGGTAAACCCAAGTGGATAACAAAAGGGCTTAGAATTAGTTCTAGAACGAAACGCAGCCTAAGATATAATTTTTTTATGCATAAGACGAAAGAAAATAAAAAGAAATATTTAAATTATTCTAAGTTATAAAAAAATACATCAATATAATTTACAGTCATTATGTAATTGGCGATATATTGAAAAGTCGAAAAACAAAGGCAAAGCGACTTGGAACGTTGTAAAACGCCAAGTAGGCGAGTAAAACTTTTACATGTGGATCAGACATAGCCAATTAATTTAATAATTTCTTCATAGACGTAGTTAAAAATAGTAATCTTACCAATGACCCTAGTCGCAAAGACTATAGCGTGAAATGTAATAATTCTAGTATATTTTTGGACCCCATAAGTGCCACTGAAATTTTACTATTATAATGTCTCTTAAAAAATCTAATTGTGCAGGCTACGACAATATTAATGCAGACATCTTAAAGTGCATCGCTCCCAAAGTAGTAGATCCGTTAGCGCACGTAATTAATCTATCTTTCCAACAAGGTTGTTTCCCCGAAAGGCTAAAATTATCAATTACTAAGCCCTTGCACAAAAAGGGGTCAAAATCTGATCTGAATAATCACAGACCTATAGCTATAACTCCGGTGCTATCAAAATTTTTCGAAAGAGCTATGTATAAAAAGTTGTAACGCTTTATTGAAAGGTATGAGATTTAAACACAGAAACAGTTCGGTTTCAGAAAACACAAATCCACTCTATTGACCGCTTTTACTTTGGTTAAGTCAATAATCTATAACATTAATAATAACATTCCAACATGTTCGCTATTATTGGACCTTAGTAAGGCATTTGATTTTGTTGACCATTCAAGGCTGCTCACAAAGTTAGAGAAGTATGGCATAAGAGGCCCAGCATTACTTTCGTTTCAATCATACCTGAACAACAGAACACAATTTACTAGGGTTGCAAAATATGATAATACTAGAGGACGCCAGCAGCTACGCCTGCATTTTTATAAATTTACCCGTTTTGGCCGATCCCGTGGGTATTTCGGGAAATCCCTTCTTAGTGCACCCACACGGTCCCCAAGGAACATACATGCCAAATTTCAGCTTCCTGCGCCCAATAGTTTCGGCTGTAGCGTGTCTGTCAGTCAGTCAGTAACGCAAGGATTTTATATATTAAGATTAGTAATGTTGTTGAAACTTTTGACTCAGAATCTAAAGTAAATTTTGCCGGTGTTCCTCAATGCAGTATTCTAGGGCCTTTCCTGTTTCTCATTTACATCAATGACATCCCACAAGCCCTTTCCCATGATTGTGTTTTGTTTGCCGACGATACTACGATCATTTTAAACTGTACAGATAAGAATGCCTTTGAGCTAGAAATAAGCAAAGCATTAACAGAGGTTTTGAAATAGCTTGATACAAATAAATTACAGTTAAACATTGCCAAAACTAAAATAATACATTTTTAAACTGCCAGAAGTGAAAATGTTAATCTAAACGTTAGTTACAATAATACACCAGTTCAACAGGTTCGAAATGCTAAGTTTTTGGCAATAACATTAGACTCGCACTTTAAATGGAACGACCATATTGATAATATTTGTACAAAAATAAATAGATTCGTTTTTGCACTACGTAAAATAAAAAATATAACATCCACAGACACTTCACTTATGGTCTACCATGCATACGTTTGTGCAGTTATACGTTACGGCATAGTTGTATGGGGGAACTCGTCTGACATAATGAGAGTTTTAATTGCGCAATAAAAGTGCATTCGTGCTGTCTTAGGTATGAATTGGTGCGACTCATGCAAGCCAGTGTTCATGGAAAATAAACTCTTAACTGTCCCTTGCATTTATATTTACGAAGTCGCAAAATTTATTAAATGCCGTAAAAATCTTTTTGAAACTTGTGACAATACAAACAAGCGTAAGGTCTCCCATATGTCAATAAAAATGCCAATTCCTAGGCTGGAACATTTTAGAAAGAGCTGTGTGTATATGGCACCCTTAATTTTTAACTCTTTGCCAAAGGGGATGGTGGACTTGCCGTATAATAGTTTCTGTAAGACTTTGCAGGAGTGGCTGATTCAGAAGAGCTTTTATTCTGTTAAAGACTTCTTAGACCATGGTTCTCGTCGACGTTTTTATATTATGTAGCATTTTTTTTTAATTTGACATTGAATTTAATTTGTCATTATAATTTCAGCTATGATATATTTTTTTTGACATTTAATTTAATTTGACATTTAATTTAATTTGAAATTTAATTTAATTTGACATTTTAATCTCAATTTTGTAATTTATTCTTTTTCATTTGACATTTAATTTAATACAACATATTATTAATTTCAAGTTTGTAATTTGCATACCAATATTGTTGGTGAAATATGTCCTTTACCTTTGAAATTATGTAACATCTTGTGTACCATATTTGAAGCAAATAAATATATTATTATTATTATTAAATAAAAACGAAGCTATGGCACATTTTTATGTGCACAAATTTTTACACTTATTCGTCTAGAATAATGAAGGTTACAAGGGTTACGCTATGGTGAGTAACAAAAAATGGAGAAACCTTCTCATATTTAATAGGAAAACCCTCTCTAACCATCAAGATAATACAAATCATATTATGTTTTAATATACTGCCTTCCACGCTACGTAAATATTGTTTGTCATTCAGAGTGCATATTCGTGCCAAAAATGACTCAAAGCATTATTTGCAGTGGTGTTTTATTTTACTGCTGGTGACCACATAGGATAACCATTGTTCCAGCATAATGGCCAGTTTCATACATTACGTGGAAACACGGCCATAGCCCAGTGGTGTATGTAATGGACTGCAGAGACGATGGTCTTGGGTTTGATTACCAGTTACCCCGGGCACACACCTCTGATATTTAGAAATTATGTGTGCATAAAAATATCAATTATCGCTCGCTAATAATGTGCCCGGTAGGTGGTAATAGGCTCGCCCTTGGGACTGAAACATAACTGCTAAAGTGTGGGTGTGTAATACATCTCTGCCTACCCCTTCGGAGATAAAGGCGCGCAGCTATGTTATGTACCTGGAAACAAATTCGGTTATTATTAAGTATGATAGCTATATTAGACGTCATAACATGACATGTTTATTTGACTACCAACTGTACTTGTAGTTATAAGATTCAACTCCTCAGAAATACGTTGTACTTTGGAAGAACAACGACAGGAAACGTATTTTCGACACCCATTGTTTGTAACCTGAAAGATGCAAGAACCGTAGAAAATTGGAGGATAACTTTACACTAATGATGCGTATCCATGACTTAGAGTAGTTGAATATATTACTTCAATAACCATATGATTACTTATATCCAATTATCTGTATATATAAAATTCTTGCGTCACTGACTGACAGACAAGCCGCAGCGAAAACAATTGGGTTGTCACTAAGCGAAAAGAGGTATCATAAATATACTCGCTCTGTAATGGTCACTTGGAACACATGGACAGCGCACGCAGTATTGCGCAGTTCTAAGCCTACCTCTACCCTGAGCGAGTAGTGCGAGTCATAACCCGTACACTCTTTGATAGCCCAGCGCAAAACTAATAGAACTACAAGTAAACGCTCGCTGCTCGCCAACTCGTTTTCAGTTGCTAGCCTTTCACGCCACTCGCTAATCGCCAGAGATGGGACAACAGCTGTTTTAGCGGTTGAAACCACAGTCGCTATAGTAATGTTTATAGATTTGCCCGTAGAATTCGGTATCGAAAATAGCATTTTAGTTCAAAAAGTTCTTGTAGTTAACTTCGTTTACTCATGAAAAATATAGCTGTAACTAAAAACTCGGTTTTTCTTGAGTCGGGTAAACTAAAATTGAGATTTACTGATGGACAGTAAAATTATAGGTAGAAATAGAATATTTACCAATATATTCGGTAGATAGCTATGGTCCTGCTCGCTCTTGCCCATGTAACAGACAACCTCAAAACTTTAGCTCAAGAAGATGGAGTAAAATTATGGACCCCTGTCCAAGCTCCGGCACCATGGTGCGCAATGGTGGATAACACATGACTATAGTCAATTGATAAGCTTATTATATCTTATATTTAGTTTAGATTATAAAATATTACATAACTTATAGTTATTACAGTTTGCAAATAGTAAATACGAGTACTATTTCAGTTTGCAAATACTATAATTAATAAAAATAATACATACATACATAGACTCACGCCTGTTTCCCGGAGGGATAGGCAGAGACTACGGATCGCCATTTGCAACGATCCAGACATATCTCTCTTGCTTCATTCACTCCCATCAGATTCTTCATGCATGCTCTTCTGTTCAGTGTACTTCTAACCTGCCGTGTTTGTAGGATGTCTCCAATCTGGTCAGAGAACGTCCGCCTAGGTCTTCCCCTTCATCCCGTCCCATCCACACTTGCCTTATATATCTGCTTGGTCAGTCTTTTGTCATCCATCCTCTCCACGTGCCCAAACCACCTTAGCATACCTTTCTCGATGCTTATCACTACATCTTCTTTTACCCCACAACACTCTGTTATCACACAATTCTTTACTCTGTCAGTCAAAGACACACCATACATACTTCTCAGTCCTCTCATTTCTACTTTCATGACTCTTCTGTCATACCCAACTTTCACTTCCATACATAAGTGTAGGTACCAACACCCCTCTATGCACAGCCAAACGTGCCTTTTTGGATACGTTATGACTGTTCATAAAAGCCTTCAAAGCTCCATTCACCCTATTACCTGCAATTACTCTTCTTTCAATATCTTCTTCATTCTTACCGTTCCTAGTAAATAGCGTACCTAAATACACAAAATCATTCACTTGTTCCACTCGTTGTCCATCGATCATAACATTGCAAGCCGTAACACATTCCTCCTTTTCAAAAACCATAACTTCCGTCTTGCTCACATACACTTTCATTCCTTTCCTCCCTAAAGCACCATGCATGATTGTTACCATCTCCTGCAACTCCTCCGCTGAAGACGCACATATTACCTGATCATCAGCATAAAGGAGGCATTTGAAGAGTAACCCATTCATCCTTAATCCACAGTCACTATGATTCAAATCTTGCAAACAACTGTCCATGAAGAGGTTGAACAGCCACGGCGACGCTACACATCCCTGTCTAATAGTCTAAGATCCGTAGAAGAGCGACCTTCACCGATCTGGTTATTGGATGAAAACTATGTTATATCAAATTTTGCATGTTAAAAAAATAAATCGCGAATTGGTTGGTAATAAAATCCGGTCCAGGCTAAAAAAAATTGCCAACTGCTTTTTCTGACAGGTTTTTTGTAGGCAACCCAATATCATCGTGTTCGCAGTGAAGTAGCGGTCATTTTTAAATAAGATTTGTCTATTAAACAAATTGATAAATATAACTAGTATCAACTTAACAGTCGAATTGTTTATACCTGGCAACCCTACAAATACGCCAGGAAAAAATTACAACCTAATGTTTACCGTTAGTTTTAGGGTTCATATATTCGGTTAGTACTAAATTTATTGATAAAAAACGCGTATTTGCAATGTTAAATGAAAAGCCAAATATTATTTTTTCAACTTTTCCTAGTCTGGACCGGATTTTTTTTACCAACCCATGCGCGATATATTTTTTAACATGCAAAATATGATATACAATAGTTTTCATCCAATAACCAGATTGGTGAAGGTCGCTCTTCTACGGATCTCTTACTATAACACCTGTCTCGATGGTAAACCAGTCAGTGTTATTCTTCTCGTTTATCCTCATACAAGCTCTGGAATCTTCATAAAGGGATTTCAGAGCTCGTATGAGGCTGCTGTTCACCCAATACATCGACAGTACCGACCTAATTTCATTCCTCACCACTTTATCGTAAGCCTTTTCCAAATCCACGAATGCGCAATAGACCTTTTGACCTTTGGCCAAGAATTTCTCGGCTATGCACCGCAAGGAAAATACTTGATCCGTGCAACCCATACCCTTCCAGAATCCCGCTTGTACATCCCATATTTTCTTGTAGGTTACTGCCATAACTCTTTCAATCAGTACCTTTGCATACAATTGTCCAACAATGCTGAGAAGGCTAATGCCTCTATAGTTCTTGCAGTCTTGTTGTGAGCCTTTTCCCTTATAAAGAGGCACAACTACAGCTGAAGCCCAGTCGTCACGTACTCGGCCAGTGCTCTAGCACAAGTTAAACAAGCGCTGCAGCTGACCAACTATGATGCCCTGTCTAGCCTTAAGTATTTCAACTGGAATCCTATCATATCCTGCAGCCTTACCTAATTTCATTCTTCCCAGCGCTCTCATAATCTCATCCACGCCAATATCGCTTTCATCATTACTATTATTACCATTCATTTTGGCAATCGATGTCCTTATCGCCAGTCTTTCAAATAAACTTTCAAAATACTCCTGCCATCTCTTCAGCACGCATGATTCACCATTCAGTATCCTTCCATTCTTGTCTTTGATTGACGTGTATTCTGAGGATTGAGTTTTTCCTCGAACTGCACGAACGGATTACCAGAAAATCTTTATGTTTCTCCAGAAATCTTCAGATAAAATCTGCTATCACACTCATCTTTCTTTTCCTCTTTCTTCTTTTTTACAAATTTTTTTCACTATTCTTTTAGACCTAACAAACTCCTTTTTTGCTTCATCTATGTATGTCATCACTCGTTGCCTTTCCCATTTTTTCATTCGCTCTAGCAGCCAACCAATCTAACCACGCTTTCGTCTTCTCTGTAACCTTTCGTAGTTTCCTTCTCTTGATCACACCACATACTGCAGGCGATACACATACTACCTCTTCTTTAAAGGAATGCCATAATTCTTCCATATCATTTATGCCATCGAACCTTCTCAAATCTTGCTATCAATCTTCGTTTATAATCATCTTTCACGTCTTTCCCTTGCAGATTTTCTATTTTTATTCTTTCCAAAACCTTTTTCTCATTATGTTCTCGGTATCGCCATCCTTAGAAGAGCCCATTTATCCGGCTCTAAAACTAAATTAACACCAAGAAGTGGTCTGTGGTGTGGTGGTGGGTGGTGTGGATGCCGATTTCTCGATACACCCTAGTAAGATATCTCTGACTGCAGCTCTTACCGGAGGCATATCGCTTCTTTCTAGTGCAGGTAAGATCCTTGCGCACATTATCAATGCACGTCTTAGCCAAACAGCTGAGAAACACTTACCTGAGAGTCAGTGTGGCTTCCGTCCCAGTCGAGGCACTGTCGATGCCATAGCCGTGGTAAAGCACCTCCAGGAAAAAAGCCTAGAACATCAACAGCCTCTATTCATGTGTTTTGTTGACCTGGAGAAAGCATTTGATAGAGTTCCACGGGAGGCGCTTTGGCTTGTACTCGAGAAATTTGGATATCCAAAGAAGTTTGTTAACCTCATTCGCCAGTTTCACGATGGCATGAAAGCAAGGGTTCAACATGAAAACGAACTTTCCGAAGTGATCCAAGTTACGAGTGGAGTAAAGCAGGGCTGCGTAATGGCACCCACACTTTTCGCAATTTATTTTTCTGTGGTCATTAGACACGCACTGCAACATAGTCAGGGCCAAATACAACTTAATATCCAGTCTGAGAAAGAAGTATTCGACATATCAAGGTTCAGAGCTAAATCGAATATCTTAAAACTCTCATTATTGGAGATTCTAAATGCTGATGACGTGTGCCTCATGTCCAATGATATGACTCAGCTACAAAGCTACGTTGACTCATCATACAAATCTTGTCAACGATTTGGGTTGGTTATCAGTACTTCCAAAACTCAGCTCCTCAAACAACCACCACAGGGATTCGAAGCTGATAAGGCAACACTGACTCTAGATGGAAAACCGCTAGAAGAAGTGACACGCTTCAAATATTTAGGAAGTCACATCAGACAAGATAACACCCTAGCTACGGAGATACCATCGCGTATAGCCAGCGCCGCTGCTAACTTTGGACAACTAAATCATCGAGTCTGGAAGTCCCATGATCTGAAACTGAAGACAAAGATTAGCGTCTATAAAGCGTTAATTCTTCCGGTCCTCTAATATGGCGCAGAGACATGGTGTCTATATAGATCGGATATAATAAAGCTGGACTCATTTCACCTTAAATGTCTTAGATCCATCTTAAGAACAAAATGGCAAGATCGCGTGTCCAACACGGAAATCCTGCGTTGATCCAAAGTATATGGTATGGAAGCTTTCCTCATAAAAAACCAGCTCAGATGGTGTGGACACTTGTTTCGCACGGAAGACCATCGCCTGCCCGAAGCCGTATTCTATTCTGAATTAGCTGATGGCAAACGCAAATGGGGCGGGCAATACCTGCGATATAAAGATGTGTTCAAAAAGCATCTGAACACTTGCGGCATCAACCCTGCAAACTTGGAGGAAATCGCCTCACACAGATTGACATGGCGCTCTACCATCTTTAATAAGATACAATCCTTTGAAGAGAAACGTCTCCAAGACCTTGACGTAAAACGCCAAATACGTAAGGATAGACCTAAAATCTCCTACGTCTATACCTACAATGCCGCAGGCCAGTTATTCTACCATTCCTGTAACCGGACTTTCAAGACTGAGTTTGGGCTTGCGAGCCATATTAGAGCACATGCCCGAAATTAAAAAGAATTGTCTTCGGTCACCGTTATTGAAATCAATAAGGAGGACTATATATACACCCTAGTATCCAATACATTCTTTCTCAAACGTTCATCTACAATTACAAAATCAATCATACTTCTTCTAACATTTTTAGCTTCACGCGTATACATGTGTATCCTTTTGTGATCAAACATGGTGTTTGTCACACAAAGGCTCCACTCTAAACAGACCTCAAGCATAGAAAATAATAAAAATAATAGTATTTGCAAACTGTAGCAACGACTAAGTTATAACTACAGGCAGTTAGTAGCTTTGGTTTTCGTAATTTTAACTCAAAAATTTAACGAGTAACTGAAACCTGCCGCATAAGGTTTTATAACATTGGTAACAATTATTTCAAATATCTGAACCGAATGACCGACTCGATTTAAATCGACAATACAATACCAACCGCGGATGGTCAGCAAAAACATCACGGTCGGACGGAAATTGTTTCAAATTGAGCGTGAGTTTCATGTTTAATATCTAGAACTGTTTTAGAGCACGCAAAATTATTTTAATATTAAATTAAAGATTAAATGCAAAAAGCAGAATAAATAATTTAAATTCAATTTTAATTTAAATTATTGAATCTGCTGGCGGTAGCTAATTGAATATAGTTGTCAGTTGTGGCTTTGTTGGACAAAATTTAATTTTAGAGTTTTGAATAGAACTTTTTTTTATGGTAATAGGCGGCAAACGAGCAAACGGATTGCCTGATGGTAAGCAATTACCGCCGCCCATGGACACAAGCAACACCACAGGAGTCACAAGTGCGTTGCCGCCCCTTGGGGTTGGGAAAAGGGATAGGATGAGGAGTGGGAGAAGGGATAGGGGATAGGGCCTTCGGCAATCTCACTCACCGAACGAAACGGAACAGTTTAGGTACTGTTACTTTACGTCGATTTTCTGTGAGAGGGTAGTACTTCCCCGGTCGTGCCGGCCCATTCATGCTGAAATCAGCAAGGCTCTATTATCTCGAACTGTTGTTGTTTGATGCTAAACGAATACCAGGAACATATATTTGTTAGACTTACTGTGGGTGTAATAAATGTAAATTGACGAAATTTTTTTTCCACTAACAATTTTGCGCCTACAATATAAGAAATTAAAAACGATATTAAACAAAGAAATACTAAATTAGAGACCAGTCGCTTACTTACAAAAGGTACAATGATGACAATGTGTTTCTAAAAATGTATGTAACTAATTTTGAATTATTGTTGGCGCTGCTGCATCTGCGGAAACCCTCAAACGGCGCAAATACAGTAATCTTATAGCTAATTACGTGTTTGAGCCGTTTTGGGTGTAATAGCTAGGCTTAAGGGGTCCGAGCGCTCGTTCTTTATTCCGAGATATATCTAAACGGTTAATCGACGTCTCACGTGACCAAACGGCTGGTTTATACTTTGCTCAAAGAATCAGCATTGCCATCCAGTGTGGGAATGCTGCCAGCTTCCTGGGCACGTTACCCGATGACATTGAATCGGAGGCATTCTACGACGCCTAAACACACCTGTACATATTTTTACTTTTATTTAGATTTATGTACTTACATATGTTTAGATATTATGATTATGTAAGTATATTAATGTCATCATAATCCTCTTAGCGTTATCCCAGTTTCAACCTGGGGTCCGCTTACTAGTCTAACCGGATTCGGCTGAATATTAGCTTTTCCACGGAGCGACTGCCTGTCTGACCTCCGCAACCCGAAGGGATAGCGAAATTCCATGGTTTAGAATAGTGTCAGTTTATTTTAGAAGGTACTGAGGGCCTGTAACGATTATCAAAGATCTTCATGACAACCGGGACCGACGGCTTAACGTGCTCTCCGAGGCACGGTACAAGCGATAATTAACAATTTAGCAGTCAGTATAGTAATGTATATAGTTAAAATTATTTATATTATTTTGAATTTAAATAAATAACTGCCTTCCCTAATAGATGCTCTAATTTTTTTTGACAAGGATCAGGACAGGGTTTTGTACACTCCTTCCCGTGGGATCTCCACCTTGTCGTGGTGGGGGGGCTCAGTAACCGTGGTAAGGTCACCCACGGTGAAGCTAAGCGAGATCCTGGGAATGGTAGCTCCACGTGGGCCTGCGCAGGATGCGTCCAATGGTGCGAGTGCGAGAGACAATTCTTCTGTCCCTCGCACCCGCACGGCCGCAGAGGAATGTGGTCGCGGGAGGAGAGGCGTGTCGGTGTTGCGTTGCCGTCCTCCCTATCCTGTGCGGTCGCTGGATGTTTTGGCAGCGGAGCCCAACACCTTCATCCGCCGCCAAGAGGGTTTTGTTCGGGGCCCGCCTGTCCATCTGGCAGGCCAATACCCGTAGGGGCGTTGTGAGGAATGCTTCGGTGATACCCGACCCTCCGACACACGGGTACATGAGGAACACGGGTTGGTTTTTAGTCAGTAACAGTCTGACAATCCCCTTCGCCCTTCAACCATGGCGGAGGGACTCCATGAGGATTTTACAATGCGACACCAAAAAAAAAAGGGTTTTGTACACTGTCACTGACTCTGGCTGTCACGGGGTCTTGAGTGAAATACCGCGATCGATCAAAAAGTTATGTTGAATCTTCCAATAGAACCTCAAATTAGGATTGATAAAGTTGGCGGTTTAGCCAAGCCTAGGAAAGCACGTTAAGCCGTTGGCACTGCACCCAATCTCGTGCCGGTCGTGTCGGATATGAGATTTATCTCACTATGAAAGTGAAAGAATAGAGAGTGCATTTGCGCGCACAATTATCCATAATAATACACAGTTGGCTTGCACATGCACAGTTGGCATGTCCACATTAAGACTGTCCGACGTAGCCAAACGCTTTTGCTTTTGCTCTGGATCACATCAGTTGTACTGTAATAAGAACTATAATATTTTTCAGTACAAAGTTTCATATTCTTTCCTCAGCTGTTTTAATGTTATTAAAATTCGGCGTAACATAGAATGCATCTGCCTCATACACTAATTCACTATGTAAAGAAAAATGTTTTCTTATTGTGTAGCTTTATTTATAGTAGCAAGTAATTTAATTTAGTTTTGAAACACAAAACTAAATTAAATTCCTTGCTATTATAAATATACTGGATAACCCTGAACATTAATGAGACTATGAGAGAATAAGTCCACGCTTGCGTTTATACTAGTGAACACTAGAGACACTAACAATAATGGTACTGTTCTGTAGCCAGTTAAACACAACTCATGTTTAAAAAGAATACTTCTGGCGATATCTACAAACCACCTATATATAGCATTCCATCCTATCAATTGAAAATCAATAAGGTGAAAGATCCGCCAGAAAAGTAACAGATACGGATACGGATATCCGAAACATCACTACAACGAATACACACCACAACCAGAATCAATTTTTTTTTTAAACTCTTAAACGTCTAGTGTGGGGAAGAAAGCACTTAGCGCAGTGTCAAGCAATACGCAATACGTGCAGTCGGAAGGTGGAAGTGTAGGTACTCGTATAAACGCAGAGAAATGTATTGGAATCACCTTGGAATTCTTTAAAAGTTACCTTTATAACCACAAACAGTGTGTAAAGATTAATTCATATCTTAGTGAAGAACAGAGCATAACCTACGGTATCCCACAAGGTAGTATTTTGGGACCTACCCTCTTCCTTATTAATGTAAATGATCTCTGTAAGCTACCCCTTCCGAGTTGCAAAACTTTTGCCTACGCTGATGATACCGCTATACTCATCAATGGCCCTACTTGGGATGACATTAAAATAAAAAGGCACTTCAACAAGTTATGACTTGGTTAAATAATAATTTGCTAACCTTAAATTTAAATAAAACGGTATACGTTCCCTTTTCAATACGACAGAATACAAAGCCACCAGATACGTTTGTCCTACCAGTACATCTGTGTGCAAATCCGCAAGAACCATGCCCATGTGCTTCACTGGCTAAAGTGAACACAGTTAAATACTTGGGAGTACATCTTGATGACAATCTGAGATGGGATATATACATCAATTCACTCATAAATAGAACAATGAGACTTATACGTACTTTCAAGTCACTGCGCATATGCGAGATGTCACTTCACGACGTAAACAAACCTCTGTATCAACTCAGTATTTAAAATTCGATATTAGCTAAAAAAGTGAAACTAGTTTAAATGTGTGCAATAAAATGACAATTATAAACCATATACTGTGTACAAATGTTATCCGTGCAATAGCTAATTAATTGCATAAGTTATTAAACAGTGAAATAGTGACAGTCATACTCGACAGTGTGAACAATAATAAGTGAAATACTACAGTTTTTACAGTAATTCTGGGGGAATCGGTGCACATAAGTAACCCTATTGATATTTTTGTTAATTAGCTGAGACGTGCTTCTAAAGAACTGGCTGATTTAAATTTTACTTAACGAGAAAATTTGCAAACCACCACTAGCGCTCGCCGTGTCGAATAGCTGTACCTTCAACCTTCAAATTTACACCGTTACAAGAAAGTTGCGCGCCGCCAAAACGTAGAGGGCATAGACTTCCAAGAAGTCTGAGTATAATGTTAACAACGCCATCTATTGATCAGTAGTAGTACCTCTAAGACAATACATCACACTAATAACCATCAAAATAATTGCTTCAATAACGACATCTACTAACGCCGTCGGGAAGTTTTAAGAAAGATTCCATCACAGCTGCGTACACACAGATCAAGGCACAAGTTATCGTACGGGTCAAATAGAGGGCGCCAAATGGCTGATTTAAGTAATGTTACTCTAAGAACAACGCAAAATTACTAGAACGAGTAGACAACATGAGTATCTCATTGAACTCATCGGACTCAAAGGAATTGCTGGGAAAAAGTCTAGATGTCTCCTCGGCCCATGTCTTAGCCGTATACAAAGAAGAAATGAAGGAAGTTGCGCACACAAGACTGTTAAGCACACAAACTGAGCTGGAAAATTTAATAATTGAGAATACAGAATTAAAAGTCAGATTGCTCACATGTCCCAGGAGATAGGTATATTGAAGCAGATTTGCAGAACTCCTGTGTCTTCATTGCGCAAAAATCAACTTTCAACAAGAAAAACACATGCAAAACGTCGATTGACAGAATCCCTTAACAACACCACACTAACTTTTACGGACAAAAATATGTGTGCTGGTAACTGTAAGAATCCTGGCAATAATAATATATTGTTAGATAATGATGATATAACGACTTAGGAGGACTAACAAAAGGAAAAGCAAGAAAAACACACAGTAGATACATGAACTTCGAGAGGACAATCGTCGAACACTATTAATCATAATAGTGTACCTCTGATTACGACCGAAATCGGTAGCATTACAAATAAAATTATGGATACTATGGCCTGCACGGAGAAGGAAAGTACAAAATCTAGGGTGACTATATTTGCTGACCAAGCAGGATATGGCCTGCGACAAAAATTAGAGTATTTGTTAGGACAAAAGTATACTGTAACATGCTATTTAAAGCCTTATGCACAAATTGAACAAGTCATTCTTGCATGTGAATCACTGTGTAAAGATTACACTTCTGCAGATTTTGTAATAATAATGGGTTGGTCAAATGATGGTAACATATTAAAACTGCAATCTCTTATTTACAATGCACTGTAAAGAATGCAACACACCAATGTTTTGCTGTGTGAAGTACAAAGGAACCGACACTTGAATGAAAATTAACTGAACTCATTATTACAACAAATTTGCTTAAATTTTAAGAATAATTCTACCTTTGTTTCCTTTGTTAATACTCATAATAGTACTGGGTCAGTTTGGAGCAAAGCTTATATGTGCAGGACTTTACTCAGGGAGATACTAAAATTATCTTATAGAATAAACTAAGCAAATTATAATATGTCTAAATATAAGTGTAATCTTGCACATAGTAAAAGTAACATAAGTACAGGAACACAAACAGAAAAAAATCAATGTTTTGATATTGGTACATCTCCTGATGGGAAAGCACATGTGGTAGACATAGGTATCAGTGATCTATCACAAACCTCTGACACTTGTTTTCGTCAGCAGGAGTTCCAGAAGTAGCACTCCTGTATATTCATGTAACACTAATGACACGAATCTTGAACATGTTTTCATTTTTCATCAAAATGTGTGTGGCCTGAATAATAAAAAGGATGAATTTGAACTTTATATAGAAAGCCTTCAAAATACAACGCACTACCTGTGTATAAGTGAACATTTTTTTAATGAAAAGCTGGTCAATCTCTTAAATTTTACAAACTATGCAGTAGCATCACATAATACAAGATTAAATAGAAGAAGAAGGGTGGTACCATCATATTAGCGCGGAAAGATAGACAATGGGAAGAGTTACCAATTGCCAAAAAATTATATGCTATGGAGGCTTTTGAAATATGTGGTGTTAGAGACAAGACAACTGGCTTGTGTATATGCTGTTGTTATAGAAATCCTTATGATAAAAATTTAATTACTGTTATGGATAGGTTGGAAAAACTTTTGGAACACCTCTTTGACAAGAGCTGCTTTATCTGTGGTGACTTTAATATAGACCTCTTGACCCACAACAACAAACGAAGTGAGTTTATAAACCTAATGACATCATATAATTTCAGTGCTCTAGTTAATACAGTTGCATATAAAAGAAACAACTCACAGTCATGTATAGATAACATTTTCTCTAATATTGCAAAGCATTTTCTAGTATATTGTGAAGTTGACCATAATGGATTAGCAGATGGACATGCGGGTATACTGTGTAATTTAATAATGTCTAGTAAGATAAAAAATTATAAACAGAATCTAATATATAAAATTCTCGTGTCACAGTTTTCGTTCCCATACTCCTCCGAAACGGCTTCACCGATTTTGATGAAATTTTTTGTGCTTATCCGGTATCTATGAGAATCGGCCAACATCTATTTTTCAAAAAAAAAAAATTTGCAAAACAACGTTTGCCGGGTCAGCTAGTAACCATATAATTTTACGTTTAAGTTACAAAAAGAATATTTAATCAGGTCAGTAAAAATAAATTCAGGCAATTACTACAGCAGCAAAATTGGTACTGTTTAGGCATAAATTCGTTTATAGTAAAGCTAACCCGATCATTTAAGGCAGCTTTTAGAAAAAAAAACAATAACAGTTAATTTAAAACGCACCAGCCAACTCCGCTGGGTAACAAAAGGGATAAAAATATCCAGTAAAATGAAGCGCTTCTTAGTGTCTAGTAGAAACACAGATTCAAGTGTTTTAAATTATAGCAACTCTTATATAACCATATACAGGAACGTTATAAAGAAGGCCAAAAAGTAAGCTGTACAGTCTGAAATAACACGTTTTAAAAACGTACCTAGGGATATTTGTAAAATTATAAATAGACACAGGAATATTGAGAACAAAATTAATAAGTCTATAACAATCAAGGTAGCTAATCAAATTGTTAAAAATCCTTAACAAATTGCAAACATTTTTGTGAACCAGTTTGTTTCGAATAGTATTGTCGCTGGCAATTGTAACATGCATTTAACTGTTGGGTTACTAAAAAATAATATAGATAGAGTCCAAAATGAACTACATAGGCAGCTAACTACCGCAGAGGAATTATTAAGAAAATTAGTTAGTAGGATGGAGCACAAAACCTCATGTGGCCATGATGAATTGCCAGTAACTGTTCTGAAAGATAATATCGACATTTTGGCTTTACCTTTAAGTATTTTCTTTAATAAATGCATGTTGAAAGGTGTATTTCCGGACCAACTCAAGATTGCAAAAGTTATTCCTGTACGTAAGAAAGGATCGAAGCAAGATCCCAAAAAGTATAGGCCTATCTCGCTGCTGCCAACGCTATCAAACATTTTCGAAAAGCTAATCAAATGCAGACTTTTAAGACATCTTAATGTGAACAGAGTGCTAAATTACAAACAATTTGGTTACCAGACTAATGTTGGTACACAAGATGCCATAGAAAATTTAATTTGTAATGTAAGATCTCGTCTAAACTTAAAACAGAAAGTAGCTGGCCTGTTCCTTGATTTAAGCTCCGCCTTTGACACAGTGAACCATGAACTGTTGCTGAGCAAATTGGAACACAATGGTGTGAGAGGTAATTCCATGAAACTGTTTAGATTTTACCTAAGTAACAGAAAGATGTATGTAGACGTTAAAGCACTGGATAATAATGTTTCTGTTGATAACGATCATGACGTATTAAAACAAAAGGCAAACAAATCTTATAGATCTTACAGGGAGGCATTTAGATCAAAGATGGTTACAATAAATTCAGTAGAAGTAGTTAAGTTCCTTGGAGTATATGTGGATCATTATCTTAATTGGAAAAATGAACTCGTCAACATAGAAAACTGTATAAGTTCTGCGTGCTACGTACTTAGGAGCCTGAGAAATGATATATGTGTTAAACAATTAGCAACAGTTTACTATGCACTTGTGGAATCCAAGCTAAGCATTTTATTCTGGGGAGCAAGTTATTAATATAATATAGAAAAGGCTTTTGTTTTACAAAAAAGGGCAATTCAAACGATTATTCGTATTAAACAATAAGAATCTTGCAGGCAGTATTTCAAAGATCTCCGTATTCTAACAGTCCCAGGTCTTTACGTGCTTGTTCTACTGGCTAACTTTAAAAAATATGTCCACGAGTATGAGACAGAGGAGGAGAGACTTTTTAGGGAGAATACGAGACGAAAATACTTCTTTAGTAATAGTTTAGGTTTGATATGGGTGTCCACAACTTTTGGTTGATCAGGCCAATCGCTGATGGGTAGCATATCATCCGAAGGAATAGTGTCTAACTGTCTCTTTTGAGCTCGCGTCATAACATGCAAGCATTCGTTCATCTTTTTCAGTTCTTTAGAAGTAGCTTTTAATCTGGATAATGCGTCTGCAGCCGCATTCTCCTTTCCTTTCACATACTCGATTACGTAATCATACTCTTCCTAAGTCTGAATTTAAACAATCTGCTCGAGGGATCTTTTAAATTAAATAAATATACTAAAGGTTTGTGATCGGTACGTATTTTGAATGTACGACCGTACAAGTAAGGCCTGAAATATTTAACGGCCCAAACTACAGCTAGGAGCTCTTTCTCTATGTGGGATAATTCCTTTCCGCTTTGTTGAGACTCCTACTAGCGTAAGCTACAGGCCGGCCATCTGAATTACATAAAACAGTGCCGATTGCATACGCAGATGCATCAGTTTGTACGATAAATTGATTTTGATCTGAAAAACCTGGATACTGAAGAATTGGAGGTATTCCTAATTACCTGTTTAATAGTTTCAAATGAAATTTAATTTTTTTTATCTCAGACAAATTTTGAGTTTTTTCTACATTATAGATTCAAATGGTATGCTTTTTCCGCGAAATCAGCAATGAACTTCCTATAATAATTCGCGAAGGCCACAAAACGTTTCACTTCATCTATAATTTGGGCAAATGGGTAATTCTCGATTACTTTAATTTTATCTTAAATATAAAATCTCCTTTTTGAGAAAATCACATTTCGAAGGGTTTAGCTTGAGATTTGCACTGCGCAGTTTTTCAAAAATGCTTATAAGGTTCTTGTTATGACCCTGAAGGCTTCTGCCCAAGCAGACTAAGTCATCCATGTATACTAGGCACTTGTCGTATGATAACCCGGCCATTGCTATGGTCATCATACGCGAAAATGCACTTGGGCTGGTCTTAAGACCCATAGGAATTCTAGTCATTTGATACTGCCTATCTGCACAAAATTATGTATATTATTATTAATATGCCGTTTATTAAATACTGTTCTCATGATCACATTTTAACTATTTAAATATTACAAAACGAAAAAAAAAAATATTAAAATGGGACCACGGAGGCCCACCGGCATCGGGCACAGGGACCAAGCTACCGGTGGTTAGGGCTCCAGAGAAACCTCCGTACGATGCATGTCGTGTCCAGCAATACTGCCTTCTGTATAGAGGACTTGATCCAGCCGTCTAACGAGAGCCTCTTAAGGTGGTGGTCGAAGCTCTTGGCAATAAGACCATTTACGGTCACGACTATCGGTACAATGATCGCCGAGTCAACATCCCACATGTCGACAATCTCGTGAGCCAGGTCCAAATATTTCATTTGTTTATCTTTTTTGGCTTTCACAAGATTCTCGTCATGGGGTATGGTAACGTCGATGATCATTGCAAGGCGCTCTAATCGGTCTATCACCACCATGTCCGGCTTGTAAGACACGATAGTTCTGTCAGTAATGATAGACCGATCCCAATACAGAGTAGCACGACAATTTTCAAGAACTGGGTCGGGCACATACCTGAAGTACGGTATTTCAGAGTCGACAAGTTGGTACTTTAAAGCAAGTTGCTGGTGGACAATCCTGGCTACTTGGTTGTGTCTAGGTAAATATTCGCTGTTGGCAAGATGAGAACAACCAGATACTATATCTCTGAGCGACTCACCAGGCTGGTGACATGCCCGAAATATTATGTCGACCGTCCCATCCCTCAGAATATACTTCCAGTAGTTGTTCGTCATGATAAATGTCGAAAGGGAAGCGTATGAAAGATAAAGACACGTGGTGGTGGACAGAAGAAGTACAGAATGCACTTAAGGAAAAGAAAGCAAGGTTTAAAGAATGGCAGCTGATGAAAGGAGGAAATGAATCTTTATAAGAAAGTAAGAAGAAGGAATATAATGAATGTAAAAAGAGAGCCAAAAAAGCCGTAGCCATTGCTAGATCCAAAGCCCTAGACCATTTGTACGGGTAACTTTAAAAACCCGAGGGTCATGAATATTTATACAGCATGGCTAAAGCTAGAGAGAGAAAGGCGAAGGATGTATGCCATATTAAGTGCATGAAAGACGAAACAGGAGCGATTCTTATGGACGACGATAGAATAAAAGAAAGATGGAGGACATACTTTGAAAGTTAATGAATGAGGAGAACGATTGGAACGGAAACCTTGAGAATGAGGTGATGAATATTGGTTTAGTGTAGGAAATAAATAAGGACGAGGTAAAAAAGGCTGTTAGTGGAATGAAGAATGAAAAAGCGTTAGGATCAGATGGAATACCAGTAGAAGCATGGAAAGCGTTAGGAGATGATGGATGGGCGTGGCTGACTTTATTCTTCAATAAGTTGTTGCACGAGGAGACCATACCCGAGGAATGGTGCAACAGTTACCTGATGCCCATTTTTAAAAATAGGGGTGATATCCAAGAGTGCAACAATTATCGGGGAATAAACTTAATGCCTCATGGTATGAAAGTATGGGAGAGAGTAATTGAGCGACGCCTGCGTGACGAGAGTGAGATCTCACGAAACCAATTCGGTTTTATGCCTGGTCGAGGTACGGTGAATGCCATTTTTGCACTTCGCCAAATGTGCGAAAAATACAGGGAGGCGCATAAAAACTTGCACATGGTGTTCGTCGACCTTGAAAAGGCATATGACCGAGTGCCTCGTGAAGTCCTGTGGTGGGCCCTGAAGAAGAAAGGATTGCCTGGGAAATACCTGACGTTGATTCAAGCCATGTACGCTAAATGTCGAACGCAAGTCCGATCCGCAGCTGGTATCACAGCCAGATTCGATGTGGCCCTAGGCTTGCACCAAGGGTCGGCCCTTAGCCCCTACCTCTTCCTGTTAATTATGGATGCTATATCATCGGACATACAGGAAGAGGCACCCTGGTGCATGCTGTTTGCCGACGACATCGTTCTGGTAGCAGAGAGTGGACAGAAGGTAGAAGGCAGAGCAAGCTGGAGGAGTGGCGGCAGAGATTGGAGAATGTAGGCATGAGAATAAACAGAACCAAAACAGAGTATATGTTCTGTGACTTTGGCGGTCTCTCCAGTCCTATACCGGTAAAACTCGGTGGTACACTTCTACCAGTAAGCTCCGATTTCCGCTACCTAGGTTCACTCCTGCAAGATGACGGCGAAATTGATCGGGATGTTAGGCAAAGAATTAACGCAGGATGGATGAAATGGCGACAGGTCTCAGGCACAATATGCGACCACAAAATGGCTGTGAAATTAAAGGGCCGCATGTATAAGTCGGTTATAAGACCTGTCATGCTGTATGGAGCTGAGTGCTGGGCTACAAAGAAGATGGATGAGAAACGATTGCATGTGGCAGAGATGAGAATGTTACGATGGATGTGTGGAGTGACAAGAATGGACAGAATTAGGAATGATTACATTAGAGGTAGTATGAAAGTGGCGCCCATTGATGAAAAGATAAAAGGGAGTCGATTGGCCTGGTATGGACATGTTATGCGGAGAGATGAGATGTATGTAGGTAAAAAAGTGATGAATATGCATGTAGAAGGACGAAAAGGGAGAGGCCGGCCAAGGAAAAGATGGATGGACTGTGTCAGGATAGATATAAAAGAGAAAAGGGTAAACGATCGGATGACTGGTGACAGAGAAGTATGGAAGAGAAGGACATACTGCACCGACCCTAAATAATTTGGGACCAGGGCAAGACAATGATGAGTTGTTCGTCATGATAACTTCGTCCATAATTGCAAACACAAAACCTTCTATTTCGGCAAAAAGATCGCCAAACGCAGCCAGGACACCGATGCTGGAAAATCTACGTCGGGCCCATGCAAGGCCCGGTAAAATCGTCCATGCAGCTCTTTACCTTTCCATACCTCCCTGCGCTCCTCTACACCAAGTACGACAGGTTTGCGCCAGTTCTCTTTGGCCAGACCCAGCGGGGTAAGCCCGCTGTCTACAGTGACCACATCTCGGTGCACACCCACGTCAGTGTGGAGAAAGTATTCTCTGAGATTGCATACCTCGCGATTTTGGAGGGTCTTGGCACTTAGGAAGCCACGACCCCCACGCTTACGTGGGATGTAGAATCTCATCACCGACGAACGCGGGCGATGCATCCGGTATGTCGTGAGCAGACAACGGACTTTCCGATCCAAGGTGTCCAATTCTGTTTGAGTCCATCTGAGTATGCCGAAGGAGTACATTAAGACCGGCATGGCCCAACCGTTACAGGCACGCACCTTATATCCGCCTGATAAAAAGCTTTTTAAGATTTTCTTCAGGCGGCCAAAGAAACGTACCTGCAACGGCTGTTTCATGCCCGCGTGATCAATGCCTAATGCCTGCGATATACCCAGATATTTGTAGGTTTCGGTTGCAGAGAGTGATCTAAGTTGTGTGAAATCTGAAAGCTCAATACCATCAGATTCCATTCCGTGCATGAACGCACATTTATCCAGACCGAACTCCATCCTAATTGAATTACTAAAGTTTTTAAGTATCTTCAGTAACTCAGTTAATTGGAGGTCAGTGGGGGCAAATAGTTTTAGGTCATCCATAAAAAGGAGCTGGGAAATAACCAGACCTCTACTCTGCAATCAATAGCCTAGCCCAGAACTTTCGAGCAAAGCGCTTAGCGGGTTCAGTGCTAGGCAAAACCATAGTGGACTCAAACTGTCACCTTGGAAAATACCCCGCGACGATCTTTACAGGTACGCCATACCCGCAAGGCTGTCGACATCCTGGATAGCGAAGAACCGTACTCCACTGCCCCATACATGCCCTTAAGAGGGCGCATAGAGTTGCATCTACTTTGTACAACTCCAGCACCCTCAAGAGCCACGTATGTGGCACAGAGTCATAGGCCTCCTTATAGTCTATCCAGCATGTTACCAGATTCTTTCAACTACGGCGAACCTGTTGGCTAATGGCCATGTTGATAAGGAGTAGCTCCTTAATACCACGTCGGGCACGTGGTATTAAGGAGCTTCTACATCCATCTTGAGACTCAGATAAAATTTTATTATTGAATATATGTAATTTCAATTTTGTTCCCAAAATGGATGTAAAAACTTTATACACCGTCGGTAGGGAAGTAATCGCCTTATAGTTCGTAGGCTCCGTGGTACTACCAGATTTGTGGAGCAGGTGAGTAACGCCAGTTGTCATAAAATTTGGCAGCGATCCTGAATCCAGAGCTGACTGGAATTGGGATGAGCACAAGCGAGCATGTGCACTGCGTAGCCATTTTAACCAGAAATTGTGCAATCCGTCCAATCCCGCCAATTTCCAATTGGCTAACGGATGGACTGCACAATATACATCCATGGCATCAATGGCTACGGGCTCCATGGGAGATTTTACCTCACATGATCGCTTAACATCCCTAATCCAGCCACCTTCTGTATGGCTGACGGGAATCGACCATATGCTGCGCCAGAACGCAATCGTGTTCGCATCATCTGGTCGATACCCATCATCCACACCTGGTTCAGGTCGCTCCCAATTCATATAAAACAACTTCTCATCTCTTTGAAATGCGCGATTTTGGGAATATCGGTCAATCCTTTTTTTGTACCGCCTGATGCGATTCGCCCACGCATAGATTTTCTGCTTCAGGAAGTCGATGCTTTCTGTGACCCGAGACGTATATTCTTGGGGACAAGGTCCAGTCCCCTTAAACGCCCGACTCACAAAACGCATCACTCTCGGGCGGGTATTGCCCGACCTGAAGCAGATAAGCTTGCCTATGAGTGTCCTGGTCTCAGCAATACGACGCTCAATTCTAGGCTGCCAAGCCGGGACGGCATCTGGAGGGCTAATAGTAATACTGTTTTGTATTTTAATATTAGCCACTCGACACGCCGCTGTAGCCGCGCAGTATAGAATTGAGTGTGTATCACTAAGATTTTCACTAGTGTCTATGTAAGTAGGCAATAGTGAATCCAGGGCACCCACAAGCGCCATATTTTTTCTATGCGTGGGTAAACGCGGCAGCCGGAGTCTGTTTTCTAATGTAGCATACCGATATTCCCCAATAGCGCACTCCAAAGTACTCCTTATCTTATCTATGCATTGGGTACTTACTTGTGTATCCCTGTCTATCCCTTCCTCACCTTCTTCTTGTGCCCTGAGTGAGGCGTGCGATATTGGAGCCTCATTGTGTGCGAGAGGTGAGTTTTCAGGGATACCTCGCAAGTCTGCTGAGCGTAACCTCTCAAGTGCGTCGTCATCCGACAGGCGGCAGCGTTGAATGGCTTGCACTTGATCCGACAGTCGCTGTGCCGAAACGTTAACAGCTGGTTCCAAGGCCTGAAACAGAGGCAGTAAGCGGTCACGGTACGCCGTAAGGTTGGTTCCTCCCTCTGTAGCCACTAAATATGCCCGCATGACGTTCTCATTCATCGATTGAGTCCCTCTCATGCGGCGCACATCACCACCGGCAGCGGGGGCCCTGTTCGAAACCGGTGGGTCTCGGGGTCCCAAGCGTGACGGCGGCCGGCCTCTTCCTGGCGGCGCGCTGGTGTTGGTGTCGTCGGCGGGGAAAAATACTCATCTGCTGGCGCCGGCGGCTGCGAGGCGGAGCTGAGTGACGAGTCCGGGGGTCTTAATTGTGCCGCTGCTCTGGCTCTGGTCAACATTTTTTTTGTTGGGTTTAATTGTATTATTTACATTTACAATGTTTATGGTTTTGACGTCTGATGTCATCTTGCTTTCTTGATATTTTATACATTCTGTTTTCCTTTTTGGTTTTATAAAAAGTTTGCTATGCTATTAATTATAGGTATACACAATATGGTTATTACTTAAGTAGGTATACAGCCTCCGAAATAATAAAATAAATTAGTACAAAATTTATCCACGAAAATGATGTTTGTTGATGTTCAGTGTTGCCAGTTATTATTATTGTTCTCTTTATTCACATAATTCTCCTATTTTTTACATTTTTAAATATAACATTCCAAACAAAAAATTACATTTAAAAATATAAAAATAGATTCCCACCGATGACGGGAATAGGATCCAAGTCACCGGCGGTTAGGGCTCCAGAGATAGGAATTTCCTCACAATGCGAGCCGTTTGTAGAATTACTGCCCTTTGCATCTCGACGGATCAGCGGCGCTCTTATCGATCTATTATCACAATATCAGGCCTGTTGCAAACAACAGTCCTATCTGTGACAATAGATCAATCCCAGTATAATGTTGCATGACCATTCTCGAGAACTGGCTCAGGGATGTTCTTGTAATATGGCACTTCGACGTCCACAAGCCTGTATCTCAGAGCCAGTTGCTGATGTATGATCCTGGCTACTTGGTTGTGTCTGTGCAAGTACTCGCTATTAGCAAGACGAGAACATCCGGAGACTATAATATGTCTGAGGGAATCACCAGGTCGATTACAAGCCCGACACAGGTCTACTGTCCCTCATGATATATCTTTGAGTAAACGCGTAATTTTTTTTTGTTACGCGAGCGAAAGCAACTTATAGACAATATTGTGTGATTGAGATGTTTGAGTGGACACAAGTTATTGTAAATAAAGGACTTTGCGTAGATAATTTACACAGTGAACTGTGAAGCAAGTTCTTTTCTGTAAACAAACTTGTTTAGCTATCAAACAATGACCACGTAATCTGCGGACTCATGCTCGGTAGAACAGAATCATTGTAGAAATCGTATCATGGTAGAAGAATCATGGTAGAAAAATCTATTTGATGTATAAGGCAATGGCTAATAAAGTCCTGTCCGTGTGGTGACGGATTAAGAATACGGAATGTCACCACCCCATATCATCCCATGGGTGTCGTAAGAGCCGACAGAGGGAGCATATTATGCAGAGAACAGCACTGTAAGAGAAGGAAAACTTGATACAAACCCTATACCAACCCGTTTGGCCGGCGTGGTATAGTAGGCCAATTCCTCCTTTCAAAGGAGAGGCCTAGTCCAGCAGTGGACTTTTATAGGCTGATGATGATGATGATGATGAATAAAGTCCATTGCTACTAACCAAATGATTTATTCGGGACTCACAGTTCAAAAGTAGTGAATTGCACTTATAATAATATAAACTTACCTAAATGGCCACCAGGGTACTAAAATATGACACATTATATTATACCTATCCTTATTCGGCATATAACCTTAACGTGAATAAAGTGGCAATGCGCGCATGGGACACAGTTTACTAAAGCACTGCTTTAAACTATATATAATTTGTTATCGTAGAAGATCTCATTTTGTTATGGCAAAGCTGCTAAGACAGTTAATCTAGTCTACCCTGCGGTCTACAATTCTGTCAGCTTGCTTTAAAATGGTTTTTTATAGCGAATGTCACTCAGGAAAAGTAATTGGCTCATATTTTATGAAGAAACATCGTCTATCGAGTATAGACATAAAATACGAAGAGCACACAGTTTTATCTGTAAGTGGTTTTCCATTATTCATTTCAGCTTGTTACATGCTGGACAAAATTCGTTCTGGTGGAAAATATACCGTGATGTAGAATATATTTGTGGAACATAGAACAAGTTTAAAGTAGCCATATTTTGGTCTACCTGAATATTAAAGACGAAAGTAACGTCAGAGTAACTTCGTGCATGTGCACAATGCAAATTAACATTTAATTTCATTGCGTGCCCTATGTGAGCGATAAGAACTGATATGCACGAAGCGATGAGGTGATGGGATACGGGACAAACATAATGCTTCTAGTAAGAGATAGTACGGCCGTGCCGCTTATTTTCTCGACTTGGCGGGGAACTGCCATGCCCCCAGATGTAGGAGTAATTTTGTGGAAACTCAATAATCAATACCAGAATCAAACCTTGAAGCGGTATCCAAAAATTGACTGCAAAATGGACATTTTATCGACGAAACTACAATGGTTACACGCTTCTTAAGTACCTAACATTGACTAGCGTTGTAGTCTTTAACCGGAGCTAAGACGGTGAAAAAAAAAATATTATCGCACTATCAAAACGAGTAAAATCTATCAAAAGATAAATCTTTAGACCTGTCGATCTTTTCGCGCTTCATGTGCGATAATTTATGATATTCCATAAACTTTTTGTCTTCTAACATTACACCGTTCTGACTTAAAGTACTTATGCCCGTTTCATTCTCTTGTAACACTTCGCTTTGTATGCTCTTGTTACTTTTATTTAGTCCAGTAGTAAGTAGGTATTGGTTTTGTTTGAAATCTAGTTCTCAACTTCTAAGCTATAAAAACCTTTTTCATGGTTCGAAAATGCCTTCTAAGAATCAAACAATTTACTGCTTTACTTTTTTAGTTTAAGTTTGGCCGTTAGGCGTAAAATATAGTTGCTGTTATTTTAGTGTTTGCGTAACTTCGAGATGTGTAAAAGGTATGGCTGAAGTTTATTACACTGGGAAATATTCCTTTAAAGGCAGTACCTACTAAACTGATAAATTAGTTTTGCGGGGTCTATACAAATCTTCATTCAGCAGATGAAAAGTACACCCAGACTCGAAATAATTCGTGGACCACACAAAGTGCTGAATGGCGAGACGATTACTTAACCCAGTTCGCCATACGTGCAGTCACACACCAGATTACCAGAAACTCACCTAAAAAGCTATGCACTTTTAGAATTCGCTGCAATTATTTATTATTAGTAATGATAGAATAGAATAGAATTGAATATTCTTTATTGTACACCGTAAAACATTTTGAAACATGATGACTACAAACAATTATAAACTGTACAAAAGGCGGCCTTATCGCTAAGAGCAATCTCTTCCAGGCAACCTTTGGGTAGACAGGAACGATGTAAGCATTTAATTTAATTGTGTGGTGCAATTAACTCTTGGTAACTACTCAAAATTATATTTCCACGGTCACTACTAAAGGGTCAATCTGACCCTTCTACAAAACAACATATATTTCTTAAACTATTAAAAATCTTGAAATAAACCACACCAATAAAATGAAAAGATATACTGTGAAATAAAATGACATAATTTTAATTACTTTCTGAGTAATTTGGACATACAATAATTGAGCAGGCGTTGCAAATAGGAATTTTACATGAAAATAAACACTGTTTGTTTTGCGATCTTTTTTATAGGGACAAATACCGTAACGCGTTCTTTTAGATGCTGTATTGGAGACAACAAGAACAGGTTTTTCAGACATAGTCAGTTTAAATATCCTTAAAGTTATCAGACGCAATTGCTGGGGTATCTTTTCGTTACAAATTCTTTGTCGGGCGTAAAGTAAGCATAACTCTATGCCAAGCCCACGCAGAAAATTTGGCTGATTTACTAACTTGCTACTTACTGCATCGTATATAACTATACTTTTTACGCCTGTAATATTTAACACAGCATAAAATATCACCATGGGCCACCGTCGTCAATCCCCAGCAACCGAAAAGTTGGCACATTTTCTTTTCTAAAGCAACTTTTGTCACCTTGTAAAGTATGATTATAGCAGGCTTGTTGTGTTGTCCTGGAACTACATCATTATCATGATACATGCTAGAAATAAGAATAACAGCTTTAGATTTCTATGGTTTTAGCTGTAAAACCAAACAACGAAGTTTCTACTTGTTTTATACGGTAAATATTATTTTGGAATCTCTAATTTGTTTGATTTGATGGTACCCACAAGTGATTGATTCATTTAAGATACAAGACAAAGCGTTCTCTTGATTATCAGCAGTTAAATGCATGTGCAAAGAAGTAAAGTGTGGAGGGGCCAAGATTCACGGCAATATCCACCTCATCCTAATCATCAACATCAAGCAAAGCACTTCCAATCTCTTCATCCGTAAGCAAATCAGACCCACGATGAAACCAAAAGTGACACTTAAAACCTATACTCTAATTTAAAAAAAGAAGAAACCTATTATAATGAATATTTTACACATAAGAAAACATTAAAATAATGCATTTACCGACAGTTGATTTGAGCGGGTGCCTTACGGAGAATACACGGGCGGGGGGCCCGGTCGTCTAAGAGTAAAATTGTAAAATCGTAGTTTTTCAAGCAGACTGGGTCTCATAGACCCATGAGTAATAACCAAGGGTTAAAAGACAAGCAAAGTAATCAGTTTATCAGACTAATTAATAAACTTTTATATAAAGTATAATATATACATACATAAATATGATACAAACATATCGCACCTTTGGGAACAAAGGGTCACTTCTGCAAGTTTTTCAACTTTACAGGAGGAGCATATTTAAGTATTTTTTTATGATTTTTTAAATAACTCGTACAGAGTTATTTAAAAAATCTTAAGTATAAAACTAAAATCTTAAGTCTTTTAGTGAATTAAGACGATTCTTAGAATGATAAATTGATTAGTTCTTTGTGAATAATTGTGACTATTAAAATACAATACAGGAAGGGGTTTGCGAGAAACAAGCCAAAACTGAGGGAAGGGTACCAAAAGTGACTTTATGTTACAAATCGCTAACAGTTTTCTTGCAGAAGTGACGTTTTTATAAAATATCGACGTCATATAATTAAGTGTTTTTTCATGTTTAAGGGTGGTTTACGATTGCTTTTTGTTAAGTTGTATTTTATTGGAAACCAGTACAACCTGAAACGAGCAAAAAAATAGGTAAAACACTATATTTAACGATAATATGGAGGATTATTGAACAAAATGGATGATAATATCAAGATTTTTTATTTCAAATTTTAACAAATGGCATCCAAATAAAAGAAAATAATAAACATTTCCAAGGAAATAACAAATATGGCTTTTAAGTTACTGTATAAACTTATAAAACTTTAAAATATACCAAATAGTTATCAAAAATATATCGTTGTAAACATGACAACGCATACTGTTTTTAATTTAAATCTTTATAAAAGTTAAAGTTGCACATAATATTAAATTAATTACAACAAGATAATATTATCTTAGATGCCTCGCTAAACATGTACCTAAACTCTGAGCGAAATTGGGCAAAGCCTCACATTTCAATTTAATAATCTTAAACTAAAATCAGCCTCAATACTCTCATAACTCTAATATCTCAGTCTTAGTACTTAATCAGCTAATAAAATGAGTATGGTGGACAAAATCTTTAAAGATAATTAATAAATTCTCAAATTGACTTAACAATAATTATCTTAATTTTAAACAGTCTCATAATAATATTAACAGTCTAAAAATTATTTTAATATTTTAACAATTGTTAGCGTCTGTCTTTTATATTATACCTTTTTATTATCTGGCAGCATTTTATTTTCGCAATTTGTCAGAATTCAGTTTTTATGAACTGGCAGCACCGAACCGCTCTTATTGGTCCGTGGTTTCAATTGGCGCATATCGAACCAATCAGGGCGAGGCACGCGTTGTGGCGGGGGTTTTAGTTGTTAGAAGAATTATGTCTGAGATAAGGCGGCATTCTGTCGTCAAGCGGCCTCCAGTGAACACTAAATGAAATTACGTGCGCGTCTACTTGGCGTTATTTTAAGGTAATAATGTATATGTACCATTTTACCCTCAGTTGCTATTTTTAATCTGAAGTGCTTAATATTATAAAATGTTGTGATATTATGAAGTAAATGTTTACTGAACTGTGTATGGAGTCTTTCTTTTACATCTCAGAAGTGGGATAAGCGGATTTTAACTCGTTAAAAAGAAACAAACAAGTTTTGAATACGAGAAGTGTAAACCCATCCGTTTATCCAGCCCACGCTTACTATTTTTTCTTTTTCTTTCCTTTTGTTCACACCCTTAGCATACATAGTAAAAGAAAAGCTCCATAAAGTGTTTTAATGTGTTAAGATTCGAAAACAGTCACGTAAGTACCATTTTATTCTTTTGGTAATTCAAAAGACTTTGACAAGACACTCCATCATGTTTATGATACCTAATTCATGAAACTGCTATGCTGTGTTTTACTCACAAAGTTAATGAATACCCTGTAAAAAGCATGCATTCCATTTTGCCAGGGCAACTCTCTGGATATGAGATGCATACTTAATAATACTTACTACCTAATTAATCTTGTATAACGGATCATTTTGAGCATGTATTCCATATTGCCAGGGCAACTCTCTGGATACGAGATGCGTACTTAGTAAAACTTACTACCTAATAGATGTTATATAACGGATTGTTACATATTGTGGGGCACACCTACGGATATGTAACGGATCATTTTGGGCATGTATTCCATATTGCCAGGGCAACTCTCTGGATATGAGATGCATACTTAGTAATACTCGCTACCTAATGACTTATTAATAGCATACTTAGTAATACTCACTACCTAATAGTTGTATAACGGTTTGTTACATATTGCCGGGGCACACCTACGGATATGTAACGGATCATATTGAGCATGTATTCCATATTGCCAGGGCAACTCTCTGGATATGCGGTACATACTTTTCTTATACACACAATACAATTATTGATTTGATTTTATTTCGTTGAGCATATTATATATTGCCAGGATACTCCCGTTGATGTGTTTTAGAACATGTATTTCATTACGCCAGGGCTACTCTGTAAATGCGATGCTTGATTGGCGCATTGAATATTCAACTTTGATTACTATATACATTTATTATTTACGACCATAAGAATAGCATTTAACTGAAGTTAAATGCACTAATTAACACTAAGTTAACTTAATCACAATTGCAGATGATGGATTCATCGCCTGCGGGTGGTGGTAATGGACGTCGCTGCAATAACAAGGATGAGCCGATAAGTTTGGACTGTAACGAAAGCCCACGGCGAACTCCGCAGCGACGCAAAGTTCATAAAAGCGAGGGAGCGGAAGGGAGTCTGGATATCAGGCAAGTCCGCAAACGCTTAATAAGTGATTCTGATAATGAGAGTGAGGGAGCGGAAGGGAGTCTAGTCAGAGACAGGCAAGGCCGCAAGCACTCTATTTTAAAGCCAAACTATAATAAAAACTTTAATAATAGTGTCAGACTGCTGAGCTATTACAAAGCGATTTTATGTGGAACAGATTGTAACGTTTATTTCTAACATGGACGTATGCTGTTTAGAACTTTAGACGTGTAGTTGGTTGGTTGGTGTGGAACCTAACCACCATAGTCGAAATTAGTTTTGGTAGATGTTACTAGAGCGATAATTTTAGACTCTAGGCGTTTTAAATACCTAACGGCTTCATTTAAACGTGACTACAGCTTAAGCAAGAGGCACTCGTCGTAATTCTGTTTTGTACAGTCGAATCTGTGTAAACCTGCTTCTTTGTGCGTAATTTGTAACATGTCAATAGATGTGAATGTCAATAGATGGCATTACCAGTATATCTGTATAATCTATGGATGGCATTGATAAAATGTTTGGTGTTACCATGCTATGGTTAATAGATGGCACCGCTAGTAAAATTTAATTCGATCTTAAGATTGTACGAGTAAAGATTATGCACTGTTCTTTAAAATTCATATGATACGCTGGGAATCTTTACCAAGTGCCCCCGATTCGTTAAGCCAATTTCAAGTTACGTTACGGACGTTTAGGAGTGATACAGTAAGAAGATATCTTTAATACAAGGTTTCTAGTAGAAGCTGTTAAACTCGATTACCAGATGTAGGAGAAAATGATAGTTATTACTGTAGTGTTATGATAATCAGTTTGAGGTTAGTGGTCGTTAGTGATGATTGTTTGCTTTACCTGATTCACAATTGAGTTACGAACCTTGTTAGTCCATGTTGTGATGGTCTTGTGCTACATAACATCGTTTCTGTTGTGTAGATTTGCAGAAACGGAATAAGCTGTCTGTGCGGCAACAAACTTTTGTGTTAGCATATCCATTGGTGCGTAAACAAGATAAGCCGTTTGGCGCGTTATTACTAATGATAAGGTTAGGATAAGTATTTCGTATTTAGAATCAGTCATTATGTTTAAATTTATGACGGGCTTTGTTCGAACGC
Source organism: Euclidia mi (assembly GCA_944739405.2). NCBI lineage: Eukaryota > Metazoa > Arthropoda > Insecta > Lepidoptera > Erebidae > Euclidia > Euclidia mi. Next base: position 19,687,635 of record OX123189.2, read on the forward strand.
CGCGTTCTGGTGTACTTTCTGTAATAGCGAGTGCGTATTGATGACTTCACCATGAGTTTAGTTGACACCACGATAGTTTTACACCTTTCAGTTAAAAGCAGGCCAGGAGTTTGTTGTAAACCATAAAATTTATGGAAAGCGGGTAGGTATAGAGGTACAAACGTTGTCATTGCAGCTTTTTTAATTTATTTAGTAGCATACTCGCAAGATTTAATGTAAGAGTCCATCCTACAAACAAGGCTATGAGAACAAATCGGGCAAGGCAAAAGGTATTGATGTTGTCCAATTCTGCTGTTGTTAATTTGAGAATTATTGATATCGAACGTGTTGAAGTCGCTGTCAAATAAGCGGTCCTACAAGTACGCTTATGATCTTAGGAAGATTTCTGAGGTTCAAGTACCAATGATGCTCACATAGCAAAGAAATTACATAAAAGTGAAGTGGTATTGTCTCCGTGATGCAGGTCGTAAGCAATATTGTAGCTGTAGCCCCTTAAAAGCGGCATATATTCGTAGAGAAATCCGGGGGAGTTCAGGAAAGCGATAGCTCTGGGTGGTATAGTCGGGTCTAGCCTTGTAGCGAGGACCATAGCGTGGCCCGGCATTACTAGAGGGAAGTGCATTTAGATGTGGTGGTTGGACGTAATCATGGATACACTGCCACTCAAATGGCTCTAATTTGATTTATATTCATTGACTCTAAACTTGCTAAAATTGTCTGTCAGTGGTGCTCGATCTAGCTTCTGTTATAACAGCAGCGTGTTGCAACAATCGGAAAGAACTCGTTACAGCCGGTTGACTATCTTAGTAGTCGTTGCGTTCGCGTTGACAAAATTAAACCAATTTGTTCGACTGTAACTTACTATAATAGTATTAGTTCATGCGCGGTTTAGATCCACGTAGTTTAAGTTTACGTTGGTGGCAGTTGGTTTCAAAATCAGGTTTGGCTGTACTGGTAGAAAAGATGAATAGTAAATAATTGAAAGTTGCGTTATTAACATCCTTATTCTTGAGCAGAGGGCCAAGCACAAAGTGAAATTGTAAAATAATTTGATAATCACTAAGATTTCGATGTACGCATATTGAATCACTCTGAAAAGAACGGTCTCCAATCAGTGGGTATACCATGCGAAGAATACTTGTAAAATTCAGTTGGTAAATAAGTTCGCGTGTGTGACGCGTGGCCCGTAGTGGCGCGCATCCAGTGCGCGGTTTTGAGGTGCCTCGTAATCGGTATAGCTACAGCCCTTAACGCTTTCTGGCAATGAAATTTAAGGTAGTTCATTAAGGGAGTTTGGAATTGATTAGCGATCAATCGATCAGAAAATAGAAATGACATCACTATGTTCTTTAAAATGTCCGGGTCATGACGGGTTAGTCAAAATTCGTACCAGCTTATTGAGTGAAGAGAAGGCCAGACGGCGGTGATTTATGTAGAACTCGATGAGGATTATCCTCAGATTCGATAGATGAGTAACACTATCGGCAGGCCCCTATACTATTTCAGTAGCATTTGATACAATCACAGCAGGATCAGATAACCTTTGCATCAACTCGGACCATGAGCAAGTTGACCACGAAGTTCAAATTCACGCTGATCAGGACAACTCATAACGATAGGTTTTAATAGAAGCTACAACGTCAACCCGCAATCATGGCCAACGTTTATATGAAAATGTATTAGCGATAGATAGAATAGGCTTGTGTCCACTAAGAATAAATCGGTTTGATTGTAGTATCTATAGATTCATTATGATTTTTAGAAGATTAATGATAATTTTAGGATTCTAAAACTAAAAATAATGTATTTATTCTTGTGACAGTGAACACCAATCGGAGAGCATTACATCTAACAGTGCGTCCGACAATCATGTTGTTGACGTTTTGGAAGTAAATATAACTATAACGTCACACTTTGTGCCTGTTCGAATATAACAAAATAAAACTGGGTACACCAGACCAGACTTCATTCACGGTTTGTTTTGTTTTGCCCTTTGTGATATCACACAACCGCCATAATGGTTTTACAGCGTTTTCGTATCAAATTCAATAGGTTTTTCAAAAGCAGTCATTAGTAAATTTGCTGATCGATTTTTGAAGAAAACAAACCGGTTATTTTAGTTTAGTATTTAATAAACGAACATCGCTAGTTACATTTTAGGACACAAGCCTAATAAGCCGCGGCTCGCTTTCGATAGGAATCATAACTCTACAGAGTCGGAGTCTGAAGATAATGCTAATCAGGACTGTAATAAACTTGCCAATAAGTTCCACATACTAACAAGAGCACATCTAGATTGGAATAGATTGATATATGAAATATAATAAATAATGTAATATTTAATAAAGTATGTACAACGCTTAATGTAATATTTATAATATTATTAGAATTAATATCATGTTAATATTATGTAACGTTGATATAACAATACATGACCCTAAATTACTATTTTACGCCCACATAGATCAGATAGCTAATAAGGCATCTCGAGCTCTAGAATCCGTCATACGAATTTCAAACAATTTCAATGAGGTGAAAACCTGTAAAATCTTTTATTGTACACATGTGCAATATAAGATTTTAAAGACATTTTGGAATACCCCGGTTAAGTATGGAACCCTTAGATATGATGTTTCTATTAATAGACTAGAACACACACACACAACGCAGATTTATTAAATACTTGTGCTATCGGTGTAAAATCACCTACAGATCGGAAGAATATGGCACCTCGCATTTATAATCATTTACCACAACGGATTCTTGACATCACGTCTTTGGACTTATTTAAACAAAAATTAAAAGATATACTAATTGAGAAGGCTTAGTGTTTCTGAGTATCTTGCCGATAGACTGTAGCTATATAATTGACAACATTATTATTAATATTATGTAAACTGTAAGACAATTCGTATTTTTTATTTTATAGATAAATAATTTGACATTGATATTATTGTAATTGACTAAAAGTATATTATTTTTATTATAGAAATCATGTAAAAAGTGACTATTATTATGACTTGTTTTATATAATTTTAAAATATAATAATCAATGCATAACATTTTTATTAAATAATACGCATACCATAAGGTTAATATGTTGGCACTATAAATTGTATTTGTCATCTATGTATTCAACCCATATTAGCGAATAAAGATTTGAATTTGAATTTGAGAATATTTGAAAATCTGCTCAAAATTCCACCTATTGCCGCTAGTTACACGACGAGATATCGCCGATGTTATTTACCTGTCGAACACCATATCTGGACCCATTGACTGTCCGGATCTACTGGGAAAATACTATTTAATGTTCTAACCAGGGCTGTAACTGCTGTAAGACACTACGCCCCTAATCATCTTCCATTAGCATCTACAAATTACCGGCAGAATTCGTTTGTGTGGCGAGCGAGTAATATTCTAAATGAACAATGTAAACATGAATTTGATATTTTTGTCGCAATGATTGAAACGGTGAGACGATTACTGAGCTTGGATTTTTTTAATAACCACAGAACTTTTGAATTGTTATTAACCTTTAATGATTTTGTTTATATTCAAAATTTCTTTTCAATATTGTGTTGTAAATAAAATCGTCATAATAAAAATACTAGTCTACCTACAAAAATATTGTCACTTATAAACAGAAATAACTTTTTGGTTGCAATGAAAAGAAATGTTTTATGCTATAATGTAATTTTTAAACAGAAGTGACGTTATGTTTACAACAATTATCCAAAAGTAACATTAATGCAAGCAATATGTAAACAAATAAGTTATAACTTACCGTAGTGTCACTCCGTCACAATCGCGCAAGGTCACACGTCGGCTGCCAACACACTACTGGCCGGTTGAGACGTTATGTTTCAAGCAAACGGGCCAAAAACGCAAAATAAAATAACGACCCACCCGCCCTCAAATCGAAGTTATTCATGCACATGTCACTGTTTTTGCTGAGTATATAAAGTCGATTATCGCGGTTTTTTCTGCATATTTAAGTAGTTTTTGTAAAAAATTGCAGAAGTGACCATTTGTTCCCAAAGGTGCGATATATACATTCATAAAATAAATATGATACATACATATACATAATTCAATATACTTACACATATATAATGTATATATAATACATACTATAACCACATTCTATGATATCAAATAGATTAAAGGTAGTGTGATTTTATCATAGCTTTAAATATGTTGAGTGATTTTGCGCTACGAATTTCTAAAGGAAGTCCATTCCAAAGGCGCACAGCTTGGACAGTGAAAGACTTCCCAAAGTAATTAGTGTAATGCATTGGCATTTCCAGCGTCAAATCTTCGGACGACCTCAAGGACCTTATTTATTTTATTTTTTATTTATTTTTATTTTAAAACTTTACATACACAATGCGTATACAAGGAGAACTTAATGCCTTAGGCATTTTCCGCCAGTCTACCTTATATGTGTGTCATGAAGGAACTTGAAACGTTCTTTGAGATATAGGGCTCTTTTAGTGTCACGCGTGTTTGCGCACGGATGCGGGCCGCGCCCGCATACGTTGTACAAGCGTCTGCCAATCTACTCAAGGGAGCTTGCATATAAATCTGCAAATCATCTGCGTAAAGGTGGTAGGATGAAAGTAATTTGTTTGAAATAGAATTAATAAATGTTGCGACCAAGCGGAATAGGTATCATAAATGCGTACACGTTGCCGGCGTCCAAACAGGTAACTTTGAAACCAGTCAATTGCCGATGGAGATATGTTAAGAGAGCGAAGAATACCAAGTATGATGTGCAAATCTACGGTATTAAACGCATTGCTGAAATCAAGCAAGGCTAGAACCGTTAAACTGCCACTGTCCATACCTACTAACCTGATATGATCGGTAACGTGAACTAATACAGTAACGGTACTGTGCCCAGGACGGAAGCCAGACTGGTATGGATTTAGAAGTGAATTTTTACGAAGAAAGGAACTAAGTTGTGAATGGATAAGACGTTCTAGGACTTTCGATAGGAACGGTAATATGGATATAGGACGGTAATCTGCTAAAGTAGAGGGCTAAGGTTTTTTAGGTAGGGGAATAATAAGTGCTTCTTTCCACGCTGAGAGAAAGACACCGACGGAAATAGACTTATTAAGTATATTGCATAGGACGGGAAGAATTTCATCAAGGATGGGAAGGATCATTTTACGGCTGACACAGTCATTACCAACTGCATTAGAAGTAATTGCCAATATACTGAGAATAATTAGGCGTTGGTAAAGTTGAAAGATGCTGCAGGGTATTACTTTTAATATTCCCATCAAACTTGGACGACGAAGAGAAATGTTTATTAAGTGAATCAATGTTAAGATTATTAGGAATAGTTTGTTGCTGAGTCTTACCAACCCCTAAAGTTTTAAGAAATTTCCAAACTTTAGCTGGATCACCCTTTTCAACGGATTTATGAATATGTTGGCGTTGTGCTTTCCTACACACCTTATTGCAGTGATTTCTAATATTAACGTTTTTATCAACATTTGAAAGAGTTGGCTTTTGCTTCATTTATGACTTTGCGGCACATTTCTTAGCTATAATCCGTTTAATTTCATCCGTTAGCCACGGTGCTGGTAAATGCTTAATTTTAATTGCACGCACTGGCGCGTGCACGTCATATAACTGCAGCAATTGGTTTAAAAACATATGGACTTTAGTGTTGACGCAACCTGTGGAAAATAGTGACTCCCAATTTATGTTACTGGCATCCTCACTCAATTTAGCTTGATCCATGCCACTAAAATTGCGTTGCAGAATTATCTTTGGCTTTCACTTGGGTGGGCGTATTTTGTAAGAAAGATAGATAAGGTCATGGTAAGAAAATGCGTCAGCTGAGCATTGGCCATGCCTATGAACGTAAGTAGAAGAAGATACTAGAATAAGGTCAAGTAGAGAAGGAGTAGTATTAGGGAAATGATGCGTTGCATCAAGATTTAAAATTGACATATTGCAGGATTCTGTAACTCGTCGAAAAGACGTAGTACGAGAATCCTGTTTGAGAAGGCAAGTATTAAAATCACCCATTACAATGGTGTGTTAATAAGATGGAGTGAAGTTTTCCAGGATTAGCTCAAAGGAAGAAATTAGATTTATACGGCTGGAAGGAGAGTAATATACGCCCAATAAAACTTTGGTGTGATGAAGTTCCACTTCTGGAAAGAGATGCTCGCCCGCATTTGACGGTGGCGGTTGCGAAGACATAGAGACTACCTGATAGGGAAAATTAGTACGTAAGTATATGGCAACACCACCGCCACCGCCAAGCGCACGATAATTCCTAATTAGTTGGAAACCTGGAAGTAAATAAGAAGTTGATGGCAGGCATGGTTTCAACCATGACTCTGACACAAGAATGGCATGTATATTCTTGCAATCTAAATTGGCCAGCATATCTGGTAAATGAGCAGGAATACACTGTGCATTTATATGGACTACATTAAAGTGCTTGGGTACGTCCGAAAATTGAGTCTGAAGAATGTCTCCGAGAGATGGTACACTTACAAAGCTATCGTCAAAGCTTGTGGCAGAATGAAAACTTTCATCGTCGCTATTTAATTCAATATGTGACATTAAGTAACAATAAATATATAATAATAAAATATGAATATAAATAATAATTTTAAATTAAGGCTATTAAGTTCATTTTTCTACCTGCCAGTTTCGCATTAATGAGAAATAAAAAATAAAAATAAAAACAGACATGCAATACAGCATCTGTAACTAACCTCAATAATTAAATCAAGTACATCCAAATCATTTTTAAATCCTAATCGTTTGAAATTTCTCCCGTGTAATTTTACAGGCAGCAAGTAATAAATCTACAGTCCGTGCCACGAGAACATAGACTTTTTGTAAACAAAGAATTTCTACTTAGTGACTTAGCGACAGTTCTGTCAAACACAAATAAAGTCAAATCGAATGAGCGCAACGATATATAGGTACGTGTCATTGGAAGCTAATATGTCAATGGATCGGGTTTTTATCGATATTATGCGCTGTCAACAGGATATTTAAATATTTTGTGGTACTGGTACCTAGAATGTCAACGTTTTATTTCATTGAAATGTTACATGCTGCTAGCTGGCATTTTTCTTAGGATTTTTTTTTGTAGATGTTAAGAAGGGTGTAAAGTTAAATACACGTTTATAGGATCGCAATGCTAATCCAGCGGCCGACATTGCGGAAATACGGGTGTAAATTGCAGATGGTAAACTATTAGGTTACCCCGAATGTAAATTTACCGTAATATTTTAATGGATTTTGGTTAAGTTCATTCTGACGTTTTCATTCATACACAACGTAAGATCTCCATGCCTAAAAATTTTAAAGCAATATACTAGCTAGTTGTCTGTAATATATCACATTTGTAGATAATTATTTAATATTTTAGGATAGCTAGAGTAGGAGCCAATTATTTATTGCCTATGATTTCAAAAAATCAAGTCCATAATAGAGTATCTCGTTTGTACTCTATCATTTACTTACATGGTACTCTATTATTGACTTGAATTAACTAACGTGTTAAAGAACTATAAGAAAAGTCGCCGCATTAATGAAAACTCTTCCAGAAAATTAGACCACTCTTACACAAAATCAAATATGTTTATTTTCATTCAAATTGTCATTTTTCCGGATACGACTGGAAGTCATAGATAATAAAATATAAATTCGAATACATAGTAGCACAATTGAGCATTGAAAAAACTAATGTTTAAAAAGTATAAAGTTCACTAAAGCATAAAATCTCAAACACAACTGTTTGAAAGAAAGGTTGTGAAGCCCTGAATGTGTGTTTACAAAAAGTCTATCTTCTCGTGGCACCAACTAAATATGTATATACATATATATAGATTTATTGTATTGATAAGAACTATATAAGTATACATATAAGAGAGTAAAAAAGAATTCTGTATATTGAATTTAATAATTTCCACAAAAATATATATCCAGTTAGGCTAAGAATTAGTAATGGGACAAGAATCTAAAAAAATCTGTCTCTTTGTCAAAATGTACATGCTAATTCCCGAAGTTACTAGACGGATTTAAATTGTATTTGTTATAATTATTTAAGTTATATTGCTATTAAGTCTGGGCAACGTATAGGTTATAGTTGATTTTGGAAATGACACTTGATGCAGGACCCCAACAGCCCAGCAAAACTATAAGACATGTAGCTAGATTAAAATTCGAAGATCTCGAATATCTGATGTGGAACTCTAAGAGCCCATCTACACTATACCATATTATACAGTTTTGACGTCTAAGCAAAAGTTGTTAAGTTTGATGAGCATTTTCAGTTGACTCATAAAACTTGAAGATACAGAACATTTGTTGTGCAACTTTAACTTTATAAGCGCTTAGCTTAATATCGATTGCCGTCCTCCTAGCACCCGGCTACAATTCGATATATAATACCTATAATAATTAGAAAGGTGCATTCGATTTCTCGATAAAAAAAAGAAAAATGGTTTTTATGGGATAGTTTTTATCGTGATAACCGACAGCCGCGGGCGACAGCCAGTCCTAAATAAAACGAGTGAATAAATTGCTCGCAGCAGTAAATGTATACTACATAATTATACAATATACACCCACCATTAAAACTTACTACTAATAAAGCGTGAACACTAAAACTAACTAACCACTGATATAAAACGTAAATCTATTTAAACGGTTAACTTAAAGAAAAGCTCAAAGTTAAACTTAACTGCGAACGTTTATGGTTCATAAATACACGAACAAGGCACGATTCCTATCCATGTAGCTGGTTTTGACATGGATTTACCGCGCACACGTGAATCGAATATAATATATGCACACCAGCAACGACTATTCCAATTGATTCAGAGTTTCTGTGCCGTTTCGTGAGAATAAAGCTGCTATTTCTTTACCCAGTAACGTTTGGTAGATACATTTGTCCAGCATATTAAGTGGCTTTTGAATATCAGCAATTATTTTTATACTGATTGCTTAAGCGTTTAATTTAAACCTTAAGCTTCATAGCTCATGAATAAAAAAACAGCGCTTTTAATAATTATTATATAAATTTTTCAATTTAATCCACCTTATAAGAAAAACAAGACCGAATTCTTTGAAATTTGTTCTTAGCCCTGTGTAATATTTATGATAAGTATAGTGGGAGAGCCCACGATGCTAAATTGGGATTTACTTGAATGTCATTGATACCTATAGGGTTGCAAAGCTAAAATAATAAAAATGTAAATAATGTATACCTTTTCATCGGTGGGGGATGCGGCTATTGATTTTTAAAACTTTAACAAATATACTATTGCTCTAATCCCTCCAGATAATCTTCAGATTATGAGAAAGGACGTCTGGGACGGTAGGATGAAAGCATATACCTACATCTTAGGGTCGGAACATATCTGACGGAAGATGCGTCGAACGTATCTTCGGTCGCGTCTATTCCGTCAAATGAATCGGTACACATCTGACGGAAAATGCGTCGATCGTATCTGCACACATTCGCTGAAAGCGTGGCTATTATTGACACATATCAGTTTGTTCGTGCAGGGCCGTACTCAGGGCAGCTCAATATTTTACTGTCATATTCTTTTACATAATGATTTTTCGTGTTCCCTGATGTTATGTATTCACTGAAGTCCTGTATTTATTTATATTTCAATTCGCGTTTGACTGTTGAAGTATGGTATAGTAGCCAACAAGCGTTATTTAAATATATTTCCTATATATGTATGGAGGTTCAAAAATAAAAGACGATGAAACGATTTGGTTACGGTTTTAAAAAAAAGTTATACAAATGATATAGAAAGGGTTACATGTTTTCTATATAGGTATGTATGGAAATTGCTCCCGTGGATCTTTAGCACCTCATACCTAAAAATTGGCCCTCGATCCAAGCTAGCAAGTATGCATACACTCATAGCACATACAACACTAAATTATTCTACACATTTCGTTTTTGAAAAAATAAGTAAGTTCTGGCCGCCCTTTAATCTTACGATCTTAAAAATCACCGATCTGGGAATGACATGGATATGGTATGTCCAATACCTACGAATTTAGCGTGCATACCTACGATATTAACGTGCATACCTACGAAACGTTGGGCAAATAAAATGGCTGCCATTTGGGTTGTACTCCAGAATGTAATCGATATCGATATGGAGCCGGTTAGAGGAAAATAATACATTTTTGTAGTAAGTTACTTTAGTTAGTTTAATCCTTTGCCAGATTAGTTTATTCCATAATGTAAATGTGGGCAAACATGGCAAAGTGAAAGACGACCCTTGTATCAAACATGTAACAAAATATTCTCTGAGAGCCAATATCGATACTGTGTCGCTGAGAAAGTACCAGACATGAAAGGCACCATACATACGGTACTGAAACACACAGCCTGAAGCACTGATTCATCTGGTTTTTAGACATCTTTATGCACAAAAACAAAATTATTATGTTCGATATACAACGATTTTACAGACGATGTACCACAAACCTTGGCGAAAAATTGGCGACAGTGGCACAAATGACATTTCTAATAAAATATCGTCATGATTAATTTATTCAATAAACTATGGCTATCTCTTTTTTCTGACAGAGATATCCCTAAGACAAAACGAGACAACACTATGTTTGGTGGCTTTATGTCGATTTCGTATATATGTGTATAATGTAATTTTTCTATTTATACTATTTGCCCTCTCCATGTATATTCCTTACTCAAAGGTCAAAAATCACGTAGTGCGTGGTGCGCGCGACGTCGACGGATAATGCGTTGACGGAAACGGAACAGACGCTGTACGCTCGACGTACTAACGGATCTTCGGTCAGGTGTGAAAGGTTGAACGTTTTTCTATACATTTGCATGTCGCGCTTGCGTATCTTAAAATGGCGAATTCTTTTTGCAAGTTCTAATAGTGACCACGAGTTTACGTCACACCCAAATCGTCAGATTATTCAACGAGAGTATTTTTTTAGGCTCACTTAACATCCCTTAGAAAATCTGACACGCTCGATTAATTTTCTTTTTTTGTGCGTTTTAATTTTTTTCATACGACCACATTCACTATGCACGATCAGATTAACATTCCTACTTTATAAAAATACATAGGACATGGATGCTATCAATATCTGATGCGCTCGAGTAAATCCCGAAATCCTTTCTTGGGCTCCCCTACTAGTAGACTAAAGATACATTTTTGGGAAGTTTCTATAATCTTAACTTCATTAGATTGTCAAATTAAAAAAGTATTCTTTAAAAAATGTTTATCTAAAACTTAACCTGGTATTTTAATTATTTATTCCATAGAGGTTGGACTAGGTTTTAAGGTTATATTTCTTTGATTATATTTGGACTAGGTTTTAAGGTTATATTTCTTTGATTATATTCCGTGTTTTAAAAAAAGACCTGTTATGATTGCATTTTATTTTGACTTATTCCAGCCTGGTGTAAAGAAGTATTGTATGATATCTGAGCACTTTTCACTGCTTCACCCAACTTTGATGGAACAACAAAATCAAACACGTTACAAGATCTTTCACGTATCCCAACTCCCAAATATTCACCTTTTGTTTTCGAGCAATTTGCCAGTTGTGATGTTAAAAAGAGCATCACTTCAATCTCATCCAATGCTGTTGGTAATTACTGCATCAGTCGAAACATGATCCTACCCATCCTAGATGAAATCCTCCCTGTCCTTTGTCATATCCTAAATTACTCAGTTACCAGCGGCGTCTTTCCATCAGCGTGGAAAGATGCACAAATAGTTCCAATACCTAAAAAATCCAAACCCTGTTCCCTTACTGACTTCCGTCCTATATCTATACTTCCATTCCTTTCCAAAGTCCTTGAGCGTCTTGTGCATACGCAACTCTGTACTTTCCTTTCCAAGAATGCTCTCCTGAATCCTTTCCAATCCGGTTTTCGTCCTGGTCATAGTACTGCCACAGCATTGGTTCATATCACTGATGAGATAAGGCTGGGCATGGATGGTGGAAAACTCACGCTGTTGTCCTTGCTTGATTTTAGCAACGCATTTAATACCGTGGATTTTCACATCCTACTTGCCATACTCCGCTCTATTAACATATCTCCAACGGTAATTGACTGGTTTCATAGTTACCTGTTTGGACGCCGACAGCGTATACGTGTTGATGAGTCGTACTCTTCGTGGTGTAATACAACTGTCGGGGTACCGCAGGGTGGCGTGCTATCTCCGTTACTTTTCGCAATTTTTATTAATTCTATCTCCAAACAGTTACTTTCGTCCTACCACCTTTATGCAGATGATTTGCAGATATATTCACAGGCACCAGTAGAGTCAATTTCAATGGCGTTTTCTAATATTAACACAGATTTGGCGCATATCTGTACGTGGAGCAAAAAATATGGTCTGAAGGTAAATCCGTCAAAAACACAGGTCATTCTAATTGGCAGTTCCAGGATGATATCCAAGATCAATGGGTCACAACTGCCTCAGATTCAGTTCGACGGTAACATCTTACCGATCTTAGATAACGTCAAAAACCTTGGCATTTATCTGGATAAAACTTTTTCATGGGGAAGTCAAATACAGGAGACCAGCCGTAAACTGTTTGCTTCAGCTGGATTGTTACGTAGGCTGCGGAACTTTCTTCCCACCACCACCAAGATTGCGCTTGCACAATCCTTGCTTCTCCCAATACTTGATTATGCCGATGTCAGCTATCTTGATCTTAATGAGGACCAACTTGATAAACTTGAGCGTCTCCAAAACTTCTGTATTAGATTCATTTTTGGCTTACGCAAATATGATCATATATCTGAATTTCGATCCAGGCTCAAGTGGCTCCCAATTCGACTTCGCCGGAATACTCATATCCTTATGTTACTGTACAATGTGTTGTTCAATCCTAATACCCCCACGTATCTCAAAGAACGTTTTAAGTTCCTTCATGACACACATTTAAAGACCTTGAGGTCGTCGGTGGATCTGAGACTGCAGATGCCAGCACATACCACAAACTACTACGATAAATCCTTTGCTGTTCAAGCTGTCCGTCTGTGGAATGCGCTGCCGGTCGAAATTAGGCAAGCTAAATCATTGAAAATATTTAAAAATGCACTAAAGAAGCACTATCTGTCATTGTAAATAAATTGTATCACTGTATATTGTGTTTATATTATTATATGTATGTATATGTATTATATGTAAATTGTACCTATATATATAAATGTATATTATGTATCATTTATGTATATTATGTATTTATTTATATGTTTAGCACCTATCATATCTATTGTATGTATGCCTGCTTATGTATGTATATATATTATGTATGTATATAATAAAAACAATTTCTAGTAAGCAGATACTTTTGGTCGCTACACATCAAAGCTTTTTGTCATTTTCAGTCTGTCCATCCTAAGGTTGCCTGTAAGAGATCGCACTCAGCGATAAGGCCGCCCTTGTGCATTTGATATGTATCTACATTTAAGTTATATACACCAAATTTGTACAAACATTTGCACAATAAAGCAATTATCTATCTATCTATCTATCTAACCTTCTTTTGAAATTACTTTTTTAGATTGCATCTGTAATGCGTATGGTAAGTGTTGTCAGCTAAATTAAAGCAGTAAAAGCGATTGCAATCTCAAAACCTCAGAAGATTTACTTGACATATGCGTTTTTTTCAAAGGATTGCGTCTGAAATGTTTTAAGCAATGAAATTAATAGCAATCTTGAAACTCTTTTTTATGGTTATTAAGTCTTTTTAATACAAACATTTAACAGAAAGGCTAAAAGCATAAAATAGCATCTAATTCTAAGATATTGTTACGAATTGAAAATAACGCCATCTATCAGTGAATGGGAGAACTACATGAGATTGAATGTATCGGTGGTTTGAAGGTAATTCAGCTATCCTCTAATAGATGGCGTAGGTGTAAATAGAACATTTACGCAATTCTAGAAACACCTTACACGTTTCCAGAAATATCGTGAGTCGTCTCGAAAAGCCTAGTGATGTTATCCGGCCAGTATAAATAGAGCGAGAGCGCGCGAGACACACAGTTCAATTGAATACGGAAAGCGATCAACATCAAGCGAAGGAGAAAATAAGTCGGAAGTGTTTAGTGTTGTTCTAGTGGTGTGAATAGTGTGTTTTATTAGTGAAGTGAAAATTAAGTGTGTGTATCTGGTGTTATTGTGTCAGTAAATAAAGTGCAGTTTTTCTGGCATAGTGTATATAATTTATCACGAACCCCAGCTCGTAACAAATTGGTGTCAGAAGAAAGGGATAAATTATGCCGATTATGCCGAAGGAAGAAACTGACGGAGTTCGTACCAGAAACCAGCGCCAGCAAGACCTGGACCAGAGACGCTTCGGAGACGTTCCTACTCCATCGTCTGGTGGACCAGGCGACTCCGCGGCTGCAGTGGAGCCTGCAAGCGCCACACACTCCGTGACGGTGCCCGACATCGCGGCTCTGATGGCGTTCATGCAGGAGCAGGCCCGCCGTCAGGAGGAGCAGGCCCGCCGTCAGGAGGAGCAGGCCCGCCGTCAAGAGGAGCACGCGCGCCGCCTAGAGGAACAGCTACAGCGCAACAAGGAGGAGCAGGCTCGCCGTCAAGAGGAGCACGCGCGCCGCCTGGAGGAACAATTACAGCGCGACAAGGAGGAGCAGGCCCGCCGTTTGGAGGAACAGCTGGTGGTGATGAAAGACCTCAGCGCCGCTGTAGGGAAGGACCTGAAGGTGGTAAAGGAGGAGCTCCAGCAGCACGAGGCTCGTATCAGCGACGTGGAGAAGCTCGTACACGACCAGCTTGAGACTCGCGTCGCCTCTATAGAGAAGCGTGTACACGACCATCACGAGACCTGTGTCGCTGAAGTGGAGAGGAGATTGCGTGGGCTCGGATCCAACGAAGTGACATCTGCGACTGTAGTGCCCTCACCTCGTGGGTTTAAGGTTCTACCATTTGATGGCTCGTCATCATGGTCTGCATACAAGATCCAGTTTGAGGCTGTGATGCGATCGAATGGGTGGACCAAAGAACAGGCCTTAACCGCCCTAACCTTGGGCCTTCGCGACCGGGCCTTGACAGTGTTGGAGGCACTCGGACAAGACGTCACCTACGAGAAGCTTCTTGAGGCGCTGGAGGCGAGGTACGGAGACGCGCACCTCGAACATGTGTATCGTGCTCAGCTGAAGGACAGGACACAACGCAACGGAGAAACTCTGCAGCAGTGGGCTCTAGAGGTGGAAAAGCTGGTCAGGAAGGCATACCAGTCGTCTCCTGCGCTTATTGATGGAAACCTCGTACAGGCGTTTACGGATGGGATCCGGGACCTGGAGGTAAGAGCAGCAGTGAGGCTTGGGCACTTCAAGGACCTCAAGGACGCCTTAGCCCACGCTCTGGAGGTGGAAGCAGTGCGACGCGACGACCGAGGTCACCGCATCAGGGAAGTTGTGTCGTCACCTCGGTGCTACAACTGCGGAGAAAGAGGCCATATCCGCTTGAGCTGCCCAAAGCGTAGGCAGCCTGGTGACACCCTGTCGCCACCAAAGGGGTCGCCTGATGTGCCTGCCAGGCAGCGAGAGCAGGGAAACGAGTAGAAGCCAGGACTGCGGGGCGGGTGCTGGCTGGTAATGGAAGAGCCCCAAGTATCTCGATCTCGCAATCATGTGACGGGAACAGCCTGATCATCGAAGGCGAAATTAACAGAACACCATGCAAGCTGACATTAGACACGGGTGCTTCTCGGACAGTCGTCGGTTTCCATCTGGCAAGACGGGTTCTTCGGGGCTGCTTCAGGAACAATGAATGTGTGAATCTGAGAACAGCTACCGGTCAGCACATAACCGTCCGAGGTGAAATGGAGGTGGATCTGAAGCTAGGCAACAAAGTTTACCGTCACAAAGTCATCGTGGCCGATATAGTGGACGACTGCATCCTGGGCCTAGACTTCATGCGGGAGTATCGCTGCGAGATCGATGTTAACCAGGGAGTGTTGAAATGTGGCTCGGAAGAAGTCTTCATGGAAGGTGCAACTTCAGGAAAAGTGTACTGCCTGAAGAATGTCACGCTTCAACCGCGGTCGGAAACGGTTGTACCGGTTTGTTTACCCGGGAGTTCTGGTCGAGGGAACCGCTGCGTACTTATCGAAGGCCTAGAGAAAGAGGCATCGTGGAAGATTGCACGAACCTTGGTAAGGGGTACCAAAGTTTCATCAGTACGCGCACTAAATGCAAGTGACAAGGAAGTGTTGCTCAAGAAAGGGACGGAATTGGGCACCTATGAAGGAGCGGCTTGGATGCGTAGGTGTCAGGAGCAACCTACCAGCGCCAAGGTTCAGGCTGCACGATTCGACGTGTCTTCACTTTTGGAGGACTGCCAAAGTACCCTGTCAGAAGAAGAGAAGACCAAGGCTGAGAAGATGTTGAACCGGTTCGCTGATATTTTCTCGACCAGTGATGCCGACATAGGTAAGACAGCACTAGTCCAGCACAAAATAAACACGGGAAGTGAAGCTCCAATTCGCCAGCGACCAAGACGTGTGCCAGTGGCACGGGAACGTGAAGTGGAAGCTATGATCGACGGTATGGTGAAGGAAGGCGTAATCGAGCCTTCATCCAGCCCGTGGTGTTCGCCGGTGGTGCTAGTTAAGAAGAAAGATGGCAGCATGCGCTTCTGTGTAGACTACCGCCGATTGAATGACATCACGAAGAAGGACAGCTACCCGCTGCCAAGGATCGATGACACACTGGATACGCTGACGGGGATGAAGTGGTTTTCTACCTTAGACCTAAAAAGTGGCTACTGGCAGGTGGAAATAGATCCTCGAGACAAAGAGAAGACGGCATTCTCCACAGGCAAAGGATTGTGGCAATTTAACGTCATGCCCTTTGGATTGTGCAATGCTCCGGCTACTTTTGAGAGACTGATGGAGCGAGTGCTCATGGGACTGGTTGGAGACGCCTGCCTGGTCTACTTGGATGACATCATCATCGTGGGGCGCACCTTCCAGGATCACCTTCGAAACTTGGAGCAAGTGCTGTCAAAGATACGAGGAGCTAATTTGAAGCTGAGTCCGAAGAAATGCGCGTTATTCAGACGGCAAGTGAACTTTCTAGGACATGTAGTCTCGGAGAACGGTATTCAAACCGACCCAGATAAGATCATTGCCGTGAAGGAATGGCCAGTTCCAGAGAACAAAACGCAGGTCAGAGCATTCCTCGGATTATGTTCCTACTATAGACGGTTTGTGAAGAACTTCGCTGACATTGCTCGACCTCTTCATAAGCTCACCGAAGACAGAGTGCAGTTCTGTTGGAATGAGAGCTGTGATGTTGCATTCCAGAAGCTCAAGGAACATCTGTGTACTGCACCTATTCTAGGCTACCCTGACAATGAGCATGAATTCATAGTTGACACAGATGCCAGTAACACCGGAATTGGCGGCGTGCTGTCACAGAAGAAGGGTGATCAAGAAGTTGTTATAGCATACTTCAGCAAGACCTTATCCAAACCCGAAAGAAACTACTGCGTCACCAGGCGGGAACTCTTGGCTGTAGTAAAGACGTTGCAGCATTTCAACAAATACTTGTTGGGCCGTAAATTCCACCTGCGAACCGACCATGCAGCGCTGAAATGGCTACTTCAATTTAAGGACCCAGAAGGACAAGTAGCTAGATGGATTGAACTACTGCAAGAGTTTGATTTTGTAATACAACACCGCAGCGGCAAGTCCCATGGTAACGCAGATGCCCTATCGCGTAGGCCGTGTCCCGACCAGTGCAAGCACTGTAGCCGACAGGAAGCAAAGCAGGCAGCGCTAGTGAGGATGTTAAAGACGGATCTAAGTGACGAATGGAGAGAAGCTTTGCAGAGTGCTCAGCGAGATGACAAGGATGTACAGCCGATTCTTGAATGGAAGAAATCAGATGCGCCTAGGCCCAAATGGAGTGATATCGCAGCAATGAGCCCCATCACCAAGAGTTATTGGGCACAGTGGGAAAGCTTGGTCGTCCAGGATGGAGTTCTGTGCCGCAAATGGGAAAACGCTCGCGGTAACCAGTGCCATTTGCAAATGGTAGTGCCCAAAACTAAGGTGCCGGAAGTCTTGCAGCTCTATCACAATGGTGCTTCGGGAGGTCACATGGGAGTTAAGAAGACCCTTACTAAGATCCGGGAGCGGTTTTATTGGCTCCACTGTCGAGATGACGTCGAGGATTGGTGCCGCAAATGCACAAGTTGTGCGGCTGTCAAGGGGCCACATACTCGAAGCAGAGGTGCATTAAAGGTGTACAATGTGGGAGCTCCATGGGAGCGCATAGCGTTGGATGTCGCTGGGCCGTTTCCTGAGAGCCAAGCCGAAAACAAATACTTCTTGGTTGTGATGGATTACTTCACGAAGTGGCCTGAAGTGTTTGCGATCCCAAATCAAGAAGCTACCACAGTGGCCGATAAGCTGGTGCATGAAGTCTTTTGTCGGTTCGGGGTGCCCTTGGAAATCCACAGCGATCAAGGCCGGAACTTCGAATCTGAGGTGTTCAAGGAGACTTGTCGCGTAATGGGTGCACATAAAACCAGGACCACGGCTTATCATCCACAATCAGATGGCATGGTTGAACGGTTTAACCAATCACTGGAAAGGTACCTGGCGAAGGTGGTGGAGAACAAACAAAGAGATTGGGACAAGCACATCCAACCATTTCTCCTGTCATATCGCAGTGCGGTCCACGAAACTACAGGAGTAACACCAGCTTTTGCCAATTTCGGTAGAGAACTCCGTTTACCCGCAGACCTTATCACCGGTATTCCACCAGAATCTCCACGCAATATAACGGATTACGCAACCGAGCTACGCAACAGGATGAACGACGTATATGAGCACATCAGGGAATCTGGACAACAGATGTCTGAGAAGATGAAGACTCGCTACGACCGGAAGGCAAACAACAAAGGCTTCGATGAGGGATCATTGGTGTGGCTTCATAACCCAGTACGAAGCAAAGGAAAATCGCCTAAGTTACAAGCCAGATGGGACGGGCCATATCGCATAATTACCAGGATGAACGACGTCACCTATCGAATCCAGAAGGGGTCGCGAGGTGCACCGAAGATAGTTCATGTGGACCGGTTGGCTCGTTACTATGGGTCTAACGATGTTCGAGACGAACACGTTTAAGAGGGAGGCCGTGTTACGAATTGAAAATAACGCCATCTATCAGTGAATGGGAGAACTACATGAGATTGAATGTATCGGTGGTTTGAAGGTAATTCAGCTATCCTCTAATAGATGGCGTAGGTGTAAATAGAACATTTACGCAATTCTAGAAACACCTTACACGTTTCCAGAAATATCGTGAGTCGTCTCGAAAAGCCTAGTGATGTTATCCGGCCAGTATAAATAGAGCGAGAGCGCGCGAGACACACAGTTCAATTGAATACGGAAAGCGATCAACATCAAGCGAAGGAGAAAATAAGTCGGAAGTGTTTAGTGTTGTTCTAGTGGTGTGAATAGTGTGTTTTATTAGTGAAGTGAAAATTAAGTGTGTGTATCTGGTGTTATTGTGTCAGTAAATAAAGTGCAGTTTTTCTGGCATAGTGTATATAATTTATCACGAACCCCAGCTCGTAACAATATGTAGATAGCTACGTAACTAAACATATGTATGTAGACAACGTAGAGCCAAAACTATTGAGTGTAATAAGTTGAAATTTGTATGTTCTGACAGACGACACACATGCACGGCATTTGCAAAAGTTCCCACGGGACCGGGAAGAAACATGTAAAGTAGAATAAAATGTGTAAAATGTGTATGTGTGAGTAAAGTAGAATGGTAAATATATACCAAACTTCTACTGTAACATTCAACACAGCCTCATACTACACAAACCATAAAAATATTGATCGCCACAAAGCTCCGGAACTCTTATTCTTACAGGCGCAGTAGCCTACTCTCTCATTACTTCAGGTTCGAATTTCTCACAGAATATATTTTATCTGTGATGTGGTTCTTCTTTTAAGTGCTCATTGTATTTTGATGTCGGGATCACTACTTGCGCCCATTATTATGGTATATTAAAATTGCTGAAATTTAAAATGCTACACCTGTTGAAATATAATAAATAGTTTAAAAGGTATACTGCCGCCCATACGATAATCACAGTAAGTCACACTTTTGTCGATATTGAGTTAAGTACATATTCAGAAAGTAGAGATCGAGATCTACAATTCTGTATATTCAGAATTTGAAAATGTGGCTTACATCAAGAAATAAGATTAAGCATAATTACAGTAAGACACGATAGGCGCCAAGGTGCACTTGTTATGAATGCAGTATGGGCACATATGGTTGATTTTTGCATAAAGTTAAATCAATTTACCTAGGTTTTACTACAGTAAGCAATCTTACTATAAATATTATAAAGTTACGATTTTATTACACTAAGTACGACTTAAACATATTAACAGTAAGTGGCACTTGTCGTTACTATATTAAGTAATTGGAATAAAACAAACTATTGCATTTCCTTAGCATAACAACAGCAAGTGGAACTTACTGTGATTATGTTTAGGAATACCTCATATTATGTGTAGACTTATCTAGAACAAATAAGGTAAGTGCATTACTTACTGTATATATTTTAAGATTTTTAAGGCGTTTAGTTCGTCGCGTCGTTGTCCGTGTGGTGACGGATTAAGAATACGAATTGTCACCACCCCATATCATCCCATGGGTGTCGTAAGAGCCGACAGAGGGAGCATATTATGCAGAAAACAGCACTGTAAGAAAAGGAAAACTTGATACAAACCCTATACCAACCCGCTTGGCCAGCGTGGTATAGTAGGCCAATTCCTCCTTTCAAAGGAGAGGCCTACTCCAGCAGGGGACTATTAAAAGCTGATGATGATGAGTTTGTCGCACCTAACCCCAGGCACTCGCTGTTGATAATAATATTTAATTTATTTTTCGGGATTTAAGACTTCGGGATTTTAAACTTTCGACCAAACAACCATTCAGCGTTTCAATTATCGGGATTTCATCCATCGGTATTTTAAAAATCGGTCTTTTAAAATTCGGGATTTTGATACATACCCATTTAAATATTATTTCTAATTATCATTATGGCGTTTAAATATTATGTCTAATTATTATTATGACAATTAAAAATATGAAAAACAATACGTATGGCACTCGTATCTTATGGTATCTAAGTTTCGGGCAATTAAAAGAATGCCATGTCTTTTAGGGCAAACAAAACATTCGGGCAAATTAAATTTGGGTACCTAAATGAAATTCGGGAATATGAGATTATGGTATATAATCTTCGGGTAAACAATAGACAACCCTTAAACTTTCTTATTGTAACTTTGGAAAATTATTATATTAAATATTTGTAAGTCTACATTTTACTAGTCATTTAAAATACTTTTAAGGTATTTTTAAACTTCTACAAATAGGTTATAAAACTAATTAAATGAATGATAGGACTGATGAAGAATAATTTGTAAGACGAATTTGTTTTAGTTAGTGTAACTAAGATCTCATAATTTATATTAAGATTTTAATTTTTTTCTCGTTCTGAAAGGTAAATAAGCCTTATCAGAAATTAAAGTGCCTTTGTATTTTTATGTTTTTTGTTGTGTACAAAGAAGTAAAACTAATAGTTTAATAAAAGTTATATGGAAAAACTATAAACGTGTTATGTTTTAGAGATAGTGCTTAGTTTGTTTAATATTGTTTCATGCACGAAGAAGTTTTGTACAAATACGAATGATTACCTTTAGTTACGTTAAGCCATTTTTAATGCTATAAATAATTTAATAATTAAACTGATTTTAAAATTTTCTAGTTTCACAAAGTTATTTGTACTTGTTTTATTAAACTGTGATTTCATAACATCAGTCATGTTTCATTTTCTTACAAATAATAGTTGGTGTCGGTGCTTTATGAGGGATGCTGTAATTTTACATATTTTTTCTAGCTATAATTACAGTAAGTGCCTAAGTTACTGTAAGCAGAAAATATCATATTTGTTATTCTATTTAAACATTTATCTTATTTCATAATCATTGTTACAGTATGTACCTACAACTAAAGATAGTTACAGTAAATCACACACTTACTGTAGTAATAATAAGAAAATGTTTTTATTTATTTTCTTCATTACTTAACATAAATATATTTTTAAGATTTACAACACATTTATTACATGTAATAAAAAAATAAAATAGAACACGTATAAAACATGCCAATATTTACGTTATACATTTGTAAGGACTTAGATTTTATCTATATTAAGGCAGAAATGCTAAAAATAAAGAAAAAAACTTTAAGCGCGTTTTTCTCTAAACTGTATTCAAGGCACTTACTGTGTTTATCACAAGCACGGCAGTATACACCAAATGACTATTTATTTCAATGTTGCCTTTATTGGTTATTGATTGATTATACAATACAATACATAGGATGTTGTACAATCATAGCACGGAAACGATATAAGTTTTGACGTTTAACATAGAGTAGGCGTAATATGCCTACAGCACATCCCAATCCACTGACGCCAATTATCAAAAAGAAATCTACGCTTTGAAAATTACATCTGCTAATGTCAAGACCTAAACAGCCTCGACCAATTACTGGGGCCTTTTTCGACACTTTTGGTGGTAGAATTCGCGAAAAAACAAAAATTGTTTCACTGGGCGTGATTAAAGCTATCTGCTATTATCGCTAGCAGAATCCCTGAATCACCACGGCGAAGGGTCTTCATTAACAGGTGGGCTAAGGGAATACCGCTAGCTATTATATAACTGTACTGTGTTTCGATAAAAATTGAAGCTTGGCGAATATGTCACGGTGACTGTTCTTTCAGTCTCTATTTGGGACATAAAAATGCGTGATCTGCGTATTGATTTTCGAGTTAATATCAAAGCTTTAACTAGTGTCTTACTGACTGAGCGTGAGATAATGTTTGTGAGAATGTATGAATGGATGTCTGTTACTCTTTCACGAAAAGACTACAGAATAGATTTTGATGAATCTTTGCAGTAATATAGCTTATATTTTTATGCAGATTTCAAATATAATTAACTTATTAGAATAGCACATTGGCTATCTTTTGACACGATAAACGACTCCTCTGTTATGATAATGGCTTTCATATAAATTACGAATAGTAAAATTATATCCGCTGATTTGTTGATTTGGGCGTTTTCTTAAAGTACTTATGGCTAGTTAAACTACGATCCGATAAGATTTGCTTTCATTATAACTTTAGATTGTAATATAACGCAAATTTTCTATTTTCGAAGTAACCGGGATTGTACTGCCATCAAGAGGTGAGATTATTGGTCTGACTTGTATAGATAACAAAGAAAGACTCCAAAAGTCTGTACTCGCTTACCGCTTATTACTTAAGTTTATCGACAACCTTCTCTTGCAGATCCTTACAATGAAAATTTCTTTAGTTGACTTGCATTTTTGTTGAATGGCAACAATTTTGGCTACTTTTATGATGATCTGTAATCTTGAGTTTATTCCATCGTTCGTGGTACAAAGAAGGGTTAAGGCGTTATGTTATTTAATAAACAAAGAAAAATTGTAATTCAGTTTTTTTGAGTTATATACCCAAACAATGTGATATTTTATGTATTAAGTAAAGACGGAAGTAGAATACGTAACGGAAATAAAATTAAGTTCAATTGTAAAAATAACATATTGATTTACACTTTTAGAACTTATAAGCTAATTTTACAATTTCGCCACTATTTTTCGATTCCAATAACTCAACACAAAACCAAAATATTAAAAAAGTTGAACGATCAACAGTCTTTATTTCTTCACAAAAAATATAGAAATGAAATAAAGTTTTGGAATTACATACTTTTGAACTTTTCAACCATATTTTCTGATATCATAAAATAACATTGTCAACTTAAGGCCACAAACAGGCAAGTTTAAGACTATTTTAAAATCTTTTGTCGAAGAAATTGGGAATACTTTTCACATTATACGCTTGAGCTGAGAAGAAAGAAGTTGTTTTGTCGACTCGGCTAGTTTGGTAGCATGACAAAAGCCTATGAGTCAAATTATTTGGAAAACGTCAAAGAAATTTACTGGGGTACAATTATTTTTGTTTCATGTTCGTATGGGGCAAAACAAATAGAAAATTCGGTAACCGCGTGCTGTTTCCATCCAAGTAAACAAATATGAAGCGTGGTAAATGAACCTGAAATTATATGTGGGCCGGTTTGAACTCGGCTGATTTATAAAGTAAATGTGTACCAACGTCGGGGCCTTAGTAAATATACTGTGCGTTCGGTAGGATCACATTTGAAAAAATAAAATAAGCGATGTTACTTTCGTGAGTATTTATGTAATTAAAAAATTGCTGGAGGCTTTTAGATTATATCAAATAAGGAATACATTTTAGATGCTTTTTAACATAGTGTTTAAAATATATATGTACACCTACAACGTTTTACTAAAATAGATACAAATTATTATCGATTATAGAAAAAAAAAATGTTTGTCGCGTGACGTCGGTAATATTGTGTTATGTTTGCTCTGCCTAATGTCAGAAACCTTGGTCCTAACATAGTTTTAAATGACGATGTACTCGAAACAACTGAATCCACATTATTTCTAGGATTAACAGTTGATTCGAAGTTACAGTGGGGTGCGCATGTTACATATCTCTCAGGGAAACTTAGCTCAGCTGCTTATGCCGTTAAGAAGGTTCGTAGGTTGACCGATGTCGATACGGCTAGATTGGTTTATTTTAGTTATTTTCATAGTGTTATGTCATATGGCATATTGTTATGGGGTAGAGTTGCTGATATCCAAAATATTTTTATATTGCAGAAACGGGCAGTTAGGGCCATTTACCAGTTAAAGACAAGAGTCTCACTCAAAGAAAAATTTAAAACTATTGGTATTCTTACTGTAGCGTCACAATATATTTATGCCAGTGTTATGCATGTAAGACTAAACATAAATTCTTATAAAATGAATAGTGACAGACACAATATCAATACTAGAAATAGACATAAATTATGTGTTCCATATTTTCGTTTGCACAAAACGCATAGCTCTTTTATTGGCCTCAGTATTCGCATATACAATAAATTACCAACTTATATTTTAGACTTGCCATTAAGTTCGTTTCAGGCAGAAGTTAAAAAGAATCTTATAAATAAGGCATATTACAGTTTGAAGGATTATTTTGATGACAGGAGCGCTTGGAAGTAGTTGTTCGCTTTTGACTAGGTCAATAATTAGTAGTTTTATTTTATAGTGTAGTTAATTACGATATTCTCATTTCATACTATATTTTGCATTCATGTTCCACACTTTCATTATAACTTTGCGGATTTGTTAAATGTGGGTAACTCGTGGTCATGGGCTAACTAATAGGTTGTCGATTGCTTTGGTTTCATAATACCGTTACTTTCTGCTTCATTCACTTCTACCATAGTTCTGACCATGTTCGCGAGTTGCCTACATTAAAAAGACGTAAGTGGATGCTCCTGTTTCACCATATTTACTTTGGGAGGCTTACCATATGAACATCATTTACTGCTTGAGTATGATATCAATAGCTACTAAAAATTTTACTAGTAGATGTCTACAATGTGAAACAGTTGCAGCTCCTTACAAAAATAAAATGTACCACCATTATATTTGTTTGAAAAGAGTGGCCATGAGTTTTATTGCCCGTTCTTTCTCGTGGTTCTACCTATTGCATTGCGAACGTGGCAGTAAATGTAAATGTAGAATCATTAAGTAACGTAATTAACTTAAATTTTGACGTTCATAAGCGTCACTTTGTGGCCTAGATGAATAAATGATTTAGATTTTTTTTTTGATTGTAAAGGATGGGTGTTGTGAGAGAAATCAAATGTGTAGGTGGTTCAATGCTCATATATTATACACAAGTACTCTGGTGCCAAATGAGCTACTGTTTGCGGTAAGCGTCTTACATGCCAGTGCTACCTCCCAGACATCAATCAGGCCTTATCAATGAGGGTCTTCTGAAATGACGCTCACTATGCGGCAGCACTGAGGCATCAGGGCCAGAAACCTGTCAAAACTGTCAAAGCCCCTATATTTGCGTACGTTTGGGTTTATTTGTATTATGTGTGTATACGCATCTGTACATTCCTGATAGTCCAAGATTCTGGGGCCGCCAGACCTTACTTATTTTCTCAGAAACGAAATGTATAGAATAATGTAGTGTTAGTGTGTGCCATGAGTGTACACATACTTGTTAGCTTGGATCGTGGGCCAATTTTTAGGTACGTGGTGCTAAAGTAGTACGATTTTCTAAAATTTCTAAAATAGTACTATTTTTCTTAGATTCTCAGTGCTGATTTTTATGTATGGTTTAGAAAATATTATTAAAGCTTATAAATAATACTGTCGGCAGCGGTAATTTTAACCAGACGCTTTAAAGTTTCCAAAATATCTAGCTATCGGTAGAGACCACTAGAGGGCGTATTTAGAATATGTATGGAAATTGTTCCCGTCGACCTTTAGCCCCACATACCTTTTTTTTTTTGACTCATGGTGGATACCAAACAATTTACGGGCTGACCCCCCTAGGCTGGGCCCCTAAAGGGGCTCAGTCCAGGGAGAGTGTGGTGACTCCCCGACGAGAAGCGCCGGGACTACCCACTAAAACCACCATGGTGTTTCTCTATCCGATCCCATTGAATGGCAGGGTCACGGGAACTACGTTTGTATAACTGCCGCGACCCCACCTGAGCTGGCCCGCCGAAGCAGGCCCCGTCCCTCGCATGCATCCATCTGCATACATCATAATTTGTCCTCATACATCCTCTTTCATACTACGAGCGGAAAAGAACGACTTAGTCTACTAACGCTACGAGAAGCGCACGCGGAACACGTGCGCCGCCTCTCGGGCCTAGCGGACGGCGGGCAGTCAAAAACAGGCCCGACGCCCGCTGGCGTGTACTCACGGTGGCCGGAGATCGTTGAGCGCCCTCCGGCGACGACGCCCGGTTCTGCGGGTGGAGACAGGTCGTGTGAGCTCCCTATCCCGCGCCGCCGCCTCCTTGATCGACATCACCGTCTCACAAAAGGAGGCGGCAGCGTCCCAACACATCTCGCTCCGGACCATGGAACGAATCAAGGTCCGAAGCGAGAGTTCGACCACTCCTATCGCCGCGACTAGGTCCCGGCGCACGGTGGGCTGAAAAAGTTCGCTAGTGGACTTAGAGATTTCGAAAAAACGAAAGTCGAATATAAATAAACTAATTCCATTTTTGGATTCTATGATCAAATACAAGTCAAAAATATTACTACAATTTTTTGATTAAACGCGTGGTTTTTGAGTTATTTAATTTTAAAGATTTTTTTGTATGGAAGAAAACAATAAAATGAGAATTGTTCGTAATTCTTAAACTATCTCAAGAAAACAATGAAAGTTTATGATAGAATATATTTTTTTGCTTTTTATGCACTATATCGCGAACTGCGTTTTTTTGCGCTTAGGCGGAAATATTTTTTTAATCTTTTATGCCACACTACCCAATGAGGTTAAAGATTAGGCGCGGTTTTTTTTATGTGGTATCCCCAGTAGGCCTAATCCACTTGCCACACTCGAAAAAAAAACATCATTAGTCATATATCTGAAACTTTAAAAATTTATTAGATTACCCTGATTTTGTCAAAATTCCGAGAAAGCATAATATGTCGTAACCTGTGATGGGTGGTGTGGATATTTTATTGTTTCATTTTTGTTGTATTGACTTGTTAACAGTGGTAGTATAAAAAAATCGATTTCGTTTTTTTATTTTCCACTTGTTTCATGCAAACTTCAAACAATTTTATCTTGGTAAGTATGTACTTTATCAAAAAAGTCAAAGAATAAAAAAATATTGTTTTTATTAGTAGAATCCAAAAACAAGTCTCTTAGCACCTAAGTCCACATTTTGATTTTTCAGCCCACCGTGCGGCGCTGCGATGCCCAAGCAGGGCATTCCGCCAAGGTGTGCAGCGCCGTGTCCTCTACTAGCCCCACATACCTAAACATTTCCCCACGATCCAAGCTAGCAAGTATATCGACGGTCCCTACATATATAAAGACATGTCGAAAATGGCATATTTTTTTATTGCATCATTGGCTTTAGATTATCTATGCGCACATACTGACATACGATTTTTTTTTAACTTTGTTTATTTACCTTGTTTTACAAGTCGTATAAAAGAACAAGTATTATAAATGAAACGAATAAGTGTCGTAGATACGGACAACTGTTACATATCTTTTTGTACGGTGTTTTAAAATGCGTGCCACTCGGTGCGAATGCGGTCTTGTATAGGGGGTTGGTATAGGGTTTGTATCAAGTTTCCTTCTCTTACAGTGCTGTTCTCTGCATAATATGCTCCCTCTGTCGGCTCTTACGACACCCATGGGATGATATGGGGTGGTGACATTCCGTATTCTTAATCCGTCACCACACGGACAGCGTATAAAAAAGTATAATAGACATGACTGTCATACTTTTATTTTATTATCGGCGTAGAAACGGTCATCTATCAGTTTTTTCAAGAAAACGTAAAAAAATGAATTTGTGTAAATAGCATTATAAATATCTTAAAACTGTTAAAATATTGTAGAAAGAAAATATTTATTATTGGTCATAGAACTATTTCTAGGGCGTGTTGAACACAAATTACGCTCTCCTGTAAACCTCGATTTTTGACTTGACCTTATGTACGTAGGAACCGTCGATACGTACACTCATAGCACATACCAACACTACATTATTCTATGCATTTCGTTTCAGAGAAAATAATTAAGGTCTGGCGGCCCTGAGATCTTACTCTATGACATCTGTTTGGACCTGACGCATACTAAGCGCCGTCTAGTGGTAGAAGAAATATCAAACACCCTCATTCTAGTGATAGCGGTATAATATGTAACGACTTACATACTAATTTAGGATCATAAAGGAATACTGCAGATGCAACTTGAGTGTAAGGATATGAATGTACATATATACATACGTCCTACAAGATAAGATCGACTTACAATCTAAAATCAACTTAGCTGAGTTTGAAATGCTAAAAAAAAATACTAGAGTAGTTAGAAATGTGTATCACTAATAATAATCTTACATGCAATATTTTGTTTTATCAGCCTTGGCCAGTCTGCCCTTAAAGTATTTAAATTAAAACCGAACTAAAATGCATTGACTATTTAAATGCATTTTAGTTCGGTTCGAAATATAGCGCTGAAATATTACCTACTCATTCCTTGTTATAGTTGAGTGCTGTTTACTTTGATAGAAAGATATTTGCTTCGAATAAAATATTTTTTTGTTTAAAATTGATACTTTTCATTACATTTAACATGCTAAAATGTTGTAAATTACAGTGATATTTATCTTATTGCAACATGTTTCGGGCTCTATCGAACCTTACTGGATGGCAATTCATATGTCAAGAAAATAAAACCTAAAAGTATACAACAAAAATATACATAACTTACAAAATTAGTATGTACATATGTATGTTTATCCATTGTCTAGCTTGTATAATGGGTACTCCCATTGAATAAGCTCTGCTAAGTATGGGACTAGATGATATGTCATGTGTGAATGTGGTGGAATATCATCATCATCCAAGCGTTATCCTGGTTGCATCCAAGACTGACACGCCTTGGAGCCGAGGTCCGCTTACTGACCTAACCAGATATGACAGAATATCAACTTTTCCACAGAGCGACTGCCATCTAACATCCGCAATCCAAAGGGATAGTGATATTCCATGGTTTAGACCAGTATCAGTTTATTTGAGGGTACTGACTCCCCGTAACGACTGTCAAAGATTTTCATGACAGCCGGGAGCGACGGGTTACCGTGCTCTCCGAGGCACGGGGCAAGCGATAATTAACAATTTAATACGCACTTAACTTCGAAAATACATTGGTGCGCGCCGTGGATTAGAACCCGATACCCTCTGCATGGCAGTCCATTGGTATCTCCATTAGGCCATCGCTGCCCCGTGGAATGTGGTGGAATAAATTATATTTTAATAAAACAAAATAAATATGATTAATAGCATAAATAACTCTAATTGACTTAGTATGTATTTAGACTTATTTTTAATACGATCCAAATAAATTAATTGGCAATATATTTTGACTGTTAGTTAATTTATGTTTACGTTAACACTATTTTAAAAAGTTAACCTGAAGCCTTTTTTGATGACCGTTTTTACTGATGAACTTTCTTGTGGCAAATTTGTATAGACTTAATTAACTCATGTTGAGTCGGATGTGGGTCGGTTTTTGCGTCGTCAGCAATGTCGATTGGGTCTATGGTATTGGGTCATTGGGTCAGGAATGTTAGGATGCTTTGTAATACGTAGGGTTAATGGATGAGGGTAGAGAATGGCTTCCATCGATAGTAGTATTTAACCTTTAATTGCCGAGGTGGGGTCACCATGACCCCGCGCAAGTTGAAATAGGTATACTTCAACAACTAACAGCGTTATATACCTGTCTTTTTCAGTAGCTGCTTGTTATGACTTGCTCTTTCGTTAGTCGGCCGTACACCCGCGACACGTTCACACGTTTACTCCCTATCGGACCTCTGGGGTCACCGTGACGTAAGGTCGGTGTTAATGTTACTATTTTAAGAATTTATATTTTTTTGTTTTACCTACAAATATGCTTATTTTGTCTTCTTTTTTAGATGTCGCAACCAAGTACTGCAGGAAACGGACGTAAGAGAAAAAGACAAGTGGATATGAATGATCCCAGCCATGAAATGGTTTTAGAGAGCTGGTTAGACGAAGAATTACAAGACTTTAGTGATTGTGACGTTGAGATAGTTGACCCTAATGTTCGCCTGCTCAGCGATCACGATACGGACTCGGAGCAGTCCGAGGAAGAAGATTCACCAGATTTGTCACAAAGTCAACAAGGTACACAGTCGGAAACTTCAGGTGTTGGTGAAAAATACATATATCTTCAATGTGCCCAAAAAGTCTGCCGGAATTGTGCTTTAGATGATTAGATGTTTATAATATTTCCTATTATCTTGTTGATTATAGATTATATTTGTTAACTATATAAGAAAAGTTATTTTTGTCAATATATTTTATGACTTACTTAATTTTTTCATGAGACAAAAAATTATGTTCCTAAAAATGTGCCATTTTTGTAATTTTGCAATTAAAAGTATTTTAGAATTATTCTAGCTGTTTTATTATAATTTTATCGCAATGCTCGATAAGTAACCTTTTAAATCAGGTATAATTTTAATAGATTTTTAATATCGATTCTATTATAAACGCCACTTCAAATAGGGGGGTCACCGTGACGTAACCTCGGCAAATACGTACCAAAAAGTATGGTCGGTAACTAAAGGTTCATTGGATATTGCTATTTTTAAGTATTTTCGCCCTTTTTTGGGATAGTTTATTTGATTCCGTAGGAAATAGTTTTGAAAGCAAGCCAAAAAGGTTCAACAAAGGATTGATATCTTTTATTTATTCTTAATTATTCATCGAATACTTACAAGCATTGAAAGACCAGACTGACCTTTGTGGTTTATATTGTAAGTAAAGCACAAAAGTTATATCAGTATTACTACTATCGATCAAATACGATCAATCTATTTTTGCAACAGTAGAATATAAATATATCCTATTGTTAATTCGCCTTGGCCATTTTGTACTTACTGCAAATTTATTCGAGTAAATATTAAAGTGGTTCAGTGAAAACTAAAATTGCCAAGTATACGAGTGACTCAGATTGGTGCATCTCTTGAATTTGTTGGAGAGCCCTCTGGATACCCAAAAGTGCACGTCGAAAAAAAAAGACGGCTGCCCTCTATTATTTCTTTTTTATGATACTTCAATTATCACTTTGCGAACGTACTTGGACAGCGTTATTTTAACAGGAATTTCCTGTTTTAATGCGATCCCTTTTAAGATAAAAAAAAATTGCCGTAGCGGAGCTGCAGTATAAAAGCGAGGAAGTTATCTTAATTTGTATTTTGGCTCCGTAGAAATTACGCCGCGAAAATATATTCAAATATTGTCTAGAATTTCCCCGTGTTTTTTGTTTGATACGTTTACAGTTTCATTCCGGCACGATTTTACAAACGAGTAAAATTTCCACCGTATGGTGCCTGGCCTTCGGCTTACAGATACTGCAATCACTATCACAAAGTATGTGTCAAGATTACTCAATAGCTGCTGTCCATCAAGGATAAAGTACTGAAAGGTTAATTGGTAATTTGCCATTCCTTTTGAAACCAGCAACGAGCTGCTACTAAAGTACTTTGATACAATGGCTGTTACGAGAGAAAAGTAAAAAAACTAAAATCCGACTACGACAAAAAATCAACGCTTTTATTATTTAAACTATTTTGGTGTTAAATCACTGTGCTTCTATACTATTTAC
Organism: Euclidia mi; assembly: GCA_944739405.2. Taxonomy (NCBI): domain Eukaryota; kingdom Metazoa; phylum Arthropoda; class Insecta; order Lepidoptera; family Erebidae; genus Euclidia; species Euclidia mi. The sequence goes on from OX123189.2 coordinate 19,720,079, forward strand.
TTGCAAAAGCTAAATTGTCAAATAGGAACTAGGTGTGTTATGACAAATGATACCAAACACGGTGTGTCTATCTTATTTTTTAACTCGTGACTTTTTGTCCGCTAGAGAACGCCACGTTATTTTTAAGCAATATTTTTGATAAGTACAAGTGAAGCCCTTTCAAATGATATCAAACACGGTGTATTTATCTTAATATTTTTAACACATGTTTTTTGTCCGCTAGAGGGCGCCACTTTAAATTTAAGCATTATTTTGCAAATGTGCATGTGACGCCCTTTTAAATGATATCAAACACGATGTGTTTATCTCATTTTTATTTTTTAACACAACACTTTTTTGGCGCTAGAGGGCGCCACATTAAGTTTTGTGACACGTCACGTATTTTATGATCAGTGGACGATCCAGACGGTTCTAATAACACCTCATTTGTTGAGTTCCGATGAGTAGCTTAGGAGCTATGATGGATTAGAATAGATGAACATAGCCTCTCAAAATCATAACCCTCCTTTGGCTTTGGCGTAGTCGGGTAAAAATGATTAGAAGTTTTCCTATCGGCAGAGAAGTGGCTGGTTGTATCATATACGTTGAGGAAGTCACTCGATAATTATGTTAGAACAAGAAAATTAAACAATGAAATTGGCCTAACGATTACTGTGTGAACAAAGCACACAAGTATATAATTCCATGTCATTTTGTATACACGTCTAGTGATCTATGTTAGTTGTATATTAACATTATTTAATCAATTTATAACCATATAACTGTAAACAAATATTTATTTGTCCGTTTGGTTTTATCATAATACATTATCATTTATTCATTACACTTGGATGGGTGACCGTGTGTGGCATTTTCATCTGCGCGTTACCGTGCTTCGGGGGGCACGTAAAGCTGTCGGTCCCGGCTCTTGTCTAAAGATAAGGGTCGTTAGGCCATGTCAGAGGCCTTTGGGCGGTCTGAAAACTCCGACACCAGAGTTGGCCACACACTCACACGAAAAACAAAACAAAACAATTACCAACCAACTATAGAATTTTAAGTAAGCTATTAATTCAAATCACGCTTCAAAACCGATTCGAACGCTGACCTCGAATACGAAACAGGGCGTTATATTGGCACTGATTAACCTGAGGTTTAGACTGATTTAACAGTTACGCTGACGGTAGCGGGCGGTTAAAGCTCGACCAAGACCATGTCGATACGCAATTATGTTTATGACTCGCATGACTCTGTGACGACAGCGATGTGCTAACACATCAATGAAATAACTTGTATTGCCCTATCACCCGCCAGATCAAAGTGACGTCTGGATCGGAAGTTCGGCTCGTTAGCGTGCTTAGTTGCACGAAAATCTCACACATGTTTGCGTGCGATTGGAAAACATCGCACCTGAATAATTGTCAGTGCGGGGTGCAACCACAGCTAGGTTCCTCTATAAAACTCAATTCCACTATAAGATTCAACATACTATAATCTGTACAAGTTAGCTTGATTTTTAACAGATGTAAATTTTCCTGATCGACATAACTTTGCAATGACGAACATATTATTATTTTTAATTTAATGATTTTAAAAATTGTAAGAAAAAATACGTATAACACAAAAGTCCCTAAAGATTCAAGCGTTATCCGAAAATTTTAAGACTTTTTATTGCTTCAAAGTAAAATTTAAATAGGAACACTGAAAATAATAGACGCTTGTACAATGTTACGTCAGTCGGACGGATGGGGCACGAATAACAGGCCGTAACTGTTACGAATATTGATGACCAAAAATCATTATTAAAGATCATTGTTAAGTTATTGTTACGAACCCTTGTCATTTTGGTTGGGGTCTCTTTGGCTAGTGGTTGGTATAACTCTTTTTAGAAAAATAAGGCAAAAAATCGACGGTCCCTACGTATATAAAGACATGTCGAAAATGGCATATGTTTTATATTGCATCATTGGCTTTAGATTATCTATGCGTTTATACTGACATACGTTTTTTTTTAAACTTTATTTATTTACCTTGTTTTACAAATCGTATAAAAGAACAAGTCATCATCCTCTTAGCGTTAACCCAGTTTCAATCTGGGGTCCGCTTTCTAGTCCAACCGGATTTGGCTGTTAGCTTTTCCAAGGAGCGACTGCCTGTCTGACCTCCGCAACCCGAAGGGATAGCGATATTCCATGGTTGTAGACTAGTGTCAGTTTATTTAGAAGGTACTGACGCCCTGTAACGATTGTCAAAGATCTTCATGACAACCGGGACCGACGGCTTAACGTGCTCTCCGAGGCACGGGACAAGCGATAATTAATAATTCAATACGCACATAACTCAGAAAAGTCATTGGTGCGTGCCGTGGTTTCGAACCCGATACCCTCTGCATGGCAGCCTGTTGGTATATCCACTCGACTATCGCTGCCTTCTAAATAACAAGTATAAAAGAACAAATACTATAAATAAAACGAATAAGTGTCGTAGATACGGACATCTGTTACATATCTTTTTGTACGGTGTTTTAAAATGCGTGCCACTCGGTGCGAATGCGGTCTTGTATAGGTGTATAGGGTTTGTATCAAGTTTCCTTCTCTTACAGTGCTGTTCTCTGCATAATATGCTCCCTCTGTCGGCTCTTACGATGATATGGGGTGGTGACATTCCGTATTCTTAATCCGTCACCACACGGACAGCGTATAAAAAGGTATAATAGACATGACTGTCATACTTTTATTTTATTATCGGCGTAGAAACGGTCATCTATCAGTTTTTTCAAGAAAATGTAAAAAAAATAGATTTGTGTAAATATCATTATAAATCTCTTAAAACTGTTAAAATATTGTAGAAAGAAAATATTTATTATTGGTCATAGGACTATTTCTAGGGCGTGTTGAACACAAATTACGCTCTCCTGTAAACCTCGATTTTTGACTTGACCTTATGTACGTAGGAACCGTCGAAATATTGAATCCTTATTTGAATTACGCATTCGGTTTCGCAGTCGGGAACACTCGGGGTCAGTAGTGTGGAGTAAAGCTTATTTGGGCACAAATAAAAGGTCAGTAAAAATATCTTTTTTCTTGATAAATTCTTTTACATCTAGGTATTTAATTAATAGTATTGTTTTAACAATCACTTATTTCATTCACAGGAAACGCAGCACGTACATCTCCTCCCTTCACCGCAAATAAAATGCTCCGTTTGTTGGAAGAAGCTTGTGGTTTAGTGACCGCTGAAAACTGGGCGAATGTAGTACGGCACGTCAAAGAAGCAATATTATCTGACTGGATGCGCGACGTCCACTTCGACAATTTTATTGAACACGAAATAATAATTGAAGTTCGAGATGATGACTCAAGCTCCGACGACTCTGATGATGATGATCTTGGCTGTTCTCCTCTTCCTTAATAAAAACTTTTTTTAAAGATAAAACTTTTTTATTTTTCAACCTTAATTTTTACATACAGGGTTATTTTTGGACCTCCCGTCAAATTTAAATAGGTGGTGGTTAACTTCTGACCATGAAACTAAACAACTTTTCTAAAGAAACATGAATCGAAAGGTAAAAAAAAAAAAATCGACCCTCCCACAGAAAACTGCTCGATCACGTGCTCGATTTCGTATGGAAGGTCTGAATTTTTTTTTTCACTTTTCGACCCGTGTTTCTTTGGGCAAGTTGTTTACTTTCATGGTCTGAACCACCTATTTAAATTTGGCGGGCGGTCCAAAAGTAACCCTGTAATATTAATTAGGTACCTATTATGAATGTCTGTGAATTGTATTGTGCTCGTGGCCAAAGCTTCTATTCACAGTGGGTAGTGAAGCTGACTATGTAACCAGCCTTATAGTAAAGCCCACTAGCTACCCACATCTGCCGCCATTATGCTAATGAAGGAACAGTAGCACAAAAAACGGCCAAGTTTGTAAGTGGCAAGAGTTTTTAGTTTTGCTAGTAAACGCAGAGTTTCAGGTCGAATAATTTGAATGTGTTTCGATTATCTTGGGTGAAATGTATCCGTAAATGATAAAAGCTACTGTTTTTTTAAATTAAAGATAATCATTTAGGTCTATGCGAATATAAAACCCAGTAATGTAGTGTGAAAGCAAATATGGTTATGAATTACTTATTGGCCCCTTTTTTGTTGTACAACTTCCATAAAACGTTGAGTTTGCTTTTGTATGAGTTTACTTGCTTTAGTATTCAGGTCACATATCTTGAAAACATTTGTTATTGGACAATGAAAAACGTTGTAGCCCCGTTACAACTCAATAATACAAATCAATGACATTTAATACAAATTAATACGGAAGTTAACTAACAAAGAATAACAAAATATATACTTAAATCATTAATTTTATCTCTCAATAACACTTATTAAAACAAAAATTGGAATTAATTACCTCTATCATTACGTAACAAAATTGATGAGGGCTAACCAGATAGAAGAGAAAAATCTTACAACGTCAAGCTTTGCCAGATATAATCAAGTAATCCAGGCTGACCTTCGACAAAGATATTCTCGTCACCCGTCTAGACGCTTCTTCTTTGTCAATTTATAGGTGTTGATAAAATATTGGTAATTAACTTAAGTTTCTCAGAGAAGGGACTTAAATAAATTTCAAAATAATGGTTTGGATTTTAGGTGTTGTTTATTATTGCCACGGTATTATATACACCAATTATTTTGCGTCATATTAACTTGCTCGGACGCGTAGCTAAGTATGTTAAATAAGCTGTTGCTCTTGTTAGCAAAAAACTTACCATAGTACAGTATAATTAATTATAGCTGACTATAATATATTTGCGAATATAAAAACAAGTGGAAATAATATCTGAATAAATATTTACTGGGATGTGCATGTATTAAGCACTAACAAAGATTTTAAATATGTACTAATGTAGAAAAGATGGTCGTTTAAAAAAATAGAATTCAGCTGGCAAACATACATATGAAAACCTCTACGAAAAACGCACGTTTGCAGATAGACATGTTTATTTCTACATTTCGGTTGTTTATAACACATTACAAGTGAAAACCCTATTTTAGAAGATGCCGGATAGCTTTATGACTTGAGAAGAAAGGACGAAACAAACTCAAAATCATTGCTTATTTTTTCCGTCATTTCATTTTCATTTTTTCTTAATCTTTTAAAGTCTTAGCAGGCTTAATATCTTAATCGGGTCCGAGTTATGTGTTTTTACGATACTATTTAATATCGCTGTAAGCAGACAGCGTTTTAATAAAAATAAAACCTTTTGTGTAAAAGTCAATATGGTTTACGAAAATACAACAATATTATTACAAAAATAACGTATGTGCTCTAATATTAAACTTTCCATACATAACCACAATGAACGAGGAGACCGTATAGCTAAAGCAATAACGGTCTAAGAACTTTATTGCTCGTAAAAGTAAAATTTTATCCGAAAATGCGTACTTACAATATTTTGATAAACCACACAGATTGGAGATTTACACCCGAAAAAATGGGAGTTTTACAAGATTAAGTCGCCTCAAAATATATAAAGATGAGTTATTGAATATTTTATTGGATACCCACAAGATTGTTAATAACTTGATTGTATTTTATATTGGTTATAAATAAGATTTATATGCAATCATTATATGCATGGATATCGATAACGTAAATAAGTTTTATGATATTATTCGGCTAAATATATATTGCATATACCTATATATATAGCTGTATTTGGTCAAATAGGTTAGATTTATTTTATGCTACTAATTCAAAATTACTGTGTTTCATAAAACCTATTTTTAAATTGAATATTTTATGCCCTATTCACCAGTAAAATTGCTATAAAGCTTAACCTAGTAAAAACTTACACTACGCAACACAGTAAATAAAATTGTAAGTGCATTAATTCAGCAATTTGATAATCCAGTCAGTCAAGGAATGTATAAATTATGAGTTCATTTACCGAGAATGTTTCTCATAATTATTCACAGAAAGAAACTCTCACAGAAAGAAAGACAATTTCTTAAGCGTATGCCGATTTCGTGACCTCAGTGAGAACTCGAGATGTTCGACCTTCAAGCTGAGGAGGCTTCTCAGCGTCAGTCTGATGATGCTTTAGCACGATCCACCGATCACTTCACAACAGAGTCGGACAGAATATTATATTTTTAATGACACCAGCACAAGCACTATTTGTGCCTTAAGGAGGGCTGTTTAAGGTGTTTTGTAGTACATCGCTTTAATACTTGATCCGTGATAATGTTTTGTTTGATGTCTAAAAAGAATTTGGAGCACCTGTCTCTCGGTTGAATGATCGAGTGGAGATTTTTTGAGAGAGCTTACGTAGAGCAACGGAAAGAAATATGAAACGACGCGACACGCTGTGACACCAACAGACTGTCAAATGATTTACACGACAAAATATGACAGCATGCGTTACGTTATGACATTTTTGCAACGTGGCAAATCCTATATGACTCATAGTGTCACTTTATCGTGTTTGTCTGGCTACAAAAACATGTTTACTTATAAAATACCTCTAGAAAAATCTCTACTCGGACATTTGGTTGCCGACAGAAATGCAACGTTAGAAGCATCCGCGTTGTTAAATGTTTAGGATAAATGGATCACGCGTTTGTTTACACGTTTTGTCACCTGAATATTTGCATGCTGTTCTAATATAGCAAAATGTCTTGTGCGCATTAACGTAAAGATATAGGTACAGTCAACGAGACACAATAGAAGCTTTGTTATTATGTCGCCTAGGAATTTGGTGATGTGTGGTGTGGTGACGCTATGTAAACTGCCTTTCAAAGTGTTAAGTTTTATTGTCATCTTTGTGTTTACCACATTTTATACAAATGGCTTTACTAACTATTAATTTTTTTTGAGATTTAAGGAGAACAAGCACATAGTTCGTCTGATAATTAGTGACTTCCATCAAACATAAACACCCGCATCACGAGAGAAGAGACAAGGGCGTTGCCAGCCTGGATGGGAAAAGAAATAGAAGAAGAAAAGGAATATGGGAGAAGGAAATAGGTAATGGGGATCCTGGCAGCTCCAACCAATTAATGATTTCTTGATATTGTACAAAGTAAGTGCAATGCTCATGTTAGTCCCAAAAACGCAAGATAGAAAAGCAATTATAAGGATTTTACTTATTTTTGAATAAAGTGAAATGAAATGATTTATTTTCGCAGAAAACACTGTTACAATGATGTTAACAAGTACGAGTACATATCTAAGTCTCAAGTGTTTCGGCCTGGTGGCATGCAAAATTGTTATGGATTTAACATGTACTAAGAATATAGAATAAATTGAATTAATTACATATTTAGAAATATCACTTCATTAAAACAAATTCATTACCTACATATTTAAAAACACAATACTAAAATAAATTCGTTCAAGACATTATTAACATAAATTCATTGTATATTTAATCATTAATTAAAGTCAAACCTAGTCAAACATAATTAATTATTCTAATTTATTTATCATTCAAATAATCATCTAAATCATAGTAACATTTATTCAGTAATAAGACTTTAAGTTTTTTCTTGAATAATTTAAGATTCATTGCTTTTATGTCAGTTGGTAATTAATTATAGATTACAGGTGCCCCATGAAAAATGCTTTTGTGCATTAAGGCTGTACTGGTCTGCCGCATACAAAGGCGATATATGTCACGTTGCTTTCTGTTATAAGTTGTTGACGCTAAATTATATAAGTTTGGGTTCGCTTTAACAAAATTACATACTTCATAAATATATAGGCATGGCATTGTAAGTAACTTATATTTTAGGAAAAATGGCTTACAAGAGTCAGTTGCCTGTAGCCCAAACATAGCTCTGATGCACCTTTTCTGTGCCTTAAATATTATGCCCCTGTCCGTCGAGTTTCCCCAGAAAACTATCCCATATCTTAGGACTGAAGCTACCAACCCATGATATGCCACTAGGAGAGTGTTAAGTAAAAATAAATAGTCCTATAAACTAGTTAAGTTCGTTCTTACGGACTGAGTTCTTACTGAATGAGGGCAGCGATAGCCTAGTGGAGATACCAACAGACTGCCATGCAGAGGGTATCAGGTTCGAATCCACGGCGCGCACCAATGACTTTTCGGAGTTATGTGCGTATTGAATTATTAATTATCGCTTGTCCCGTGCCTCGGAGAGCACGTTAAGCCGTCGGTCCCGGTTGTCATGAAGATCTTTGACAGTCGTTACAGGGCGTCAGTACCTTCTAAATAAACTGACACTAGTCTAAACCATGGAATATCGCTATCCCTTCGGGTTGCGGAGGTCAGACAGGCAGTCGCTCCATGGAAAAGCTAATATTCAGCCAAATCCGGTTAGACTAGTAAGCGGACCTCAGATTGAAAACTGGAATAACGCTAGGAGGATGATGAATCTTAGTATACATAATGGTCTACGAAAATAAGTTAGAGTTTGGTGAAAGTCACTCGTAATTTGTTAAGCCTTATCAAATGTGATAATGATAATTTTCTTCGTAACTTTCTTATGTAAATGTATGTACCATTATTAAGAGTACTTTGCACCCACACAAATATTACGGTTTACAAGATAAAGGTTGGAGGCGGATACATGATTAATATTTCCGTTTCATCTATATTAATATTATAAAGCTGAATAGTTTGTTCACTTTTTCTAGTACTGGTCCAATTCAAATAATTATTTTTGTAAGAAAGCTCATTTGTCGAGGAAGGCTATAAGTTGTATGTGCGCTATAAGCCACAGGAGCAGTGCAGTTGCCCTAAATATGCGGGTGTAATAGATCTCAAATTATTCGAGATATTTTATAACTCAAAGATTTGAGGTTTTCTATGAAAGCAGTGTTACGAATCTTTGAATGTTTTTGAAAGGCCTATCTCGTGATAACAATGAAGCTAGCAGTCAAATATTTTTCAATACCTTATTGTACATTTTTTGGTCATTATTTCGAGACGTCTTTTTTGTTATTTATTTATTATGCAGCTAACAAACTAGTGACAAGGACGAAAATATAAAAATTTCGTAGTTTACTACGAAACCCTCAAAATAACATATTATGTTTATGTAGATTTAGTGTAGGTAACATCATCATCATGATGAGTAACTAAATAATATTAATGTCAATGTCTCTAAATTGACTTCAATGAAGTTAGAAGTAAGGTATATAATATTACGTTGTTACAATCTGGATATTGTTTACTATTTCAACCCCAAGTTTCGGGTCTGGTTTATGTTTGGTTAAGTTTCACTTTGAAATAATTATAACCGCCAAATATTAGTTTACAGTTTTGGCAACACTACATTTTCCATTGACGTGGTTTTTCGAGTGTGTGTGATTGGAATCAAAGATCATATAACTTGGAGTGTTTCGGTAACGATATATTTAGGATGAACGGCTCCTGGTTTGATTAGTTACATTGCACATTGATTTATTGTGAAAATGTATTAATGTCCCACAGACAAAATTTTGGCTACGACATGGCAAGACGCTTCAACTGAGATGGCAAACTACGCGTATAAAATTATGCAAGTGTGAGTGGCACTAATACACTCTATGTTTTCACTCTCACATTTCAATGGAATAACCCAAACTTTTTTCAGAATTAAACTCAGAGCCAACGCGCAATATCACGAGACCTACGCGTTATTGAAAACTAGAGGACGCATGCAGCTATGCACATTTGTTTTTTTATTTTATTCGGTCCGATTCCGTGGTAACTCCGGGAAATCAAAGGAGTTATCAACCTTAGTGCACGCCTTCGATCCCGATGGAACATTCATGCCAAATATCAACTTCTTGCGCCCAATGGTTTTAGCTGTGTGTTATCTGTCATTCAGTCAATAACGCAATAATTTCATAATTACAGAGAGAAGATAGTTTTAACAGCTAGTGAATTTACAGTAATATACTTTGAAAATAAAATTGAGCTGTTGCCTAAATTATTGTTCAACCATGTCCAAAGTACTAAGGTGTCCTAATGCCTACAACTAGTCCTGTCCAACAGCACAAACTATCAAGAACAGTAATAGTTTACAAGCAAAGCTTTGAAGTTAGTTTGAAAATGACCCACGTAAACATGGTTTGGAAACTTTCCGTGCTCTCACGTACCGACCATATTTCGCCGCTGTGGTGACATTTTCTATTTATTCAAACAATTTTTAATCTAAAATCTTTGTACTAAGAGAGCTGCAGTGAATTAAAATATTCAGATTTCAATTTAAGATTGTAAGCTGCTTGGTTAAATGTTTTCTTTTGAACGAAAATAAATAATTAATGATATTTGCTAATTGGTTCATGACTTTTACATTTATATTTTATTCGGAAATATTAATGTAAGAAAGTGCTGAATTACCTACTCGAAAATATAAAACTTAATACTTTATTGGTAGACCTCGTGAAACTTCTGCAGATAGTCTCGAGAATGACTACGAAGCGCACTTTTACAAAAAGTAGGTATACACACCTAATAAAACACCGCAACAAAATTACTACTACTGTGCTGAATGCAGTGTTGATATTTGTTTTGCATAGGTTATACACATAATATTAACAAAATTGCAAATAAGACCAAATGGCAATTTTTCCACAACTCAAGACCTGAAGAACATGACGTTATCCTTTTCAAATGTTGTACAAAATAAATTCAATGAACATGAATTAACATAATAGCATCGCGCTACCAAGTTCGGTGGCACGACCGTATTAAATACCCGCCAGTTCGCAATAACGCGTATGGATGGCTAATCCAATTTGCGCCTGCTCTTGTTTGACAGCCTACTTAACAGCGAGGAATCCTATCGCGACTCGCGCGCTCGTCTATTTGTGAAAATGTTTCACCATATCGGTGCCACACCCGTGCTTCACGCGCGCTATACCCGTACCAGCTCCACAGTTTAAGTTGCAGATATTAAAGACAGCTTTAGATTGCGTCTACTGAACTTTTCCTAATAAATTACATGTTAATACCTTATAGTAAGTACCTACTTACGAAATAAACCCACAAAAATAAGCGCTTACTTACGCAATAGTAGTCACGAGGTAGTCAACGTTCAATAATCCTATTTATTTATATTATTATACTTGAAATCTGGTCATATGACGTCTATAAGCTGTCCTTAATAAATACAGTCGCGAAAAATAGTTAGTGTAATATAAAACAATGATAATGTGAAGTAATTCTACGAATCAACGGTACTGAACACTGAACAACGTATTACATCCATAAAAATAAATGGTATTATTACTATAACTTACAGCCAGATGATACAATTCATTGTGAGTAAAGCCTAGTCCTGAATAAACAATAGAAGCCTGGTTGCTACTAAGTAATGGAACTAGTGTACCTACCTAACATAACTGTAGGCCCTGAATTAACGCGCCTGATACGACTAATACCATTTTCTCATTTTAATTTTAGATTTATGAATAAATACTTGGACATTATGATTAGATTATGGTAATGCTTAAGCAAGCAAATATTTATTGGACGGATGGCCTAAACAACCACCTCACTAGTGACCAAAAGTACACATAGTTCACCAGTTGCGGGTTCCATTAAATTCGATAACACTTTATATTATATTATAATCCACAAATTGCTGTTTTGTTAGAGTGTCTTGCAAGTTATTTGAATATTTGTAATTGTAAAGCTACGTCTGCGACACTGGTTTCAATTCTAGTGAGTACGTTAACTTTTTAAAAGAAAAATACTGACTTAAAATAATGATTAATAATAAATACTTATAATTTAATACGTCTGCCACATGCACACGGAAAGGTGGGGTCATGCAGCTACCAATTACCAGGCGGTCAGCGGCGACGAGGACGTCCCAAACGTAGACGCTTTTGAGGGTGACTGGCCAGAGATCACAAAACACAGATATTTGTGGAAATCCAGGGGATACGCCTTTGCTCAGCAATGGGACAATACATACATACATACATAACGTCACGCCTTTTATCCCCGAAGGGGTAGGCAGAGGTGTATTTCTACACCCACTTTTCGCCAGATATACTTTAGTCCCACGTAATAAGGGGCGAGCCTATTGCCGTACCGGGCACATTTCCAGACTCCGTGCTGCTACTGAGAATTTCGTGAAAGAAAAGCCCAATAACACTGCCCGACCCAGGAATCGAACGCGGGACCTCCCGATCCCACGCGCACATTTATGCCGCGAGACCAACAAAGCAGTCGTATAGGGTTTGATGTCGAGTTTTCCGTATCTACGCAAAGATGGTATTTGCATCGTGTTATCCCTTAGTCGCCTCTTACGACACCCACGGGAAGATAGGGGGTGGTGACACTTGTATTCTATGCCGTCAACCACACGGGACAATATAGGCTAACAAAAAAAGATATAATATTCTTTAGTAAATAATGTGTTGTCGGTGCATTTATCATGATATTGTGCTCTTGATTTCAAGGGTTTACTAAAAGCGACGAGAGCCTCAGAGCCAGCGATAATTCTAGTGATATCTGCCAGAGCATTGTCAATAATGAATTGAGATAACTGCATCGGCGAAATTATACATCGTGATGGCGGCGTATTGTCGTATTACGAACTAAACTATTCGCGGCATAAACTCAACATCTCTTTGGTGAGAATCACGTAATAGATCTGTAGCATCTGTAAGGTATCTAGTTTACAATAGATTTTCATATATTATTTTGAACCATATATTTAAACTATAATTAATTACGTGCCAACCACACATCAACGCGTCTGAATATATTCTTCGATCTGATATTTCTAATAGTATGGCAATTTTTTATGATTATATCGATAATATAAGGAAGGGTTATACAAACTGGAAACAACGCTTTTCAAAAACGACATCATGCCTGTCATGGTCCCTCTTTTTATGGGATCATTTCGGTTAGTATGCTTGTTATTTACGAAGTACTTGAGTAAAAGCTTGACACGTGCGAAGTCCCTAGTATTGCGATTAACAATTTTCATCGCGTTGCTATAATTTCTTCTGCTACGAGGGGCAATATAACAGTTACGTTTGTGGGTAGTCAGGCTTAGGAACATTTTTTTTCTAAAAATGGTTATATTAGGTTTTACTTGATTGTGATTAAAAAAATTAATCTCACTCAAATAGATCACAAAATATCATAAATCTCTCAAGAACGTTTAAAATATAGGATTCGAACCCAAGACCCTCTGCATTTCGGAAGATGGGTCTCCCTACAAGTAAATCACTGCTGATTGCAAAGCTTAAGATTAAATACAGAAAAAATGTTCTGCCGAGCTAGTCATCCAGAAGCACATTTTTGAACAAAAGCGGCTATTAACTTCAAATTTACACCAACTGGCTAAGTCTATTATACCTTTTTGGATAGCAGGTAATACCAGGAAGTTATTCCAACACTTTACATAACATGCCACATATATTTTTTTAATAATTCCATTTTTGTGGCGTCATTTTATTTTATTTCAACATTTTTTGTATGTTTTTTGGCTCTATTTTCAAATTCCATGCTGAGTTAGTAGCTTTATTTTATTTTAAAAGATGGGAAATTGTATTGCCCATTAGATAAGGCCCAATTCACTACCTGTAATAGGCAAAATATTTTTTTTAAGACGTTTATAACAAAAAATTTGGCATTTGCTCTAAAAATCTTAAAAACCGTTATATTCCAAACAGGTGCATTTTGGACCCCCATATGTAGGGGGTAAAAATACTCCATTATGACCCTAGAATCACCTCTTGAAGGGAATACGAACAATTACAAATCAAGCTGTATATGTATGTGTATCCATTGTTCAGTACCCATAGTACAAGCTCTGCTTAGTTTGGGACTAGATAGTGTTGTGTGAATGTGGTAGAATATAATTATTATTCCTTTTATTTAACCTTTTTCTCATAGCCACATTTTATATACTAAATATTACAATATACACAATAGATACAATATATAAATTTAAATATATAAATTGGGACCACGGAGACCCACCGGTACCGGGGCACAGGGACCAAGCTACCGGTGGTTAGGGCTCCAGAGAGAGGAACCTCCGAACTATGCGCGTCGTGTCCAACAATACTGCTTTCTGTATGGAGGACTTGATCCAGCCGTCTAACGAGAGCCTCTTGAGATGGTGGTCGAGGCTCTTGGCAATGAGACCATTAACTGACACGACTATCGGTACAATGATCGCAGAGTCCACATCCCACATGTCGACCATCTCGTGAGCCAGGTCCAAATATTTGATTTCCTTGTCTTTTTCGGCTTTTACGAGATTCTCGTCATGGGGAATAGTAACATCAACGATCATTGCTAGGCGTTCTGATCGATCTATCACCACAATATCGGGCTTGTTAGCCACGATAGTCCTATCGGTGATGATAGACCGATCCCAGTACATAGTGGCACGGCCATTTTCGAGAACTGGATCGGGCACATACCTGTAGTACGGTACTTCAAAGGGTATAAGGTCATATTTTAAGGCATGCTGCTGATGGACGATCCTGGCTACTTGTTTGTGCCTGTGCAAGTATTCGCCGTTGGCAAGACGAGAACAACCGGAAACTATATGTCTGAGAGATTCGCCGGGCTGGTGACACGCCCGAAATGTGTCAACAATCCCATCCTTCAGAATATGCTTACGGTAGTTGTTCGTCATGACAACTTCGTCCATAATTGCACAAGCAAAACCTTCGGTCTCTGCAAATGAATCACCAAACCGTAGCCAGGCTACTGATAACATGAGGTCTACATCGGGCCCATGCAAGGCCCGATAAAAACGTCCATGCAACTTTTTGCCTTTTCATACTTCCCTACGCTCTTCAATACTAAGTACAACAGGTTTGCGCCAGCTCTCTTTTGCCAGACCCAACGGGGTAAATCCGTTGTCTACAGCAACAATATCACGATGCACACCCGTGTCAGCCTTGAGAAAATATTCTCTAAGATTGTACACCTCGCGGTTGTGGAGGTCCTTAGCACTTTAGAAACCCCAACCACCACATTTCCGCGGGATGTACAATCTCATCACTGATGACCGCGGGTGATGCATTCGATATTCAGTCAATAGTTAACGGACCTTTCTGTCCAAGGCGTCCAGTTCTGATTGAGTCCATCTGAGTATGACGAAGGAGTACGCTAAGACTGGCATGGCCCAACCATTATCCATTATCCATAACCATATTACATCATGGTCAAAGAAAATTATAGATTTAACACAAATTAACCATGATTTAGTTAAAGAGAGTTAGTTATTAGTTTCTAAGCTTAAGGATAGTAGTGAGCAATTAGCTTCTAGCCGATTACAATATGAACAACACACATGTGAGCTGCAAATACAAATCACATCATTAAATGCACAGCTCAACAAATTGATAATAGATCATCAAAGTGAAACACAGGAATATATATTGAAATATGATGAAATTAGTAGAGTTGGTAGAGAACATCTAAAACAACTGCTCTCTATGACCAACAACAGTAACTGTTTAAATTGTTCAAATCATAAGTTAGAGGTTTCACCTAATTGTACAACCAAGTTATATAGTGACTTTCAAGATGAGTATCCTTCGAAAACATGTCGTGGTTCAGGTTCTGACACATTGTTACATAATGAAAATAATAAGGTTTTAGATAAAAATGTTTTATTTTTTTCTGACCAATTAGGAATTGGTATGGGTAGCCTGATTAATAGTTATACTGATCGGTCAATACAAAATATTTGTTCACCAGGACAAGGAATGTCTATATTAATTAATAAATTGAAGTATGCTAGACTAAATAAACATTCTACAGTTATAATTTTATATGGGGATAGCCTACTAGTTACCAAGAAAGAAATATTAGCTTTATCAGATATTACGATAGAACAAAGTTCTAAAGTGGGGTGCAATTTTATTGTCTGTGCATTACCATATTCCAATAACTTATCTTATAAAGAAAATAACCAGATAGGTAAATTGAATCTATTATTATATTATAGCACTTGTAGTCATAGTGACCATATTTTATTTTTCGACTCTAATATTTTTAAAGGGTGCATAGGGTTCCCACCAAAAACTTAGGGTCCCAAGCCAACCTCACCTGCAAGTGGTGCACCTGCCGATCAACGGACGAGGCTCTGGCAAACAAAATGTCCCAATAAGCGGCAATAGGCTCGCCACCTATTACGTGGGATCAAAACACTGGCGAAAAGTGGGCGTTTAATATGCCTCTGCCTACCCCTTCGGGGAAACAGGCGTGAGTCTATGTATGTATGTATGTATTTTTATAAGTAATTTCTTTTTAACAAAAGATACTATGTATCTCTCTTTTATATAGAGGCGACAACTTGCTAAATTATAAGCATTTAATTTAGTATAGCATAGTGAACACAGAACTACTAGAGTACTTAGGAATTTGGTAGATAATAGTTATACAAATAGTAGTATTAACAAATCTATTAATTTAAACTACTAGATGAGGCAACAGATAGGCATTCATGTGTTTTAAACATAGCTCATCAAAACATACAAGGCCTATCTGGCAAAGAATTAGAGATAGATTTATTAGTAAAGAAAGATAAGTTGCATGTATTATGCATTACGGTACATTGGTTAAGAGGTGACCAATTAATATTCAATAATGAATTTTATACAGTGATTAGTGCATTCGTAAGAAAGAACGCTATTCGTGGTGGCTCGCTAATATATGTTTGTAATAGTATTAAATGTAAAGAACGAAAGGACATAGCCGAACTTTCTATCGAGCGCACCGCTGAAATATCTTGTGTTGAACTTGAGCAACACGTCATAGTCAGTGTATACCGACCACCGCAAAGTGACTTTAGCCAATTTGAAAGCATCATGGAGGACGTCTTAAAACACTTAAGTTCCAGCAGGAAGTCAATAATCGTATGTGGTGATTTTAATGTTAACTTGTGAGAACAATCACCAACTTGTACTAGGTTATTTAGTTTATTTATATCATTTAATTTGAATGTCTTATTTTCTGAACCAACCAGAACTACCTCACATTCTTCTACATGCTTAGATAATATTTTTTGCAATTGTTTGTACTTAAGTAAAGCTGTTTTGAGTGACTTGACGTCGGATCACTGTGGACAAAAAGTTGTAATTCCAACTAATACAACCCCTACAGTACAAAAAATCACATGTAGGCCTATGACCTCTGCTCGCCTTAATCGCTTTAGTGATGATGTTGCTGCTTAGACCGCCAGCATTGACTAAACTCACGATGATCCAGATGAATTATATAAGTGGTTATTTGATGTTATTAAAAATGAGTACAGTGTAATTTTTAAGCAGAAGACATTTGCCAAGAGCTCTAAAGTTAAATTTTGTGATTCGGCAACAGTAGGAATATACAAAAGTAGATCTAGGTTGTATGATCTGTATGGTATGAAGCAATACAATTTTAATCCTTCATTTATTGACTGGTCGAGCTCATTTAGTAGATAATAGCTATGAATTAAAATGTAATGGAGAAATAGTTACAAAGAAAATTGATGTTGCTCAGACTTTTAACAACTTCTTCATAAACATACCAGTGAAAACAACCAAGTGTTTAGACTCATGCCCAAGCAAAGCAGAGATATTAGTTAGGGGCGATGTGAATGAGTGTGATGTGCTGTTTAATTTTAAATACATTGACACTAATGACACCCTCAAGACATTCAAGACCATCAATATTAAGAAATCTATTGACTTATGGGGTATTTCAGTTAGTCTTGTTCACCAAATCATTTTTAGCATAGCTCCATATTTAGCTGCAATATTTAATAAATGCGTGGATAAAGGGGTATTTCCTGATTTAATGAAACACAGCAAGGTGATACCACTTTTCAAAAAAGGATATTAGAGCGACCCTAGTAACTTTCGGCCAATTTCTATCTTGCCTGCAATCAGTACAATTTTTGAAAAGGTTATTTTGCATCAGTTAGAGAGCCACTTTCTCACAAATAATTTATTGCACAGTGAGCAGTATGGCTTCACTAAGGGTCGCTCCACCGTTGATACCGGTGTAACTCTATTAAAACATATCTTTGACGCTTGGGAAAATTTGAAGGATGCCATTGGTGTTTTTTCGACTTGTCAAAGGTTTTTGATTGTGTTGAACATGATACACTTTTACATAAACTCAACCATTATGGTATTCGAGATAGCGCACTCAATCTTGTTGCCAGTTACCTTAGAGATAGAGTTCAGTATGTAGATGTTAGTGGAAGTAGGTCTCAAGGTTTGCCAGTGGGAATGGGCGTTCCACAGTGCTCTATTCTTGGTCTGTTTCTTTTTTTAATATTTATTAATGACTTGCCATTCTTTGTTAGAAATCTATGTGATATTGTTCTTTTTGCTGGCGATACTTCACTTATTTTTAAAATTGATCGTAATACAAGTAACATTGACAGCGTAAATAATTCTCTTGCATAAGTTCTACATTGGTTCACGACAAATAATTTGCTACTCAACTCTAGCAAAACAAAATGAGTGAAATTCACTTTGCCGAATGTCAAAAATGTTCTTACTAATATAATTTTAAATAACGAAACAATTAACCTAGTTGATTCAACTGTATTTTTAGGTTTAGCTTTAGATTGTAAGCTTCAGTGGGGCGCCCAAATATACTGTCTGGCAGTCAAAGTTAGTTCTGCAGCATTTGCAGTTAGGAAAGTTCGCCAATTCACAGACGTAGATACTGCTAGACTAGTTTACTTTAGTTAATTTCACAGTGTAATGTCTTACGGGATACTATTATGGGGTACGGCGGCCGATATTCAGACAATTTTTGTTATTCAAAAGAGGGCCATACGTGCAATATATAAGTTAGGTGCTAGAGATTCTTTACGAGATAAATTTAAAGAAGTAGAAATATTTACAGTTGCATCGCAGTATATATTTGCTAATTTAATGTACGTTAAGAAAAACTTAACTCTTTACCGTAAAAATAGTGACTTGCACAAAGTGAACACAAGGAATAAGCATAAACTAGTGGGCACTAACTACCGTCTACATAAAGCTCATAACTCATATGCGGGACTCGGTATACAATTCTTCAACAAATTACCTCTGGAAATAATTAATTTACCTCTGCACAAATTTAAAACCACTACTAGTAATTTTCTTTTAAAAAGGGATTATTACACTATTAGACGACAAGACATCATGGGTCTAGTTGCTTTTTTTTTAAATTCACCATTATTGTTATTTTTATGACTGTGTAAAATACTCTCTTCTTATACTATGTGCGCTGTAGCATCGTGCAGGTGGCAGTTTCAGTAACGTTTCATTTCACTTTTGAAATTTGCCGCGATTTACAAATTATGTATTATTATTACTTAGTATTTCAGTTCTACCACATTCGTAATATTTTAAATAATTTATAACTGTGGTATATTAAATTATACCCAACCAGAATGTTCTAGTCTACAAATAAAATCGAATGGAAAGAAAAATTAAGCAAAGTGTTATGCGTATAACATAACACCATAGACGTATTTAGTGATGGGATGTACTGCTACGATACATATTCGATGTTTTTATAATAAAAAACGTATATTGGGCGTATTTCAAATCATATTATAAAAAGTCTATAATTATATTAATGAAACAACATACACACATACATACATACATAGACTCACGCCTGTTTCCCGGAGGGGTAGGCAGAGACTACGAAACGCCATATGCAACGATCCTGACATATCTCTCATGCTTCATTCACTCCCATCAGATTCCTCATGCATGCTCTTCTGTTCAGGGTACTTCTAACCTGCCCTGTTTTTAGGATGTAATGAAAGAACAGAACATATATATAGAATAGATTTCATTCGTTAAACTCATATCAGAGTCAGCAACATCTGAATTATCACTAAATTCATCATCTGTATCTGTGACGGATATTATCAACGATGAGTCCAATATATTGTCAATGTGGATGTCACCATCCCAATCAGACATAATGTCCCTCTTTGTTTTATTCACGACCTTCGACCAGTCTTCAGGTTGGACATTGTTGATGGCCGCTTGCAATAGGACCAACATTTTATTTGCTGTAAATGGCGCCGAAGTATTATTTCTTGCGGGCGTGACCTTTCATTTGGGCCCAAATCATCTCAGTAGCATTATATTGGCAATGGTAGGGTGGTAGTCGAACGACTTGGTGGCCTTTTTCTTTTGCCATTTCGTCCAGAGCTTAGGTAGGAGTTGGTGGCTTATGACGCCGTACTAAGGCAATAACTATTTAATAGACCTATGGACCAATCTTTAAATTTTTCGTAGTTCATCTAAGTTTTGTGGAATCTGAGAGCTCTATTCCATCAGATTCCACAATACCACCTCGTTTTACATGCATGACCGCACACTTATCCACACCAAATTCCATCTTGATAGAATTACTAAAAGTTCCAGTTACTTTTAATAACGCTGTCAATTGGAAAGTGGTGGGGGCAAATAGTTTAAGGTCATCCATATAAAAGAGGTGGGATATAACTTGACCTCTACGCTGCAACCGATAGCCTAGCCCAGACCCCTCTAGCAAAGTGCTGAGAGGATTCAGGGCTAGACAAAACCACAAGGGACCCAAACTGTCACCTTGGGATATACCCCGTTCGATCTTTAGAGGAGCACCGCAATCGCGAATCTGCCCCATACATGCCTTCAAGAAGGTGCATAACTCCAGCACCCTCAAGAGCCATGTATGTGGCACGGAGTCGTAGGCCTTCTTGTAATCTATCCAGCATGTCGCCAGATCCTTTCGATTGCGACGCACCTGCTGGCTAATGGCCATGTCAAATAGGAGTAGCTCTTTTGTACCACGGGCCCCATTCTTACATCCATGTTGAGCCACTAACATAATGTTATTATTTCTTATATGTGATAACATCTTCGTCCTCAAAATGGATGTAAGAAGTTTATACATAGTCGGTAGACACGTTATCGGTCTATTTATTATTATCATTCACTCCATTTATTAACTTTCAGAAAGTTTCTTTTATATTAATAAAATATATTTCATTACAAAAGGATATGTTTAGAAATATAAAAGGGACCACGGAGACCCACCAGTGTCGGGTACAGGGACTAAGCCACCGGTGGTTAGGGCCTCAGAGACATTATTATTCCTCTTTATTACGTCTTTTCTCATGGTAGAATTTTATACACTTAAATAAATAAAAAAATTTAACCATATAAAATAGGACCACGGAGACCCACCGGTATCGGGTACAGGGACCAAGCTACCGGTGGTTAGGGCTCCAGAGAGAGGAACCTCCGAACTATGCGCGTCGTGTCCAACAATACTGCCTTCTGTATAGAGGACTTGATCCAGCCGTCTAACGAGAGCCTCTTGAGATGGTGGTCGAGGCTCTTGGCAATGAGACCATTAACTGACACGACTATCGGTACAATGATCGCCGAGTCCACATCCCACATGTCGACAATCTCGTGAGCTAGGTCCAAATACTTGATTTCCTTATCTTTTTCGGCTTTCACGAGATTCTCGTCATGGGGTATAGTAACATCAACGATCATTGCAAGGCGTTCTGATCGATCTATCACCACAATATCGGGCTTGTTAGCCACAATAGTCCTATCGGTGATGATAGATCGATCCCAGTACATAGTGGCACGACCATTTTCGAGAACTGGATCGGGCACATACCTGTAGTACGGTACTTCAAAGGGTACAAGGTCATATTTTAAGGCAAGCTGCTGATGGACGATCCTGGCTACTTGATTGTGCCTGTGCAAGTATTCGCCGTTGGCAAGACGAGAACAACCGGAAACTATATGTCTGAGGGATTCGCCGGGCTGGTGACACGCCCGACATATGTCAACAGTCCCATCCTTCAGAATATACTTACGGTAGTTGTTCGTCATGACAACTTCGTCCATAATTGCACAAACAAAACCTTCGGTCTCTGCAAATAAATCACCAAACCGTAGCCAGGCTACTGATGACATGAGGTCTACATCGGGCCCATGCAAGGCCCGATAAAAACGTCCATGCAACTCTTTGCCTTTCCATACTTCCCTGCGCTCTTCAGTACTAAGTACAACAGGTTTGCGCCAGCTCTCTTTTGCCAGACCCAACGGGGTAAGTCCGTTGTCTACAGCAACAATATCACGATGCACACCCGTATCAGCCTTAAGAAAATATTCTCTAAGATTGTACACCTCGCGGTTGTGGAGGTCCTTAGCACTTAAGAAACCACGACCACCACATTTCCGCGGGATGTACAACCTCATTACTGATGACCGCGGGTGATGCATCCGATATTTAGTCAATAGACAACGGACCTTTCTGTCCAGGGCTTCCAGTTCTGATTGAGTCCATCTGAGTATGCCAAAGGAGTATGCTAAGACTGGCATGGCCCAACCATTATAGGCACGCACCCTGTTGCCGCCTGATAAAAAACTTCTCAGTACTTTCTTCAGGCGGCCCAAGAAGCGCTCCCGCAATGATTGTTTCATGGCAGTCTCAGCAATACCTAAGGCCTGCGACATACCCAGATACTTGTAGGTCTCGGACGCAGATAGAGATCTAAGTTGTGTGGAATCTGAAAGCTCTATACCCTCAGATTCCACTATCCCACCTCGTTTTACATGCATGACCGCACATTTACCCACACCAAATTCCATCTTGATAGAATTACTAAAAGTTTCAGTTACTTTTAGTAACGCTGTCAATTGGAAAGTGGAGGGGGCAATTAACTTCAGGTCATCCATATAAAAGAGGTGGGAGATAACTTGACCCCTACGCTGCAGCCGATAGCCTAACCCAGAACCCTCTAGCAAAGTGCTGAGAGGATTCAGAGCTAGACAAAACCACAAGGGACTCAAACTGTCACCCTGGAATATACCCCGTTCGATCTTAAGAGGAACACCGCAATCGCGAATCTGCCGACATCCTGGATAGCGTAGGACCGTACTCCACTGTCCCATACATGCCTTCAAGAAGGCGCATAGAGTTATATCGACTTTATATAACTCCAGCACCCTCAAGAGCCATGTATGTGGCACGGAGTCGAAGGCCTTCTTGTAATCTATCCAGCATGTCGCCAGATCCTTTCGGTTGCGGCGCACCTGCTGGCTAATGGCCATGTCAAAGAGGAGTAGCTCTTTTGTACCACGGGCCCCATTCTTACATCCATTTTGAGCCACTGACATAATGTTATTATTTCTAATATGTGATAACATCTTTGTCCTCAAAATGGATGTAAGAAGTTTATATATAGTCGGTAGACACGTAATTGGTCTATAATTTTTGGGGTCCGTGGTACAACCTGACTTAAAGAGCAGGTGAGTGAGACCAGTTGTCATAAAAGTTGGGATCGAGCCCGATTCCAAAGATGCCTGGAATTGGGATGCCAACCGAGCATGGGCACTACGTAGCCACTTCAACCAGAAGTTGTGCAGTCCGTCCGGTCCCGCTGATTTCCAGTTAGATAACGAACGGACTGCACAAGCTACATCTGTTGTTTCTATGGCTACGCGCTGCATTTGGGGTATTCCCTCACATGCTCGCTTAACATCCCCAAACCAATCACCTTCAATGTGGCTAATGGGCATCGACCAAATGCTGCGCCAGAAAGCGTTCGTTGCCTCAACATCTGGCAGACGCCCATCATCCACACCTGAATTGGTTCGCTCCCAACTTCTATATACCCACCTTTCATCTTTTTGGAATGCCCTATTCTGGGCGTATCGGTCCACCCGCTTTTTGTACCGTCTTATACGGTTTGCCCACGCACAAACTTTTTGCTTCAGGTAGTCGATGCGTTCTGTGACTCGTGACTCGTATTCTTGGCGACTAAGGCCCGTGCCAGAGAACGCCCGAGTCACAAAACGCATCACCCTCGGTCTTGTATTGCCCGACCTGAAGCAAATTAGCTTTCCGATGAGCGCCCTGGTCTCAGCGATACGACGCTCAATCCTGCACTGCCAGGCCGGTACAGCATTGGTTCGAGGGGCAGAATTACTACCATTTGGTATTTTAATACCTGCCACTCGACACGCTGTAACAGCCGCACAGTACAGAATCGAGTGGGTATCGCTAAGATCTTCACTATTGTCTAAATACGTGGACAATAGTGAATCCAGGGCACACACCAGCGCTATATTTTTCTTGTGCGTGGGCAAACGTGGTAAGCGGGGCCTATCTGCTCTATTCACAAAACGATACTCCCGAATAGTGCATTCCAAAGTACTCCTTAATTCATCTATGTACTGGGTACTTACTTGTGTATCCCTACTATGCACCTCTTCAACAGTCCTTTGCGTTGTGACAATATTTAAAACTTGCGTATCGCTACACGTAGAAGAAGTGATAGGAGGGCTACGTTGTAAGCCAGAGCGTAGCCTCTCAAGTGCGTCGTTATCCAGCAGGCGGCATCGCTGGATAGCCCGCACTTGATCCGACAGTCGCTGTGCCGAAACGTTGACAGCCGGTTCCAAGCCCTGAAACAGAGGCAGCATGCGGTCACGATACGCCGTAAGGTTGGTACCTCCCTCTGTAGCCACAAAATATGCCCGCATGACGTTTTCGTTCATGGATTTAGTCCATTTCATGCGGTGCACATTACCACCGGCAGCGGGGGCCCTGTTCGAAACTGGTGGGTCTCGGGGTCCCAAGCGTAGCGGTGGCCGGCCTCTCCCACAGCGGCGTACAGGTGTTGGCGACGTCGGCGGGGAGAAATACTCGTCGCTCGACGAGCTCGACGCCTCTGTGATTGCCGACAACTCTGTTGTAGGTGCCGGCGGCTGCGAGGCGGAGCTGAGCGACGAGTCCGGGGGTGTATGACGTGCAGCAGCAGCTCTAGCCCTCGTCAACATCTCATGTCCTCGTTGTATTTATATTATAGTGTTTATTTACAATTTTCTTTGTTGATATGTCATTGACGTTAGTTGTCATCTTGAATGTTTTGTAGATACTTTTCTTAATTAATTAAATGGTTTCTTGATTTTGGTTTCTTGATTTAGTAATATGTTTATCATGTATAGAAGTCCTGTTTGTAGTAAAAATATATATATATGAATCCCAAACTTTGATATAAAACAAATATAAATATTCGAGGAAAAAATGTATGTCGTCTTGTTGACGTGTTGCTAGGTATTTTTATTATAGTATTTTCTTGGGTTTACGCGAATGTTACACATTGAAATCAAACTACATTAAATTAAATTAAATTAAATTAAATTAAATTAAATTAAATTAAATTAAATTAAATTAAATTAAATTAAATTAAATTAAATTAAATTAAATTAAATTAAATTAAATTAAATTAAATTAAATTAAATTAAATTAAATTAAATTAAATTAAATTAAATTAAATTAAATTAAATTAAATTAAATTAAATTAAATTAAATTAAATTAAATTAAATTAAATTAAATTAAATTAAATTAAATTAAATTAAATTAAATTAAATTAAATTAAATTAAATTAAATTAAATTAAATTAAATTAAATTAAATTAAATTAAATTAAATTAAATTAAATTAAATTAAATTAAATTAAATTAAATTTAAATTAATTATTAAATAAACTAACCCGGGTTTGCTTTGCCGCCCGCGCGCCCTATCTCACGCGACCAAATGGAGGCGCACCATCGTTGCGTCGTGGTGGGACTGCAAAGGAAGAGAAGATGTGGTGTTGCGTTGCCGTCCTCCCTATGCTCTGCGGCCACTGTGTGTTTTGGTGGTGGAGCCCAACACCTTCATCCGCCGCTAAGGGGATTTTGTTCGGGGCCCACCTGATACCCGACCCTCCGACACACAGGTACATGAGGAACACGGGTTGGTTTTTAGTTAGTAGACATTCCCTTTCGCCTTTCGCCCAGAGCGGAGGGACTCTATGAGAATTATCCAACCCGACCACCAAAAAAAAGGAAAAAACAGAAAAAAGAAATTCCGTCAAAAATATTTAAGAATGAACAACCCGTATTTCGCATGCAGGTAACAAGGCGTGTTTGTAAAGGGGAGAACCTGTCGCAACGATATCGTAAATATCTACAGTTGTCACGTGAGGTATCAGGTAACCCATTTTTAGAATACAATACGTTGATGCTTTGTTTATGTTGTGAGTAAAAATAAAATAAATATTAGTCGTTTATTTTTAGCAACCGTGTATGATCAATGCCTGACACCAGTACAACTAACTACAAAAACAATCTAGTAATATTCTTATCAAGGCCTCGTCCCTAAACAAATTAAACAAACCATCCCACGCGAAAGACTGAAAGGGGGCAGCACGAGATTGAAACAAATGGCGTTCTCTTGTATCGGAGGCCAAGATCCACTTTGGGTCGATGCACCAGAGGATTAAGTAAGTAAGTATCCCACGCGAAAATAAAGACTTAAATCATCATTGTCTTGCCCTGGTCCCAATTTATTTGGGGTCGGTGCAGTATGTCCTTCGCTGCCATACTTCTCTGTCACCAGTCATCCAATCGTTTATCCCTTTCTCTTTCATATCCATCCTCACACAGTCCATCCATCTTTTCTTTGGCCGCCCTCTCCCTTTTCGTCCTTCTACATGCATATTCATCACTTTTTTACCTACGTACATCTCATCTCGTCGCATAACATGTCCATACCAGGCCAATCGACTCCTTTTTACCTTTTCATCAGTGGGCGCCACTTTCATACTACCTCTAATGTAATCATTCCTAATTCTGTCCATTCTTGTCACTCCACACATCCATCATAACATTCTCATCTCAGCAACATGCAATCGTTTCTCATCCATCTTTTTTGTAGCCCAACACTCAGTTCCATACAGTACGACAGGCCTTATAACCGCCTTATACATGCGCCCTTTTAACTTTACAGGCATTTTGTGATCGCATATTGTGCCTGAGACCTGTCGCCATTTCATCCATCCTGCGTTAATTCGTAGCCTAACATCCCGATCAATTTTGCCGTCATCTTGCAGGAGTGAACCTAGGTAGCGAAAATCGGAGCATACTGGTAGAGGTGTACCGCCGAGTGTAACCGGTATAAGACTGGAGAGACCGCCAAAGTCACAGAACATATACTCTGTCTTGGTTCTGCTTATTCTCAGGCCTACATTCTCCAATCTCTGCCGCCACTCCTCCAGCTTGCTCTGCACCTTTTGTCCACTCTCTGCTACCAGAACGATGTCATCAGCAAACAGCATGCACCAGGATGCCTCTTCCTGTATGTCCGATGATATAGCATCCATAATTAACAGGAAGAGGTAGGGACTAAGGGCCGACCCCTGGTGCAAGCCTACGGCCACATCGAATCTGGCTGTGATATCGGCCGCGCATCGGACTTGCGTTCTGCATTCAGCGTACATGGCTTGAAATAAAGACTTAAATAAAATTATAAAATAATGTCTATTAAAGACGGTAACCAAAACCCTTGTCATTGAGACTTGAGAGTCTTTAATACCTACATTAAACATTTTTTAGTAGGCACGTTTGTTCTAGAAATTGTGGTTAAACTGCTCCTAAGATAAGTTATGAGCAAAGCTGGTTACGCCACAAACGGTATCTATTGTAATTATATTATATTAAGTTTAGTATTATTAAAATCTTTATCACAATACATTGTGTTGTTGAATACGTTTCCTTTTGAAATGAGACTACTACTTACGGATTTCAATGGGATTTATTTTGAAAATTACAATTCTTAAATCAATGTCTAGTTTAAAATTTCGGATGTCTAATAATCGAAAATTCGGATAATTTACCGAAGCTAGAACAGAAGCAAAGACTCCAAGTCCTACCGTGACCGAAAGAAAATAGTGTCATATGCAACGGCTGTGTACTCTGCTGGTACCACCAGATTGGGACCCTGTCGCGAATTTACTGAAACAGAAGAAATTAAAAAATACTAATCTCAATTATTCTCAATCTCGACATTGGAATCTTGCAAATAAGTATTATTGAATATCATTTGACGCATTGAAAGGTGAAAGTCTGAAATATTTTGCATAGTCATAATAAATTTTAGATCACTCCATTTTTCTACCTACAAAAAGTTCAGCTGAGGTGGTTTAGATGATACTTCAAATTTCGGTCGTAACTCTGACAAAATGAGCTATCTATCCTTTATCACGTAAAACTGCGTAGATAGCAGATATTTTATAATTTACTACGCGATTTAGAGGCCGAAGACGCTTATATACTGTCGTATGGTTAAGACTACAAAGGCTTTTTTAGTATAGAGTCATTATTAATCCGTATAAGGCTGTGTTTTTAATAGAAATGTGTTCAATTTTCAAGAGTCGTATGAGGAAAATAGTCATGAGTAGTGTGGTCAAAATCAAAGTAAGTAAGTAAGTAAATCATTTATTGACACACCAAATACAACGCATAATACCATAAATACAATACAAACAGCTAGCAACAAATACAAAACATACATAGTAGTCAACTAATACACATTATCCTACAAGCACAGCTATTATATATAATTCGTTGTAAAGTTTATAAACATTACTATTGTTACTGTACGTCGCAGTTAATGTGACTGTACGGTTCACAATCAGACTTTGTGATCGATCGTGCGCCACGATCGATCACAAAGTCAAAGTTAAATTCATCGATCACATCATTTAATAGAAATTCGGAGTCAAATGTTGGCAGTGTTATCCGTACCTCTGAAAGCACGTCTTCGGAGTCGGATGTGCCCTTGGACTATGGGAGTGGGCGATTGCATTTGTGTTTGCGCACACACTTTTGCACTGTCATAATTATCTCCCGCACTGTTGGCTTGTCTCATACGGCCGCCGTCGATAAAATGTAGTCTGAAGGATATTACATTATATTGTGTGCACCCACATTTTTCCTAGGTAAAGGTAATGATCGTTGAAAGACATAATGAAAGATGATCTCCCATTATGCCACGAGCGTAAACTCATGAACATGTGTGCGTTCTCCCCATTCTTACGTTTGGTGCACAAACATGGTCATTGGCTGCTCAAAAGAGGTCCGCACTCCGCACTCGAGGTCTTGCAGGGAGCAGTGGACCGCGAAAAAAATACAATACTACGCTCCAAAATAAATATCACCGATGTCACCCACAAAGCTTGCAAACTCAAATGGGACTGGGCCGGCCACGTTTGCCGCATGCCGGACGACTTTTGGGCCAAAATCGCCACTAATTGGGTTCCCGAAGGTGCTAGGTGACAGCGTGGAAGGCTGAGACGACGATGGCGGGACGAACTGGACTCGTACAGGAAGGACTGGCCAGTGCTGGCACAAAATAGAGTCCTGTGGAAGAAGGAGAGGGAGGCCTTTGCCCTGCAGAGGGACGCTACAGGCTGAAAAAAAAATAAGGCGAAATAAAATAAACAAATAATGTAGTGGAAAACGTTGCCGAAATTCGCTCATCTCACACCTCACTTAGATTTCCTTTAGATGTATAGAAGCAACATCTGTCATGTCTAACATGTAACACGTGTGTCGTACTTTATCGAATGATACGTGTTCCGTACGTGTCACTATCACTGTTTCTTGTTAGTAACACAGTTGTTCCAGTGAAGCTGGATTATCCTCCTTGTTGAGTAAATATTTTTATTTTTTTTTACCATATTCACACAACACCATCTAGTCCCAAACTAAGCAGAGCTTGTAATATGATAGATAGATAGATAGATAATTCTTTATTGTGCAAATGTTGGTACAAATTCGGTGTAAATGACTTAAGTGTACTACATACAAATCAAATGCACAAGGGCGGCCTTGTCGCAAAGTGCAATCTCTTCCAGGCAGGCTTTTTGTCTTTTCAGACAGACTGAAAAGACAAAAAGCTTTGATGTGTAGTGACTAAAATTATCTAATTACCTACTATAAATAGTTTTTATTTAGCATACACACATACGCAGGCATATATACAATTGATGTATATATAGGTGCCAAATATATAAATAAATACATAATATAATACATATATATGTGTGTCATGAAGGAACTTAATACGTTCTTTGAGATACTTGGGGGTATTAGGATTAAACAACACGTTGTACAGTAACATAAGAATATGAATATTCCGACGAAGTTGAATTGGAGCCACTTGAGCCAGGATCGAAATTTAGATACGTGATCATATTTTCGTAAACCAAAAATGAATCTAATACAGAAGTTTTGGAGGCGCTAAAGTTTATCAAGTTGGTCCTCATTAACATCAAGATAGCTGACATCGGCATAATCGAGTATTGGGAGAAGCAAGGATTGTGCAAGCGCAATCTTGGTGGTGGTGGGAAGAAAGTTCTTCAGCCTACGCAATGACCCAGCTGATGCAAACAATTAACGGCTGGTCTCCTGTATTTGACTTCCCCATGAAAAAGTTTTGTCCAGATAAATACCGAGGTTTTTCACGTTATCTGAGATTAGTAGGATGTTACCATCGATCTCAATCTGAGGCAGCTGTGGCCAATTGATCTTGGAAATCATCCTGGAACTGCCAATTAGAATTATCTGTGTTTTTGACGGATTTACCTTAAGGCCATAATTTTTGCTTCACGTACAGATATGCGCCAAATCTGAGTTAATATTAGAAAACGCCGTTGAAATTGACTCTAGTGGTGCCTGTGAATATATCTGCAAAACATCTGCATAAAGGTGGTAGGATGAAAGTGACTGTTTGGAGATAGAATTTATAAAAATTGCGAAAAGTAACGGAGATAGCACGCCACCCTGCGGTACCCCGACAGTTGTATTACACCACGAAGAGTACGTCTCATCAACACGTATACGCTGTTGGCGTCCAAACAGATAACTATGAAACTAGTCAATTACCGTTGGAGATATGTTAATAGAGCGCAGTAGGGCAAGCAGGATGTGGAAATCCACGGTGTTAAATGCGTTGCTGAAATCAAGCAAGGACAGGAGCGTGAGTTTTCCACCATCCATGCCCAGCCTTATCTCATCAGTGATATGAACCAATGCTGTGGTAGTACTATGACCAGGACGAAAACTGGATTGGAAAGGATTCAGGAGAGCATTCTTGGAAAGGAAAGTACAGAGTTGCATATACACAAGACGCTCAAGGACTTTGGAAAGGGATGAAAGTATGGATATAGGACGCAAGTCAGTAAGGGAACAGGGTTTGGATTTTTTTAGGTATTGGAACTATTTGTGCATCTTTCCACGCTGATGGAAAGACGCCGCTGGTAACTGAGTAATTTAGGATATGACAAAGAACTGGGAGGATTTCATCTAGGATGGGCAGGATCATGTTTCGACTGATGCAGTCATTACCAACAGCATTGGATGTGATTGAAATAATGCTCTTTTTAACACCACATCAGGAAAATTGCTCGAAAACAAAAGGTGAATATCTGGGAGTTGGGATACGTGAAAGATCTTGTAACATTATTGATTTTGTTATCCCATCAAAGTTGGGTGAAGCAGTGAAATGTACGTTAAGCGAATCTATATTTATATCTTTGGGGATTGTGTCATTGCGAGACATATCAACTCCCAGTGTTCTAAGAAATTTCCAGATTTTAACTGGGTCTCCGTTTTCAACAGAATTGTGAATATGCTGGCGCTGTGCTTTTCTACACACCTTATTGCAGAGATTTCTGGCACTTGTGTATTTTTCAAGCTTACAGGCGTCGGACAACATTTATACTTTGCCTTGGCAGCCACTTTCTTTTTCATAAGAATTTTAATTTCGTCAGTAAGCCTAGGTGCGGGTAGACGCTTTAATTTAATAGCACGGATTGGTGCATGCTCGTCGTACAGGTGAGTTAACCTATATGTGAAAATTTGGACTTTGTCATCTACACAGTCTGATGAGTACAAAGGAGACCAATCAATGCTACGGGCATCTTCGCCAAGCTTCAAACGATCCATCCCACCGAAGTTGCGTTGCATGATAATTTTAGGTTTTACCTTAGGTGGGCGTATTTTATACGAAAGATAGATTAGATCATGGTAAGAGAAAGCATCTGCAGAACACCTGACCATGTTTGGATACAAAAGTAGGGGAAGAAATGAAAATGAGGTCGAGAAGAGAAGGTGCAGAGTTTGGGAAATGATGTGTAGCATTAAGAGGAAGAATAGATAAGTTGCTG
Organism: Euclidia mi; assembly: GCA_944739405.2. Classification (NCBI taxonomy): domain Eukaryota; kingdom Metazoa; phylum Arthropoda; class Insecta; order Lepidoptera; family Erebidae; genus Euclidia; species Euclidia mi. The sequence continues at coordinate 19,752,079 of OX123189.2, forward strand.
GAATTTAAAATACGCTCAAATATGGTGGAACGACTATCCTGTTTTAAGACAGGTGTTAAAATTTCCCATTATAATTGTGTGACTGTAAGAAGGTACCAAAGTTTCTAGGATATGTTCAAAAGAGGGTAAACATTTAAACGTAACGAAGGAGAATAATAAACACCTAGAAGAACTTTAGTACGATTTAGTTCCACTTCTAAAAAGAGATGCTCGCCGGCATTAGAGGGTGGGGGTTGTGACGAGATGCTTGCTATACAGTAAGGAATTTGAGCATGTAGGTATATAGCAACCCTGCCACTAGCACCAACCGCACGATCATTTCTAATTAGGTGGTACCCCGGTAGAGAATATGAAGCTGATGGGAGACATGGTTTGAGCCATGACTCTGAAACGAGAATAGCATGTATGTTCTTACAGTCAAAGGTTGTCAGCATATCAGGGAAATGTGCTGGAATACTTTGGGCATTTAAATAGACTACATTAAAGTTCCCTGCGACGTCAGAAAACTGAGACTGAAGAATTTCTGCAAGTGAAGGCAAACTAGTGAAACTGTCATTGAGGCTACTAGCAGTTAAAAAACTTTCATTATCACTATTTGTATCTAGCATAAGTTCTACTATAATAGATTATATATATATGAATTAACTATACCTAGTATATATATAATAATATATAAATATATATATTTTTGATTATAAAACTTAAATAAAAATATATATTGTAAAGCTATGTATACTCTAATGTCCACCCGCCAGTTGCGCGTTAAAATAAGAAAAATAACACAACACAGCTTTACAGCCGTAGACACAGCACTAAGAAAAAAAAAGAAAAAAAGGAATGAATTTTATGATACGGACTACGTGAATTTATTAAACATTTAATTAACATAAGAGTCTGATGCCCGGTTTCTGAGGTACTTTTATCGGTGGTTTATCTATCCGTTAGCGTTATTGGTTCGATAACTCAAAAAAGTGCGTTTTTTGAACAACGCGTCACAACATAAACTCCAGTTATTCTTAGTTTAACTTAGGGCCGATTTCACCAATTTTAATACAAAACTAGTTTTACTAAACCTAAGTTCAATAAAACGAGATCAAATGCTGACGGTGATCTTGATTTACGTCGGACTGATTTCACCACCTACTTTATGAGTTCATTTGATCGCGTTCAGTAAAACCGAGTTTTATGCTATTTCGTATAACAAAACGAAAACGTCCTCACGGAACTGCCCAGAGAGGTTGGACTACGATAAGGTTATATTTCTTTGGAACTGCCATACAGAACCTGTTGTCATTGTCAAAATGTCAATTTAAATCTTTGCGTATCTGCGTGGTATTATTTTATTGTCCGTAAAATTTAAAAATAAATAATAATCATGTCGACCACCTCAAACGAGACTGCAAAACGCAAGAGAGATCGTGCTTTTGCCAACAGTGAAAAGGAGCTGCTACTTCAATTAGTAGAAAAACATTTTTCCGTCGTGGAATAAAAAAAAAACAGATGCTGTGAGCATGAAGAATACAGCTGAAGAATGGCGCAAAATCGCATTAAGTTTTAATGCGGCATCTGCTATATGCCCTAGAGAGTTTAAGCAGGTGCAGACTTCGCGGAATCAGCATTACTTAGGAACAGGTAATTTGGTATTTCCTAATGTAATTAAATAACAATTATGACCTTTTATAACATAAATACTTACGCATTATGTTTAATTTTATATTACAGGTGCTGGAACTAATTCAGACACGAGTGACTGGTTTTGTCAATACTTTTGACTCGGATAATATAAGGATTTTAGGTAATTATCAAGTTATAATATTTACATACATACCTACATACATACATATCGTCACGACTTTTATCCCCGAAACCTAGTATCCTTTACGAAATTGAAATAATACGCTCCAATCGCACGCAAATGAAAAAAAACTGGCAGCAAGGTCTGTTTGAAGTTTTTTTGATGATTTTAAGTTAGCAGGTATAAAGCTATTATCAATGAGGCATTTGAGGTATTTACGGTAGTAGAGCCTTGCTGATTTCAGCATGAATGGGCCAGCTCGACCGGGGAAGTACTACCCTCTCACAGAAAATCGACGTAAAGTAACAGTACCTAAACTGTTGCGTTTCGTTCAGTGAGTGCGAGTGCCGGAGGCCCTATCCCCTATACCTTCTCCCTAACCCCACTCCTCATCCTATCCCTTTTCCCAACCCCAAGGGGCAGCAACGCACTTGTGACTCCTGTGGTGTTGCTTGTGTCCATGGGCGGCGGTGATTGCTTACCATCAGGCGATCCGGCTGCTCGTTTGCCGCCTAATACTATAAAAAAAAGGCATCATCGAATTATTTTAGTTAAATTACAAGCAACTTGTTGTTTACTCCTGAAAAAAGCATATATGATTAAAAATCTAGTTTAACTATTTTAAAAATATATTCAACTATTTTAATTGATCCAAATTAAAGTAGTTAAATAAATTTTCCACACGTTTTTATAACAGATCCATCTAGTGGCAGAAAAAGAACTACGTATTGGTTCAATAGTCATTGAACGCTCCAATAGGTATTCAGAAACGCTGTGTCAGTTAACGAACGTTTATCGTTTCCATAACTATATTGAGTCAATAACTGTTGACAGTATATCTGGGCACTTCAGAAACCGGGCATGAGAGATAAAAAACCTATGATTCAGATGGGCAGTACAGATATAACAGGTTAGAAGAACAAGTGACATATCTGACGTATGTTATATCAAGCTTGTCAAAGTGAAGAAAATAAACATTGTGATTGTGATAGCAAATAAAATTATTAGATAAATAAATGGGGAACCTATTTTTTCGAAGCCGCTGACCGCTTGGTTTTCGCAGCGGTAGACTTCGTGGCAGGCTTCTCTGGATCAGCGCCTTTGATCCTGTTGAGGTCGCCCAAGCACAGAACCCGATGCCGCTGACCATCCGCGCCAAGGACGAATACAGAGCCTTCCCTGGTCCAGCACTTCGTCACGCCAAACTTCTCCCGCGCTGCCATGAACGTTATATATACCGTTATATATACAGTTATATAAACCGGATCCTTTTAACTTGGTTTTGGCGAACCAAATGCTGTCTCGCATTGATGTGCTCTGTAATTTGACTACGATGGGTCTGGGCTTACTTGATTGATGACGGCCCATTCTGTGACATCGTTTGATATCGGCTATAGTGAACGTATCAATCTTCAGCTGTTGCTTCACTACTTGGATGACCATCTGAGCTGTATCCTCGTTCTTCTCCTCCCCAACACCGTGCAAGAGAATCATATTTCGCCAGCTGCGTGTCTCCATACTGTGCACTGTGCGAATGATACACTCCAATTGTTGCGAGAAGGACTTCGATGTTTGAATTATGAAGTCCTTGAAGGTCCCGAATTCCTCTGCTAAGCCGCCCGTGCCAGTAGAACTCTTCTTAAGGAGATCCGCTTCAAACTTGGCCATGCGTTCTTCGAAATACTGCTGAATGTTGTGGATAGATCCCATGCTGATATGCTGCAGCAAGTATGTGTATGTGCTAGTACTAGTGCTATAAATCTTGTGTTTATGCGGAGATAACACTTGACTGGCAGGTATTCAACCTCAACTGTAGTTATAAGTCATTAAATATATTGATCCTATATTAAAACTATTTTATTTAAAAAAATTATAACAGCTGTTTTAAGATAAGGTGTTTACTCAACTACCCACCGCTTTTTTGGGTACTAGATAATTGATAAACATACATATATACTTTTTTTTGTAAATACATACATAATATTATACATAGAAACACTCAGACCAAGACAAACATCCATGTTCACGCACACAAATGTTTGACTTGAGCGGGAATCGAACACGCGACCTTCGGCGTGGCAGTCGCTTACACTCCCGCTGCGCCAACCAGTCGTCTACAGTTGTAGACGACCGGTTGGTTAAATAGGTGTTGTCTCGCGTTCATGTTTTAACTCATTAGTGTTTCTCAGTATAGTCCGTGCCACGAGAACATAGACTTTTTGTAAACAAAGAATTTCTACTAAGTGACTTAGCGATAGTTCTGTCAAAAACAAATAATGTCAAATCCAATGAGCGCAACGGTACATAGATACGTGTCATCGGAAACTAATATGTCAATGGATCGGGTTTTTATCGATATTATGCGCTGTCAACAGAATCCTTTGATGTTTTGAGGTACCGACGCCTAGAATGTCAACATTTGGCTTTAATTCATTTAAATGTTACATTCTTGGGCTTAACATGCATTTATCAGTGGACAAAATTATTATCTTTTAGTTATCAAGAAGGGGTGAATGTAAAGTAACATACAAGTTTATAGGCCCGCAACGCTCTTCCCGCTGCTGGCATCTCAAAAAAGCGGGTGCAGAATAGCAGATGGCAAACTATTAGTTGCGCAGAAAATTATTTATACCTAAAAAAGAAATTGCGTTTTCACACTACCGTAACTTTTAATGGATTTTGTTTATGTCCATTCTGACAATTTCATTCACAACGTAAAATCTCCATGCCTAGAATTTTTTATGCAATGTACTAGCTAGTTATCTGTAATATTATTCATTGTTGGTCAATAATTTAATATTTTAGGATAGGTAGGCTACATTGCAAATGATTTATTGTCTATGATTAAAAAAAAACATATCAATAATAGAGTAACATGTATGTACTCTATCATTTACATACATGGTACTCTATTTTTCCTTAATTTGCAGAATAAATTACGTGTAAAACGACAAAAAAATCGGCCGTTTGGTGACGGATTAAGAATACGGCATATCATCACCCCATATCATCCCGTGAGTGTCGTAAGAGCCGACAGAGGGCGAATATTATGCAGAGAACAGCACTGTAAGAGAAGGAAAACTTGATACAAACCCTATACCAACCCGTTTGGCCAGCGTGGTATAGTAGGCCAATTCCTCCTTTCAAAGGATAGGCCTAGTCCAGCAGTGGACTGTTCAAGTCTGTTGATAACCATTCAAACACAAAATCAATTTTTTTATTTCAGTAAAATTTAACAATATAAATTTAATAACAAATAGGCAAAAAGTATAAAATCTAAAAAACACAACTGTTTGAAAATAGGTTGTGCAGCCCTGAATGTTTGTTTACAAAAAGTCTATCTTCTCGTGGCACCAACTATAGATAAGTGTTGCAATGATTGGCGCTATTTGTTAATTTTGCTGGCACATACAACAACAATAAAATAATGTACTTATATGTATGAAAGTACATATTATATTATTAACGATAACAATGGAAACTAACAGAATCTTGATTTTGTTATTTACTTTACTAGGAAAGTTTGTCGATCCGGGAGTAACGCAGAAAGGCAGAGGGATTTTGTACCTCTGTTTGGAAACTTTGTAAAAGTAATATATGCCTTGTATGAAAAATTGTCCCCACCTGGCCCAAGGCATCCTTTCACTAAAGGGTTAATTTCTGTCTTTGACATCTTGTAAAGGCGATCTGCGCAGCTAAAGTATAAAGATAAATTTTTATTCTTTATTTTTAAAAACAACAACTGCCGCACTAAGAATACATACTGTGTCGCGGGGGACACAAAGAACGCCCCAACTCAAAATAATAATTAATGGATCACACAGTGTTGTCTCATATAAGAATCGAACTCACAACACTCGACGTAGTGTCAAGCACCGAGGCGACCGCTTAAATCACACATGAAAGAAGAAAGAAAGAAAGAAAATTAGTTTTATTATTGCAGGTTTGAAGCATTACATTACACCAAAATATACAGTACTGCTAAAACAATATTATTTGAACATAATCATTAATCATAAGAGACCTGCAATAACCGGGCCTCACTCAGCTATATTGCTATGCAGTGGCATGAGCCACTTCACAGCGCTGATTTACAGTGATGGCCACATTTGACCCATGAATAGCATCCCAACAGTAAATGTGCAGTTCAACATATTATTTGCCACTACCGCGGCGTACACTGACAGCTTATCAATAAAAACAGGTATGTAAAAACCACAAAAAAACAAAATATAGTTATAAACTTACGACTAATATAGATTAAAATAATTTTCCTTTCTGTTCTAGGTTAAGCGTGTACACAGATATTACGTTACAACTTTAGACACGGTTGAGGACAAAATGGATACAAGCCATGCCGCCACAGATGCTGCTATGATTTACCAAAGTGGAGCCTGATGATCGTAAGGACACTCGTAAGTATGTACCTATTGCTTAAATATAGGTTAAGTTTTGGTTGTAAATTTGTTCTTGTAATAATTGTTTTTTGAGGTGGAATTTAAAGTTGAGTTTTGTTTTCAGTGATCTCATAGGAGGCGGCAGATCGTTCCAACATCGTGTGGCAGCATATTTAAAGCATCCTCTAAAGGCTGTAGTCTTAAATTGAGGCACTGAGAGTGGATTGGAAGTGGATCGAGCACCATAACTATAATGATCCCGACGCCACCCAAGCTTAGCATAAAGGTAATGTGGTTTCTGTGTAATAATTATCCCAAACAACATAGTAGCAAGATGTAACTTCCGTCTCGCCGCCATTTTCAACATTTTATGTTTATTTAAATACGGTGTGACATGGTGTCTACGAGGTATATCGAAACAGAATCTAGCACACGCGTTTTGTACTCGCTGGATAAGGCGTTCAGACCGGCTCAGCAGACAGGGCCCGTATACTACGTCACAGTAATTAAATCTCGACAATACCAAGCTATCTACAAGCCTTTGCCTCATTGCAACGCTTAAAAAAATTCTGATTCTGTACAAAATCTTTAACCTATAGAAGCAGTTTCTTACCACGTTATTAATGTGATCTTCAAATCGGAGCTCGGGGTCTATCGTCAAACCCAGGTTACAAGCTGATTCGACCCTTTCGATGTTATCACCTTTTATGCGTATTTGAGGTTTTGCTGATAAAATTGAGTGTATTTGATGTCTGCTACCCATAACCATAAATTTAGATTTTTTTGAGTTTAGTGCCAACGAGTTATTTTCCGACCAAGTAGCAATGCTATCTAGTTCTGAATTAATTTTACCTACTGCATCTGAAGTGTTACTACTACTCACATGCAAATACAATTGAGTGTCATCAGCATACATATGATACTTACAGCTACTGAAGCACTCGGTTATATCTGCAGTGTATAAAATAAACAAAAGAGGTCCCAATAGCGATCCCTGAGGGATTCCTCTGGTCACAGGAAGCAAGGAAGAAGAAAGCGTGGAACCGTCTTTTTTAGTTAGTTGGACCAATTGGGATCTGCCCGTCAAGTAGGTCTCGAACCACTTGACAGTTGCCCACTCAAATCCGTAAAACGAGAGCTTCGACAATAGTAGAGATATATTTATTGAGTCAAAAGCACGCGAATAATCGAGTAGTGTGAGAATTGATCCTTCCCCGCGATCCCGAGCCTCAAGGATATTCCCAATGACGTCCGCCAGCGCTGTATTCGTACCGCGCCCCTTCCTAAAGCCTGATTGAAGGTCCGGCAGTATACCACAAGACTCTAAATAGTCCACAACCTGCACGTACACCACCCGTTCCAATACCTTAGACAGGCAGGGCAGTATGCTGATGGGACGAAGATCACTGTAGTTTTGGGGGCTGCTCTTTTTGGGTAAAGGTCTCACAATGGCTCTACGCCAAGAACTCGGAAATGTATACGTCTCAATTGATCTATTTATAATTTCAGTCAAGGTTTGCAGTGACTGAGGTAGTGTAAGAGATAACATTTCCTTTGTTATACCGTCAATCCCCTGGGCATTACTGGTCATATTTGTTATAATTTTGAAAATTGTGTCTGGGTCAGTTTGCTTTAAAGAAAATGTTGCACTACAGTAACGGCTGAATTCGTAAAATGTTAATTGTGATATATTTATGTCTGTTTTTCCTGGAACGTCAAGAAATGCGGCATTTATTCCTTCAGGATCATTAAAGTGGTCCGGAAGCACATTATCGTCACTACTATTAGCCAGTACATGTCTTTTAAGATTAAACCATAGTGATTTAGAATTGTCTATTTGGTCATTGACATATTTTGTAAAAAAGGCTTGCTTATCATTATGTAAAGCAGTTGACGCTTCATGCTTCAAATCTATGTAGTATTTTTTTACAGAGTCTAACTTGGTTTGACGATAGCGCTCCCGGGCTCTGTTACGTAACTTAAATAAAGTTCTAACGGTATCTGTAATCCACGGAGTTGGTGGGCCTTTGAATACTTTACTTTGAATAGGCGCGTGAACATCAAAAATATTCTGAATGTGTGTGCTAAGAAAAAATACCATCTCGTTTACGTCCCGTAGATCACAAATAGATTTCCACGGAATGCATTTCAGGTCCATCTCAAACAACTCCGGCAAGATATCTTTAATAGGACGAAATGTGACAAGTTTCCTAGTTGGCTTTTGCTTTTTGAATAAAAGCTCACAGGTGATGAAGGAGTGGTGTCCGAGTTCCGGGATATAGTCTACGGTAACGTGCCGATGCTGTGCATCCGTACAGATTATATCTATTAACGTGGCGCTATCTCCTACAAAATGGGTAGCCGTTCTAACTAATTGGTTCAAGTTATTGTGGCTCAAGAAATCTGTAATTTGTTTCGTCTTAGTACCATTCAAATCCAGCAAATTGACGTTAAAGTCTCCCAACAATAAGATATTATCATACGGAGCCAGACTGTACATACTGTCAATAACAGCATCTAAGAAAATGTCTAAGTCTAACCATGGAGGCCGATACGCTGTTCCAATTAACAGTTTTTTATTCTTAAAGTTCATAGTCATCCAAAGTTGTTCTACTAATGGATGATGAGGGTGATTCCTAATGCGTGCACTTATACCAGTTCGGACATAGAATGCAACGCCTCCCCCGCGACCTCCCCGAACGGTTAATGGGCGCGGGATGTGACGCAGATGGTAACCGGGAACCATAGGTGCTCGACCCTCTTCCCCACCACGTAGCCAGGTCTCATTGATGGCCATGACGTCAACCAAGTGATGGTCCATAGCTATTAAAAACTCATCATGATTGGTTGCCAAGGAGCCAGCATTCAGTAGCCCAAATTTTATAAACTTATTATTCAGCATTACAAAAGGATAACAAAACGTTTATGTATTGACACTCTACTCGCCCCATGCAAGCATAATTATTAGTAGAAACAGAAACGTAGAGGTAAAATGCATTAGTAACAAACAATACTGTGTCAAGTACAGACATGATAAACATTATAAAAACGACTGTGATATACTTATTACGCCAATAACGATAGATTCGACCTAGAATGCTTATAAAGATTACTAATCTAACTATTATTACTGCACAATGTTTCTCTAATTGATAGGTTAAAATAAAAATAATATAAGTCCTAATCCTAATACAAAATCTTAATCTAGCCAATATTACTACACAATGTTTTTCTTTTTTACAGGGAATCAAAAAGATAAGAAGTGCAGAGGGTACGTTACTTCTGAGGGAGAGGGCCGAAGACACGAAGGAGATCGTTTTCGGAGCGGATAGAGCAAACCGAATCACCATCCTTCTTCCTGGCGAGAACGCGGCCACGCCTCGTCCATACAAATTGCCATCCGAGACGATTAGCAGCCTCTCGCGCTCGACGAAATAACATACGGTTCATCTTCGTCAACCGTTCATTGATGTAAAAACGTGTGGGCGGTCCCGATACTCCAAGCTCGGCTGTGGTCGCGCCCCGACGCACTCTCGCCGCACGCAGCAGTTCGTCGCATAAATGACGTCGTACCAGACGCGCTATCACCGGGCGCGGGCGAACCTCCCTAGCACCCTCCGGACTTGTTGCATTAATGTGTCTAGCGCCGATGCGATCCACGCTTATAATATCCCTTTCATCTAGGCTGACACCCAGCTTAATACCCACACACATCGTGCTCGCCATGCATTTCATTTGCTCTGGGTAGGCAACGTAAGCAAGAACTCCGCCTTTAGTCTTAAAATAAAGTTGTCTCATAATTTACCAGTTAAAAAAGAAATATCGCCGACACTTTTATATTAACACTCTTAGGGCGGTTTCAGATTGGCATATTTTCTGCGCGTATACTGTCGTTTCAGCATACGCGCTTCACAAAACCGGACTCGCGTAAACGGGCATACTTCGGCGTATTTGCTCGAAACGGTAGCGACATCTTGTCAGTGTCAACATGGATTCTAACGGCTCAGTGCGTCAACGCTCGTACGAGTTACGCGTGTGCCAAAAGGCGCGCCTATACGCGCCTACATGCGCTTCCTAAAACGAGCTTATACGCGCGTATAAAACGCTAATCTGAAACCGTATAATATATGAATTAACTAGCTTTTGCCCGCCGCTTCACGTGTGCTAAATTCGAGGTAACACAAATCTACTTTCAGTCTCAAGTTATTGAAGACACTCCTGATTATTTTAAAGACTGTATGTTCAATATATCTCTATAAACATTTTCGTATTTTTAATATTAGTAGAGTAAATCGTTTCAGCCGCTTAAACTTATTATATAATTATATTAGTTTAATATATGCGAACAATATAATAAACGTGCACAATATGACATTATGTATGACGTGACAGTACTGACAGATATGCGATAGCACATGCGCAACCCTCAATTATTAGGACATGCTTTCTTATTTCCAAGAGGTAAAGAACAATGGCAGAATTTGGTCTGGGTTTGTTGTGGCGACCTTAAACTTCATATGAACAAAACAAATTATTTTTGTTCTACGAATTTTAATATTTTCACTTTGTCTCGTTAAAGCTGGAGTATTTTATCATGAAAAAAACCATTCCAATTGATTACGAATACTTTATTATTTGATTGTTGCCATAGCCAATGGTGTGACAGAAATAGACGTGAGTGCTATATCCGTATCGATTATTAAATAAGTAATCGATACGATCGACCTTTATAGAGTTGGTTTGGTTTAAAATGCAGATATTTAATATTTAATCAACATTATATCAATAAGCTAATATTTTTGAAGCAAAATAACGTTTAAATCAAATAAAAACGTCACAGCATCGTTTTAATGTGGTATCGATTTCACATAAAATCGATTTAAAATGTGCAGCTCTGCTTTTGTCTTTGACTGTGACAGTAAGATGCTTAGACTATATATATTATGTAAATAGACGGAGGAATCCGATCACTCAAAGGTCTGGGACTGGGCTCCGGTGTGGGCCCCATTACCCGTCAAAATTTAATAGAACTTAATTTGAAACTTTGATACTTCGTTCATAGACATTTTGATTTATTCGTATAACAACGTGACGCATAAACATAGTGACGTTATAACTTTATTGATACTTTTATTTTACAGACTAGCTTCGGCCCACGTATTCGCCGATGTGGGTGACAGTTATTGCAAAAAAAACGTAGTCTTGCACTATTGTGATGTAGAAGCTATACTGCAATATTTCTTTGAAAAATAAGTATACTTGAATATAATTATATATCTCAAGAAAAGTGTTTTCATCGATCATCACAAACTTTCGTGTTTATAAAAGTTCAAATAAAACCATCTGCTGCTAACAACTAAGTTTAAAGCTTGTGTAATTAAATGCAAGACTTCACATGTGGGACGATACTATTAACTGTACTAAGTACTGAGTAGTCATTGACTACTTTTTTGCAGTGGCGACAGATTGCCAAAAAACGATAAATTACCATTATGCTAATCGTGTGAGTCATTATCATGATTATATAATCGTAGCCATGATAAACCTGTCGTCATGCAAATGACAAGTAGACTGCTGTGAACCCTTAAAATATTTGTTCTCAGTTTTCGAAAGAATGGTCGAACGTTGTTGTCCTGGGAAAGGTCTATCATTACAGACAGGTTTATTGTAGCCAATAAGCGGGATATTGTAGTGATCGACCGAGCAGAGCGACTCGCATTGATAGACGTTATAACCATATCGCATGACAGCAATCTCGTAAAAGCAGAAAAAGAGAAGGAGTTCAAATATTTGGGCCTAGCTCATGAGATTGTCGATATGTGGGATGTGAACTCGGCGATCATTGTGCCGATAGTTGTGTCAGTAAATGGACAAATTGCCAAGAGCCTTTACCAACATCTAAAGATGCTCGCACTAGGCAGCAGAAAAACTAAAATTTTTAACAACAACACTTTTTGAGTTCAGTGCCAGTTGGAAGTACGCACACAAATTTATTTTCTTTCTTACTAACCATGCGGGCTCCTGGTTTAATTCTTTTAAATTATTTTATTCCTCACTTATTTCAGACCTAGGCGTATCTATAAGGGTGTAATTAATTTGACCTGTATATATAATATGATTTTCTAAAGATTTGAGTTTTTTTCTAACTAAGCCAATGACATTGTCAGAGACTTTTTCTAGTTTAATTAAATAAATAAATGTGATTCAGTCATGTGAATTATAATATTTTAAATTGACCCTGAAGTTAAATTTTATTTCTAATCTACGTATTAGTTAACTCACTTACTACTGCAGCCTGCTCTCGATTGGTGATTTAATATAATTATGTAACCGAGCATACTGGGATAGTGCCTCCCTTCAATTTCAGAAGGCCTAATTTAGTTTGGAAGATTTAAGACAAGCACTTGACGATCGTGATAATTTGCTAAATAATAAGCATATAACTTCCAAAAGTTTGAAATACGTAACGTGGTTTTGTATTTGAAAACCATTACGTGGTAATGATCTCGTCATTGACCCTATCATTGCATATAGGTAGTGATTATTAGTGATATTATGTAGGTATATCAATTGCTTTATTCACCTTAAAAAGGTAATTTAAAAATATATTTTTTATCGTAACTTATTTACTAGTGTTTAAATATAAGCTGTATTTATTCACATATTTTACTTTATCTGAGCATTTATCAACATTCAATTGATATTCATTCTAAGTAAACCAAATCTAAGGATTTATTGCAAACATTATCGATATTTTATCGAAATTCATTTTGAGTAAGCACTTCACTAGTCTAGTTAATATTTACCCCAATTTCGAAGAATGTTCGAAGATTCGAAATGACATTTGTGTATTTATCTTTCTCTTACATGAGAAAAAAAACATAAGTCAGAGTGAAGTGCATATATTGGGTAAGGTTGCTATTTTAATGCGGTTTCTATTACTAGTCCAACCTCTCTGGTTAGATGTTACCAATCCAAGGAGCAAGTACATATGGAGGGAGCATTTCAAAAAGAGTAGAAATCGTATATGCATCTCTTTTCTCTCTAATTACAGAACTGCATATGTTCGAGTGTGATAGCCATAGAGCTTTTATACAGCCTTGAATGACATATGCCAAAAAAAATGTTATGTCATGTCGATGTTCGTCCAGCTGGAGTGAAAGCCGTGTCGAAATAAACTGCAATTTTAATTGCTACAAAATATTATAATTGAAGAAATTATCACTTCTAAACATTAAAATATTACCATAGTTTGTAATACCGTCGGATGTAAAAGCCGAATGGGACTATTGACCAAAAATGGTCAAAAAATATCTTACCACCGGTAAGTCATAATAAGTAAAATTGTAGATATCTGCCGTAATAATTCTACAATGATATTTGTAAAGCTTATACTTTAAGATAAAGATAATGACCACCGTTGACACATATTTTTATTCCATTAGTCACAATGAAATAAATATAATAGAAATATTTCGATAAAAAATATGAGGATAGTGTTGTAATACAATTGGACGCACTTAAACGGAAAGGATCCAACCCTCATAGACTTAGTTTCGAGATATTCAAGTTTGAAGTTCAAATCGTATTTCGTCTTTGATTCTCCACTTTAACATTGTGATGTTGGTTTGAAGTAAAGGATAAATACATAAATTTTAATTTTATTAATTTAAAGTCCAACATTATGATGTATTTGCCGAGATAATAATAAAAATATGACGATGGATCCTTTCCGTTAAAATACAAAGAGAAGAGTAATAAACATATTTAGCCTTAAGGATCCAAGCTTTAAAATGGGATAAAAATACTGAAATTTATAAGGAATTATGACAGATTTCTATGTTTTAGAAAATAAAACTTCATTATAGTCTAATATATCTGTAATTTTTAATCACTACCATACCACTAATAATATCACAAATTACTAGCCTAGGTAAACTCTTCACTCCTGAAACTCTTCACTCTCTGTTGTTTTCATAAATATAGAGTATGGTTTTTCTTTTTCGATCCAAAACCAAAGGTAAACTTCTTTGGTTTTTAGCTAGTTGACTTTATCCTTAGTAATAAAATGGTTTCTGTTTCAGGAGCTAAATATAGAAAAAAAAGTTAAAGGAAAATCTTCAAACATTTTGGCAAATGATTTAAGTTTATTATGGCCAAGTGGTAAAGAGATTCCGCAGGCTAAATTGGATGATCTTAAATCAATGTTTAATTTAATACCAAAAGATTGCTTACCTTTTTATGAATCGCTGATAGGAAATGAAAAAAAATATTGATGATGTTGATGGTTAGGGGATGGGATTGATTTCTCCCTTGAATATGATAATGATGATTAACTTTCAGCAATAAATTATATAGTCAGTTTACTTAAGTTTGAAGATATATACTTACTTTGATATTTAATAAGGTTTATTTTTTGTGTCTTAATAAAAATGTTCATTCAAGTATTTTTATATAACTTAAATCTACATACTTATCTAGGCTTGTAATTTGTGGTATCATTAGTGGTATGGTAGTGATTGAAAATTACAAATATATTAGGCTATAATGAAGTTTTATTTTCTAAAACATAGAAATCTGTCATAACTCCTTATAAATTTCAGTATTTTTGTCCCATTTCAAAGCTTGGATCCTTAAGGCTAAATGTGTTTATTACTCTGCTCTTTTGAAATAGTATTTTAACGAAAAAGATCCATCGTCATATTTTTATTATTATCTCGGCAAATACATCATAATGTTGGACTTTAAATTAATAAAATTAAAATTTATGTATTTATCCTTTACTTAAAACCAACACCATAATATTAAAGTGGAGAATCAAAGACGAAATACGATTTGAACTTCAAACTTAAATATCTCAAAACTAAGTCTATGAGGGTTGAATCCTTTCCATTTAAGTGCGTCCAATTTATCATTAAAAAAAGCCTAGATCACAATTTTAATCACACGCAGGCAAGTAAACGAATGACGTACGAACTTGAATGACATAAAGGAAATCAATGTTGCAAAGGTATAGACATTCCACTCCCACAAAAAAATCTTCAAAATTATTTTTTAATCAGTATTATTATTCCTACATCACAAATAATCGTTTTACCCACAAATAATCAGTTAGTAATATTATATTCTTCTGCATCCACTGATGATGAATAAGGTATTATTAAAAAAATCCACAACAATCTCCAGCTTTTTAATTACTTCCAATAATTCAATATTTTAATCTAGTTACACAATGAACTAGGTACAATAAAAGGGTCCACGTTACATGGATCGTTATCAATGTTTATCTCAGTTATTTTAAATAAAGCTGTTGAATTAAGAGATAACGATCCATGTAAGATGGATTGTTTTCGATTTTTCACTAAGTCAATTGAAGTTATTAAATTGAATAATACGAAAACAATCCATGTCACATGAATTGTTTTCGTTTAATTATGTCTTTAGAATAATAATTATCCAAGTAGTTTGGATCGTTTTAGTAATATATGATTTGGAATATTTTCGTAAATGTGAATTTCTCAATAACGAACTAAGTAACTTGGAGCGATGTCAATATAAAAATGAATGACCTGCCATACATGTGGGTTGGTAACGTACGGTCATTATAACATGATTCGTTGGAATTTTACTTGGAGTGTTTTTGTAATATTAAAGTATTAACTACAAGGAGTATTTTGGTATATATAACTAATTTTCACTCAAAGTGTGGGTTGGATCCTTTCCGTTTAAGTGCGTCCAATTGTCAGTTAGAAAACCAGTTTCTGAAAGATTATAATTTGAATATTTTTTTATTTATTGTGATTTTTTGTAGATTTCCAAAGAATGAAGGTTTGAAACTAAATTGGGTCCTAAATATGAGAAAGGGAGAATAGCAACAGTCCAATTCTTCTAAACTTTGTCGGCTTGATTTTGCGTCTGCTTGTTATCAAGAAGGATTTCAAAGAAAAGTTTTGCATTCTTATGCTGTGCCTACTATTTTTACTATCCAGATATCTAATACTGAGGTTTGTACTTCTACTTTATTATTATTACTTATATTTTTATCAATCAATATATACCAACATTGCAACTGTTAAAATATGCTATAGTAATCATATATACATATATGTATATCATTAACAGATTTGTGTTGTAATTTTCAGAAATGTCCGAAATAACGAAACCTTATTTTTAGAAGCGATAATAAAGCTTCAAGAGAGAACATGGCTTGCACTTCTGGAACTCAGGATGAAAATATTGTTCGTAAATGTTAACTGTTTCCGTCCATGTACATCCCATTTTGGTAACATATATATGTAACATATAGTATCACACCTGCCGGTTATCGTGTGCGTCACTTTGTGGAATAAATAAATGATTTTGACTATTTTGACTTTATTTCAATTATTTTCCAATACACAATGTCACAAAGAATGAGAACATAAAATAACTTGCTGACTGCAAATGCACTGATCAGTGCGAACTGCGAGACATAATAGATTTTTAATTGTGTATAACTGTCTTGTCGGTATTGCAACATTCAACTAGTTAAATAAACCTAATAGCGCAGTTTTTCACTCCTTCAAAAATTGTATTTATGTTTCAGTGTTGTCAATTTAAGAGAAATTAAAGGTAATTATTTTCTGTCGGATTATAGGAAAATTGTCAAATTGTGATACCTAGCAATGCTAAACTGCGCTGTATACTGTTACTATCTAGGTACAGTCTAACAACTGTCCGCTAGACCACAATAAGGGTGAGAATGGCTCAACAGGACATCGTCGCTTCCAGTGCTACTTTACACAAACATTGACATTCGTATACAAAACTAGTTTCTATTGTGCTTCGACTCTATGAGCGAGCCAAGGGATTTTTTTCGAACTGTTCCGACTTGTTTGATTGCACATACCTACCTGGAGGATTCGTTTAAAATTACAAATAACAAGTAACCTACTTATTGTACCAAATGTACGGTTTAGACAAAATTTCATTTTATTGTAATGCAAGTACTTTATATTATTTGGAAATTTCTGAAATGCGAATCATCATAGAGGTGGATAAATTATACTCTGACCACCAGTTCGAAGTGGATACTTGAATTCCTCCTGTGAATAAGCGGTAGGAGAGGAGCTTCGCGAAGGACATTGTCAATTCGATTTTCAACTTCGTAATTTTATGAGAAAATTTTAATTTACGATTAATATTGCATTATTATTTCAGCCAAAATATTATCTTTGCTGGACATAAGACAAGTCTCCTCAAGACAGTAATCATATCTTATTATTACCTCTCTTTTTACAGTATTTGTTTGTTTGTGGGCACCTAAGTACTATACTCTAAATAAAAGCTCGTAAAATAATATACTACTGGTATATTACTTAATCAAATGCTTATCTTGTCTCTACACACCGAATTATATACCAATACCAATCAAAGATTAATGCATGAGTACATCACTATTGAAAGTCATTTCTTCTTTTGAAAAAATTGCGACATGAATATTTCAAGAGGTAATAAATACAATACATCTGTCTCGGTTACACATATGACATTTCCTACAAGTAAAAAGAAATAACGATAGGTTTCTTGATTATGCTTAAAGCTATCCCTTCATATGTACTTGCTCCTTGGATGTTACAAAATACTTCCGCGTTTTGATGTCAATCTGACATATGTCATTTGATAATTCAAACGAACCTACCTACATTGTTTAACTTTCATACTTTAACTTTCCCTTTTACCTACATCGTTCATTCTTAACTAAAAATTCAAACACCAATATCTTCTTTTTCCACCTTTCCTGAGTGAAAATAGAATCATTTATAGACTCTGTTAATTACGCCAAATTTTTTGATATATTTTTTATTACTGTACGCTTCAATTTAATTTCAGTCATTTTGATGTATGGAGATCTGCCATTGTCCTTTGTGCCTCCCTACAATCCCTTCCAGTTTAATTTGTGCAACTTATGGTAGCCTACGTCCGTCTCCATGGTCCCATATATGAAATTTCATTAAAATCGGTTCAGCCGTTTTAGCGTGAAAACGGAACATGCATACATACATACATATATAAACACATTTTTGAATTTATAATATTAGTAGGGATGACGTTATTAGATTTTTTGAATGTATTTTATCGTATAATAATAATATGATAATTTAATGTTGTGTGATTATTTATTATTTGAATGCAATATGATGTCTAAAATTTTATTATTATTATGGAATGCTTTAATTTGATTAGTGTACCAATTTTCAACACAATATATATTGTTATGAAATAAATGACTTATGACCGCCCTTACATGGCAAACAAAGCATAGTACAAAATGAGGCATACCAGAAATTTAAGTCAAAACTTACTTGTATCAATCGAAATGTAAAACAGTGTATGTTAATTTTTATGGTGGTGTGTTTAGTTCGGTGTGTGTTTAGTTATGCGTGTTTACTTGTGTGTGTCCACTTACACCCACGTGTTCGTGAAATGTTCGTGAACGTGTGTCGTCTATACGTATGCTTGAGCGCTTGTGTACGTTATGAATTTATAAGCTGTAATTAAACTTAGCTTTAGCCTTCTCGAAATCGATACCCATTAAGTATTGTGTCATGGTAATCTTACACCTATATTTGAAATAATACCTAATACCATGATGTCTTTTAGCAAAATACGTTTTCGATTAATGTAAGTATATAATATATATTGGTTGTCTTGCGTTGGCTATTGTAGAAACTGTAAGGCGTATGGAGGAGTATAGTCCCTACTTTGGGATCAAATTCACTGTTACACACCATATTGTGGGGGCCGTCTAGGTAGATACCACCGCCGCCGTATCAGTTTTTCTGTCGCCCATAGTAACGTACAAATGTGCACTACTATATTCCGGTTTGAATAGTACTGTAACAAGTGAAATGATTGGGCATTAGAATACTTAACACCTTACGTCAAATCAAATCAAATCAAAATCCTTTATTCATTTAAATCACAAAGTGACACTTATGAACGTCAAATTTAAAAAAATTATTACTTAAAGCTTCTACATTTACATTTACTGCCACGTTCGCAAAGCAAGGGCGTAGAACCATGAGAAAGAACGGGCAATAAAACTCAAGGACACTCTTTTTCATCGCCAGGTTTTGCATAATACATAAAAAATTAAATTTTGTAAGGTGCTGCAAATGTTACAATTTCTAAATTCAATTCTATGTCATTTGTATATATTTACTCTACTTAATACTCAAGCATAATCTAGTAAAATTTTGATGTTCATTTAATTAGCCTCCTGAAAATAGACATGGTGAAACAGGAGCATCCACTTACATGAAGTACCTAATAATGCAGGCAATCCGCGCAAATGTTCAGAACCATGATAGAAATGGTACAGTTTAATATTAAAAATGTAATATATATATAATAATGTAATGTAATGTAAGACCGACATCGACCAGTCATCGCAAGTAGCACCCGTTCACGAGTATGACGCATGGGCCAGCCATCATCCCTCTCGCCATATGAAAGTGACAGGGATGACCCGACACACGACGCCGTCTCAAGGTAGGCAGCGGCTTTCTTGTCACTGACATGTCCAAAGTCTATCTGCTACTTGCCTGTTATATAATAATATAAACTGAACATAACATACTATAAACTAGTTTTCAGATCAGAACTGTGTTATTTATATGAAGAGTCCAGATTCAGTTCTCATAAGTAATCACAGGTCCCTAAGGGCAAACTGAATCAACTTTCATACTACTCGTAATGAAAGGAAAGAGGAACCCACCACGCACACTCGGACATTGAATACCCCAACTATTGAAATAGAAAAAGGTTGCAATACCGAACTTCACTGATGAAAAAGTATGAGGGATACATAAATTCATGCAAGAATGGGTTCCAGGAAAATACCTGCATACACGTGTTGCACATTTACACGAGGCATTTTCAGAACTAATTGGCAATAAGCTCAGTCGTAATATCCTTTTAATACATGAGGTCATTCTTAGTATCGTAAAAGCGTACCTACTCGCTACTGTGATTAGTATTCATTGTAAAATATTAGCCGAAACAAAGATCTGCTGTTCCATCATTTTTTATAGGATGAACTTTATTTTAGTATGGAAGCCCTTTGCGATATTGACAATTTAAATTTTTGGAAACAATAGGAGTGTCCTAATTATAAGTATGATTACAGCTTAGGACACCGAACAGAAAATATAAAAGAATAAAACATGAAAAAACACATTATTATTCTAGTAAAAAACACAGCTTATTTATACCACGGATAAAAAGCGACAACAGTATCTATTACGTACGTTATTTAAACAAATGGGAAAATGTAGCTCATTTACAACTTAATTACATTCATGCAACCCTTGCCAGATGCGCCCACAGTAATTTAAATCATTCACTGCAGCGGACTGTATATTCATCACTTGTTTAGAGCATACGTTGTAAAATTGTGGTTTGAGGGAAAACCAGACAACGTTTTAAGCTCTAGTCCAGCAGTGAATAACATTTTAATAAATGTTTTTATAATTTTCGTGATTTGTACACGTCATCTAAGCGATATATTAGGACATTTTGCAAACTTTCAACGTATTTATGTTTTAAAAAGGCTGCTTGATGTTATTTAATTTAGGAGCTAAATTAAGTTTTAGTTTAAAATAAAGAAACTTTACTTAAGAATATAATTTACTTAATTTCTTGTTGAAGTACTTTTACTTGGTTGAAGCATTTTGCTTGAATGGTTTACAAAATAAGTACTTAAATGGGTTTACAAAAGCTATACAGTTGTTGAATTTAATGTGAATACAATTAGCAAGCATTTTTAAGAACGGTCTTACATTTATTTTTAAAATCTCTCTTCTTTATTTTATTACACTCAAAATTGAATTTGTTGTGAAACTATTGGGTTTCAGCGAAATAATCTTAGTTTAACATGCAAAATCGACAAACACGTCTACCTAGAATAGCTTTATTTTGTAAGTTAGTAAGTGCGCGTAATGCAAGTTAAGAATGCTCTGTCGTTGTTCCAGGGCCTGAACTATTTTCCTTCGTGATGAATAGGCCTTACCATCGGACTAACAATTTAGGGCATGTGCGATTTGTACAACTTTCCAAAACTATTAACTGTTATCAAAAATTTGCGTTGTTTGCTAGTCTCTTCGATGCTGAAATTAAACAGATGAATCTCGTCTAGTGTACTTTTTAATTGTGATGATTACTTTATGAAACTAGTTGAGTTTATACTATTGAAATTATTAGGTGGTATAGTTATTGCAGTTGCAGTAAACACATTAGGCTAGTGTTGTTAAATATATTGGAATACTATTTTCAACGATCAGCTGTCATTTGCACTTTTGCAATTATATAAAGCTGGAGAGTTTGTTTGTTTGCTTGAACGCGCTAATATCCTGAACTAATGGTTCAATTTGAAAAATTATTTCAGTGTTAGATAGCCCATTTAGTACATAGGATACATAACATCACGGTATTACCCACAGGAGCAGAGCAGTAGCCTTAAATAACGTGATTGTAACCGCAAACTCATCTAGTATACCAGAAAATTGGAAGATACTTTTCATCATTTTTACTTCGAGTACTTTAGATTAATATACAGAACGGGCGATAGCATTGTACAAAAAGAGATAAAGCTGATCTGCTTTTCATGACGGCAGTAATGTAAGCATATTTTACAATTGACTACGCAAACACTTGCTCATTTAGGAAATTGTAAAATATGTATATTCTGTATCTATTCAGAAACTTTACGTGTCTATAAAGTAGATTACCATTCATACAGACACTGCGATTTATCACTCGTGGAGGTGTTTCTCTTTCCCTCTTTTATACTTATTTTGTCCTTAAACAGTGCAGTTTTACACATGAAAATATTAAACAAGTAGCAGAATTCGTTTACACATAGTTATTGCTGGTTTTACAGCAATAACTATGTGTAAACGAATTCTGCCTCAAAACCATTGACTTATACAGGGCATACAGCTCTTTCCTGATCTTTGAACATACAGGTTGTGAATACATAATTAGTAATAAACTTTGCATAGTATACGCTATGCACTTATCAACATTAAACGTAGAGTGCGATCGCACTTTGGTAATGATACTTATGTAGATGCACTTATTCAGCGCGAGTGAGCGTGATACACCCGGTACAATTTGCACCACGCTAGATGTGTGGCGTTTAGTGCGCGGAGTAAAAGCATGTGTTTGTGTTATGTGTGTGTATAAATAGTGAGGGAAAACTTACATTTTTTTTGTAGAAATCAATAATGTGCTCTTTCCTTTGTAGTTATAGTTATATTCGAATAACATGACAAATCATCTTCATTGTCGTCGGCCTGCCGTAGTCCACTATTGAATATGGATCTCTCCGAGGCCACGTGACGGAGCTCAATTTTCATCTCCTCATATTCAGCCGCTGCCAACTATTTTGCGTATGTCGTCATTCCATCTGCCAGAGCATGACCTGCACTACGTTTTCTAAAGTGTGGTCTCCAAGCTAAAACACAACTACTTCAACGGTTGTCGATTCTGTAAATAATGTGAATGTAATGTAACGGGTTCTAGATTTAAAACGCAGAAGAGGTTCTATACGTTTATTTGCCGAGTATTGTCTCACTTCCTATGCACGAGTATGACCGACCAACAACACGACACTGGCCTGAACACTAAGGGCTGTAGTCTCCCACGCTGTTCCCTCCGGTAGTGTGCAGGGCAGGCTGCTCGACGGACTGCGCGTATCGGGGCTGATCCTCGCAGACTGTTGGCTTCAGCTGGCAGGCGCCGGCGGTGTGTGTGCGATGAGCAGGACAGTGCCAGACTCGTTGGCAGAGGTGTCGTCGAAGACGGTGCAGGGAAGTGCGGAGAGCTAAGGTAGCGTAGCCTGGAGCTTCAAGGTGGACCTGGAACCTGAAGGGAAGCAGTATTAGAAAAGCCATAACCAATAGAGTCAGGCAAGCTTCGCCAGCCGGCCTCAGCTAGCAGGTAGAGAGATGGGCAGTTAATCAGTACGCTAACGCAGTAAATGTAGTAACTTACCCACAGCTGGGACCAGGATACACGTACGACGTAGGCGTTGTACGTAAATCGTAGGTAGGTAGTAGCAGCTTACGATAGAGTAGCGGTGCCGGCCTCTCTGTCGGCCCCTTTATATACCAGAGCTCTCCATCAGAGTTGGTGTCGGTGTATTACCATATATAGTCAAGCTCCGCGAGCACGGACGATGGCCTTCTCTGATTGGCTGAGCGTATGGACGGTATTATGACGCACACTCGGTAGGTACCGGACATACGTTACAGTAGGTAACAAATACTGTTACGAAAAACTCACATGAAAAACAATATGGCAAGGATCAAACAAAAGTTTTGTCGTGCGTAAGTATAAAACTCATAAACTTTCAAAACTCGGCGTTGAACATTCACTTTGCCGAAGTTTGGTGAGTTCTGTACTTATGCGGGTCCAAATATTTCTCAAAGGATTGTGATGACTTGAATCCCTGTGTCATCAGTTTATTCATTGCATGTTCAGTCAGCCCAGAAAGTGGTCTACAAGTTTTACAAACAAGTGTCATCAAAATAAATAATAAGTTAGGTTGAGGTTAGAAATGTCAGAATAATGTTTTGTAGGAAATCAATCTGGTTGTTTAATAACGTGCATTTTAATGTTGAGCGGTGGTAGACTATATTTTTGGCTGACTGTACCTGTTAGTCTGTACAAGTCAGTTCAAGTAACATATTTGGCAACGTATAAAAGATTTTTAATTATCAATAACATCATTATCAGCCTTGTATATAGGTAATCTTTCCCACTGCTGGGCATAGGCCTCCTCTATAAATCAAGTTTATCAATATAATGAAACTGAATACATACATACAATACGCAAATACTCTTTACAGCAATATTGAGTGTTTATACTGTTCTCAATCAATTTAACAGTTACTAACCACTGCATCACCTAAGTAACAAACCGCTGAATTCAATATTCGTTTCATACATACATACATACATAACGTCACGCCTTTTATCCCCAAAGGGGTAGGCAGAGGTGTATTTCTACACCCACTTTTCGCCAGATATACTTTAGTCCCACGTAATAAGGGGCGAGCCTATTGCCGTACCGGGCACATTTCCTGACTCCGTGCGGCTACTGAGAATTTCGTGACAGAAAAACCCAATAACACTGCCCGACCCAGGAATCGAACCCGGGACCTCCCGATCCCACGCGCACATTTATGCCGCGAGACCAACGAGGCAGTCGTATAGGGTTTGATGTCGAGTTTTCCGTCTCTACGCAAAGATGGTATTTGCATCGTGTTATCCCTTAGTCGCCTCTTACGACACCCACGGGGAGATAGGGGGTGGTGACACTTGTATTCTATGCCGTCAACCACACGGCATATTCGTTTCAATATACATTTATTTGAGATCTGAGACACATTTGACATAAGCTTCACACAAAATACGTCAAACATGTAACTTGAATCTCCATGGATAGATTGATTATTGAAACCGGCTGTAAGACTTCACCAATCGTAGCTTTGTAGATGCTGTCAGCTACAGTGCTACGATGTAGCATCATCGTAGATCGTTGATCCCTTTAGTAATGGTAGTTCTTGCATACAACTGTATAATAATATAAACTATTGGTAGTTATACATTCTACTTTAATTATATTAAAATTAATTATAAACAAATTATGTTTTATTTAATTTAAATTAACACATAATAAATCAGAACAATTTGTATGCAAAAATACTAACTATGCAGATTTAGTACAACAGCATTTTATTTTTTTTTCTTCAGAAGTCAATGAAATGCAAGAAAATACATAGGTATAAATACTTATACATAAATACCAGCCGTCGACAGCTGCGTGTCCGCAAATTTGTGGTTATAAAGTGGTCAATATATGCGACAGCGTGACGACAAGGCGTGCACACGCTCGTATTATATAAATGGTGTCAGAGAATGATATCAACCGCAGACTTTACGAGCTACCATTTTCAAATTTATATGCTATGATTTAATAGATTTGGACGCACAATGAATAATATAATCGAATATATGGGTATGATGATTTTTTATTAAAGACAATTTATTTGTTAAATCGCCCAGTATCACTTCTGTTTAAAGTCATTGCTAGTTCCTGAACAGTTAAACCTTCCTCTGAACTTTGCGGAAAACTTCAATAGTCTGCTGATTAACTCTGGCTGACTAAAAACCACTGAGTATTCAGGTGGAAATATCCTTTATAAAGTACTATTATAAAAATATTTATATAAGCAAGTAGATGGTATGTTTTATAATGATATATTTCGATTACTCATCTACCTACAACCTAATAATACGCCAAATTTATTTCAACTAAGCCGCGAACCCAGACCCTTTGCCTGTGTCTTAGATAAAACTACGATAACGCTAAGTTGATGATGATGATATGTTGATAGAAAATAGTGTAATACTCTATCATCATCATATTCAGCCTGCTGGTGACCACTGCAGAATATAGGCCTGGCCAATATCACGCTACGTAGCTCAATTTACGGCTCTTTTTGTCAAGTTGCATACTCTATACGCTCATATAAACTCTACTTCATACTTACTCGTAATAGTATCAAGCAAACCGAATACCAAATAATTATTTTTGAACGACGATTTCAATATTTATACTTGTGACACCAACAAAATCTTTAAAATCTTGTTGATCTTGCAAGTACTGTTGTGCTCGTACAAAACATCAAACATTTCTAATAATTATAAGAATACCTAGTCAGAGAGCTCAAAAGCTGCGGTTTTAAATAAATAAGTTAAATTAAAAAATAGTTGAATGCTTAATAAAGAATGCGGTCTAGCAAATGAGCTCTTGTTGCAGTTTTATTAACAGTTAGAGAGATGCAAGAGTTTCAACGTCTTAACACTACACAAAAATGGTATACGTAATGTAAATAAGGAAAATCGATGTCCTTATTTCTTTGTTCATTGTGATTTAACGTCTACAATCGAGACGTCATCATCATCAGCCTTTTATAGTCTTTGTTCATTGTGATTTAACGTCTACAATCGAGACGTCATCATTATCAGCCTTTTATAGTCCACTGGTGGCCATAGCTTTCTCCAAATGTACGTCGCAATAGCTAGTTGTTATAGGGTTTGATATCTAGCTTTCAAATCTAGCTATAAATCTAATCTAGCTCTAAAATATACTTATTTGCTACGTGTAATTTTCATAGTCACCTTTTACGACACCCACTAAATAAAAGAGGAAAATGAAATATGTTACATTTTGGATTATTAATCTTCACCACTCGGATGTTACGATGTAAACTGATGGACTCATAAACTGCATCAAAGTTCAGGATTACTTTGAAATGATTTTTTTAATAAATATGCAAACTTTTTAGATAAAATTATATAATTATGGAGAGACCAGCTCTTAATCTTAAAAAAAGCAAAATTAAAAATAGATCTGCAGTAAAACAAATGAATATAGTATAGTCGTATTATCAGATTTGCATGTTATTTAAAGCAAAGTTTTAAATTGATTCGCATTGATTTTTTTTCTTTTGTCAATTGAATTATTATTGTTACCAGCATAATTGTTGGGTTAGTTTTTTAATTCATCGAGAGTTTTTGTACCATAATATGGATACTTCATTCGAACAAGCGGCACAAATTGTAGCACTGGTGCGGGAGGGCTTGGATCCACGAACGATTGGTAGACATTTAAATTTAAAGCAGTCTAAGGTTTCTAGAATATACAGAAGGTTTGGGGAGAGAGGTTCTTACAGGAGGAGACGTAGTACAGGCAGGACTCGAGCAACTACCGGTCGTGATGACCGATTTATTGTTACAACTTGCGGTTTTTTTTTTCTTTTTGGTGTCGGGCCACTCTTCAACTGCGGCCCCGCCGCGACGCAACGATGGTGCGCCCCCATTTGGTTGCGGGAGATAGGGCGCACGGCAACGCAACACCGACACGCCTCACCTCCCGCGACCGCGCCCGACTGCAAGGGACAGAAGAACTGTCCCTCGCACCCGCACCATTGGACGCATCCTGCGCAGGCCTCCGTCAAGCCCACGTGGAGCGTCCACTCCTGGGATCTCGCTTAGCTTCACCGTGGGTGACCTAACCACCTGGTTACAACTTCCCTGCGAAATCGTTTCCTCACGTCAGTTTACATCAAAACAGAGCTTAATGAAGTGCGTGGAGTAAATGTGAGTGCACGAACAATAAGAAGAAAGTTAAAGGAAGCGGATATTATCCCCTTTAGACCAGCAAATGGTCCAAAGTTGTCTGTAGCTCACAGACAAGCTCACTGAAGATTTGCGCGTGATCACCTAAATTGGACAGACGAGCAATGGGCCTCCGTATTGTTCACGGACGAGTGTAGGACATGTTTATATGGTGCAGATGGTCGCAGAAGAGTCTATCGTAGACGTGGGGAGCGATACGCTCAATGTTGCATTGAGGAGCATGTTCCTTTTGGAGGCGGTTCGTGTAAGGTCTGGGGTGGCATATCGATGAACGGGCGAACAGAACTTGTGTTCATAGACATGGTCCGTCATAACGGTTATAGAGGGGATTTGAGTGCACATCGCTACATAACAGAGATCTTAGAAGATCACGTGGTGCCTTACATGGGATTCATAGAAGAAAATTTTACCTTAATGCAGGATAATGCCCGGCCGCACGCTGCTGCACAAGTTCGACAATATGGCGAAGAGGTTGGGATACGTACAATGAATTGGCCAGCACGCAGCCCGGATCTTAATCCCATTGAGCTTGTTTGGGACAATTTAAAAGGAGTGTATATAATCCTGTGCCCACGACACTGGCAGCACTAAGAACAGCATTTTCAGAAGAATGGGACAGTATTCCGCAAGATCTTTTAATAATCCTAATAAAATCTATGTGGAACCGATTAGAATCCGTAATAAGGGCACGTGGAGGTAATACACCTTTTTAAAACATAAATAAACCCTTGCATAAAGTTTGTGTCTATTGTTAAAACCAATTTTTTATTAAACCAATTTTTCTTAAATTTCTGTTTTTCTTCAAAAAAGCCTTAGGGTCCTTTCCAGTTTTTATGAGTCTGTCAGTGTATTTTGTTTTAATGTGAACCGGTCAAATCCACACTATCTAAAATTCTGCTCATCATTTCAAAAGCGCCAAGATTTTTGATTTCTTTCTTTTCTTTAAAAATTTTAAGAACGCTACACGAGTAGATATAATTGATTAAGTTCATATTATGTACAGACCAGCACATCAGACCCCACCAACTATAGGCCAATTACTGTGCTGTCCACATTCAGAAAAAAATTAGAGAAATTGATTCTTGACCAACTGCAAAGATTTTTTAATAACAACAAGCTTCTACACTCTAAACAATTTGGTTTTACAAAGGGGCGCTCCATGACCGATGCCGGTGTTGAGCTTGTAAAACATATCTTTGATGCCTGGGAGGATTCACATGATGCTTGAGGTGTCTTCTGTGATTTGTCCAAGGCCTTTGATTGTGTAGAACATGACTCATTGATCAGGAAATTACATCACTATGGTGTAAGTAGTTCTGCTCTGCATCTTCTTACTTCATACTTAAGTAAAAGGATTCAGAGAGTTGATGTCAACGGGACGCGTTCACATGGGTCTGTAGTCAAAATGGGCGTTCCACAGGGTTCCATTCTCGGTCCTTTTTTATTTTTAGTGTATATTAATGACTTGCCACACCTCGTTAAAGACAAGCACGGGATAGTACTGTTTGCTGATAATATCTCACTTTTATTTAAATTAAAACGCCAACAAATTGATATGGACGATGTAAACATTGCTATCTTAAAGGTAGTTCGCTGGTTTGAGGTTAACAACCTGCTTTTAAATAGACTTAAAACTAAATGTATTCTATTTTTGATGCCTTACGTCAAACAAGTGAACACCTCAGTAAAGGTTAAAGATTATGTGTTGGATCTTGTGGATAACACCCAGTTTTTAGGCATTACGTTGGATTCTAAGCTGCAATGGGGACCACATATTAGTAAATTGTCGAATAGACTCAGCTCTGCAGCATACGCAGTCAGAAAAATTCGCCAGTTAACTGACATTGACACAGCCAGGCTGTTATATCATAGCTATTTTCATAGTGTAATGTCATAGGGTATTCTCTTGTGGGGAAATGCTGCCGGCATTCAGACTATCTTTATTCTGTAGAAAAGAGCTATTCGAGCAATTTATAATTTGGATTATGGGGCTTCTAATGGAAGGAAAGAGGAACCCACCACGTAACCTCAGATTGCCCACCCCAACTATTGCAATAGAAAAAGGTTGACAGTACCGAACTCCTCTAAAGACAAAGGATAAGGGATATGTGGAATAATGCGGAAATGGGTTCCAGGAAAATACCTGACGTGCAGTATCCCGCTCTATGCGGCGACTATGCTTCGACACGTGTTTCGCCTTTCCACGAGGCATCCTCAGGACCGATGGGCAACGACTGAGCGCTGTTCTACCCTCCAACCTTCTCCACTCTGATCTATCTCAAGCAACTCTGTTCCACGTTACTCCTGCGACTTGTCGGATGTCGTCGTCCCATCTTTTTTGTGGTCTACCTCTCTTCCTTTTACCCTCTCTGGGGTACAATCTCGTGACTCTTTTGCTCCATTTGTCATGGCCTCTTATCATATGCCCTGCCCATTGCTATTTAAGTCGTTTGACTCTCGATGTTACCTCTATAGCTTTCGTTCTTTTTCGGATAACTTGGTTTTTCAGTCAGTCTGATTTCTTAACATTTAACATACTCCTATCCATTGCGTGCACTAGCATAGCAACATGCAATGCTAGTTTCGTACTTTTATATTATTATTAAAACCTCAATAATTGACAACAACATTATAGACACACCAGCTCATAAAGGTACCTATGAAAAATTCAATGTAGTTAATAAGTTTTAAATTGTATAGGATCAAGACGAAGAAAAAAGTAGCCCGGAGTTTCTTGCCTGATTCTTCTCACGAGGCTCTTTTTTCTGAACAGGCTTTTTTTCAATGCTCAGTTATGTAATATGAGTTTAAAGTTACATTTTATTTTAATTTGTATGACTTTCTGACGTGTCCAATGAATTTAAACATTTTTATAGAAATAAGCATATTTGATTTTGAGTTTTGAGTTTGATGTACGTGTGAATATTGCATTAAAATATTATTATGTACGTTAGTACATAATCTATGGAATACTGTTATTTATATAGCACGTGCTTTGTGTGTCTTGTTAGGCCGCAAGCAGGTCTTACAAAGACCCAAATTAGATTGATTGGCGCATAAGGGATAGTACGCATAGTTAATAACTTCTAGAATGCTGTGCAAGCGAGAGAACCATATAAATTGATGCTCGTTAGTGAGAGTAAGATAGAGATGCAGACCTTTTTTGACAATGCTATGTATGTCGGTGAAGCAAAACTGATTGGTATTTGGAATTCATAAACGCAAATTTTGAATTTGTTTGAATAACGAGGTTTGAAATAGTTACGAGCACGAGGTACCTTTAGGCTGTCGTAAATTGAATATGGGAGCTTTATCTAAAGTGGTATTTAATATCCTATCTGATAGATTTCAGAGAAACAAGAGCTTTATAAAATAACTAGAGGACGCCAGCAGCTACGCCTGCATTTTTTAAATTTACCCGTTTTGGCGGATCCCGTGGGAATTTCGGGAAATCCCTTCTTAGTGCACCCCTAGGGTCCCCAAGGAACATAGATGCCAAATTTCAGCTTCCTGCGCCCAGTAGTTTCGGCTGTAGCGTGTCTGTCAGTCAGTCAGTAACGCAAGGATTTTATATATTAAGATATGTAGTTAATGAGCAAATAAATTTGAAACAGTTTCAATCAGTAATAATTCTGCGATATAATATTAACTTTGTATCAGAGGTGAAGTTAAATAGCAACATGAAATGTATTAGTCATATAAAACATATTACTGTTAAACGCTTAAGCGCCACGGTTTTGTGATTATTACAAGCACATAGCACCTAAGCCAACTACATTGAAACACAGAATATTCAGAATATTTAATGAGTGTGGTAATAAATTTGAACATTCTCCGGATATTTCTTTGTTTTGAAACTATTGAAATAAATTCAACCTTTTCTGTGTGTGACGTAACGTTAAAGTTATGTTAGCACCTAACATAACTTTAACGTTGTTTTACGGGATATATACCGTATGACAATGTTTACCGAGGTACAATCGTGAACATGGCACTTGAAACAATGTCGAAATATCGTTTACTCATGACAAAGGGAAGTTATCAATGTAAAAGCAATGTAAAACTAATGATACAATAAAGTTATGGGTGGATTTTATGGTTTGTTTTTGGTTAACCTATAGTATTGCAGTATATGCTGTCTGAACTTATTGTATTCACTATATTTTAATACATTTGAACAAACAAGTTACGAATATTTTGCATCATGTTCCAACAAAAAACCGGTTTTGTTTCAAATAAAGATTTGTTCCTGTCTTACACGATTCAATACAGATGGAACAAATTTTGTACGTGGGACACACAGAAAGTTTTGCGACACAAAAAAAAAATGATCTATAAGTAAATATATTTTTATTACATCTTTTCTAAGTACTCTCCACCAGCCTCTATACAAAGTTTCATGCGTGTGAACCAGTCTTCGAAACACTTTTTCCAGTCCGCCGCAGACACCTCCTTTACAGCCTGCTCAAACGCTGAGAGCGCATCATCCGGTGACAAAAATTGTATCCCTTTGAGCACATTTTTTATTTTTGGGAATAAGAAGAAGTCACACGGTGCTAGATCATCATCAGATGTACACAATAAAGTCTTTTCTGTTCCAGCGCTCTACGCTTTTTCAATCAAATATTATAATTAAAAGCACATATTATAGTTTACACTTCAGCCCAGAAATAGAGACAACTTGAACGATCCATAATTATTTTTTTGTTTTTACGTGCAGTTATAAAAGCGTTTTTCTAGTATTTTTTAAACTATTAATTTATTACTTATAAGTAACCATACCTTTAAGTAAATTATAACTGGCCAGTCTGACAAACATAAAAACTTTTTCTGACTTGACCTGGTATAAGACAATTTGCATTTTATTTATCAGAATACCTTGCAGGTTTTCTGTAAAATCAATTTTGTAGTTTACTTTTATTGTTTTAATAAAATTTTACTTCCGTAAGAACTTTGAAATTTGTGTTAACTTGATATTTTATACATATTATGCTTGACTTTCTCATAAGCATAGATGGTTAGGAGTATTAATTTTAGTAGAAGAACGAGAAAAGCGACTAATATCAATATTACATGTGCAAATGTGTAACCTGTACTTAATGCTTTTTAGTCAAATAGAAAGTAGGTATAGCACGCTCAAGAATTGATTTGTGTATGATGCACATATTGTTGAAATACATACATTATGCCAAGAGCTAAGGTCCGATAAACGGAATGATCATATAAAACCTTAATCATTTCAACGGACGCCACAAGTTTTAAATCCAGAGATATAAGATACTATAGACACAGTCATGATACAACGATACTGTGCCGCCAATATTCTAAATAAGTCCGCTGTTAACCCTGCGCATCCTGAATGGACTTGAGTTAAGGTAAATTTCTTGGATAACAAGATGGAACCAAGATTATACTAGCGTGATGACGATAGCGATGATGATGCCGACGTCATGATTAGCCACACCGTATCTTTTACATTTTGTGCGCACTATAAGGCCACGCCGACTAAACTATCACTCGACTTAAAGTCTGTAATCAGCGATTCGCCTAAAATTTCTAAAGTCGCGTTCTTTTTGACACGCTTTTATTAGATCGGCATGTATGTAACTAACTATGTAATAGAATCTAAGCTAACTAGTTTAACCACCGTATGTATGTATGTAGTTCTGATGACAATACAATAATATGATACAGTCGAACTGATGTGATGATGGAGCCGGAAGATATGAACTGGAACTTCATGACGGAAAATCGTATCGTAGCTGTTTGGATTTCTTAGAAAAGTCTTGTAATGAACTTTGACCACGATTAGGTTTCAAGGTCTGATGATGAAGCTGGAAGATAAGCACTGGCATTCCATGATGGAATATCGTATCATAGTCGTGTTACACCTATGAGAAAGACCACGTAATGGACTTTGAAAACGCTCAGGTTTCAAGGTCATAACAAACCTATAACATATATATTGTAGATCACGCAATGATGTACTTAGGGCCCCGTACTTTGCCGGCTGGACAGGCGTATGTGGCCCTAAGAGTAATATCAATTAGTGGCATCCAGATTGAAGAGCTAGATTGTTCTAAGCTGACAGATATAACACCATGCAATACAGTCGCACTGGCGAAGATGGAGCGAATGCGTCTCTTAAATAAATGTATAAATGTTATAAATATTTCGTTATTAAAACCCAAAAAGTGTATTATAAATTAATAATTAAAAAAACACTAGAAAAACTCGCTTTTATAAATGCACGAAAAACATAAAAAATAAATTATGGATCGTTCAAGTTGTCTCTATTTCTGGGCTGAAGTGTAAACTATGTGCTTTTAATTATTATATTTGATTGTAAAAGCGTGGGACGCTGGAACAGAAAAGACGTTCTTGTTCTCGCGTCAGTGCGGAAAAGTACGGGGCCCTAAGTACATCACTGCGTGGTCTACAATATATATGTAATAGGTTTGTTATAACCTTGAAACCTGATCGTGTTCAATATCCATTACGTGGTCTTTCTCACAGGTGCAACACGACTATGATACGATATTCCTTCATGGAATGCCGGTGCTTAACTTCCGGCTTCGTCATTAGTCCTTGAAACCTAATCGTGGTCTTCTTCTTCTTCTTGTCGTATCAATGGCGATTTTAGATGACAGACGACCAGTATTCTGCTACAGCTATAGCGTTGTTTGTGGCCTTATACAGCTCAGCCAAAGTGCATTTAATCGGACAGGAGGAGCAAGAAAGCAAGTGTGGCATGTCCTGCCTTGTCGCTCCACAGTCGCACCGGACAGTGGTCAAAGTTCATTACAAGAGTTTTCTAAGAAATCCAAACAGCTACGATGATCATAAACTTTTTTTGTAAGTCTGTTGTTTGCTGCCGTGTGTTGCTAAACTCTCATGTCAGTAACCACTTACAGAGTGTTGACCACACTGTTGTCCACGTCACGTACGTAAATTATAATTATTTTTGCCTTAGTAGTATTTCTCATTAGCCCACGGTATTATTCTGCGGATTTCTGCGCATTTTCACCTTTATAAGATTTGTTTAGGCATCGTTTCAAAGACGACCACCGCATTCATTTGGTGGAAGAACACTTTTTAAGGGGATCGTGCAATTTTGCCGAAAAGATTTTGACAAAATTTCATTACCCAAACAAATTTTAGCAACCTTTTTTATACCATTGCAATATTTCGAATGATTTTAGTACGCATATTTTTATTTGGTCAAATTTTTACTTGGCAAAATATTACCAAGTATAATGTCATTATGGCATTTGGTCTTTAATCAAATGATTTATTACAGCAAACAATCTTCAGACAATAAACGTTTGGTGATATTAATTTATTTATGGAAGTAGTTAGAGTAGGTAAATTATTAAAAAAATGGTAAGGTTAGGTTAGGTTAGAAGTGTGACCGACGCACGAGCTGAGCGAGTGAAGCGTGCGGTGCCGAGGCAGCGGCCGGTGAGTGCCAGAAACGACTTGCATTAATATAAAAAAGAGATTGTTTTTAGTAGGTTACCCGGAACTGAACTATAGTTTATATTGGAATAATTATTGATTTTGCCTCAAAACTGTTATTCTAACTGAAATATTTGACTAAATAAAGTTAAAAGTAGTAGTTGGAAAACAAGTAATAGTTTAAACGTTCATTTCCCAAACATTACAATTTTTTGTGTTTGCGTTACAATTTTTTGTGATTAGATTTTTTGCTAAGTAATAATTTGGCAAATGAAATTATGCGAAAAAATTTTTGGGCAGTGAAAATTTGTCAAATTCCTTTCGGTCAAACAAGGGAGACCCCTTTTTAAGTCATAAGAATCACTATCATCATCAGCCCTGTATAAAAATAATACAATTAAACATACCTATCATTCTAACATTTATATATTCGACAACAAGGCGTCAACATCATTATATGAAACTGATTATCATGTCAGATACACGAGAATCTTATATACAACATTATATCTTACAAATTCAATAAATTAACATAATATTTTATCCAAATTGGGCGTATTTACTGCTTGGGCTGTCATACTGTCATACAGTATGACAGCCAGGATATTAAAAGCGGAACACGAATTTCCTGTTTAGTTTTTTCCCTATACGGCCTTTTACTAGCAGTAAGGTGAAGCGCTGATCTGTGATTGACAGTCGATTAAGCGCCCCCATAACACATTTTACAACCCTTGGCTCGCGGTACCCCTGAGGTTTGGCTTTACTGCCATGTAGGCCTCGGTATTATGTCATCACAAGATGTTGTCTTCCACAGTGTCCACAAATTTTGAGTTAAAATGTATTTTCTGTTTGCCCTCTTCATATAAGTAAACAAAATGGGATTTAGTTAAGAGAAATTAATAAATATCTAGAAACTGATATATTCTGTAAATAATGAAAAACTTTTAAACTTCCGCGACTTGTAGTCATATACCAATATACATATAATTATGTAGCGGGTCGATACCACTTAATTTTTTTATAATTAAAGCTAAAATACCTTATATTTGCCGCGACGTTTTAGCATGGTTTACATAAGCCATGGTGATGGGGAGAATGGTAATTATTGAGACGCCATTCGCTGTAGTGACAATCTTCCGTCTCAAGAACCGAATAAATGGTACCGAGATAATGGCCGTAGGCAGATGCTGATTTTGTATTAAGTTCTTGAAATAAATTTAAAATATGGTTTTGGTCCGTAATTAGCTCGTGATTATGTAACAAAACCATTCATAAATATTTTATCCAATTGTTAATATGCCTTACTTCAAGTTATGATCAGATCAGAAATAATTAACTCGAATGCCGCATTTACACATTCGTGTGAATAACGAGGCAAATGACGAGGCGAATAACGAACACGCATGTGTAAACACTACATTCGTTATTCGCCTCGTGATTCGATTCGTGATTCGCGTGTTCGCGTTGAGAGCGGTTTTTCGGACGCAAATCAAAGGGCACGAATGGCGAACACGAACTTACTGTTTACACATTCGTCTGCATTCAGTTGACAGCTAGCGCTCGACCCAACCGGACGTTTGTCAAAATGGAGTGGAGTGAAGCGCGAATTATAGAATTCCTTGAACTATTTCAAAAAGAAGAGCTCATTTGGAACCCAAAACACCAGAAAGATAAACGATGCATGCTTGGAACCTTATGTCTGCCAGTATGGGGTTGCCATTAAGCACATTAAATATAAAAAAATCATACTTTGGCTAAAACAAAATTGATTATCAACAAACATAGTAAAAGATATGACAGCCTCGTTGGTCTCGCGCCATAAATGTGCGCGTGGGATTGGGAGGTCTCGGGTTCGATTCCCGGGTCTGGCAAAGTGTTATTGGGTTTTTCCGTTAGGAAATTCTCAGTGGCAGCACGGAGTCTGGTAATGTCGTGGGTAATGTGCCCGGTACGGCAATAGGCTCGCCCCCTATTAGGTGGGACCTAAAAACTCATGGTGAAATGTGGGTGTAATATTACACCTCTGCCTACCCCTTCGGGGATACAGGCGAGAGTCTATAAATAAAAATAAAAAAATATATTTATATGAGTAATTCTCAAAGTAATTTAATAATTTACATGCTCAAAAAATCGTTTGTGACGATGGCTTTTTTTTACTTTTTTACGCAGGATATTTAAATAATTTCATTAAATGTAGCGCGCATGCTGCGATTATTTTCACGTCCTCCATGTTCATGTGCGAATTTCAAAATGATTCACTCCGCGAATGTGTGAACAGTAGTTCGCGACAGCATTCGTATACGAATGTTTCGACGAATATTCGTGGAGTGTCGAGGCGAATGACGAACACGCATGTGTAAATGCGGTATAACGTTATGTTAATATTCGTTTTACGCAATTTCGTACCTCAATATGTAACTTTATAGGAGTCTGTTTGCCCTGCCTCCTTTGCAGGATAAACAGAAAATCCAAAAAGGCTGAGAATTTATAAACATTTTAATTATAAACCTTCGTCTTGTCGCCATCTAGTAAGTTTTGAATTACCACGTGGAACAGATCAAATATGAACAATTTTTTTCAGGATTTTCATTTATGCTAAATGAATGGGTTTTTAACTAAGGCTTCCGAATGAAATTAAATTCAATTACAAGAAAACTAGTGTAATTATAGCAAAATTATAATTTACGCTGTGGTTATTCTTTTGTTTGTAATATGTAAAACATCATTTAAAGGCAATTTGTTTTTTATAATATGCCTGTGGGTTTTATTTAAGATTTCTGATGATACTTGAAATATTCGTATACGACGTTCAAGAAGTTACTATATTTTAAAACAACGCTCGGAACACAACATGTAAAAAATTGAGGAACGGACACAAATCATTCTGATGGTACTAGAAAAACAATTTTTTCTTTGACGAAACACATCATCTGGAAGTAAATAAGAATCCATTGAAGTGTGGATTACTGGATGAAAAGTATTTCAATCACCTATTTGTGATATTTTTCGAACAGTTCTGTCTGTATATATAAAATTCTTCCTTTTACTTACTGACTGACCGACGACACATAGCTAGAACTACACTTACAGGGTGCAAGCTGAAATCTGGCATGTATATTCCTTCGGGAGCATAAGGGTGCAATAAAAAAGCTTACTTAAAAAAGGCAGTGATAGCCTAGTG
Source organism: Euclidia mi (assembly GCA_944739405.2). Classification (NCBI taxonomy): domain Eukaryota; kingdom Metazoa; phylum Arthropoda; class Insecta; order Lepidoptera; family Erebidae; genus Euclidia; species Euclidia mi. Next base: position 19,790,162 of record OX123189.2, read on the forward strand.
GAGATACAAACGGACTGCTATGTAGAGGTTATCAGATTCGAATCCACGTTGCGCACCTATGATTTTTCGTAATAAGTGCGTATTAAATTGTTAATTATCGCTTGCTCCGTGCCTCGGAGAGCACGTTAAACCGTCGGTACCGGCTGTCATGAAGATTTTTGACAGTCATTAATGGGAGTCAGTACCCTCAAATAAACTGATACTGGTCTAAACCATGGAATATTGCTATCCCTTTGGGTTGCGGAGGTCAGACGGCAGTCGCTCTGGGGAAAAGTTGAAATTCTGTCATATCTGGTTAGACCAGTGACCGGACCTCGGGCTCCAAGGCGTAAGTCATGGGCTGTAAAGTCAATCAAAGGCTGTAAGTCTTGTATGTAACCGGGATAACGTTAGGGCGATGATGATGAAAAAGGCTTACCTAATATGCCAAATGCTAGAGCAGGTGTAGCTACGGGCATCCTAATATAAAAGAGGTACCTACTTTCCTGTTATTCTTCTACGGATTCTCTATTAACAATTATGTGCTGTATAGGGATCAAACTGTTGTGTCAACAGTGTATAATAATTCGCTTACAGTTACTTAGTCTTCTTCTCTGATACTACGTTAGCAAATGTACATATTACACCAGCTAGGTCGGGCCGGTGTAGTGCCCGTCAGTCGATCTCTAAACTCGGTTTGGGTCAGTCCTCGTATACTAAGTAGAGCAAGTGTATCATAATTTACTAGTTCACAACATTAAATAACTTTCAGCGTTTAAAAAAGATTGTATACCTAAATATGATACCCCATAAAACAGAACGCACAACCATCCGTGCAGTGTAAAAAAGTGAGGTTGCTCTTTAAACCACTACGGCCATCTACTCATCCCCAATTAAGAGTTGAAAAGATTTATTAACCCGTATGTGAAGTAAGGGGCTCCAAGGCTTAGAAACAGAACGCTAAGATTATGATTCTTGGAAATAAACTATGAGCTTAATGGCAAAACTCTTCTCAATTGTTCTCCTCCCTAATCGACATTTCTTAGCCAAATGCCTTAATCTCACTACACAAATATTTATGAACGTAGCTAGGTCAATGGAACCATAATATTCAGACTGTGTGGCATTAAACTCATTTGAAGAATTGCCAAATTTAAATTAATATTGGACAGCTACAGCCTTTCATCTTCGCGGTTTTTACAAAGGCACTATGCAGTGTTGTGGTGTTTAGCTTAAAACTACATATAACTGTGTTTTGTGGAATACAATATCTCTAAACTATGTGCGCTGTACCATGGTGCGGGTGGCAGTTTCAGTAACGTTTCATTTCACTTTTGAAAGTTTTCGCGATTTACAAATTATGACTTAGTATTTCAGTTGTACTACTTTCGTAATATTTTAAATCGTTAATTACTGTGGTACATTAAATTATACCCAACCAGAATTATAGTCTCCAAATAAAATCTAATGGAAAGAAAAATTAAGCAAAATATTATGCATATAAGGTAACGCTATAGACGTATTTAGTGATGGGATGTACTGCTACGATGGATATTCGATGTTTTTATAATGAAAAACGTATATTGGGCGTACTTCAAATCATATTGTAAAAAGTCTATAATTATATTAATGAAACATCAGACCATATATATATATATATATATATATATATATATATATATATATATATATATATATATATATATATATAGAATAGATTTCATTCGTCTAAACTCGTATCAGAATCAGCAACATCTGAATTGTCACTAAATTCATCATCTGTATCTTTGACGGATATTATCAACGATGACTCCATTATATTGTCAATGTGGAGGTCACGATCCCAATCAGACATAATGTCCCTCTTTGTTTTATTCACAACCTTCGAGCAGTTTTCAGGTTGAACATTGTTGATGGCCGCTTGCAATAGGACCAACATTTTATTTGCCGTAAATGGCGGCGAAGTATTATTCCTTGCGGCGTGACCTTTTATTTCGGCCCAAATCATCTCAATAGCGTTATAGTGGCAATGGTAGTCGAAGGACCTGGTGGCCTTTTTCTTTCGCCATTTCGCCCAGAGCATAGGTAGGAGTTGGTGGCTTATGATGACGCCGTACTAAGGCAATAAGCTCTGCCTTTAAAATTTTTATATCTGCTGTAACTCCGTTTTCATTAACGGCCATTTTCAATATTTGATCCACACATAGATTCGAGATTCCTATTTGACATATTTTGTATGGAGCTTATGTCAAAAACTAATTTAAAATCTACAGATCTATCTATAGGTCGAATATTGAATTCCGTAGTCAGCCACTTCACCAACTTGCTTTTGCGGTTGCAGCTAGTTTTATATTATTATGTAGCTATAATATATATATATATATATATATATATATATATATATATATATATATATATTGACAAGTTTACACACGTCGTTATACTGCAAAACTGAATAACACTCAAATTTTGATAACACTATTAATGTGAACTAGATTTATGCTGTGAGTATCGTAAGATCGATAAAAAGGCAACTATCATCCGTACCATGCTACAGCGCACAGGGTATAATAAGCACACAACACAAAAATTAGCACACAAAATTGGTAGCTTACTTGTAGCTTAGTACGAGATTCTAAATTGTACAAGTGCCATAATAAGATTGAACTTTACGAATTATCCTTTTCGAATTTTAATATAGGCACAACCTAATGGAAGGAAAGAGGAAGCCGCCACGCACCCTCGGATTGCCCACCCCAACTATTGCAATAGAAAAAGGTTGATATTAGTTGGGGTGGGCAATCCAAGGGTGCGTGGTGGGTTCCTCTTTCCTTCCATTAGGTTACAATGGAGTTCTGCCAAGTAACGCCTGATCCAAACAACTATATAGGCACAACCTTTAACCACGGCCGTTTACAAAAAAAAACAAGAGAACATACCTTAAGTTTTGAAAGATGGATTGGAATAAAAGTATATAATTGTTTTCGCTAACTCAGTTATGGGGAATATCATTAAACCTTTTTCAGGACAGACTAACATTATTTAAAAAGCCTATTCCATTTTTTCAATAACGTATTCATAAAACATTATCGAACATGGTTCTTCGAATAAACCATCATAGAATATGTACCCTCAAATGAATATTCGCTGGTCACACAAAAACCTCGATATATCAATATAATCTAAACCATAACCCCAAATAGTTAAAGTTTAATATCTATTGGATTCTTGTTTATATACGTGACATGGGTTCTCTCATCTAATCAACAGAGAAATGCATTGCAAAATTCCATTCGGATTATATATACCAGGGTTGAGTTAAGTGCAAATTGAATTCATCTTGGGAATATGAAAAAGAGACTGCGGAAATTTTATAATACCGTTCGCGCGTGCATCGTACGAGCGTAACTTTAAGGCGCTGTTATATCTCAGAAGCCGTGAAACACCTAATTTTTCGTCGCGCAACTAGCTTTAACGGTACATATTACAAACTAGCAAAAAATAGAGCTTAAAGTCAAAAGTCTGAACAAAAGACTTTTGAAATAATTTTTCATATATGTAAAATAGAATCACGGTATAAAAATCACAAAAACGAGGCAGAAAATAATCTTTTGTCTCACTGTTTGCAATATTTTGCTCGTAAACTGTTATATTTTATTTTAAAATATTTTAGGATACCTAATGAACTAAAGAATAACCCTATTGTTTTTTTCATATTATACGTGTATATTTTGTAAAATTAAATAAAATCTGAAAAATGACTATGATTTTGACGCTCGGTAATCAATATCAAACGCTTCGGAAATTTAAACCTTATTAGCATAAGCGGTGTACTGAGTGTCAGTTGCTAGTTTACGCCCCGCCCAGACCTCATCATTCGGCTATGAGCCCTGTGAGAGATAGGTCATGTCGCTTGCGTCTCTGCTGCACGAAATTTTACGTAAATCTTTTTGTTATTGTAATACGCCGATTTGAGTTCGTAATTTCATGTTTTATGTTATAGACTGAATACTTTGAATCAAATAGGCTTTTCATGTGACTATGGGCACATATAATTAGGACCTAAGTTTGTATCCTTGTTGCTGTGCTATTGTTTCTGTGCTTATAAATATATAATTAGAAGAATAAAATATGGACAATTAGAGAAATAAAGTTCTACGAAGGATTTGAACAAGAAAGCGACGTAATAAAATAGAAATTCATCCATGTCCAAGTGATTATCAAATATGTAACATTGTTACACAAATTCTTATAAGACTGACTATGTTATAAATTACCGATTATGCATAATATAATTATATAAATTATTCTCGCAATACATAGCTGCCACAGTTTTCAATATTTGAAAGAGTGATAACATAAAATCGAATCATTTTATGTACCTATATTACAAATTCATTAGCTTGTCAGAGCGCCTGGAGCGCTAAGATGCCTCCACGGCGAACAATAAACAGCGCTAATATGGCGCTCCACAGTCCGCACACAAGCGGTAACAAAGGTTGTATTATTGTGTTGTGAACATAAACCTATTTAGGTACATTGGGTAAAACTTTGATTATTCATAAACTATTAGGTATGTTTTAGTAAGTCTAATATCTTTTTCATTTCTAAAATGAATCATTTATAAGTAAAAAGGTGACTTTTCTGTTTGTGGTGGTGGTTCTGTTGGTGTCTTCTTTTGACTTGTGTTTCTTTTTTGTCAATTTTTTTTTTTAATAATAAAGTACCTAACTTATTATCTTTATTGTAAATACGAAGTTAAAGATAACAGTTCTGCAACGTCTTACACACATTTGACTGCAGTAATTCCTAACACGATTTGTTCAAGAGCTAGCCAAGAAATGTCAAAAATTTTTTTTTTTACTATTTGACTCAACTCCCTAGTGATAAGCAAAAAAATACAAGAGGGATAGCAGTGACTGGTTCAAATTGCGTAAGAATATGTTGACAAATTCAAATTTTGGTATAGTGGTAAAAAGGTAGAGATAACAGCAGTAAAGCCAACTTAGTAAAAAATATTTTGTACAAATAAAATATTTGCAATATTAAAGCAGTTGCGCATGGAGTCTTAAATGAACAACTGGCTTTGCAACAACTGGCGAAGCAAGAAAATGTAACAATCGAGCCTTGTGGACAATCCGTTCATTGGTGCCACGCCAGATGGATTAGTAGGTCCAAACACGATTGTGGAAATTGGCCTGGAGACTAGTATAAGAGCAAATAAAATACAAATATGAAAACATGATAAAAAAGTGAACTGACTAGTCTAAACAAATATTGTAATCGTTATTACAAAATTCAGAGGCAACGCCACGTAACACGCAAACAAAAATGTTTATTTGCTGTGTGGAGTGGCGAAAGTATACCACTAAAAATAGAAATTATAGAAAGAGATGATGTTTTCTGGGAGACGAAAATGAAAGAAAGCTTGTGGCGTTTTATATGAATTGGCAGTTGCCTGAAATTTTTGATTCTCGTCAAGCTCAAGGGATGGCATTACGAGATCACGGAGAGGAAAATTTTTCATCACTGCTTGACGTTTCTACAATACCAAGTCGTAAAAGTAAAGTAAATGAAAATGTGCCTCGTGAACAACAGCAAATAATAAGTATTGAAGCCTCATTACCTCACACACTGCATTTAACTTTCGATGAGAATAAAGAAAACCTGCCGGGTTGTAGCAGACAGCTAACTTTTGATGAGCTGTAAACTCTGTTTTTCGTTAGTAAATGATAAAAAAATATAAATAAATATCTTTTAATATTTATTTTCTTTAAAACAACACATATTTTAAGAGAAATAATTTTTTTTTATTTTTCCATACAAACATGTATGAGGAGGACTAACGAAAAAGCAGTAACTCAACTTTTAATTCTATAATTTTCTAAGTGACATAGTAGTATCTCATGAATAAGGTATATCCAAATATATTTTTGGTATTTCATCTATTTTGAAAAATAATAATGGGTTGGGTTTCGAAACGAGTCGTCTGAATTTGAGGGTATTGGTGGTGTAGGGGGCTTAAGGGAGTTAGTTTTAATCCCCTCAAAGTAATTTTGGCTGCCGGAGTTGCGTCTAAATATTTTTAAACAATTCCCAAAAATTCTTAAATACTTCGGCGATTATGCAAAACGGAACGTAGTTTTTATACTTGAGTACAGTTTGACTAATGTCATTTTTAGGTTTTATCTGAAAAACGTGAAACGAAACGCAAACTCGCCATCTTGGAATGATCATATTGACAGCTAATGTCAAATTTGTGCGTCATTGCTTTCGAGTGCCTAGGGTTAGGTGCGACTGTAATAAGTAATTAAATAGGTTATGTTAGGTTCTTTTTTGACCCTTAATCCAAAAATAGGAACCCTGGGAAGCAGGGCTCCGTCAACCTTAGTTTATGAAACTATATAGTTTGAAGAATGTGGAAGATTTAATTTTTTCAGAGGAAATCAAGTATTTCCGGCAAGTGAAAATGGTGAGGAAGGGTTCCGAGACCTCCCTCCTCCCCCCCCCCAATCACTCACAACCCCTAAAAATGGCGACGAATTTCGAAACCTTTACCATAATAATTATACCTATAATAACAATAAAGCATCCATCAATAAATAAAATATATCAACTTTTACTAAACTTCAATCTCGTAACTCGCTTTAGTTGAGATACGGCTTTTGCGGCTTGTAGCCGAAAATTTAAAAAACGGAACCCTTATAGATTCGCCATTTCTGTCTGTCTGTCCGCCCGTATGTCACAGCCAATTTATTCCAAAACAGATTTGAAAACTGGCAGGAATGGAATTAGATGTAGGTATTCTATAAATCGCTTCACCATTTTTATACAAAAACAAAACAAAAATAATAAGGGCCTCTCCATACATGGAACGGACTTAATTATTTTTATCATCTTACAGCACGTAGGTATTAACCTACTTTCATCAACTATTAATATCAATAACGTCATTAGACGTTATTGATATTAATAGTTATTATAGATTGTTACATTAGTAAACCACTGTTGCTCATGGCTCCACTGAGAACAAAAATTGCGCTATGCCTATATTGTACAAACAGATTGATTTATGAAATATAAATTTTAATATCAGTATCTCGATTCAATATGCTAAAACGTTTTGCTAGCGATTTTGAAATATTGGAATACAGATGTCGCCAGAATACGGCCGCATGCGATAAGAATGAAGGGGGGCGCCCCGCAGTAGACGGAGCTAAGCGCCCTTCACCTCCCCTGCTTCACCCCCTCATTTACCAAAACAGTCGCGTAGGACAGTGCCTTAATTATTACATTTCAACAAGTTCAGCTATTCGATAGATTGATATCTCTAAATCCCTTCTTATGGATATTCTAGTAATTTTACGCAGAAATATGACATTTCCATTAGGGCGCTACCTACTTCAGATAACGCTAGTTGTTACAACTACAACGTTAGTTACGTTGTCGTTACGTCTTTTATGCGTAGTCGGTTATACATAGTTAAGTGCAAATGAGTCTGTTATGACTACGAAAATGTTACAGTTATTGTATGTGTTGTATATAATTTGAGTGAATATTTTTTTTCTTCCGGTCTTAAGTTATTTTTGCTCACACATTCACGCGTGCACTATTCGTTGTAACTGTGTACGTAAAATAACCATAAAATTCTGCTGGAATCTAGTTATACGATCAGTATCATAAGCAGTTACTGAAATCGATTGCGGTAACTAATTCCTACTTTTAAAGGAGAAGTAAAAATCTCATGGTTTGTGTCAGAACACGAAGAGGCTAAGGCTAAGGCTAAGGCCTCGACAAGTCCCCAACACTAAGTGAAAACGAGTACACCGCTGTGCTAGACGAGAGACTCAAAAATCAGGCTCGTACTTACACGATTTCTATCATAATTAAAGAGAGTTGAAAGAATATTCCACAAAAAAGAACATTTTTGGGGATGAAAAATATCTATCCAATCAGACACACCACTATCAAACAATTTGCTAAATGCACGGTGTATTTCAGTTTTTTCAGTTTTCACCCCAATTTGTTTGTAGTCAATTACCAATTGTTTGCTACGGGAAAATGGGTCAGCATTAGAGTTCACTTATGCATTATTGGGATAAAACAGACGTGTGACGCGTGAACCGTGAAACACCTCTGATATTGTAGCATTCGACATTCCATTTAAAGTTGAATCCACTGGTTTTTATGTCGTACAATACCTAAACTGAGGGATGGAATACATATATTTCGTTTTATCGCAAGGGTGAGGATGGCCTACATACATAATATGTATTAGGACGCAGCGTAAAAGTATATTAAATAAAATTTATTTTTCACGTTACTCAATAAAAAACAAGAAATATGCACAATATTGGTATCGTTCAGAAACTATAAATTTCATCATCATCTGTAGACAAACTATCCTTCTGCTGGATACTGGCCAGTTCTTATAATAAGATGGGTAAGGCCAAATAATTGCGTCCTCTGAGAACTGCAACCCAATAAGTAAATTTTAATTAACTGAAGATTATCATACAATTGTATTACAAAAGTATTTAAGTTTGTTTTGTAGATCATATTAGGTAAGTAGTTTACAAATTATTTTTAGATACAGATCCCTTCGTTCGGTAAAAGTGGGTTATTTTTAGAAGTCTGAATGATGAATCTAGGTTGAAAGACAATAAGTCACGGTCGACCGTGACTTACCGTTTTTAACAGAACCGTCTTCGAAGAACCTAGAAACAGACAAATTTATCATTCAAACATCAGATTAGTATTGTGATGGATTTGGTTACTGTTTAGTATAGATACAACCAAAGAGTATACAAATACTACGTAAGAAGAGGCGGATGTGCCATAGATCATGCGAGACTTTCAGCTTTGTATGAAACGTGCAGGGAGAACTCGTACCAACATAAAGATACTAATTGACATCGTTTTTATGTTGTCAGCATTGTCATATTTGTCAATATAGGGATGTACCCTCTAATGATTAACGAAATATCGATATCGATAATATTCGGTAAGAAATAATTACAATTATGTTTCGACTAGAATTATACTTTTCCAACACAAATAAAAGATGTATTTAATATTTATGTGTTTATTCAAACAAATTAGCCTATTCTATAAATCTATTCTAGATTAGCGAAGAAAAATACGCAGAACTAAAAGATATCATTATGTATGTATATGTAATGGAAAGGTTTTCAACATTTCTTCTGTAATAGGATTTAAAGAAATGTCTATAGATACAAGGCACAGCTGTTTTCCTGACTTGAGTTCCCTTTTTTTTAAGTCTTTCGGCGTAAAATGCTTGCCACACACATAGTTCAACTGATGTAATTTTTCAATGGGCACATAAATCAAGTCTTGGTTTCCAGTTGCAGCTACCCATTTTTACATCTAAAAAGAAAAAAAAGATTAGAATTTTTAGTCCTAGTGCCAATTTCTAATAACGGATTATCGATAACTGACAGGCAGCACTATTGTTTACCTACAAAGTACTAGGATATGAAACTTTAGAATATTTCCTTATGTTTTATGTTTCATTGAAATATATCACATTATATAACATTATAAATATTCATTGATATTTATCTAGGGACATTTTGCCATAAATACCTACCCTTTTTTCATTGCTTGACCGGCATGTTGTTGTATGCCATATTTCGCACGTTATTTTGCTTGTTTTCATTGCGCTCCTTTCAATGCTAATCAAATAAATATAGTAACACTAACACTAGAAGTGTAAAATCACATTTATTTGGTATACACAAAGCACTTTTACAGTATGTTTTTTTACGTTTTATAAACAAACTACATAACGCGGCAAAGTTCAATCTGGATAATAATGTGTCTAATGTGATAGTTGTGACATTTGACACTATTGACACCCAAGGCGGTGATGTACGTATAACCCGTCTAATTTGAAAGAATACTGTTCCAAGGGTACATAGTGAAGGATGCTATCTTCACGTTTTATACATATAATAGTAGCCATGAAAAAGATAGCACGTTTCATACATTCGGTTTTTTCTTAGGAACTTGCGCCAGGCTGGATACAACTTTTATGATGTCTTTTCCATTTATGCCTAGTATCGATACTCTTTATAATAATTAATGGACATTTCAAAGAAAATAGGTCAATGTTCAGTAAATTCTGAGACCTTCAATATGCCTTTTAATTTGAAGGGACGAGAAAGCAAGTGACGCAAAGCTTTGAACATATATTTTCATTTAAATAAAATGTTTTTATTCTTGTACAAATATGTAAAACTACCAGAGTTCATGTTCAGAAAATTTTTGTTTAAAATCTTCAAACCGTGTCTCTGTTTCTCGTTTTATTCATACGCCTATTTCTCGTCGTCACGAATCTTTTCCTCCTTAAATATTTACGGTATCATACAAGTTACAAGCAGCAGTGTTTATCAATTCTAATTTGTGCCTCATGACAACTTTGAAACGGCAGTCTGTTTGCAACTTTAAATATCATGAGTTTTCGCAAAGCTTTCGGGACGGAGTAAAAGAGGCCATGTTATCACGTATCTAAATTTATGAGAGGTTTAGAATCAGTGTATTACATTACGCACTTTTATGTACATGGTTAGTAATGGTGTTAGTAGTATTTATGTTTTATAAAATTATTATGTTACTGCGGGCATTTTGTTTGTTAGAAGCTTCATGTTGGAATTTACTATATAAGATAAATGTGCGTCCATACAAGTTTTTTTAATTCTTTAGTGTGAAGGGCTATTAAGTACATAGCTGAGTTTTGTATAATTTTACTTTGTAATTCCTCAATGCAAAATGGTCTTCATAAAAAGTATTAAATGTGTAAGTGATATCAAAGCTTATGGTCTCAATACCTAAAAATCATTCTTAGTAATTTCTCTGTGTATCCTGTGTGCTAAATTACTTTTTTTTTCATTAGGATGCCTACCAATATATTAGAAATACAAATCATAATCATTTAATCGGAAAATCTGAAACATAGATCCTTGGGCACGTCTTATATTATTAATACAATATATATATATATATATATATATATATATATATATATATAAATAATGTGTAATCATCTATCCAATGAATCCCGATATCATTTTCCGTTATTCTTTGACGAATCTATATCAGCCATAATCTACCGATTTAGGCCGCTGGCTTTATTCGATATTTACCCTGAAAGAAAAGTCCTCTACTACTCAGCCTGTAAAATTCATGATTATGGTAGCAGATGCCTTATTTTATATTATACTGGAAATATTTTATTTTATATCATCCAACACCATTCATAAAATGTACCTATATTCGTTTGTTATAATGATGTTTCCAACGCTTGGAAAAAGGAGTTACTTTTTAACACCCGTATAAACTGGCAGAGGGTAAGTAAGGCTTAGCCACGGGTGCTTCCGAAAAGCACATCAAAACGCAACAGTGGAAATAATGCTACTGCACCCATCTTCTTTGAGAGACACTGCCCTGCGCCATACTATACCAGCGTGGTTTTACTAATTAAAGCGGCGTTACCGTAGATAGCACCAATGCAGTTCATATCATAGTATACACTATCATATACAAAATCATAATGAATCTGGCAGCAGTAGTTCTTTTTTCTTCACTATGGAAACCCTTGTTACGTGCCCAAACTCTGACCCTCGTGGTGTCTGTCGACCTACCTTAGAGCCACCGCCGACTAGCTACTTTTAGCATCGGGGACTTGCGACGGCGATTATGCAACTGTCACGATACTGCATCGCGTTTTAGCAACTCTCTGCGTTCGGTCGCGGCAACCGTAGTGTTGTAGTGTGTTTTTGGTACTCGGTTGAGTCGACTATCTATGATATGATTTATTTCTTCATTATTTTAAAAACCATAAAACCAATACAGATTGGTAGTAATGTAAATATAATTTACCAGTATAACATGGGCCTCGTTAGCCTTGGTTGGCAACCTGTCTAGGAGAAGGAAAACTGCGAAATTAAACCAAACGTTCGGGGAGATGGGCCTCGTTAGCCTTGGTTGGCAACCTGTCTAGGAGAAGGAAAACTCCGAATTTAAACCAACTTTCAGGGAGCATACCCGAAACAAATCCCCGATCTAAGGTGTGAACCGACCCGTGCCGAGGGATTCGTGGCCAGAGGGCAAGCTGGTCGTAAACGGAGGGTGCCTGTGTTGGTGGTCACAGGGCACAGCTGATATTCCGCCTTACCCCCGTAAAGGGCTCTGCGGGGATGGACCGTCTAGATCCCTAAATCTCGTGGGAACGCTATGGGAACAAAAACTTATTCTTCTCCATACGGCGGCGACGCGGTTCGCAACCCGTCACGTCTCGTTTCCCGCGAGGGCGAAAAGCGGCCTACGGAAAGCAGGTTTGCGACATTGAATGTTGGTGGAGGAATGAACGGCAAATTGGATGAAGTATGTCAGATGATGGATGATAGAAAGATTGATGTTATTTGTGTGAATGAAACAAAAAGAAAAGGGTGTGACACCACCAAGCATGGTGCATATACGGCGTATTGGTCTGGGGTAGATAGTACCACCAGAGCCTGTAAGGGAGTTGGTGTAGTACTGTCTGCGCGAATGAATGAGTGCGTAAAAGAGTTTGAATGTGTAAATGCTAGGCTACTGTGGATGAGAATGAAAGTAGGACTTACTCGTCTCTTTATTGTGGGGGTGTACGCCCCGGTCAATATAGTTACGGGTATGTCACAACATGAGCAAGACGAAAGGCAGGAGTTTTGGGAGAGTTTAAGAGAGATTTTGAGGAACTGCAAGGATAATGAAAGATTGATCTTGTTAGGGGATTTCAATGGATGGGTGGGAGTAAAGCGAGATGGATTTGAAAGGGTGTTAGGTGCATTTGGTGATGAGAGTGTGAACGAAAATGGAAAAGCACTGCTTGAAATTTGTTTGGAGTGGAGCCTTTGTGTGACAAACACCATGTTTGATCATAAAAGGATACATATGTATACGCGAGAGGCGAAAAATGTTAGAAGAAGTATGATTGATTTTGTGATAGTAGATGAACGATTGAGAAAGAATGTGTTGGATACAAGAGTATATCGAGGGATCGGCATCCACACAGACCACTTCTTGGTGTTGAGCCGGATAAGTGGGCTCTTTAAAGGATGGCGACACCGAGAGCATAATGAAAATAGGGTCTTGGAAAGAATAAAAGTTGAAAATCTACAAGAGAAAGATGTGAAAGATGAGTATAAACGAAGATTGATAGCAAGATTTGAGAGATTCGATGGCATAAATGATATGGAAGAATTATGGCAGGCCTTTAAAGAAGAGGTAGTATGTGTAGCGTCTGAAGTATGTGGTATGATCAAGAGAAGGAAAATACGAAAGGTTAAGAATACATGGTGGGACAAGGATGTACAATCAGCAGTGTCAGAGAAGAAGAAAGCTTGGTCAGATTGGTTGGCTGCCAGAGCAAATGAAAGAATGGGAAAAGCAACGAGTGTAGACATAGATGAAGCAAAAAAGGAGTTTGTTAGGTCAAAAAGAATAGTGAAAGAAATGGTTAAAAGGAAAAAAGAGGAAAAGAAAGATGAGTTTGATAGCAGATTATCTGACGATTTCCAGAGGAACATTAAGTTTTTCTGGAAATCCGTTCGTGCAGTTCGAGGAAGAACTCAATCCTCAGAACACACATCCATCAGAGACGAGAATGGAAGTATAGTAAATGGTGAATTGTGCGTGCTGAAGAGATGGAAAGAGTATTTTGAAAGTTTATTCGAAAGAACGGCGATAGAGACACCGATAGCTGAAGTGAATTGTAATGATAGCAATGATGAAAGCGTTATTGGCGTGGATGAGATCGTGAAGGCACTGGGAAGTATGAAAGTAGGTAAGGCTGCAGGATATGATAGGATTACAGTCGAAATGCTGAAGGCTGGACAGGGCATCATAGTTGGTCAGTTGCAGCGGTTATATAACTTGTGTTGGAACACCGGCCGAGTACCTAATGACTGGACCACAGCTGTAGTTGTGCCTCTTTATAAAGGAAAAGGCTCGCAACAAGACTGCAAAAACTATAGAGGCATTAGCCTTCTCAGCATTGTTGGCAAATTGTATGCAAAGGTACTTATTGAAAGAGTTATGGAAGTAACCGACAAGAAAATATGGGATGTACAAGCGGGATTCCGAAAGGGTATGGGATGCACGGATCAGGTTTTTTCCTTGCGAAGCATAGCCGGAAAATTTTTGGCCAAAGGTCAAAAGGTCTATTGCGCATTCGTGGATTTGGAAAAGGCTTACGATAAAGTGGTGAGGAATGAAATGTGGTCGGTGCTGTCAATGCATGGGGTGGACAGCAGCCTCATTCGAGCTCTGAAATCCCTTTATGAGGATTCTAGAGCTTGTGTGAGGATAAACGGGGCATACACTGACTGGTTTACCATCGATAAAGGTGTTAGACAGGGATGTGTAGCGTCGCCGTGGCTGTTTAACCTCTTCATGGACAGTTGTTTGCAAGATTTAAAACATAGTGACTGCGGATTAAGGATGAATGGGTTACTCGTCAAATGCCTCCTTTATGCTGATGATCAGGTTATACTTGCATCTTCAACGGAGGAGTTGCAGGAGATGGTAACAATCATGCATCATGCGTTAGAAAGGAAAGGAATGAAAGTGAATGTAAGTAAAACGAAAGTTATGGTTTTTGAAAAGGAGGAATGCGTTACGGCTTGTAATGTTTTGATCGATGGACAGCGAGTGGAACAAGTGAATGAGTTTGTTTACTTAGGTACGTTGTTTACAAGAGATGGTAAGAATGAAGCAGATATTGAATAGAGAGTTAATGCAGGTAATTGTGTGAATGGAGCTCTGAAGGCGTTTATGAACAGTCAAAACGTGCCCAAAAAGGCACGTTTGGCTGTACATAGAGGTGTGTTAGTGCCTACCCTTATGTATGGTAGTGAAAGTTGGGTATGGCAGAAGGGATTTGAAAGTAGAATAAATGCTGTAGAAATGAGAGCACTGAGAAGTATGTGTGGTGTGTCTTTGACCGACAGAGTAAAGAATTGTGTGATACGAGAGTGGTGTGGGGTAAAAGAAGATGTAGTGACAAGCATTGAGAAAGGCATGTTAAGATGGTTTGGGCACATGGAGAGGATAGATGACGATAGACTGACAAAGAAGATATATCAGGCTAGTGTGAATGGGACAGGACAAAGGGGAAGACCTAGGAGAACGTTCTCTGACCAGATTGGAGACATCCTGAAAAAGGACAAGTCAGAAGTACCCTTAACAGAAGAGCATGCATGAGAAACTTGATGGGAGTGAGTGAAGCAAGTGAGGTATGTCAGGATCGTTGCAAATGGCGTTCCGTAGTCTCTGCCTACCCCTCCGGGAAACAGGCGTGAGTCTATGTATGTATGTATGTACTAAATGATGTTCGTCACAATGATGTTAAAACATTGAATATTATTATTGACTTATACTATCGACTGTCAAGTTATAGTCTACATTTTATGCTCTAAATGAATTGATGGCAAAGACAATACTGCAATCATTTCTTAGTAGTAAAATTAATGTATGAATTTTGAAGATGATGCTCTCCGAAAGTAATACGTGAAGTGGTTGTATGATGTAGGCAAAAAATATTCAGATCGATTGATATTGCCACCGGTATAATGAAAGCGGTAGTGGTTCGTTCGGCTTTACACCGAAACCGAAGGTTCTAGGCGATTTGGAGAAGGATTAATATTGTGGACTGTAGGATGGCGGTTCTTCGGCGACTAGGAAGTGAGGAAGTGAAAAGTGTGAGTGGGTATAGGATATTCTAAGGATGCTGAAGGATGAGGGCACACCTACCTTGTACGTCAGTCCTCTTTCCTTGCAAATGGCAGCCTCCTGGTGTCTTCGAGAATCCTGAAGCTGTTTGAATCACTCCACTACACAAATCACTTTCACTCGCGGGCGGTTTTGTTAGGTTTTGGTATAAAGCGGTAGCGGTAAAATTATGGCGGTGTGGTACAGTTCGTCGCGACGCGGATTATTCTAGACTGTCTCTCGCGTCGATGAACGCGGCGGCCAATCCGCGAACGGCGTGCCCCTTCTAGGGAATGGGATAGACAGGGACGGAAACAAAAGGCATCGCTCGCATAAGACAAGCAAGCGTGGAACGATTGACGTTGATGTGATTAGTTCTCGATGGAAAGGTAGATGGCGCTACCAGGTAGTTAGTGTTTTGATGAGTTTGAGAGTTGAGCTTCATCATAATTTATGATAAGCGTCATCATCATCATCATCAGCCTTTAACAGTCCACTGCTGGACTAGGCCTCTCCTTTGAAAGGAGGGATTTGCCTACTATACCACGCTGGCCAAACGGGTTGGTATAGGGTTTGTATCAAGTTTTCCTTCCTCTGTCGGCTCTTACGACACCCATGGGATGATATAGTGTGGTCACCTCGCCAAAATCTATTAGGTATAACACGCTAAGTCGCGTACTGTCTTAGTAAAAACTAAGTTCGAAAAATGTCATTCGTCGAAATTAATGCATGTATAGGCTAACCTCGTTGGTGGTTACCAATGACGTTTGCTACAATGTTACAGGCCGCCAAGAAGAACGACATTCCAATAACGAACACCTACACTAATGGTCATAGCATGGTATGGTTGCAACTTGAAAGTTGTGGTATCTACAGTATTAATTTTGGGACAACAGAACTTTCAGTGGTGTCTCACGACCGAAGTTGAGTCTGAGTACCACTCGTGAGATTTGTAAACCCTATCAGTGACATAACTAGTCGAAGTTTTCGTTATATCTTGATGGTCTACATCTTACTATCCATACTAACAGAATTTCAGTGCTATTTCTTGAAAGCTTCTTTGTCACCTCATGTTCATGGGGACGAGAAACGCATACCATCCGTTTTTTTCTTAGCATATGATGTTACCTGTCATGTAGTGAGACGTGACTGCCTCCGTGATCCAGTGGATAGCGTATACAACTGCCGATGGGAGGTGCCGGGTTCGATTCGCGGGTCAGGCAAAAGTGTTATTGGGTTGTTTCCGAATTCTCAGTATGATATGCCTGGAAACGACAATAGGCTCGTCCGCTATTACGTGAGACCTAAAAATTCATGCCTGAATGTGGGTGTAATATTACACTTCTGCCTACTCCTTTGGTGATACAGGCGTGAGTCTATAGTGAGACGTCAAATGGCATAATATGCCGAGCTTTTGTCTAGAATCTCTTTAGCTCCCTTGTCTTAGAGTCTGAAACTTTAATTGTGAGTTAGTTAATCTCAAACTCCTTTAGTTTTGAACCCTAGAGACTTTCGTTAAGGTGGTAAATTATGTCAAATTAAACAATAGTTGATTTCAGGTAAGCAGTGTGTCAGTGAGCTAGAAATCTGCACATTACAAGGACTGATGGGTGATGGAGCAAGCGTGTTCTAGAGTGGAGAACGCGACTCAGTAAACGTAAGGACGGCCGGCCCCCCCTGCTAGGTGGACCGACGACCTGAAAAAGTTAGCTGGGTTGGACTTGACGCGGTAGGCTCATTGATTGGTTACAGGTAAAGTAGAAACAGGCTCCCGATATTCAGAACCTAACACGAATAAGCCTCTGTTGGATTCAACGGTCAGGTGAAGTGGGCACATGCGTAGCTTAAAACAATCCGCTATATGTCATCGTACCTACTACCTATGTATCATCTTCGGCCGTTACACGAATAGTGCACGATTGGCGTAGTGGTTAAAGCGACCACTTCACACTGTGCCGAGTGTTGTAGGTTCATTCCTACACGAGACAACATTTTGTGTGGTCCCCAAATACCGGTTCACACTGAGCTGAGTGTTATGGGTTCAGTCCCCATACGAAACAGTGTGTAACGCACAAATGGTGGTTTAGATGTACTTGAATGTCTGTTGGTTGTATGTTTGTAAAGTCCTCCGCGACACTTTATTTATAGCTAGTGCATGGAAGATGACTTAAAAATTGTACAGTAACAATTCTAAATTGTACAGTAACAATTCGTCATAACTAGTTTTGGATAAGTCTCTATGAATAAAAGTAAAGGAGATGAACATGCTGCACTGGATAAGTGATGTCACGCGGAAGGACCGCATTAGGAACTCCCGCATCCGGGGTAGCCTTCATGTCCGTGACATTGCTGACAAACTGCAAGAGTGTAGTCTACACTGGTATGGCCACGTCTTATGTCAACCGGCATCTTACCTGGGTAACAAATGTCTTGCCATGCTACCTCCGCCGGGTCCCGGTAAACGGGGAAGGCCAAAGGAATGCTGGCTTGACGTCGCAAGGGATGATATGCGTGCCAACCAACTAACCACCAAGGATGCTGAAGACCGTGCGAAGTGGAGGAGACATAGCCGGAAGGCGGACCCCGGGCTCCAAAGCGTGGGTTTTGGAGCGCAACCGTGACAGCGCTAAGATGATGATGATGATGAATAAAAGTAAAGCATCAATTGCATTAACCTTGTTCACAAGTAGGCTCATTAAAACTTGTATGCTTCAGGATTTTGAAGACCTGGTAGAAATATTTACTACTCTAACCAAGATCTGCGATGAGGATGAAGTGCCTGCGATGAATGGTAATGAAACTGAACAGAGTCCTAAGAAACCGATGGTGAGACAGCGTCCATTCCTGATGAGAAGACATCACTGCTGCCAGCGTCGATAGTCTCCGCACCGTAGGACGACTCGCTAAGTAATGGTGACTTGAGTAATGTAGTATGCGTGTACGTGTGTTGTATAGTTGTAGCTCCACGCTTTGAGATTCCATGATTGGAGTCTATCGGAAGGGTCCAGTATGCCCTGTCCATGATTGGAGTCTATCGGAAGGGTCCAGTATGCCCTGTCCATGGTTGTGAGTCGGTCGCAAGGGGCCTAGTATGCCCGGTCCGCACTCTGATGATTAATTGAAAGGGCCTAGTCAGCTGAGTCTGATAAGCCTAGTATGTAGCATTTTTGTATTCGGTCAGTAAGACCTGGTACCCCAAGAGGGTGCAATGGTTATGCTATGCCTGTACCATGGTTGGTATACTAAGCAGTAGCGATGTATTTCATTTTGGTCATGGTTAGTATACTACGCAGTAGCGATGTATTTCATTCTGGTCAGAAAAGGCCAAGCGAATGTTAATGTGCATCTTTACTCATTGAACAGGTCTGGAGGAGTAATGCTGCGTCCTGTAGATGCTGGACACCATGCGCACGAGGTCGTGCGATTCGTCAGAATGGCCGCATAGGCTAACCTCGTTGGTGGTTACCAATGAGGTTTGCTACAATGTTACAGGCCGCTAAGAAGAACGACATTCCAATAGCGAACACCGGGCTCTGGCGAGGTGAGCATTGTTTGAATCGGAGTCAACGAGGAAACAACTGAACAGGCGCTCGCAGCCACGTGGACGGTGGACGCTAATTTTTGATAGAAATTGTAATAATTGTATTGTGAGTAATATTATAATGTGATCTATACACAACGGTTATTTTACTTACATCTCCTAGCCCGACAACCCACACGCCCATACCAAATGAGATATGTTGAAGGAACAAATGATAGTAGAAGGACAAAATGGAAGAATTGCAGTAGAAATCCCTTAACCCACAGTCGAAAGACTTTACATGCGTAACCGACACCATGGGGTAATTTTCTTACATACCAGAGCAGGCTAGATGTATGTTTTTTTAACGCCACGTGACTGACAACTTTAGGAGATGACACTACAATCGCAGAAAAAAATACAAGTTGTGCCCCTGGGTTGACGAATTACCCCACGTTGCTATTTGAGGGTTAAAAAATAAGTGACAACCTACGGTAAGGAGCCTTTCATTAATCACGTGAGTCTCGATAGGTGGAAGGGAGAAAGAAGTGTATATAGATATCAAGTGTCCTTGCTTTTTCTTAAGCCCAAGATTTTTATACTATACGCATCATAAGACAACGATCGTTCGTTCGATTGGCAGGGATTTAGGAAAGTCTTATATTTAGACCTTTCGTTGTTTTTGGATGCTCTACAATGTTTTAATCAACCCACTTCAAACAGAGGATGTCCTCAGCTTGTTCTGGATATTTTCTTTTTACGTAGGCGCACCAGTTTCTGAATTTTCTGATCCATTTCTGAAATTCTTTATTTTTGGATGCGATATTGTTATATTTTGCAGAATTGAATTGCAATAATTGCGAGTTAAGATTTTAAAGAGCCAATATACTTTTAGAATAGCGTTTTTTAATGGTAATGAAGAATATGATGCACGATATATCAATAATTATTGTACCATGAGTTACGTACAGTAAATTCATAGTATTAAGCAATAAACTGTAACCATATACTCCCCTTTAGAGATAAGAACCGTAGTACCATAAGTTAGCTGTAAGAAATTTGTATTGAATTAAATCAGTTGAGATTAAAGACTCAAGGAGACAACATCGTGTCTTTTTTAAAAGCTCCTTCGGTTCGCCACGAACATATCTGGCGCAGTCGGTAGGATAGTGGCAGTCGTCGTCCTAGCGAATCAAACTCTTTGCGAAGACACGGCGCGAATCAAACTCTTTGCGTCCGCGCCGCTATCCCAACAAGAACCCGTCGCGATCTCTGGGCAGCAAGAAGCACAGTCACCAGTCACCGCTCAACTCACCAGGCAGATGGAGCTCTACTGGAGGTAAGATCAAACTCTCATACTACTCAGTATCCCATCTTTTGCCATTTCCCACCACTATAATTACTTTGTGTATTTTATATTGTGTGTGCGTGTATAGTTGCCTCTACAGGTAATACAAATAAGTATATAGTGTATATCTGTGTGATCTAAAATCGACACCAGATACTTACCTTTACGTTAACTAACAAAGCTCAAGAAGCTATTTCATTGGAAGTTGATATCGAAGATTGGACATCCATTAAAGCCGCTCTAATTAATCGATTCGGCGAACACCGAACCGAAGTTCAGTTACTTCAAGAGTTATTACGTTGCACGAAATACCAAAACGAGACGTGCGAACAATTTGGTAAACGAATAGGAGATCTTTTAGACTCACTTTGCGGAGTAGGCCTGTCCACCAACAAGGACAGTGGTTACTATCAAACCCTAGCAATCAGCATATTTATAGATAACCTAGATTACAACGTAGGCTTAGGCGTACGTATTAACCAGCCGACAACCTTGTCAAAGCTATAGCGTTAGCCAGACAGGAAGAAGCTCGAATCAAACGTTCAGATAGGAAAAGCATTACGCAGGCCACCCCGAAACCTAGCATAAAGCCAAACAGTAATTTCCCAGTGCGTCCACAGCAGTCATTTAACAGTCCTCTGTTACCAAACGTCCCGTCGTCAAATACACCTACCTCACGTCCAGCTTTACCAAGCTCTAGTAATCAATACAATAATTACCCTAATAATCAGTAAAGTAATTACCCCAGAAATACTCAATTTAATACCCCAAAACCTGCTACAAAACAGGAAGAAAAGGCGTTAGTTCCCGTAAATAGATTAAATCATAATTTAGTAAATAGCGAGGACCGTAGCGAGTCAGTCAGCTACGACACCTACGCCGCAGAACAGGAACAAGACGTAGACGATTCCCCAGATAACGATTATTTACAGGATTTTCCCCAGGATTGGATAATTCAGGAGAAAACATAGATTACGTAGTAGATAAATTACCACATATCTACATCCGCGAATTTGGTGGTCCGTTTCTCATCGACACCGGAGCCACTCACTCATTAATTAGTACCGCAGTAATAAAGAATCTTGATAAGGCCTGCGTTAAGTCGGAACCTTATACTATCTCGACACCGCACGGAGAATCATATCATGAGAACGTCGCGTTCATCCCGTTACCAGAGATATTCGGATCAAGTAGCATTCATAAGTTTTTGATTGTAGATTTCAGCGAACAGTTTCACGGTCTTATAGGAAGTGATATTTTAGACAGTTTAGGTTGTAGAATAGATTACAGTGAGAAAAAACTTTATACTAAAACAACTTCAATAGATTTTATCTATCAAAATATAAGGATTAAACGAAAAATTTACGCACTATCTCGCGCAGTAATAAACTCGATAGATTTAGTAGAACCAAGCACCTCTGCTGATCCCCAAGTAGATTTAATAAACGAAATTGACTCATTGCAACCATCACCCAGTAATATTCCCACGGTTAGCTCAGAATTCCCACGGTCTTCGGAACAACCGCCAGAAAGCGAAAATTTAGACCCTAACGCGATAGACATAAGAACGCTTTTAGATATGCCCACTACACCCGATACCGAGCCTGTAGAGAATAATACCAGTAAGATACCGAATAGTCCCGACGCAATAGATAAACAGCTAAAGCAGTTTCATGTTAGAAAGTCACCCGGAACAGAGTACAGAGTAGAGGATAAATCTAAAAATAATTATACAATTAAATACGTTTACATACCCATTAATAATACGAAAGAGGAAATAATTAGATTTTTACGAGAACATAAAATAGCCGATAGAAAGTTTCATATATATTTTCATGACGAAGAATTGTTTCCCTTATTTTGCGAAGTATATGATAACGTTTTCGATCAACGCGGTCCCAAACTGATCCGTTGCCTAACTAGAATAACATTGGTACATGAAAAATCCGAGCAAATAGAAATAATAAAACGATATCATGAAGGAAAAACTATCCATCGTGGTGTCCAAGAAACATATAACAGAATACGGAAAAACTACCATTGGAAAAACCTTTTACTTAGTATTCAAAAATATATAAACGAGTGCGAAACTTGTCTTAAAGCGAAATACGAAAGAAACCCCTTATGACCTCCTCTAGCATTAACTGAAACACCTACAAAGCCTATGGAACATATGTACATGGACCTTTATACTTCAGATAGCCAAACATTCCTTACGATTATAGATAACTTCACTAAATACGCGCAAGCCGTCCCTTTACAAGCAACTACGAGTATTCACGTAGCGGAAGCTTTATTACAGATACTCTCAGTAATAGGAGTCCCTAACAAGATTACAACCGATTCTGACCATAAGTTTGATAACGAAATTATAAAGGAAATATGTTCTATGCATAAGATAAATATTCACTTTACAACCCCGTACAACCCTAATTCAAACTCGCCAATAGAAAGATTTCATTCTACCATTGGCGAATTAATTAGATTACAGAAACTCACCGATAAGAGCGATAGTAAGATATTAATGCGCAATGCAATTATAGCTTATAATAACTCGATTCATTCAGCTACAGGTTATAGATAGATAGATAGATAGATAATTCTTTATTTTACACCACAAGTCACATTACAGAGTTAAAAGAGAACAAAAAGAAGTTTACAAATACAATGCACAATGGGCGGCCTTATCGCTAAAAGCGATTTCTTCCAGGCAACCTTTGGATGGAAAGAAATAGATAAGGGAAATAGAATTATAAAATGGTGTAGTAATAAAGTTCCTTGCTAAGTAAAGGTAAACATACATATATTACGTAAATACAGAAACATATAATATACATACATGCACAGGTACATACATACATACATGCATACATACATACATACATATATACATATATACATACATCCATACATACAAACATACATACATTAATACATACGCACATAACACATTATAGATATTATAGTCACAATACGCTTTTGACACTGACTAGCTACTAGATAGGAAATGCTGTTTTAATGCCTTTTTAAATATGCCTATTGACTTTGCTTGCCTAATTTCAAGAGGCAACGCATTCCACAAGCGCACTGCCTGGACAGCAAAGGATTTACTATAATAATTTGTTGAATGCGTTGGCATTTGCAGCCTCAGATTCTCTGACGACCTTAGAAACCTTGCATGTGTGTCATGGAGGAACTTAAAACGTTCTTTGAGATACAAGGGAGTGTTAGGGTCGAATAAAACATTATACAATAATGTAAGAATATGAGTATTCCTGCGAAAACGAATAGGGAGCCACTTGAGTTTGTGACGAAATTCTGATACATGATCATATTGGCGAAGACCAAATATGAATCTGATACAAAAGTTTTGGAGACGCTCAAGTTTGTCAAGTTGCTGTTCAGTGAGATCAAGATAGCTGACATCGGCATAATCGAGTACTGGGAGGAGTAAAGATTGAGCAAGCGCAATTTTAGTGGCTGTTGGAAGAAAATTCCGAAGCCTACGTAACAACCCCGCTGACGCAAACAACTTACGACTGGTCTCCTGAATTTGATGTCCCCAAGTTAAAGTGCTATCCAGATTAATGCCCAGATTCTTTACATGGTCGGTACATTTTAGAATATTGCCGTCGAATTTAATCTCAGGCAACATTAACCAATTGACCTTCGAGATCATCCTGGGACTGCCGATGAGAACAATCTGCGTTTTTAAGGCGCTGTTATACCTCAGAAGCCGTGAAACACCTAATTTTTCGTCGCGCATCTAGCCATAACGGTACATATTATAAACTAGCAAAAATTAGAGCTTAAAGTCAACAGTCTGAACAAAAGACTTTTGAAAGAATTTTTCAAGTACGTAAAATAGAATCACGGTAAAAAAATCACAAAATCGAGGCAGAAAATAATCTTTCGTCTCACTGTTTGCAATATTTTGATCGTAAGCTGTCATATTTTTTTTGATAATATTGTAGGAAATCTAATGAACTAAAGAATTACCCTATTTATTTTCATATTATACGTGTATATTTTGTAAAATTAAATAAAATCTGCCAAACGTCTATGATTTTGACGCTCGGTAGATCCCATCAATATCAAACGCTTCAGCAATTTAAACCTTATTAGCATGAGCAGTGTACTGAGTGTCAGTTGCTAGTTTACGCCCCGCCCAGACCTCATCATTCGGCTATGAGCCCCGTGAGAGATAGGTCATGTCGCTTGCGTCTCCGCTGCACGAAATTTTACGTAAACCTGTTTGTTATTATAATACGCCGATTTGAGTTCGTAATTTCATGTTTTATGTTATAGACTGAATACTTTGAATCAAATAGGCTTTTCATGTAACTATGGGCACATATAATTAGGACCTAAGTTTATACTCTTGTTGCGTTTTATGTGTTATTGTTTCTGTGCTTATAAATATATAATTAGAAGAATAAAATATGGACAATTAGAGAAATGAAGTTCTACGAAGGATTTGTACAAGAAAGCGTCGTAATAAAATAGAAATTCATCCATGGCATTTTTTACACATTTCATTATGAAATATGTAAAATTTTTACACAAATCATTTTCATAACAGTCTTTTATGACTAACTATGTTACTTTTATATTATCGATTATGCATAATATAATTATATAAATTATTCTCACAATACATAGCTGCCACAGTTTTCAATTTTTGAAAGAGTAATAACATAAAATCGAATCATTTTATGTACCTATATTTCAAATTCATTAGCTTGTCAGAGCGCCTGGAGCGCTAAGATGCCGCCACGGCGAACAATAATGATGACAGCGCTAATATGGCGCTCCGCAATCCGCACACAAGCGGTAACGAATGTTGTATTATTGTGTTTTAAACATAAACCTTTTTAGGTACATCGGGTAAAACTTTGATTATTCATAAACTATTAGGTATGTCTCAGTACATCTAGCCAAGAAATGCCAAACATTTTTTTTAACAAATTTGACTCAAATTCCGACGTGATAAGCTAAAATTACAAGAGGGATAGCAGTGACTGGTTCGAATTGCGTAAGAATATGTTGACAGATTGAACTTTTTGTATAGTGGTAAAAAGAAGAGATAACAGCAGTAAAACCAACTTAGTAAAAAATATTTTGTACAAATAAAATATTTGCAATGTAAAATCAGTTGCGCATGGAATCTAAAATGAACAACTGGCTTTGCAACAACTGGCGAAGCAAGAAAATGTAACAATCGAGCCTCGTGGATTATTCGATTATTGGTGCCACGCCAGATGGATTAATAGGTCCAAACACGATTGTGGAAATTTAATGTTCTAAAGTTGCCTATAAGAATGGCCTGGCGAATAGTATAAGAGCAAATAAAATACAAATATGGAAACATGATAAAAAAGTGAACTGACTAGTCTAAACAAATATTGTAATTGTTATTACCAAATTCAGGGGCAACGCCACGTTACCCGCAAACAAAAGTGTTTATTTGCTGTGTGGAGTGGCGAAAGTATACCACTAAAAATAGAAATTATAGAAAGAGATGATGTTTTCTGGGAGAAGCTTGTGGCGTTTTATATGAATTGGCAGTTGCCTGAAATTGTTGATTCTCGTCAAGCTCAAGGGATGGCATTGCGAGATCACGGAGAGGAAAATGTTTCATCAGTGCTTGAAATTTCTACAATACCAAGCCGTAAAAGGAAAGTAAATGAAACTGTGCCTCGTGAACAACAGCAAATAATAAGTATTGAACTCACACACTGCCTTTAACATTCGATGAGAATAAAGAAAACCTGCCGGGTTGTAGCAGACAGCTAACTTTTGATGAGCTGTAAACTCTGTATTTCGTTAATAAATTATAAATGAATATAAATAAATATCTTTTAATATTTATATTCTTTGAAACAACACATATTTGAAGCGAAAGAAATCTTAATATATAAAATCCTTGCGTTACTGACTGACTGACAGATACGCTACAGTCGAAACTATTGGGCGCAGGAAGCTGAAATTTGGCATGTATGTTCCTTGGGGACCGTAGGGGTGCACTAAGAAGGAATTTCCCGAAATTCGCACGGGATCGGCCAAAACGGGTAAATTAAATAAAAAAAATGCAGGCGTAGCTGCTGGCGTCCTCTAGTTTTTTATATTTTTCCAAACAAACATGTATGACGAGAGCTAACGAAAAAGCAGTACCTCAAATTCTTATTCTATAATTTTCAAAGCGACATAGCAGTATCTCATGAATAAGGTATATCCACATATATTTTTGATGTTTCATCTATTTTGAAAAATAATAATGGGTTGGGTTTCGAAACGAGTCGCCTGAATTTGAGAGTATTGGTAGTGTAGGGGGCTTAAGGTAGTTCGTTTTAATCCCCTAAAAGTAATTTTAGCTGCCGGAGTTGCGTCTAAATATTTTTAAACAATTTCCAAAATTTCATAAATACTTCGGCAATTATGCAAAACGGAACATAGTTTTTATACTTTAGTACAGTTTTACAAATGTCATTTTTAGGTTTTATGTGAAAAAAACTGCCATCTTGAAATGATCATATTGACAGCTAATGTCAAATTTGTGCGTCATTGCTTTCGAGTGCCTTGGGTTAGGTGCGACTGTAATAAGTAAATAAATAGGTTATCTTAGGTTCTCTTTTGACCCTTAATCCGAAAATAGGAGCCCTTCGCAGGCCTCCGACAACCTTAGTTTATTAAACTAGTGTCATGAATGTGGAAGTTGGCAGTGCCATACACACCGATGTTTGGAGATTTTTTTTTTCAGAGGAAACCAAGTATTTCCGGCAAGTGAAAATGGTGAGGGGGGTTTCAAGACCTCCCCTGCTCTCTCTCCAATCACTCACAACCCCTAAAAACGGCGACGTATTTCGAAACCTTTGCCATAATAATTATACCTATAATAACAATAAACATCCATAATTAAATAAAAGAAATCAACTTTTACTAAACTTCAATTATCTCGTAACTCGCTTTAGTTGAGATACGGCTTTTGCGCTTAGTAGAGCAGTATTGTGTTTTTTAGGGTACCGTAGCCAAAAATTGTAAAAACGGAACCCTTATAGATTCGCAATGTCTGTCTGTCTGTCCGCCCGTATGTCACAGCCAATTTATTGCAAAACAGATTTGAAAACTGGTAGGAATGGAATTAGATGTAGGTATTCTATGAACTGCTTCACTATTTTTATACAAAAACAAAACAAACATAATAATGGCCTCTCCATACATGGAACTGACTTAATTATTTTTATCATCTTACGGCACGTAGGTATTTACCTACTTTCGTCAACATTTAATACCTATAACGTCTAATGTAAACCAGTTTTGCTCATGGCTGCACTGAGAACAAAAATTGCGCTACCTTTAATACCTATAACGTCTAATGTAAACCAGTTTTGCTCATGGCTGCACTGAGAACAAAAATTGCGCTACCTTTAATACCTATAACGTCTAATGTAAACCAGTTTTGCTCATGGCTGCACTGAGAACAAAAATTGCGCTAGGTATGCCTATATTGTACAAACAGATTGATGTATGTAATATAAATTTTAATATCAGTATCTCAATTCAATATGCTAAAACGTTTTGCTTGCGATTTTGAAATATTGGAATACGGATGTCGCCAGAATACGGCCGCACGCGACGAGAATGAAGGAGGGCGCCCCGCAGTAGACGGAGCTAAGCTCCCTTCACCTCCCCTGCTTCACCCCCTCATTTACCAAAACAGTCGCTTAGGACAGCGCCTTAAAGGATTAACCTTGAGGCCATACTTTTTGCTCCAATCACAAATTTGCTTTAAGTCAGTATTTATAGAAGCAAACGCATCTGCTACTGATTCTAGAGGTGCCTGGGCGTAAATTTGTAAATCATCTGCGTAAAGGTGGTAGGACGAAATTAACATATGGGATATTGAATTTATAAAAATTGCGAAAAGTAACGGAGATAGAACGCCACCCTGCGGTACGCCGGCAGTTGTATTACACCATGAAGAGTACGTTTCCTCAACGCGTATACGTTGTCGGCGACCGAACAGATAACTATGAAACCAGTCAATCACCGTTGGAGATATGTTAATAGAGCGAAGTATGCCAAGTAGGATGTGGAAATCCACGGTATTGAAAGCGTTGCTAAAGTCGAGTAAGGAAAGTAGCGTGAGCTTTCCACTATCCATACCCAGTCGTATCTCATCAGTGATATGTACCAATGCCGTGGTAGTACTATGTCTAGGACGAAAGCCGGATTGGTAGGGATTTAGAAGAGCGTTTTTAGAAAGGAATGTGCATAGTTGTTTATGAATAAGACGTAGTATGGATATAGGACAGTAATCAGAGAAGGAACAGGGTTTTGGCTTTTTAGGGAGAGGAATTATCACTGCGTAGTATGTGTGGGGTGAGACTGATTGATAGAATTCCGAATGCAGTAATACGAGAGCGATGTGGCCTGAAAGAAGATGTTGTGACAAGAATTGAGAAAGGAATGCTGAGATGGTTTGGACACATGGAGCGAATGAGTGAAGAAAGAATGACGCACCAAATATATGAGGCAAACGTGTATGGGCAAGCCGGTCGCGGCCGACCTCGTAGGACATTCGTCGACCAAATTGGTGACGTTCTGAAAAACGGCAAGGTCCGAAGCACCCGCAACCGGCGAGCATGTATGAAAAGAGTAATGAATGTAAAGGAAGCGCGTGAGGTTTGTAAGGATAGAAGCAAGTGGCGTTCCGTTGTCTCTGCCTACCCCGACGGGAAAAAGGCGTGAGTATATGTATGTATGTATGTATGAATTATTTGCGCATCCTTCCATGCTGAAGGAAAGATTCCGCTTGTGATTGAGTAATTTAATATATGACAGAGGACAGAAAGGATTTCATCGAGGATAGGAAGGATCATGTTTCGACTGATACAATCACTACCAACAGCATTGGACGAGATTGAAATTATGCTCTTTTTAACATCACAACCGGTAAATTGCTCGAAAACAAAAGATGAATATTTGGGAGTTGGAATACTTGAAAGATCTAGTAAAGTATTAGTTTTAGTAGTCCCATCAAAATTGGACGAAGTAGTGAAATGAACATTTAGTGAATTAATGTTGATGTCTTTGGATGTCAGGTCAATTCGTGACTTTCCCACTCCCAGGGTTTTTAGAAATTTCCAGACTTTACCTGGGTCTTCGTTTTGGACAGAATTATGGATATGTTGGCGTTGTGCTTTCCTATACACCTTATTGCAGAGATTTCTTACACTAACATATTTATCCAAATTAAACGCAGTTGGTCGTAGCTTATACCTTGTCTTGGCTGCAGCTTTTTTGGACATTATTTTTTTTTATTTCATCAGTAAGCCAAGGTGCCGGTAGGTGTTTCAGCCGTATGGCACGGATTGGTGCGTGTTTGTCATAAAGCTGAATTATTTTAGTCGTAAAAATTTGTACTTTCGTGTCTACATCATCTGATGAAAACAAGGATGACCAATCAATGTTACGAGCATCTTCACAGAGCTGCGATCGATTCATTCCACTAAAATTACACTGCATTATAATCCTCGGTTTTACCTTAGGGGGGCGTAATTTATATGAAATATAGAGCAAGTCATGATAGGAGAATGCATCAGCTGAGCATTGACCATGCTTATGAACAAGATTAGGAGAAGAAACGAAAATGAGATCGAGTAGAGAAGGAACAGAGTTTGGAAAGTGATGAGTGGCATTAAGAGGCAGAATAGTTAGGTTGCTAGATTCAACAATACTCTTAAGCGAGGATGCACGTTGGTCCTGTCTTAAAATGCAAGTATTAAAATCTCCCATTATGACTGTATGGTTGTAGGAAGGTATTAAACTTTCTAGAATATGTTCGAAAGATGAAAAGAAGTTAACGCGTAAAGAAGGGGAGTAATAAACACCTAGAAGAACTTTAGAGTGATTCAATTCCACTTCTAAAAAGAGATGTTCGCCGGCGTTCGGAGGTGGAGGCTGTTCTGAGATGCTAACTATACTAAAAGGTATTTGATGACGTAGGTAAATTGCGACACCACCGCCACCCCCAACCGCACGGTCATTTCTAATTAGACGGAAACCAGGAAGAGAATAAGAAATAGATGGTAGACATGGTTTAAGCCATGACTCCGAGACAAGAATAGCGTGTATGTTCATACAGTCAAAGGTGGTCAGCATATCAGAGAAATGAGCTGGAATACTTTGTGCATTTATATGGACTACATTAAGGTTTCCTGGCACGTCAGAAAACTGAGACTGAAGAGTTTCATTAATTGTAGGCAAACTATTGAAGCTTTCATCAAGGCTAGAAGCAGTTAAAAAACTTTCATCACTAGTTGTACTATCACACATTAATGTACGTATACGAATAAATATAATAAATTAATAGTAAATAAATAAATATAATATACAAAAAATTTATGAAAAGAAATATATATTTATAAATATATATAAATATTTAAACTAAATAGACTAAGATCTTTCAATCCACCCGCCAGTTGCGTGTTAAAGAAATTAGACAGTTACACAATAAGAACTGATAACTAAAACACAAGTAGTACCGGAAAAACAAGAATAAAAAGAAGCAACAATAATAATAAAGATACGACTGGGTGAAATAAATATACAGAGAACAAGAAAAAAGATACACATAAAAATAAGGGGAAAAAAAAGATTGTTTTTGAACGATTAAAAGCCTTGTATCCAGAAGGGTAGAAAAAGTGATACATGTCAAAGTGATTGTGAAATAAAGAGAAGGTACCTATAATACGTAAATAATTATTATAAAATTAAAGAAGGTAGAATAAATATGATTGAAAACAATTCACCCAGTCCGCTAAACAAAACAAAAACAAGATATTCAAGAACCTATTTCTTAGCCGGTGCCGCGGTGCGTCTTGATTTCGCAGCGGCAGTCTTCACAGTGGGCTTCTCCGGTTCCGAACTCTTTATCCTGTCGAGATCACTCAAGGACAGAATGCGGTGTCGTTGACCATCCGCACCAAGAACAAAGACGGAGCCCTCCCTCGTCCAGCACTTATCCACGCCAAACCGCACCCGAGCTGCCATAAACGCTGTATGTCGCGTACGGGTCAGGAATTCCGACATTGTTATACCAGCTCCTTTCAACTTGGTCTTGGCAAACCAAACAGTGTCCCGTAGTGACACACTATGAAGGTTGACAAGAATAGGCCTGGGCTTCTTGCTGGATTGTTGGCGACCCATCCTGTGGCATCGTTTGATGTCTGCTGCTGAGAAGGATTCCACCTTGAGGCGCTGCTTTATTAAATGTACAACCACTTGAGCTGTTTCCTCGTTCTTATGCTCCTCAACACCATGCAGAAGAAGTATTTTTCGACGGCCACGCATCTCCATGTTGTTGACCTGGCGTGCAACAGTCTGTAACTGCTCTGAGAAAGACTTCATAGTGATCAGTATGAAGTCCTTGAAAGCTTTGAAGTCTTCCTCCAGGCTGCCTGTGCTAGTTGACGTTTTTCTTTGAAGATCCAGTTCAAATTTTGCCATTCGCTCTTCAAAGTATTGTTGGATGTTCAGTAACGACATGTCCATGAAGTTGTGTTAGTGCTGGTGTTTGACTTAAGTTGTGTTTTAGCGGAGGTAACACTTTACTGGCAGGTATTTGATGTTAATTGTATATTTTATCCATAAAATATATTTAAAATATGTATTAACTATTTTATTTCAATATTTTTTGCTATAATGCAAAAAAACAGCTGTTTACTCTACTACCCACTTCCTTACTTCCAGGTTCCAGGTTATACGCCCTTTGAACTACTATACGGTCATACGAATAGTCGAAACCCATTGGAATTATTTTATACACAGGAATTCTATCAAGATTATGTGCAAAAACACAAAAACTTAATGGAAACCGCTCAGAAATTAGTCGCATTAAAGTTGTCGTCTGAAAAGGAGAAAATCATATTAAAAGCCAATAAAAATAGCGAAATTCCACCTTTTAAGATAGGCGACATAGTATATAAAAAGATAGCTAAGTCATCTCGAAGTAAGAAGACCGAGCCAAAGCATTTAGGACCATATACAGTTATACAGTTACACCCTAATAATATTATAGGAATAAAAGGCAAGCATATAAACTCCAAATCGATTAGAGTTCAAAGTAGGATGCTCAGACGTCCCTCTTCCATTACAGAGTCTTCTGGTGGCTCGCCACCGTCAGCACCACCCACGCAGCATCAGACGTCATAGTACAGCCGATAGCTAGCGAAGATGGTTTATTAGTTTTAAAAGAAGCTAAATTTTACATAAGATAGATAAATATAACCTTATATGCACTTATAATGTTAGTTACATATATGAATTATTTAGATTTACTACTAGTATGTATTATAAGTTAGTGTTAGTCGAAAACTCGAGACCAACGTATTCAGAACGATACGTTTATCGTGAACAGATTAAGTATATGATTAGTTTAATAGAAATTAAGTTCTTTTACATTTTACCCAGATCTAGTGTTAGAAATAGACGTGTTTAATTAACGGTTTAGGTTCAATTATTAAATCAATTAGTGGAAACTTAGATAACGAAGATGCCCTACGTTTTGAAAATGAAATAGACAGTTTAAGGAAAAATACATTCACGTTAGCAAGTAATCAGAAGAATACTATTAGTCTTATGAAACAGTATATAGATGAATATACCGAAAGCTTACATAAAGTTCAGAATAACTTAGATTTATTAGCAATTAACTTAAATAATATTAACAGTAACTTAACTTCGCTTAACTCGCGAATAGATATACTTCATATCCACTTTCAAATTGAAAATAGTTTTCAACAAATTTACGATAGAGTAAACACATTAGAGACAGCAATCTCTTTTGCTTCTTTAGGTATATTACATCCTAGTATCATAGACCCTTTACATCTATTAGCAGAATTAATTAAAATAAGTAAAAACTTTAACTTACCTTTTGAACCTAGAAGCGAAAATATACACTTGTTAGAAAATAGTATTATGGTCAAGGCATACTGTACCTTAACGTCACTTACATTTATATTATACATACCTATTATAAGCCCTATTACCTTTGACCTTTTACACTTATATTCCATTTCTAATCATAACAACCTTACCCGTATACCCGAAGCACCTTACCTTATACTGAGTAATAAGAAGTTTACTTACCTTCACGAGCCCTGTCGCCGCCTCACCGATGACCTCCAAATCTGCGATCATCTGAAATTAGAAGACGTCGACAAGAGAGCCGATTGCATCGCGCAAACCATTCGACATACGCCCGCAACCAATTGCAAGTTCGCCCATGTCGTCACTAGCAATAACAAGATAAAACAACTTCATGAAAACACCTGGCTAGCAGTCATCCCGAAGGAAGACATCATAAAAACGTCCTGCAACGACGAGAACAGTTATCAACGGTTAAAAGGAGTCTATCTACTCACCACTACTGAAAGATGTACCATAACTATAAATAGTATAGTACTACAAACCCACTATAGTACTATCACTATTCCAGAGACCATTCCGTTGCCTAGAAATGAAATAGCCCAAGAAAACGTCACTGTGCACAACATAGAGTTGCAAAACATACAGTTGGATAAACTACACTCGCTTGCTACTCTAGCCCGCGAGATAAACATCACGCCGATCACCCCCGGTATCGCCAGTCAACCCAGCTGGACTTCAATCGCCGCATTAGCCGCAGTACTAGCCCTCATACTATACTGCGCCTACAAACGACTCAGATCAAGCCTATGCAGACGCCCGGGACTTCAACCGCCGCCGTGCGTCACCATGGAGATGGACTACGCGCCGCGTCCATCGGAGTCAGCAGCAGAGCCTCAGCACAGCGCTTCGCCCTTGCATAGTCGGCCCTGCGTGCAATCCTCCTCCGTACGCAGCCCTTTGGGAAGGGAGGAGTTACGTACAGTAAATTCATAGTATTAAGCAATAAACTGTAACCATATACTCCCCTTTATAGATAAGAACCGAAGTACCATAAGTTAGCTGTAAGAAATTTGTATTGAATTAAATCAGTTGAGATTAAAGACTCAAGGAGACAACATCGTGTCTTTTTTAAAAGCTCCCTCGGTTCGCCACGAACATATCTCATGCTAAAATAGAGTAAATATCAAAGAAGTCTGTAAGTAGCGTCCACGGATGAAAAAAATCGCATTTTAGAAACATCTTATGCGAAGAGATGATAATTACGTGTTTAGGTGAACAAGTGATAAATAGAAGGGTAGAGAGGAAAAGGGAGGGGGTGATCAAATATAAGATGGAGTAACTGTGTGAGAATAGACATGTAAGAAAAGGGGAAGTGATCGGATGACTGGTGACAGAGAAGTATGGAAGAGAAGGACATACAG
Source organism: Euclidia mi (assembly GCA_944739405.2). NCBI lineage: Eukaryota > Metazoa > Arthropoda > Insecta > Lepidoptera > Erebidae > Euclidia > Euclidia mi. The sequence continues at coordinate 19,825,137 of OX123189.2, forward strand.
CGTCGACCCAAACAAATTGGAGCCAGGGTAAGAGATGAAAAGGATAATAATGAGTATAATATTTTTTGGTTATATATTTTTTTATTAAATTTGTATGAAAAAAAAAACATTTGATAAAGAATGAGGCGAGGTGGTGTAGCCTCAAACCTAACCAAGTATCATCATCATCACAATGTAAGTTTAAAATTGTATAGACATAATATCACGTTATTAATGGACGACCCCTACGTTATTATTTTAAGTGACAAGTCACTGCGATCGGCATCTTCCAGTATGCAATGTAAGAATTTGGACGCTGCATCTGGATGCTAAAATGCGACTGAATCGCCGGTCGCCGATGCTAAAGTTGTCGCCGATGAAGTTAGTCCGCGGTAGCCCTTAGTGTTGGACCACGCGAATCGCGGTTAGCATAGTTTATAGCCTCCCCGATAGGTATTCTGGCTTCTAGGGACACTAGTTAGGTATTCTTCTATTTATGATATAGAATTATTTTTATATTTTCAAAATTATCTTTCTCTGTACATTTTTTTTACTTAATGCATTTACAAAAAGGAACTATAAATATATATACTTCTGTAAAAACCCATTTAAAATTTATGAAAAAAGACAAAAGTTCTATTTTTGCTTAATAAATGTTCTCTTACTTGGTAATAAGCAACGATCTTTTCCAATAAATAAATTTTAATGTTTAAATAATTATATTTTATTTAAAACAAAACTTCATCTTGTTTACGCGACAAGAAATTTTGCCAATCGTGTATAGCTACAATAAATAGATGAAATTATTTTGTTGAAATACAATAATAAATACACACCTTACTACTTTATAACCTTACAGGACTAAACAAGCGTTAAAAGCCAAGACATTTAAGCTCAGAATAACCTATATAATATATGCATAATGCAACTTTTGGTTCCAAGCGTGAAACGCATCCATAATTTACCATCCTTTTAGCCAGTGCAACCTCAATTTCACGTTTCATTTTTACAAAATGAAAAAATATCTTCTCATTCTTTTCCTCCTCCCTTTATAAAAGAATGAATAAACTCCAGAGCTCAAAGAAAACTTTGGAAACAACTTTTTCTCGGCTGAATTTAACAAAAATTATTAAAACTGATAAAATAAAACGAAGAGAATGTTTATTGTTTATTTCATTCGTTATAGGCGAACTTTTTTTGGCTATGGGAATATAACATTTAGCAGTATGGAAATAGTAAAGCTTATCGGCAGCTATGGGAATTCATCTTTACGGTCAATTTCCCAACAGGCAAACAATAATAATAATAATAATATTCTTTATTGTACACCAATCGGAAATACATATAAAAAACAACAAACAACAGGTAATGCACAAAGGGCGGCCTTATCACTAAAAAGTATTTTTTTCCAGGCAACCTTTGGATTTCTGACGGATTTTAAAAAAGGGTAGTGTTGGTGTATAATTGCATTTTAAACAATAAATAGGTACAAAATACTGTATTTATATAATAATACATATATTAATAAATATACCATACTTTGTTAATACTATACTTATATATATTTATACATATCATCATCATCAGCCTTTAATAGTCCACTGCTGGACTAGGCCTCTCCTTTGAAAGGAGGAATTGGCCTACTATACCACGCTGGCCAAGCGGGTTGGTATAGGGTTTGTATCAAGTTTTTCTTCTCTTACAGTGCTGTTCTCTGCATAATATGCTCCCTCTGTCGGCTCTTACGACACCCATGGGATGATATTGGGTGGTGACAATTTGTATTCTTAATCCGTCACCACACGGACAAAGACTTTACATTTATACATATACATACTTATAATATATAACTAAAACAAATTATAAGGAGGTAGTAAAAACTGTATTAATTGACAAAGGAAAAAAGGTACGATATTTATGTCGATGGCATTTGCTCAGGCGCCTCCACAGCGGACGAGGCGATCCTCTTGCGGAACGAATTGACAGGTATTTTGGCCTCCGCTGATTATGAGTTGCGCAAATGGATTTCCAACTCACCAGCGCTTTTGGAGGGCTTACCCGAGGATCATCAGCAAGATCCACATCTATTTGAGATTGTTGTGGGAGGTGATTTTAATGGACATGTGGGACGAACAAGTGGAGAGTATGAAAGGGTACATGGAGGTTGGAGATTCAGCAGCCGAAATTGTGAGGGAGAAGCAATTCTCCAAGCTGCTGCCGCTTTTGACCTAGCAGTTGCAAATACTTGGTTCCAGAAAAGAGAGCAACATTTAGTTACATATAATAGCGGCCACCATATGACCCAGATTGATTATTTCCTACTAAGACGTAATCGACTAAACTGGGTCAAAGACTGTAAAGTGGTACCTGGAGAAGATTTAGTCTCGCAGCACAGGCTCCTGATGGTTGAAATTCAGATTCGACTAGGCTCCCAAAGAACCAAGCAGCAACTGCCTCCAAAACAAGATGGCATATGTTAGAGAAGAATGAATGTGTAGAAAAATTCAGAGATGTAGATAAAATGTTAGAAATGGGCGATATGAATAATAGCAGTGTCAATGAGTGTTGGAAAGAGATGAGTAAATGTATTAAATGTGTAGCAAAGGATGTTTTAGGAGAGTCGAAAGGGAGGCGTATGAAAGATAAGGACACGTGGTGGTGGACAAAAGAGGTACAGAATGCGCTTAAGGAAAAAAAAGCAAGGTTTAAGGAATGGCAGCTGGTGAAAGGAGGAAATGAATCTTTGGAAGAAAGTAAGAAGAAAGAATACGATGAATGTAAAAAAAGAGCCAAAAAAGCTGTAGCCTTTGCTAGATCCAAAGCCGTAGACCACTTGTTCGGGTAACTGGAAAAACCCGAGGGTCATAATTATTTTATACAGCATGGCTAAAGCTAGAGAGACAAAGACGAAGGATGTATCCCATATTAAGTGCATGAAAGACGAAACAGGAGCGATTCTTATGGACGACGATAGAATAAAAAAAAAGATGGAGGACATACTTTGAAAAGTTAATGAATGAAGAGAACGATTGGAGCGGAAAACTTGAAAGTGAGGTGATGAATATTGGTCTAGTGAAGGAAATAAGTAAATATGAGGTAAAAAGGCTGTAAGTTGAATGAAGAATGAGAAAGCGTTAGGACCAGATGGAATACCAGTGGAAGCATGGAAAGCGTTAGGAGATGATGGATGAACGTGGCTGGCTTTATTCTTCAATAAACTGTTGCACGCAGAGACTATACCCGAGGAATGGTGCAACAGTTACCTGGTGCCCATTTTTAAAAATAAGGGTGATATCCAAGAGTGCAACAATTATCGGGGAATAAAGTTAATGCCTCATGGTATGAAAGTATGGGAGAGAGTAATTGAGCGACGCCTGCGTGACGAGAGTGAGATCTCACGAAACCAATTCGGTTTTATGCCTGGTTGAGGAACGGTGGATGCCATTTTTTGCTCTTCGCCAAATGTGTGAAAAATACAGGGAGGCACATAAAACTTGCATATGGTATTCATCGACCTTGAAAAGGCATATGACCGAGTGCCTAGTGAAGTCTTGTGGTGGGCCCTTAAGAAGAAAAGAGTGCCTGGAAAATACCTGACGTTAATTCAAGCCATGTACGCTGAATGCAGAACGCAAGTCCGATCCACGGCCGGTATCACAGCCATGTTTTGATGTGGCCGTAGGCTTGCACCAGGGGTCGGCCCTTAGCCCCTACCTCTTCCTGTTAATTACGGATGGTATATCATCGGACATACAGGAAGAGGCACCCTGGTGCATGCTGTTTGCCGATGACATCGTTCTGGTAGCAGAGAGTGGACAAAAGGTGCGGAGCAAGCTGGAGGAGTGGTGGCAGAGATTGGAAAATGTAGGCCTGAGAATAAGCAGAACCAAGACGGAGTATATGTTCTGTGACTTTGGCGGTCTCTCCAATCCTATAACGGTGACACTTGGCGGTTCACCTCTACCAGTATGCTCCAATTTTCGCTACCTAGGTTCACTTCTGCAAGATGACGGCGAAATTGATCAGGATGTTAGGCAACGAATTAACGCAGGATGGATGAAATGGCAACAGGTCTCAGGCACAATATGCGATCACAAAATGCCTGTGAAGTTAAAAGGCCGCATGTATAAGGCGGTTATAAGGCCTGTCATACTGTATGGAGCTGAGGGTTGGGCTACAAAGAAGATGGACGAGAAACGATTGCATGTTGCTGAGATGAGAATGTAACGATGGATGTGTGGAGTGACAAGAATGGACAGAATTAGGAATGATTACATTAGAGGTAGTATCGGCAAAAGTATTACCGAGTTTTTCTGAATTCTCAGTAGCAGCACGGAGTCGGGTGATGTGTCCGGTAGCGGCAATAGGCTCTATAGTCTAGTTTCAAGATAGTATAACAGATATTGCCATAAGACCGAATTTGAAATGGGTGCCTCTGTTGCCGAAAAAAAACGCGCGCGAGATACCGAGATGGTGGATGGCTAGTAAGAAATTGGCCCATTTCAAGTAAATCTTTTAAGACACCGACGGGCTTCCGTAATAACCCTGCATTTGAGGGCCTCAAAACTCGCTACCACCTAATGTCTTCAACTTTAGCTATTACCGTTTCCCTTATAGGTAACATTGTGTAAAAATTTAAATGCTCATGGAATCATAAAAGTTTTCTCAACATCCATATTGACATCGATACTTAGATTATTTTCTCTTCAAAGTATATATTTGAATGTGAAACTGATAATTTGAACTACTTGCGTTTCTGTGAATATTAATTCGATGTTCAACTATTATCAACGTTGTAACTTCTATTCGTCCGGTTTCCATTAACTTTTATAACATACTAGCTAGTAGGGCGAAAGTAAATCTAACTCACACTTTTATTTATCAATGATTTAGACATATTTCTACTCTCTGCATCTGCGTCCGATGCAGAGTTTGGCGAATGGTCATAGGTGTAGCGCAGGTCATGCAAATCCCTAAGACAAGGCTGGTGGACTATCCTTCCCGAGGTTGCCGCCCGTTGTTGGTCTGGTTCCATAAGAAACAGACGTAACCAAAACCTCCAGCCGCCACACACACACAGCGTGCAGACACACACAAAAACACGCGCGCAAGCAGACACATTCACCTATAACCACACACATACACGCACAGAAACACACATACACACACCTACACACTCTTATATGGACGCACACACACACGCACCTAAACACCCCTTCAAACACTCACACACATACACAAACACAGACTCATACCAAGAAAAATAAACATGGAAGTGAAACAAAATAGTAGCGTACCCCAGGAGGGTACCAACATCCGTGACGCTGGAGAATCCCTCCCTGCACCATCGTGTGCTGCCCCACGTATTCTGGGGGGGGGACAATGTTTCATATTGTCTAGATAGTCTAAATCTGCACGACCTGGCCAACGCCATGCCTCGTGCAATTCACACCTCATCCATTTCCTGGAACATCGCTCCGCTTCGAGCAAACGCACGCCAAAAGGCGGACGTTGACTCCGCGTCGACTGCGAATCCAGGTAGTCGTAGACGAGGCGGTAAACGCTACCGCCGTTACAAACGCTCACGTGAGCAAACAACACAGTCGGGTGATAGCGCATCGAATAACTCGGCTAGCGCACTCCCGATTACGACCACGATGGCTGGTAAAAACAACCAGCGCGGTGACCAAACCTCGACCGGTGGAGCGGACGGTCCGCCCCGGACGATGCAGCCGGACGGTTGTGTTGCGCCGCTGACGGCAAAAAGCGAGACTGCCGTAACAGTCAGCGCACTCCCGCCTGCGCAAGGCGCACCAACTGCGGCTGCTCCCGAGGCGCCCCGTCGCGCTCCTCCGGTGGGGATTGGTAACGCTGCGCAGCCGTCGTGGGGAAACAAGGAGCCGCACCGCAAACGCGGCCCAAAAAGACGCGGTACGGCGCCACCAGGACAGCCCACTCCAACACCAAACACGAAGAGGGATCGTCCTGAAGACTCCACACTACCCAGCGCTGGGTCGAAACGGGCGAAAACAGACGCCACACCGAAGAGCGGTAGGAGCTACGCAGAGGCGACAAACTCGCACCTGATGGTAGCCATCACTGCTACCCCTGCCACGGACCTGACGGTGGAACAGGCGAAGCAGCTCGAACTCTCAATTGAAGAGAGCATAGTTGAGACTGCCTTCGCCAGACCGCCGAATAACGGGCCGGCACTCGCACCTTCCTTTAGGGGCAAACCTCTTGCAGTGGAGGGTGTCCTGAAGCTATGGTGCGAGAACGAAGACTCATTAACGTGGCTCAAAACCACTGTAGCCAAAACAAGATCGCCGATTGAGGTAACTAGGCTGGTCGTCATCAGGCAGTCAGACATGACGAAGCGCGTCCGCGCAGTGCTATGGCTGCCAAAGACGATCAAACTGGAGCTTTGGGATTGTACGGTGCATCTGTGCAGGAGCACGGAGTCTACCTCACCTTGGGCATCCCGGAACCCGAGATCCCCAAGATCACGGGACGCGGCCGTTGGGTTTCCTTCTTCGCTAGCGGCGTTTACGTAATGTTCTACGCTTCCAGCGGGGGAGAGAGCTCGGCGGCTGCAGGGCCCAAGGAGACGCCGAGGGAAGGTAAGGACACAGCGGGACGAGCTGTACCAGCCAGCCCAAGCACCTTGGGCATAGCCCGCATTACATCGGCGCCCGCAGCGACTACACAAACTCCCACCGCTGCGATGGACGCAAAAGACGAGCATGACTCGTCTGACGGGGAGTCTATGGACAGCAATATTCTCGAATCTTCGTCAGACTAGAGTCATACAAACTAACCTCCAGCATAAGCAAATTGCAACGGCTACCCTACGCAGGCTGCTGTAGGGTAATCAGCAGACAATAGCCCTAATCTAGGAGCCGTGGATTAGAGGCGACAAAATATGTGGTTTAAACAACATTGGAGGTAAGCTACTGCACAACTGCTCGGTCATTAAACCGAGAACATGCATATACATTCCCCGAACAATACCAGCACTGCTGCTAACCAACTTCTGTTCTAGAGACTTCCCTGCCGTAGGACTCCAAACAGGGCCAACAAACAGATGTTAGTACTAGCTTCGGGCTGGCCGAGCTGGTGCAGCACTGTGAGGACCACGGCTGGCAGGTAATCATCTCGGCGGACGCGAACGCGCACCATCCACTGTGGCGAAGCCACGATGCTAACAGACGAGGTGAGATCTTGACTGAATATATATTTTCAACAAATCTATCTATAGTTAACAACCGTTCGGAGCCCACCTTTGTTAGCTCCAGATATCAAACCATAGTAGACATCACGTTAGCATCGGATGGGGCCGCGGAACTTGTCACAAATTGGCATGTGTCCGCTGAGCCAATCTTTGCAGACCACAGACGAATCTGCTATGACATACGTGTGCAAGAGAATGTCCCACAACCTAGGCGCAACCCTCGCAGAACAAACATCGCGAAATACAAGACGCTTCTCGCATCACAGGTTGACAGGTCCTATTTCAAGGAAAGGTCAACCAGCACTGACAACATAGAGCATAACACCAATTTACTAACCTAATGTATACAAACAAGTTACCAGCAAGCCTGTGCACCCACTAAAAACACGAGAATGGATGCAGACTGGCTCAAATACAAAGAAGCCCAGTCACACTACAAGAAACGCATAAGATTCCGCAGAGGCGAGTCCTGGCGGCGTTTCTGCAGCGGCATAAACACCACGAATGAAGCAGCCAGGGTGTAAAAGATCTTGTCTCAGGACAGCAACAAAACCCTTGGCGCCATTACAAAGCAAGATGGAACCTACGCAACTACGGACGCTGAAATTAGCCAAGTGTTAATTGAAACTCACTTCCCAGGTTGTGAAGTAACCAATGACCGTCTGTGGAACGAGTCAGACTACAGACCACCGACCCAAACAGACTGGCTGGTAGCCGAAAATGTGGTCACCACAGACCGGCTGAAATGGGCAATTAACAGCTTTCAGGCATTCAAATCCGCAGGCCTGGATGAAATCATACCAGCATTCCTACAATGGGGATGCACGACAATTTTGCCGCACCTGCTCGACATCTACAGGGCCTCAATAGCACATAGATACATACCTTGCAGGTGGAGGGAAGTTAAAGACATGTTCCTCCCAAAACCTGGCAAAACTGACTACTCATAAGCGAAAGCGTATAGACCAATCAGCTTGACCTTTCTTCTTACTGAAAACGCAGGAGAGACTTACGGACCGACACCTCCGACGCATTACTGCGCAAGCCGACCCTGAAGGCGCATTACTGAGCAAGCCATTACACCCACCACATCAACACGCCTATAGTAGTGGCAGGTCAACTGTATCGGCGCTGCATTCCGTTGTGGGAACCATTGAAACAGCGCTTACCAACAAGTTAATGACACTGGGGGCCTTCATCGACATAGAAGGTGCCTTCGACAAAACTAACTTCAACAGTATCAGCCGGGCCCTCGAAAAGTTCGGAGTTGAGCAAACCCTTAGTGGCTGGATTGATCAACTGCTGAAATAGAGGGCAATACAATTCACGGTAAACTCCACCACGAGGGGCATAGTTGCAAAAGGCTGCCCTCAGAGAGGTGTACTCTCACCCCTATTGTGGAACATTATGGTGGACGATCTGTTACGGAACTTAAACGACAGACGATTCTACACGGTCGGCTATGCAGACGACATAACCATCCTGATCAAAGGTGACTCAGAAGACACGATCCGCAATCGGATGCAAGCAGCCATCAGGATCATGGAAGAATGGTGCAACCAACATGAACTGACGGTTAACAAAACGGAGCTTGTACTTTTCACCAACAAAAGGAAAACCCTTATGTGCAAAACACCAAAACTCTTTGGGACGGAGCTTACCCTATCGAATGAAGTCAAGTACTTGGGCGTAATACTTGACCATAAGCTGGCCACGCACACAACTAAGCACAATCACAAAAAAGCTACAGAGCCTTCAACGCCTAGCCTGCTTGGCCACAACAGGCTGCATGAAGACCACCCCAAAAGCCGCCTACTGGACCTAAGACCGCTGCACCTAGTGATCCAGCAGGAAGCTGGCGCTGCAGCAATCCATCTAGACAAGCTCGAGCTGTGGAGAAAAGATGATCGAATAACCCACGCACGCCTAAAAGGGACCTTAACCAACGAGATCCCGATGCTAGAGGCCGCTTGCGATCTCATCCCTAAAACCTTTGTCTTTAGTTTTGGTGTTTTGCACATATGGGTTTTCATAGGAGGAACACAAAGACAGCTCTGGTATACACGCAGTCAGAGTATACACAGACGGCTTAAAAACGAAGCATGGGACAGGTGCGGGCGTATTCTCCCATGACTTAAATATCAACATTACAACATCCCTTGGCACTCTTAACACCATATTCCAAGCCGAGTGTGTTGGGATAACAAGAGCCGCAACAGCAATCGCGTCTAGGAAGGTAAGTGATCTGTCTATACGCATAATCACAGACAGTGTCTCTGTACTACAAGCTCTTGGCAGCAACTGCTTTAACAGCGGCCTCATCATGGAATGCCACCTAGAGCTGCAAAAGATTGCAGAGAAGAATCGGGTTACGCTGCAATGGATTAAAGGCCACAGCAACTCTGCAGGCAATGACGCCGCAGACCAACTGGCACGGCAAGGATACAATGATAATGGGACCCGAGCCGATTGTACCGATACCGGCAAGCCAACTCAAAACGTGGCTACGCGAGAGAACCGCACATGAACACGAAACACAGTGGGCAGACATAAAATAATGCAGAAAAACAAAAGATGCTATCCCCTGCTTGAACAAGCGACTCTCGCACAAGCTGCTGCATTCTAATAGAAAACCTCTTAAGCATCTGATAGGCATAATAACCGGCCACTGTCCACTCAACAAGCACCTATTCAACATAGGCGTTACGGACAGCCCACTGTGCAGGGGCTGCATGGAAACCGAAGAAACACCCGCTCACGTCATTCTGCACTGCACAAGTGTGATCGATCAACGGGCAAAGCTGCTAAACAACCCCAGAACCACGTGTGAGGCTTTGAACGACATCAGCCAACTAATGGCTTTCTGGAAGGAGCTAAGGTGATATGAGTAGTTGGCGTCAATCAAGTCGCCAGTTACGCACAATGGCCCAAATAAGTGGCTAAGTGCGGAAAACCCACTACTAACTAAACTAAACTTAACAAAACATACTAACTTTCGCCCACGGCTTCGTGCGCGTTAAATTCGGGATAACACAAATCAACTTTCAGTTTCAAGATGTGTGAAGACACTCCAGATTATTTTAAAGACTTCAGAAACATATGGTACAAAGTAGCTCGGTCGGTATTCATGACACTATATAACGACGAACAAACATCGCCTTACATACAGTCAAAATGTCCAGTATTATATCTATAAACATTTTCGCATATTTAATATTAGATATTAACATTTTCGCCTATGTAGTATAGGTATAATTATTAGTATATAATTATTAGTATGCGAACAACGTAATCACCGTGCACAATATGACATATGATGTGACAGTACAGACAGATACATGACGCACATGCGCACTCAAATATTTCAGCGCATGCGTTCTTACTTCCAAGAGGTGAATTTGTCCCGAACAAACTTCGAGCCTCCCTACAATCCCTCCAAGATTATTTTTTGTATCTCATGGTAGCCTATGTCCGTCTCCATGGTCCAGTATATTTCTTTATCAAATTTCAACAAAATCGGTTTAGCCGTTTTAGCGTGAAACGGAACATACATACATACACACATACATACACACTTTCGAATTTATAATATTAGTAGGGATTTTTTTCCATTAACTTTTATAACATATTTTTGGATACATTCCAGGTAAATCATCATATTCACCAATTGTCTTGGAAAATTGCATTTTAATAGAAAACGTAGTTAAATCTACTGACCATGATATTATTTCTTTGATTAAAACGACATTTGTTTTGGAACGACAATATTTCATACACAGTTTATGAATCCATCAACGTTGCGTATCGCAACAAATCTTGTGGGTTTGGTCTTTGGAAGAATAATTATAGAATACTTCTAAATGTTTGACATCGTATAAGCCATGATAAACACAAAATACCTCACGTTCAGAATAAAATTCATGTTAATAAATTCATGGTACTAGGAGGTAAACTAATCCCCCCGTGGGATCTCCACCTTGTCGAGGTGGGGGGGCTCAGTAACCGTGAATTGGTCACCCGCGGTGAAGCTAAGAGGGATCCAGGAGGGGACGCTCCGCGTAGGCTTGGAGCGGCCTGCGCAGGATGCGTCCAATGGTGTGGGTGCGGGGGACAGTTCTGTCTGTCCCTCACAGTCGGGTGCGGTTGCGGGAGGAGAAGCGTGTCGGTGTTGCGTTGCCGCGCGCCCTATCTCCCGCGACCAAATGGGGGCGCACCATTCGATGCGTCGCGGTGGGGCCGCAGAGGAAGAGGAGATGCGATGTTGCGTTGCCGTCCCCCCTATCCTCTACGGCCGCTGGGTGTTTTGGCGGTGGAGCTTGATCCGCCGCCAAGGGGGTTTTGTTCGGGGCCCGCCTAACCATCTGGTGGGCCAATGCCCGTCGGGGGATGGCGACGAGTGCTTCGGCGATGCCCTACCCTCCGACACACGGGTACATGAGAAAGTCGAGGTGGTTCTTAGTGGAAACACCACATACTCCAGCTCTCATTTCCCCCAAGAGTCGGAGATCCGAAGAAATTTTCCTCCTCGTAAAAAAAAAATACAAAAAAGGAGGTAAACTAATAATTTGCAATGCATGATTTTAGCAAAACATTAAGTTTTGACTTACTTAAAACTATGGTTTTTATTAACTTTTTTGTTATATAAGTTTAAATATTATAGGTATTTTTCTTCTACATAATGCTACAGAATAAAGATAGAATGAAAATTAGAACCTCACCCTCTTATTAATAAACTCGGATTAGCGTCAGAACAACTTTACTCCAAGTCTTACGCAAAGATTAGGCAATTATGGTATTAATAAACTAGGAGTAAGGACGGAGTTAACTATTCCTAATTTACTCCGGGAGTAAAAGTTACTCCGCGGAGCCCTATGGTTTAACGCTGGAAGCATAGAGCATAGATATTTATATAGAGGCGCATTGCTTATGGGCGCTCTATAGACACCACAGAAGAATAACTGATAGACACACTTTCTGTGACCCGAATTGCCGCTTGGCGGCGTGGCAGTCGCGCTGTGACAGCAGTCTATGAATGCAAGAGAGACGAACTGACGACACCCGCCAACACGCCACTTAGAAGCGGCACACAAAGTCCTTAAGAAATGCGCTTCTATTATGTAAATCTGTATTCATTGCTGGAAGTAAGCATCTATATTAATAATTTTGTCACGGGGTACGGTAGACTCGATCGAAAATTTACCTGAATACACACATAAAAAATAAAGATTTCGAGTCGACAACATATATCCGCAAAATTCATTTAGTTTGTATGCCATGTCTCAATACTTATTGCAGTTATATTTCTTATCGGTATAAACAGTTTGTTTTAACGACAATGATTATTAAAGTATCCGTCTTTTATGAATTATGAGGTAATTGTGTTACTTCGAATTTACGCGAGCGACGCCGCGGGCAGAAGTTCGTTGATTTATATTGTATTTCCAACTTTCATTGAGATTTATATACATAACCCAAATATATTTTCACATTTGTTTGGTGTTCGTTCGAGTACTTACTAGTATCTGATTTTGTAATTTTATTATTGTGGATTTTAATGAATAGAGATTATTTCATTGAAGATTTCAGAATGATAGAAGTAATTGAAGAAATATTACCATTAATAAGGCATGTGAAACTGTATAAACCTCGCAATAACCCTTTTGGAGACCTTGAAGATGTGATCTGTATATTATCTTAATATATAAAATCCTTGCGTTACTTACTGACTGACAGACACTCTTCAGCCGAAACTTCTACTAGCTAGGCGTAAGTAGGCGAAATTTGGCATGTATGTTCCTTGAGGCGTGTAAGGAAGCATTAAGAGAGGGTTTTTGAAAATTCCTCCCCTAAGAAGGTAAAACATGCTGTCAAAATTTGTATGAAACTTTTTATTCCTTCGATTGATTAACTCGAAACTTTGTGTATTGCTTCCTCAAATGCAATTAGTTAACATTAAGAAACAGTTTTCGCAAATTCTTACGCTAAGGGGGTAAAAAGGGCAGTCAAAATGTGTATGAAACCTTTGTATTCCTTCAAGGGATTAACTTCAAACTTTGCATTTTTGTTCTTCAAATGACGTTTGTGAATTCACCACTAGGGGGCTCAAAAAGGGGTCCTCATTTCATTCATCGTTTTTTTATATATTATTAGAATTATTTTCAAACAAACTTACTAAGTTTGCTTGAAAATAAAAGTAACACTTATTTATCAAATTTCTTTGAGAATTTGCATTGCTAACCAAGAGGCGTGATAGCTTATACAAAACGTTGTCGCATCGTAATTTACGCTAGTGAAGCAGCAAGCAAAAGCTAGTTGTCAAATAAAAGTGTCCAGGTCATTTTGTTCATTGTTTTTACTTTTAATATCAGTCGGTTGCCATAACATATACCTTAATCTCAGTGTAAGATTGGTATTGTTACTCCGAACTTACTTCGTATTTATTAATGCCGTTATTAACACGTAGCTATTCCATAACTAATCTTAAATTAACTCCCGGTGTAATTTTGGAAAGCCGTGTGGTTGACGGCATAGAATACAAGTGTCACCACCCCCTATCTTCCCGTGGGTGTCGTAAGAGGCGACTAAGGGATAACACGATGCAAATACCATATTTGCGTAGAGACGGAAAACTCGACATCAAACCCTATACGACTGCCTCGTTGGTCTCGCGGTATAAATGTGCGCGTGGGATCGGGAGGTCCCGGGTTCGATTCCTGGGTCGGGCAGTGTTATTGGGTTTTTCTGTCACGAAATTCTCAGTAGCAGCACGGAGTCTGGAAATGTGCCCGGTACGGCAATAGGCTCGCCCCTTATTACGTGGGACTAAAGTATATCTGGTGAAAAGTGGGTGTAGAAATACACCTCTGCCTAACCCTTCAGGGATAAAAGGCGTGACGATATGTATTTATACCTATATGTAATTTTGGAGTAAGAGAAGAATAAGCAATTTTAATAATAAGACATTCAGAGAATAATCAACGGTCCGCTACACATGCTACGGGGTAGCAGTATCCCGTAGCACCAGTAGCGTAGCAACACGCACGATAATGGTATTACTAACAGGTACGGTGGAAATTTAATCGCATTACGGCGTAAGGGCTTTTACAGACGAGTAGATATTTGAAGGGACGGTTAGTGCCATTCATAAATGATCGGAACAGCTAACGTTTAGTTATTATGAAAGTACATAAACTGCCTTATAGGTGGAACAAATTCGACGTTCAGTTATTTAAGTAAAAAGATAGCCTCATATTTCTATTTTTTTCTCTATTTATTTTTCTTATTGATTTAGGAATATTTATGCTCGGCTTCTCTCGATATTGACTGTTTATCAGTCAAATGTTCCTCACCATAAACCTTAACTTCAGTCCGTGGACGTTTTATTTTTTTATGTTCAGAGTATGAAGTGATCTTAAGCTGGATGGATTTAATATGTTCAGTTGTATTGTCAATTTATGACATAAGATAGTTAAATTGACGGCACTGATTGACAGTTTCAATCGTCACACGGAATAAATGGCGCGAAAAGCTGTGTCACACGCTTCTGAAATTTATGGATTAGTTAAGCTTTCCCGTTACTATAGTACCTAGATGTGTGAGTGATAATTTTGATCGTCAATGGTCAAGTCTCAAAGAATGAGTGTGTAATACACCTGTGCCTACCCTTTTGGGGATAGTGGCGATAAGTTATGTTATGTGTTTTGTTATTGATAGCGATGAAAAATAACATATCCACTTTCATGCAAATACACAAACATCAAATTTTATCGTAACCGTCACCTTAAGCTGCTACGACGTAATAATATAATACTCTACTAATAATATTCTACCACATTCTCACAACACCATCTAGTCCCAAACTAAGCAGAGCTTGTACTATGGGTACTAGATAATGGATAAACATACTTTTTTTGTATTATACATAGAAACATTCAGACCAAGACAAACATCCATGTTTATGCACACAAATGTTTGACTAGAGCGGCAATAGAACCCGCGACCTTCGACGTAACAGTCGCTTACACTCCCGCTACGCCAACCGGCCGTCTAATCATAATCATAATCATTTATTCATTCATTGCATTTTGGGTATTACATGATCACACATTATTAAATTGTTTCACCAAAATCTGCCTAAATAGGCGTATGAATATATTGAATTTGCAAAAAAAAATATACATTACAATGTCAAACTTAATCAAATATAAAACAAAAATAATCTAATTTGAAAATAAAGCAATAACAATGTCAAAAATTCATGTCAGTAACCAAGTAAAATGTAAAAATAAAAATGTCAATCGTAGTTCATGTCAGTAAGTAAATGGAGTTATTAAATTAAAATAATAGAATCAAAAGTATAATCAAATCTATGTCACCGTTTAAGTTGTAAAATTAATAAATAAAAAAGATACAAGAAATAACATCAATTTAAAATATTATAACTAATTAAAATCCATTTTTGTCATCCAAGAACTCATTGACAGTATAATAGCATTTTTGTATTAATATCTATTTTAATTTATTTTTAAACATTCCTTTTCCATAAAGCTTTATCTGACATGGTATTTTATTGTAAATTTTTGGCGCTATACATAGCAAGCTTTTGCTGATCAGGCTTGTTTTCGCGCTATGTAGACATAGTTTGTTGTTATTACGCCTATTTCGCTTGCGAACATCAGATAAGCGTTGGAATAAATGAGGATTAGCCTGTACAAATAATGCTACCTCCAGTATATATAAAGCCGGAAGTGTCAGGATGCTGTATCTGATAAGGTACGGTTTACAACTGTTCTATTGCCAATCAATAAAATACAATTAATGTAAATAAACAAAGTTATGATTTTACCGAAAATTATCTTTAGTTCCGGGAAAGTTCGACGTTCCTACGGGATTTATACCAACCTTTGATTTCAGTCACCGATATTTCAGCACTGTTGCAAGCGCCATGTTAACGGTAGTACTGAAATATTTTGGGTGAATGAATGTTATACATACATACATACATTGTCTAGCAGGTCTCTAATATGAGACGAGTCTTCACGTACAGGGCGCGTATTTTAGTGATATGACAGATACGTTGATTATCATATTTATTGCTGGTAGACGATTTCTGGCGCCAAATTATTTCTTGTATTGTAGTTTTCTTTGAAAAGTATCCTAAATGATTATAAATTAAAACAAAAACAGTAAAAACTTTTTGGTTGCTTATACCTGTATATATAACATTCTTCCGATTCTAACTGACTGACAGACAGCGCACAAACTACTGTGCACAAGAAATTAAAATTTGGCATGTATGTTCCTTGAGGATTGTATGTGTGCACTAAGAAAGGATTTTCCATAATTCCCAGGCATCGAGAAAAGTGGTCCAATAAAAACAATGCATAGGGTAGCCACCGGCGTCCTCTAATATTTTACTAATGACATAGACAACAATGAAACGTGTTTTCCGTTTGAAAACACCTATTTGTAGAGAGAAACACGGTGCAGCGCACGTGCGGCATATATATCAGAGCGGAATGCCTTGCCTGCAGCTTATATTTTAAATAGTTAAATAAAACAACAATGGATAAATATATTTATAAAAAATAATATAAAACAGCAAACGTAACTAATGGCCTAGAAAGCTAGCAGATCATTTGTTAGTTTGGTCGTTAGAATATAAGAAGGTACACTTGTAAACCTCTCGCACTAGACTTCATATGAGTATTTGCAAAAGAATCTGGAAACTAATGCAATCGGGTATATTTATTTGCTAATACGAGATCGGCAAACCAAATTTATAAAGGACTAGAGGACGCCAGCAGCTACGTCTGGATTTTTCTTAAATTAACCCGTTTTGCCCAATCCCGTAGGAATTTCGGGAAATCCCTTCGTAGCGCACCCCTACGGTCCCCAAGGAACAAACATGCCAAATTTCAGCTTCCTGCGCCCAATAGTTTCGGCTGTAGCGTGTCTGTCAGTCAGTCAGTAACGCAAGGATTTTATATATTAAGAAGATACGATGGTAAAGCAATGCTCATCATACTTATTATCTACTCCAAATCTCTTTGATTATCTCGTTGTCTCTCCCCTTTTGCTATATAAAACAAAAAACGATGGGAATTTTGGATGAGCTTCAGGCATTATGAATTATTTATTTTCATTTTAATTATTCTTCGAACAGAACACGTCAGTACGGGATTCTGATACATTTCGAAGACTTTTTCCTAATCAACACACGGCATGAACATCATAATCTCTCATGAATCGCTTCTAATCCTAAGGCTATATTCAGATTTAAAGGTCATTGACCTTCGTTCATATACATATGTATATATTTATATATAATTTAGCCCCTTGTAAATGTTATTGTCATTTTGAGTAGACATGTTGTGTTCAGACTAATTATAGCGATAATCAGCCGTCTAATATAACTTTACTAAGCTCTGTATTCCAAGAAACTGCCTTAAACGTAAGTCAAGGAGGTCGAAGCAAATAAATCTTATACTAATATATAAAGCTGAAGAATTTGTTTGTTTGTTTGGTTGAATGCGCTAATCTCAGGGACTAGTAGGTCCGATTTGAAAATTATTTCAATGTTAGATAGCCCATTTATTGAGGAAGGCTATAGGCTATATAACATCACGCTATGAGCGACGGGAGCAGAGCAATAAGTAGCCTTAAATAAAGCAGATGAAACCGCGGGCATCCTCTATCTATTTATCTATTTAGATATAACAAAGTCGTGTTAGTTACACTATTTATAGATTTGGCTGAAAATTGGTGGTAAAAGAGGTAGCTGAGAACTAGGAAAAACACATAGGATATAGGATTCAATTAGTTGCAAAAAATAATCTGGTAGGTATTTTAGAGAGGGTCGAAGTTTGTAGGGACAAACCTACTACCTATTGACAGTAAGAACGCATGCGCTGTAATAATTGAGTGCTGCGCTTGAGCTATCGCATATCTGTCAGTACTGTCATATTATACATTGTCATATGGTGCACTGTCATTACTTCGTTCGCTTACATAAATAAACTGATAATTATTGTAACAGCCTTGGCTAATCCCTCACAAAATGAAACCGTTACTGCTGTAAATATGAGTCCAGTTTAATTTTGTGTACATGTTTCGTACAAAGTGATTGTTGTTGTGATACTATTCTTATAATTGAACTTACTTCGATGATGACGTAAGTATATAGCCGTAGCGGACGTAACGATACTATAGTTTTAATCAATATGGTAAAAAATAATTGTTACATAATACAGGCGATTGTTTAGTGAAGTGTAATTTATTGTACTTTGAGGACGAAGTTGTCGGTCGGAACTTGTTAGTCTGGCCGTGAGAGATATGTAATGATATTGGTCATGTAATTAGGCTGTGGGCTAAAATTACTGATATCCAAGTATTCATACACAATATCTAAGACGATAGTGGCAGTTAAATGACACTGACATGACGTTTGACAGTTAAATTGTCAAACATGTAAATAAGGTTTAAGCTAGCTTTATAACTCGACAAACTCGGCTAGTTCGTCCTATTCTCCTTCGACGACGGCTCAGGTACGATATGGTTCTGACTATTTAACTGCCACTGTGTTGCTTGTTTTTTTGTTTCATCACCTAGGATACAATGTAAGATAGTGTAGTCATTATCTTATTGATATTGTGGGTAGTTTGATCGTTTGTGAAATATTAAAGATTGTAATATAGGATAGTATAATATACTGTGGATTAAGTTGTATTAATGAGATTCATTATATACCTGTGGTAAACATCTAGTAAATTGTGTTGATGCTAAATAATGCTTATTATGTTATGTTGTAAGACAGACCTTTCTTGTAATATAAAAAACTAGAGGACGCCAGCAGCTACGCCTGCATTATTTTTTAAATTTACCCGTTTTGGCCGATCCCGTGGGAATTTCGGGAAATCCCTTCTTAGTGCACCCCTACGGTCCCCAAGGAACATACAGGCCAAATTTCAGCTTCCTGCGCCCAATCGTTTCGGCTGTAGCGTGTCTGTCAGTCAGTCAGTAACGCAAGGATTTTATATATTAAGATAATAAGAAAAAAAAACAAAATGAAAAGTTAAAAATCGCACCAAAAATGTTTGCTAGGTTAGTTTCTTTTTAAAAAAAAGAGAACCGCCTTCAAAAATCGACCCACTGAAAAGTACGAAATAATTTTTACATACGCTAATACATAGTATATAACTTATACAAAATACTTAGTTTTTGAAGTCGGTGCCAAACCAAATCCCTCTAAAAGCCTATTGTTTGGCGTCATCCTTTCCAAACCAGCGCGATTCAATCTACATAGTACTTACAGCCCAAAATAGCTATGAACTATAATTTTATTATATTATAATTAAGCATTTATTTTATACTTTTTATATATCTACACTAATATTATAAAGAGGAAAAATTTGTATTTTTGTTTGTAATGAATAAACTCAAAAACTAATGGACCGATTTTAAAAATTCTTTCACCATTAGAAAGCTACATTATCTGCGAGTAACATAGGCTATATTTTATTTTCGAAAAAATAGGGGTCCGTAAGATTTTTGGGTTTTTCGGGTACGCGGGTGAAACCGAGGGAAACGGCTAGTTTTATATATATGTTGCTTTTTAGAGTATATAGGTTTAGTATATATTTTAAACTTTATTAATTTAGATATTTTTTGAGGCTTTATTGATTTGATATATTCGTCGTATTATTTTCTCTGTTTGCCAGTATTCTTTTTTGTTTTTGATGGTTTGACTTCAAAAACTAAGTATTTTGTATAAGTTATATACTATGTATTAGCGTATGTAAAAATTATTTCGTACTTTTCAGTGGGTCGATTTTTTGTAGGCGGTTCTCTTTTTGTTAAAAAGAAACTAACCTAGCAAACATTTTTGGTGCGATTTTTAAGTTTTCATTTTCGTTTTGTTTTTTTTTCTTATTATTTTTATTTCATACTTTTTAGTGTTAGGTACTTCGTTCGTTTACTTCAGGTTTTGTGTTAACTACTCTTTTATTTATTTCATACTTTTTAGTGATAGGTACTCCATTTACTTTAAGTTTTGGGCTGATTAATAGTTTGTTTACAGTTAGATTCAATTATTTTAGTGATAAGTTTTCTGCTAGTATCAGTTTGTTATCATGACTTTGACATAGGTACCTACTTTTATTCTGTGTACCTATGGGCTTAGGCTTCATGCTGGAAGAGAGAGATAAGTGTAGGGAATCAGCCACATACGGAAGTACGATCCAAACAAATGCGGTGGACTTGGACATACTATTGAATTGGCTGTGAGCTCTCGTATTATGCTCCGGAGAAATACGCCAATAACGGATGGCTTAGCGAACGGGGCAATGGGTGTTCCTAAAGGATTTAAATGGCCGGCACTAAGAAGAGATCACTTAAGCCAGGTGAACTGCCTGATGCCATTTTGATATTATTTGATGATCCATCGATAGCATTGCGTCTTAAAGATGATGATGGATACATTTCCATAGCTCCAGTGCCAGCGACCTATCAAGGCAATCGCGGTTATGGTGATATCGAGAGGCGGATGTTGCCAGTCATATTGAGTTGGGCTGTGACGGTACACAAGTTGCAAGGATGTACACTTAGTTCCGCGGACCTAGGGCCTAAATTCTTTGCTATAGACCAATAGGCATGGCTTTAAGTGATATTGACTCGAAATTACTCAACCGTCCCCACGAGAACAGAGCCTTATCCGAAATGACAAGAATGAGAAATATGCTCTCGCATTAGATTCTTTCACCGACTTTCTTTGTTTTTTGTTAATCGCAGAGACATAGACACGTACACACGTACACACACACACACACACATACACACACACACACACACACACACACACACACACACACACACACACACACACACACACACACACACACACACACACGCGCGCGCGCGCGCGCGAACAAACACGTATACACGTACAAACACACACACATAATACATACAAACATACTAAGAACCAATATAATGTATACGGGTCAAACTGAGAACCTTCTTTTTTGAAGTCGGTTAAAATACTAAAACTTTCTCCTAAGTGTAACAAATACTTTTCTGAAAACTGCATCAAAATCGGTTCAGCCAAACGCGAGATAATCGCGGACAAACATACATACATACAGGTCAAACTGAGAACCTCCTTTTTTTTTGAAGTCGGTTAAAAACTGCCCACAACATTGATATTTGATATAAATTGGCTGTACCTGTAATATTTGTGAATTATTACTTACTGAAAAGAATGGCCAAGAGTTTTATTGCCCGTTCTTTCTCATGGTTCTATGCCTTTGCTTTGCGAACAGGGCTCTAAATGTAAACATAGAATCAAGACATAATCTAAAATATATCCTTGTGCCAAACTGAATAAATGAAAGTATGATTTGATAGTTGTCTCTTTTATTTATTAAAACTGTCTCTACACTAGGGAGCTTTCCTGAATCTGACAAGTGCGTATTAAATTGTTAATTATCGTTTGCTTATCTGTGAAGGAAAACATCGTGAGGAAACTAGCATGCCTGAGAGTTCTACATAATGTTCTCGAAAGACTTGTGAAGTCTGCCAATCCACATTTGACTAGCAGAGTGGACTATGGCCTTAGCCTTCTTATAGTGAGAAGAAACCCGTGCCCAGTTGTGGGACAGATGATAATTACAGGTTTAATTATAATTGTATTTTTTCATTATTAGGTATCCAAAAATAAATAATTCAGTCTTTCTCCATACAAATTTAAACATTTTTTTTTTAAAGGACAACTCCCGCACTAGGACTAAATCCTGTGTCGCGGGGACTTTACAAACATACAACTAACGGACACAATGAACACCCAGACTCGAAACAACAATTTATGAATCACACAAAGTGTTGCCTCGTGTGGGGATCGAACCCACAACACTCGGCGCAGTGTCAAGCGCCGAGGCGACCGCTTAAACCACTACGCCAGCCGTGCAGTCAACTGTGCCAAATTGTAGACTGCTCTTCTCGTTTCTTACAATCGTAAGAAGATGTACCTTTGCAGCTTTTCATTGATAAAAAATGACGACAGTTTTACATTCAGACTGTGCCAATCTGCTGTTAACACAAGGATAAAATCAGCCAACGACTTTTATATGATAATTTCCAAAACTAAAACGATTCTTCCCCAAACGTCCCAACTCCTAAGCTGTTCAAAAACAACGTTTGTTCCTCCTGCTGTCTGCGGCTGTCACTGACAAGCATCCACACATGGCTGACCAAGTTAATTTAACTTGCAACGATCGTAATGAACTTATCGTAATTGCTTGCTCTGATCTCACCGAACACATTTATATGCACAGATATTTACGTTCCGCTATTTGAACGAGGTCGTGGGATTGGGAATATTTTTATATGAAGAAATTCACCCCTGAGTATTCGACGCAATTCATGTCAAAATTCACGGTGAATAAATGTGTTTTGATGTAATCAATATACACGGAAAATCAATCGTTATAGATTTCTAGGGAATGAAATTCCCTTGTATTATTCAAATAATAGTTTAGCACTATCGGCTTAGAACTAAATTCCAATAAATGTGAAATTTTTATAAATGACTCAGTAGAACACTCATCGGTACTTTCAAAATTTAATTCTTTGACGCCCAATATAAAAGTAATCACTAAATCTTCCTTTCGCCTACTCGGGTCCCCCATTTCTGAAGAAGCTTTTGAAACTTTTGTAAATGAGAAAATTCAAAATTTCTGTGAATCTTCAGAACGGCTAAGCAAAATCAATTTACATTCGGCTTACACAATTATTCGGCATTGCCTCTTCACTCCAAAATTCACACATTTTCTGCGGTCATCTCCCTTTTGGAAACATTCATCTCTTTTGGAAACCATAGATAATGTGATTCGAAACACTTTGAGCAAAATTCTAAATCTTAACATGAACGACCGAGTGTGGCTTCAAGCAACTTTACCAGTTCGTTTGGGCGGCCTCGGCGTTCGCAAAATTACCGATGTCAGTTTGCCAGCGTTTTTGTCCTCGGTCCATGGCACTGAGGAATTGACCAGGAAAATTTTAGAACCCACACTGGTTAATTCCGAGGTGCCGTGTAAGACTGATGCCATAAACGCTTGGAAAATGGCTTGCCCGAGCTCTGACTTGCCCCGAAATCTTTTCTCTCAGAGACAATGGGACGGGCCGCTCTGCAGCAAGATTAGAGATAATCTATTAACTACTGCTTCTGGTGTTGCAGAGCGCGCCCGTTTGTTGGCTGTGGGAGAGTGGGAATCGGGGCTATGGCTTCATGCGCTTCCATCGTCCAATATAGGAACTATGTTGGACGATACTACATTCCGCATCGCCTCTTGCCTTCGCTTGGGTGCTGTCTGTGTTTCTCCGCATCGTTGTAACTGTGGGGAAGCCGTCGACAGCCTTGGCCACCATGGCCTATCATGCAGCAGAAGTGCAGGGCGTATTTCCAGACACGCCCATATTAATGACATAATCCGTCGTGCTCTTTCCAGCGCTGGTGTACCAGCTCATCTTGAACCTAATGGTCTGGTACGTGACGATGGGAAGAGACCAGACGGTATGTCATTATTACCTTGGAAGATGGGTAGGCCTCTGGTGTGGGACGCAACCTGCGTCGATACCCTTGCGCCATCACATCTTCTAAGTACAGCTGGGTCAGCTGGCGCTGCTGCTGCATCAGCGGAGACCCTCAAACGGCGCAAATATCAAAATCTAATTAGAAATTACGTTTTTGAGCCGTTTGGGGTCGAAACGCTTGGGCCATGGGGCCCGAGTGCTCGTGCTCTATACAGAGCAATAGCAAAAAGGCTGATCGATTCTTCCCATGACCAGAAGGCTGGCCTATTTTTCGCAGAGAGAATAAGCATTGCCATCCAGCGTGGCAATGCTGCCAGTCTTCTGGGCACGCTACCAGTAGACAGCGTTGCGGAAGAATTCTTGGACGCAGTGTAGCATATATATTATTATATATTTTTTCGTTTTCGTTGTTTTCCTTTTGTTCCTTTTTTTTCTTAATTTTAGATTAGTTTTAGGTTTAGCTTTAAATTTAATTATAATAATGTATACCTATGTTCAGAACTTAATTAATTAAGAGAAATTAAAATCTTGCTAATAGAAAAAAAAAAATAGAAAGGAGAATCAGACTTTGCATCCTCGTATCGCACAAGCTTACAATATTGTAGTAAGAAAGATTATCAATACTAACTCATCATAGATCCATGAAAACACTATTATACCTCTACCAAAAACTTCTCATATGGTCTGTGGCCTGTGTTTATATACTCTGAAACAGGTATGGTTAAATAATTTCAAAGAAAACACCTACACCTAAAACTAACCATCCAGGAATTTCCTACGCCCTCATTATTTTTTATTTATAGACCCACGTTTGTATCCCCGAAGGGGTAGGCAGAAGTGTAATATTACACCCTTCGCCATGTTTTTTTTTAGCTCCCACGTAATAGGGGGCGAACCTATTGCCGTACCTATTGACGGGCACATTACCAGACTCCGTGCTGCTACTAAGAATTTCCTAACGGAAAAACTCATTATTTTATTTATTAGTAAATAGTAAATCACTTAAAGTTAATTTAATATTGATGTTTTGATTACATCACGTCACAGAAAAAAAATAATAATATATCTCTTTCAAAATCACATGTTTATTCTTATCGTACGTGAGACGCGACCACTACGGAATCTAAGGGCGGTTTCAAATTAGCGTATTTTTCTGCGCGTATACGGTCGTTTCAGCATTACGCGCGCGCTACTTTACGCGCTTCACAAAACTGAACTCACGTAAACGGGCATACTTCTGCGTATTCGCTCGAAACGGTAGTCACATCTTGTCAGTGTCAACATGGATTCTGACGGCTCAGTGCGTCAACGCTCGAACGAGTTGCGCTTGTGCCAAAAGGCGCGCCTATGCGCCCTTATATGCGCTTCCAAAAACGAACTTATACGCGCGTATAAAACGCTAATCTGTAACTGCCCTTAATAATAAATAAAGTACGTTAGTGGTTTTCTTTAAAATCGTCTAACGGAAATCCATTTCAACATGTATTTAAAATGCAGTAGCAACCGTTGAATAATTTATTCCTTTAGTATAAATTATAGTGCGTTGCGAATAGAAATGTATCTGTAGGTATAGCGCAGTGTGAAACAGACTAGGTGTTAAAGGTTTTATTCGCAAATTATAACACTAAGACTGTAAAGTTTATGCATTCCTGACCATAAAAGTAAACAAAATTCATAGGTTTACAACACTGTATGTAAAATCAGCTAAATTACCAAAGCAATTATTGCTTATTAAAACGTGATGTCACTGTAATCGACAAATCATGTTCGTGAAAGTCATGATTGGTTTCTGTCGATGTTATTCGCTTTCTTTCAATATTAAATCCAGTGCTCTATACAAGTATATGCAAAGTTATTTTGTCTGACGCACAGTGTTTTAAAATACCCTTACTTAACTCAAAATGTCCGGTACATTTTGAGTTAAGTTCAGTAAAAGATGCATTTCAATACTAGAAACTTCGGAAAAGAACTCCCGTGTGCCTTCTTTATAGTTTTTGAAAAAAAAATCCACTAAAACTTATATTTTTTTTTTATTTAGAAAATTAAAAGAAGATATATTACCTAGATATGAATAAAGCTGATATGTTTCTGGTATCTTCAATTTGTAAACAATTTAGAGATGGATTCATTTCACTTTACTACGGTCCAAAAATGTTAGCGTTTAATGAGAAAAAAAAAGATTTATGTTTTTCAGATTTTTTTTTGCATTTTAACTCTGCGTTAGTAGCATCCGCAAATAAAGTTAAATGGTAGTTAAATACGTCACTTATCACCATAAAAAAATCAACTGCTAATACCATGGAATATGGAAAATAATAGCTTCTAAATATTTTTTATTACAAAACGCCTGTTATTTAGATATGAGCAATATTTTCAAAAGTCTTTGCTATGAGTGAGTGATCAGGCGTTGAAGAATTTATTAATTTGCGTCATAAAACCTACAATAAGTAGTTTATTATCAACCTAAGATTGCACTTTTCCAACAATTGATTTTGGTAATTCTATAATACTACTTAACATACAAAACAAGTATTTACTAAAAAAATTACAAAAATATTTACAAATATATTCACAAAATTAAATCCCATTGTTGATTATTTACAATGCATTTTTAACGAAATTCTCATTGGAATTACGTGAATAAAGTTAATATGCACATGTTAGAAGTCGTCTTCATAAATACTACCTTCTGAGTGCAAAGCAAGGGTATCCTGGCTTTGGCTGCGTACAGGATTTTCTAGAATGCATTCATTATCCTCGACGTCTATTACCTCATCATCATTTTGTATGTCTTCGAAGTCCTTCAGCAACATCCTAACTTCTTGTGGCAAAATAAATCTTCGAGTGCTTTTTTTGCGCTCAGCTGCCTAGCTGAGCGCAAAAAAACAAACATTAGCAATTACTGGGTCCGAAGATTCTAATGCACGGTGAAACAAATCTAGCAGTGTTTTTTGGCGTTCAGTTTTTCTGGCATGATGTTCTCGGTCAGTGCGCCAGAATTTGTTCCGAGATTCGGCAGCTTGCTCCGAGAGCAACCCGACAGGCAAAGATGAGTTATCCATAATTTGTTCTCCATGTATTAGAATCTTATGAACAGTTGCGGTCATAGGGTGCCATCCATACGTAGTTACATATTTAACTGCAATATCTTTGCAAAATTGTCCAAATATAGTTGAATCAACTGGTAGCACACAATTTATCGTGACCAATATATAATTTAAGCTATCTACTAGCCACAAGTCTAATTCTAAAATTTCAGCAATTTTTTTTCTATTTTTGTCATTTAATGCCACTCTGGCCGTATTTCCATCATTAGTGGTACCCGCAGTCGGTTTAACAACATCAACTAATAAGCCCAGTTGGTCTTTTAAATCTTTTTGAACTCGGGCCTTTCTGTTCTCAATCATCTTTTCTTGTGGTGTATTACGACGAACTCTCCACATTTTCACAGCTGGATCGTTTTTATAGGATAGGTGTTGAAGTGTCTATGAAGGTCCCTACCTTGGGATAGATAAATGAAATACTTTTGGGTACACTCACGTAAATAATATTATATTGTCATAACGTGTCCTAATACAATAGTGGCTGAGATTAGACTAAATATTCTTACTGCACTACACATACACATTTGCTCGACATACACACACTTAAGACGCTTATTATATTATAAACAGGAGTATCAGATGTCGCTACAGTACCCCCCCGGCCAAAAATGAAAATAAAATAATAATTATATAAACCAAGTATTTTTATTTTTGGCAGGAATGCCAGTGCACGACATAGGTACCTACCTATAAAATATAAGTTCAATACAAATATCTATTCGTATTTTAATGCCTATTACAATTTTGTAGGACACTATTTAAAGACAAAAAATACAATAATAAAGAAAACTTATAGTCTAAACCCAACTTAATATTAATGCGCGCGCTTATTCTACGTACGTACGTTCTTATCACTAACACAATAGGTGTGTAACCTTACACTATCACTGAATATAGGTTGACGCGGCCGGTTGCGGAGTGACATTTTGCACTGCCACTGCAGGTCCACAGTTCGATGCCACAATTTCTTTGCGTAGCCACTTGATACTGCGCTTACGACAATATTTCAACCACGTCATCACCATGATAGTTGTTAGCAATGCTGCTAACACAATAACTATAGTGCCGTATTTCTCTATTTTCTCAATATTTGTCACATTATTTTGTTCGATGTTAAACTCTTTACTTTCAGACTGTTTTATTTGATTGTTGCCCATATTTGCGAACAAGATAATTATATTATAAACAGATATAAGTAAGTTCACAGTACTAATGTGATAGAAACTCGGCAATGAAATGAACTAAATTAGACAATTTTGCAATAAAATTAATAATTGCATCTTAAAACTAATATTATTGCTAAGAGTGCAACCTTATTCTAAAAATCGCACCGGTGGCTTAACTCGCCGACCGCTGCGTGTGGTACAAGTTACCAACTTATCACTATTTTTACTATCGCTACAACTTAGGCCATTATCATTATTACTAGGTAAACTAATTAATATTAATGCACTATCATTAAGCGCATAAGCAGGTTTCAGTCTGTCAACTGAAATCTGACTTTGCCTATTTGGTAGTTGGATATTAAAACATTTATTACTCCTCGCTAGCACCTTATAAGGTCCGTCATAGGGAGGCTGTAACGACTTCTTAACCATATCGTTGCGTACAAAAACATGCGAACATGACGCTAAATCGGGATGAATAAATATCGTTCTCGCATCCCTATGCAACGCTGGTTTCGGCTTTAATTTACTGATAGTATCCCTCAGTTTCTCTACGTAATCGTATGATTCGTAGTAACTTCTATTTGCTGTATCGTAAAAATCGCCAGGTAACCGTAACGTTAACCCTAATGTCAACTCGGCGGCACTAACCCCTGTATCGCATCTAGGAACCGCGCGTAATCCTAATAAGACCGTCGGCAACTCGTCAACCCATGAACGATTGCCGTCCAATCGGGCCATAAGTGCAGCCTTTAATGATCTGTGCCATCTCTCCACCGCGCCATTACTTTGCGGGTGATAGGGCGAAGTACGTAATTTATCTACGCCTAAATATTTCATTAACTGTAAAAACAAAGAGCTTTCAAATTGTCTGCCCTGGTCGGTTGTGATCCTAATAGGGCATCCAAAACGAGTAAACCATCCCTCGAATAAAACTTTAGCGACCGTGCTTGCATAAATGTCTTTAACAGCGTATGCGTCCGGCCAGCCTGTCGCTCTATCAATCACCGTAACACAATACCTGTAACCGTCCGGCGAGATAGGCAGAGGGCCCACGATATCAACGTGAATGTGCTCAAACCGGCCACATTTATCAAAATGTCCTAACTCCGACACTATGTGTCTATTGACCTTTGATTTTTGACAAACAATACAGGTTTTGGCCCATAGCCCTACGTCTGTATTCATGTTTGGCCAAAAATATCTACTGGAAATCATTTTCTTAGTAGCCCGAATACCGGGATGGGAAATACTATGCACCGTTTTAAACGCTAACTGCCTAAACTCTTTAGGTAAATAAGGCCTAATTTTATTAGTAGATGTTTCGCATATTATATCACATTCACTACCTGGGAACCTGACTGACTTAAACTGCAAGTTACTGCGCGAGCTACTCATCAACTCCGTTAAATCGTTATCAGTAGCCTGTGCCCGAGCGACTTCTGCGAACTCAATAGGCGTGGGACACGATATTGTCTCGATGCGAGACAGAGTATCGGCCACTACATTATCGCTACCGCGTATATACTTAATATCGGTAGTGAACTCGCTTATAAACATTAACTGTCTAATACGTCTCGGTACGTCTTTATCACTAGGTTTTTGAGTAAAGGCAAAGGTTAGAGGCTTATGATCGGTAAGTATGGTAAATTGACGACCCTCAATCATATATCTAAAATGTTGTACAGCTAAGTAAACCGCTAACAACTCTCGGTCATACGCCGAATATTTACATTGAGCCTGACTTAATTTCTTTGAATAATAACTAAGTGGCTTCCACGTACCGTTGACCATCGTTTGCAGTACTGCGCCTACGCAGTCATTTGACGCGTCAGCCATAATTGACATCGGAGCGTTAGGTATTGGGTAACATAATTCAACGGAACTTTCCAAGTCGGTTTTGCATTTTGCAAACGCTGCATCCGCTACCGGTGTCCACTGAATAACAGTTTTATCATTCTTTTTAGATTTAACTAAAAACTTATTTAATTCTGATTGACACTCTGCAGCCCTAGGCAAATGACACCTGTAAAAGTTTAACATTCCTAGGAAACGCCTGAGCTGTTGAACAGTTTTGGGTTTCGGAAAATCTAAAATACTTTGGACCTTGTCCTTAAGGGGCTTAATACCGTCACACGACACCTCATAGCCTAAAAAGTCTATTCTATCTTTACCAAAACAACATTTTGAAACATTAAGCGTAATGCCGAATTTACTTAATCGTTCGAAAATTGCTTTCAGATACCTTTTATTTTCGGACTCCGTTTTACTAGTCACGATGACGTCATCTATATAACAAAACATGAATTCTGAACCCGAAATAACACTACCATCATCGTTTTTTACTTCTAAATTTTGAAACACTGAGTTATTCATGAATCTTTGAAAGGTTTGCGCAGCGTTGCGCAAGCCAAAGGTCATTCTTGGAAACTCATATAATCCAAAAGGAGTAGCGATTGCCGTTTTTTCGACATCCTCTGGGCTGACCAAAATATTATGGTAGGCTCTATTTAAATCTAGCCGCGAAAAAATCTTTTTACCCGCTAAAATATAGGTAAAATCGTGTAAACGAGGTATTGGGTACCTGTCTGGTTTGGTTATGGCGTTAAGCGCCCGATAATCACCACAAGGTCGCAGTTGGCCGTCTTTCTTCGGCACTACGTGCAGCGGACTTGACCACGCACCCTTGGAAGGCCTACAAATACCTAAGTCTTGCATTAATTTAAATTCTTCCTTAACTTTAATATAACGTTCTGGGGGTAAAGGTCTAGGGCGAGCAAACACTGGTCGCCCAGTTGTTTCTATATGGTGATATATACTATGCGGCGGGTTTTCCTTAAACGATACAGGCCTCGTTAACTCAGGAAATTTAGAAATTAAATCATAATAAGGATGATTAGCGTCTATAGTTTTTAAAGACGGTTTATTCCATTGAACAATCGACCCTATTACCTTAGAATTAGTTACATTATCCACTAACCTACGACCACTAATATCTACTAGCAATTTGGTGTACAACAGAAAATCTGCACCAAGAATAGGTTTATCTACGGCCGCTATCACGAAGTTCCACGTAAACAATCGACCTAATCCAAAGTCTAATATTAATGTTTTTGTACCATAACACTTAATTTCCGATCCGTTTGCGGCAAACAACTTATACTTAGTTTTATCAATTACATTGTACATAAGCTTTCTATTTACTGGTAATACTGATATGTTCGCGCCAGTATCAATGAGAAAACGCATACCAGATCTCCTATCGGTGACCACTAGACGGTTTCCCACATGCCGCATGCAGGTATCCGCTACTGTTTCCACCGCTCTCAGTTTTTCGACTTCTGCTCCTTATCCACCCAGGCGCACGGCTTAATGCACCTAGCCGCCTTATCTTGAAACCTAAAATGATAGAAGCAAAGCCATTGATTACTCTTCCTCACGCTAGATGGGTTCCTTCCCCGTGACTGGGAACGGAAAGCTTGCCGTCCATTGCTGCTGCTCGCACGTGCTCGGGATGGTCTCTCCAGCTTGTTAACCCTCTCACGCAAGCTGGCTATTTCAGCACGAAGACTGACGACCTCCGATGAACCAGCCCTTTCCTCTTCTGCCGACACCTTCACTTCCGCTACTTGTGGCGATGATGCGTAGCTCTCCATCACCTTGTCCGCCACCGTGGCCAGGACATCCAGATCCTTAGCGTCTGTCACCGCTAGGATACCGCGAACCGACGCTGGTAGATGACCCTGCCAGAAGATCTTGAGTGTGTCGTTAGGCACCTTCTCACGCGCTAGATCGCGCATCCTGCGCAGCAGCTGGGATGGGCGTTGGTCTCCTAACTCCATCTCGCTGATAAGCTTTTGGATCTGTCGTTCTTCTGACTCCTCATAAATACGAAGCAGCCTATCCTTCAAGGCCGTAAATCTACCGGTCTCCGGCGGCTTCACGAGCAGGTCGGTCACTTGGGTAATAACATCTTTCTCCAGCTTAGCCACCACCAGGTCGTACTTGGCTGCATCTCCTAATTTCTGGGGAGCGAGAATGGCCTCAAGCCGTATGAACCACACTCTTGGCTGGTCCTTCCAGAACTCCGGAATCCTCGACGCAACTGTCACCTGCGCCAGTTCAGAGGCAATCGGCGTCGGTTGAGGCACAGGGGCGGACTGCATGCTGACCTTGGGTCTTCCCAATAAATCGTGACCAATATAACACCAATGAGTCTAATCCGCACACCAAAGTCTTTATCGGGGTCACCACTGAAGTGTCTATAGAGGTCCCTACCTTGGGATAGATAAATGAAATACTTTTGGGTACACTCACGTAAATAATATTATATTGTCATAACGTGTCCTAATACAATAGTGGCTGAGATTAGACTAAATATTCTTACTGCACTACACATACACATTTGCTCGACATACACACACTTAAGACGCTTATTATATTATAAACAGGAGTATCAGATGTCGCTAAATAAAAATTCCAGTATTCTTATCCACGCATGTAGAGGTGAAATTCCGTACTTCAGCGACGTTTCCTCAGGTGGGATAGCACAAGCTAGATCTAAATTGTTAAAATCTGATGCAGATAACTTGCATATTGGACATGTCAATGGTGATTTAGTGTAAGTAATAACGTTCAAAGCTTTGCCGTCTATCATGCACATTGTTAAGTGAGGTTTAGCAGTAATTAATTGATTTTTGGACGTGTATGCAAATGATAAACCTATTTGATCCTCAACGCTCTTTTTTTCAGGAAGTAATAGCTCTGGTGTTTCTTTTCGGTACTGGACATGAAGTGGCCGGCAAGATCGATAGGATTGTGGACATGGATTTATCCAAAGCGTTTTTTTTTTCATGAGAAATTCGGAGAGGTACAAGAGCAGTAGCAAAAAGACAACTTTCGTCAAATTGTTCCTGAGAATATTTTTGTTTGTACAAGGATTGGCCAGTGCTACCATCAAAGCCCCAAGAAACCTCGAATGTACACTCCATTTGCGAAATACCATTTTGTTCACAATATTGCAAAATTACTGGGTCAATTGTTTGAATTATTCTATCAAAAGTATGGTCCATGAGTCCTTGTAATGAAACCGAAGCTTCAACTTCACTAACTTGAATTTCCGTTTTAGGATAACACAAACTTTTGGAACCCAGTACCAAATAGTAAGGCGGGTAGGCAGGAAAACCTCTTTGTAGTAGGTCTTGCTGCATGAATTTATATGTATTTACGCTTATGTTTGCATCAATGATGAAAGCCAATGCTTCCTCGGGAGTGTAAGACTGCGGTTTTGTTAATGAATCAGATTTTTTAATTTGCGTTGAAATATCTTTTGCTTTTTGTGGATTTTCTATGCACGTGTTAATTATTAATTCCATATGTTTACTTGTGTTGTGCGAAATATCAGATGAACTAGAAGAGGGCATGATTGTTTTCGTAAATGCTTTTACTAATTTAGTAGGTGGCTCCTCACTTAACTTTTCTGCTAGTAAATTTCTTTGTCTACGCTGTTGCCGTTGACTAAGAGCTAAGTATTTTGTAGTTCTGGGACTAGAAACTGAAGTGATGCTTAACAATTTTACTTTGTTTGGAAGGTCATCAAAATATGGTTTCATCAGCCACGCTTTATTTTTTCTTTTGAACAATGTCATGTTTCTTTTACTTTCGCGGTATTTATGTTCGCCTTTATTTATAAAAATTGCTACCGCATTAAGAAGTTTTTGTTTATACTCTTCTATTTCGTCCATACTCTTAAGTTTGTCACCAAACAGCTCATATATCACTTCTAGTCTCTTAGATGTATTTAAATCTGGGGGTCTCCCTTTACTACAAAGCATACGACTCTTATCCACAAAATTGCTTAAGGCAACCTCGCGCAATATACTAGATGTTGGCTCTTCACTTTCTGTAGAAGTACCTTGATGAGCTATATCTGTTTCATTTTGTCTTGAAATAAGTTCTCCTTGTGTACTTGCAGTCACCTCCGGAGAAGGAAAGGTGCCGGCTGTGGCGCGATCCACAGCATCACTTTCTCCTAATACACTTGCGGTCATCTCCGGAGAGGGAAAGGTGCCGGCTCTGGCGCGATCCACAGCATCACTTTCTCCTAATACACTTGCGGTCACCTCCGGAGAGGGAAAGGTGCCGGCTGTGGCGCGAACCACAGCATCACTTTCTCCTAATACACTTGCGGTCACCTCCGGAGAGGGAAAGGTGCCGGCTGTGGCGTTATCCACAGCATCGCAGGTGGCAACATGGGTCTTGATCGGCTCCATGATGCCTCACCCCCGTTTCTCCAGTCTAGATGTATCAGCACGGGGTTTAAGCTAACATAACGCCTAACGAGGGTGGACTCCTTCCCGTACCACATCTAGGCTTTCATCGAATCCTAACTGAACACTCAATTTTATATCAAAAAGAAATTAAACTTTAACATTTACAGAATAAAATGAACCTTTATTCGAATATACTTAAGAACAACTAAGAGTTACTTAACTGGTTACATCTACACACACCTAATAGAATGTGAAAAGCAAAATACTTCTACAGTGCCTAATCCCTCACTCATAGCAAAGACTTTTGAAAATATTGCTCATATCTAAATAACAGGCGTTTTGTAATTAAAAATATTTAGCAGCTATTATTTTTCATATTCCATGGTATTAGCAATTGATTTTTTTATGGTGATAAGTGACGTATTTAACTACCATTTAACTTTATTTGCGGATGCTACTAACGCAGAGTTAAAATGAAAAAAAAAAAAACTGAAAAACATAAATCTATTTTTTTCTCATTAAACGCTAACAATTTTGGACCGTATTAAAGTGAAATAAATTCATCTCTAAATTGTTAACAAATTGAAGATACCAGAAAAATATCAGCTTTATTTATATCCAAGTAATATATTTTTTTTAATCTTCTAAATAAAAAAAATAATAAATTTTAGTGGTATTTTTTTCAAAAACTATAAAGAATTGGCACACGGGAGTTCTTTTCTGAAGTTTCTAGTATTGAAATGTGTCTTTTACTGAACTTAACTCAGAATGTCCGGTACAAGGCTATTTTAAAACACTGTGTGACGCAGCAATTATTCTTTATCACACAAGGTGTCTTGTGTGGATATCGAAACCAGGATACAGTAGAATAAGAAAAACGACCATTTAAATTGCTTTAAATTTTGGAATTACTCCAAGGCAATTAAGAGTAATTGCCTTGGAGTATCAGTAAAATATTAATCAATACGAACAGTATTATATGGCGTGTGAACGTTTGAAAAAAAACCCTGGTCAATAGCACTATAAAGCTCTTCCGTTACTAACTGACTGACAACACACAGCCAAAACTATTAATTATTAAATTTGAAGAAATTGTTTGTAGTCTTAGGAAAGTATACTTATAATTATAATTCTTCATACATTGTTCTCAGTTAACAAAAATATTTAATATTACATATGTACTAGCGTTTTCCCACGGCTTCGCTCGCGTTAATATTAAATAAACACAAATCTCCTTTATTGGGCGGAAACGTCTATAATTGTCGTTTTAACTGTTTAAGAAATATAACTGCAAAAAGTATTTTTACACATACAAACTACTTAGTACTAAGCTTAAAGTAAAATATTTATAGTCTAAGGCATTGATCTATATAACAACTAGATTAGCAAAAAGCGCATATATTTGTTGCCATGTGTTATGGGTCCGTGGACCTAATACTGCCACATTGTCCTCAAGTTTCAAATTTGTCGACACGAAAAGACAACGATCGTAAAAAGGGTAGATACGCAGTGAAATATTGCAAATTACGTTGATAAAGAGGCAGGATATTTTATTTCACGTTCTTGTTAATTGTTTATCACGACATTTTGTTGCAAATTACAATAAAAATCGCAAAATATCATTGAACTTCACGATGTCGTCAATAAATAAAATTTTGAATTTCCCATTTTTACGGAAGTTTCGTAACTTGATGAGTGTTGTCATTTGGTACCGGAATTAAGAACTCAATCCTTGTTTCCTACTAAGACTTTTTCCTCCTATAATACGAAACAGTAAATTATTATATAAAATTCTTTTGTTCCCGTTTTTTTTATAAATTTAATTCCTTTATTTTTAAAGAGAAATAGAATAGATACAATCAACAACAAAACGCCTTAAAATATTTTCATTTAGAACATTTATTTTGTCCATTTGAATTGCTACACAATTCGATACCAATTTTTACACGAATGCTCAAAACTAGGTGTGTTATATTTTTGGGGTTCATTTATTTAACAAAGTATGTATGGGTGCTTCTTTTTTCCGTTCTGTTTTCGGGGAAAACATTTTTACAACTGGAGAACACCGTATTTGACGTTCAGTTGTTGTCTCATTCAAAGGACATTGTTCCTCGCCCATACATTGTTCGCCCCGTGGCCGTTAGTTACTGAAAAATATATTTGATGTTCTAAATAACGTATACATTCGACTCAAATTCAATAAAATTAACGCACACTTCAAAGAAATGTAAATAATACAAAAATCTTTTCAATTTTGAGGTTATATTTTTGACAGATATCTCTAGGAGATTGATCAACATACAAAAGGGAGCTTTATTGTCACTAGAGGCGGTAGTATAGCAGCAAGGCGACCGCTTAAATCATTGCGCCACCATTGCAGATAAACATAATACAAAGATATTGAAGAAGAGTTATTCACAACAACAAAATCCGAGGTCTTACTTATAAAACGTGGAGCATTCAATTTTTATATGCAGTGGGGAATTTGTTCATCTTGTAACATTATACAATCAAAGGCTGATCCACAGTTGACACAAAATAAACAATCAAAATCCGAATCCATGTTAGCTTATCAAATCCGTGTATGCCAAGTTGTCGTTCGTAGGTCCGTAAATCACTGCCAGAGGTCAATATTTCAACAGGAAATCAGTCCCTTGTTCTTGCGAAGTCGTTATTTATACAAACACCAAAAGAAACTCGGCAAATTGATAATACTTAGACGCAGCGAAAAGCAACAACATGAGTGAGATGTGAGATCGACGAATGCTAAAAAAGAGCTGTCTAGCGCTTTAACGCTACATACATTTTATTAGCATTAATCGGTCCATAAACCGCAGTATCGCTAAAGCGCTGAAAATGCTAAGAGATTATTTTGTTTTTATTTACAATGGCCGGCGGGTTTATTAGGATACGATAACATCAACGGTCATACTATTTAAAATGCCTTACTCGATAAATGGCCTAACACTAACAAGAAAGAATTTTCAAATCGAACCAGTAATTCCTGAGATAAGCGCGTTTAACCAAACAAACAAACTCTTCAGCTTTATATATTAGTACTAGAGGACGCCAGCAGCTACGCCTGCATATTATTTTAAATTTATCTGTTTTGACCGATCCCGTGGGTATTTCGAAAAATCCCTTCAGTTTACTCCGCATGAGTAAAACACAAACATGAAACGAGAGCAATATTATTTACGCTGGAGATGTTCTGAGGTAATATCTATTATTCATAGAATTAAGTCATTCCTACCACAGAACAGTTAAGAGAGGTTAGAACGGCCTTGTGGGCGTGGCAGGCTCGCCGTCCTTGTGAGCAAACGCTCATATGTCGAAAAATTTGATTGACGCTGTCAACAATCGTGCTCATATTACGACAGCGTACGAAGCTCCGCGAAAATAAAAGAATTATGCCGTCTTGCGCTATAATAACGTGTCGAAAAAGAAGCCAGTTATGTACTGTGGCTCGAAAAGGGATTTCTTTTCAGCGGTAAGTCCAAAGACCTTAAAATAAAAATGATATTTGTAATTATTACAATAGTATTATGTAATTTGTAGACAAAAACGATACTATCTATATCAAATAAAAAAATATACATTGCTGGCAATACGTGGGTACCATCTGGTGTAGTACTAGATGGTACCATCTGGTGTAGTACTAGATGGAACTGAAATAGTTGGTTTAGGCATATATATATATAGACTAGAGGACGCCAACAGCTACGCCTGCATTTTTTTCTTATTTACCCCCTTTGGCCGATCCCGTGGGAATTTCGGGAAATCCCTTCTTAGTGAACCCCTACGGTCCCCAAGGAACATACATGGCAAATTTCAGCTTCCTGCGCCCAATAGCTTCGGCTGTAGCGTGTCTGTCAGTCAGTCAGTAACGCAAGGATTTTATATATTAAGATTAGGAGATGCCACACTACACCCGCACATTTTTTTTATTTAACCCTTTTTTGCTTATAAGTATACATTTCGTGAAATCTCTTCTTAGTGCCTCAACAACATACTTATGTACGTGCCAAATGACAGCTTTTTTTGCCCAAGAGTTTCGACCGTGCGTGGTCTGACAGTCAGTAACGGAAACATTTTATAACTCTTGATAATGATTAGTAACAAATA
Source organism: Euclidia mi (assembly GCA_944739405.2). Lineage (NCBI taxonomy): Eukaryota > Metazoa > Arthropoda > Insecta > Lepidoptera > Erebidae > Euclidia > Euclidia mi. Next base: position 19,863,601 of record OX123189.2, read on the forward strand.
AGTGACGACTTTAGTATCAATACGATGCCATGCAATGATTTCTGTACTCATGCCTATTTTACTGATGTTCTGAGGGAAGTTAGGACCTTCCAAGCAGTCCATTCAAAGTTTAAAGCAATTGTTGCTTCTCAAATTCTATTTCATTATATTCTGGTTTCGACACCCACACGAGACGAATTGTGCGATGGAGAAACACTCCTTTCTCAGATAATCATACATCTAGCTTCGGCATAATTAAACCACTCAAATGTTCATTTTTTTTATTCAAATGCTCTTTTTTTTCATTGCTCCTTCTCATGTACCCTTGTGTCGGAGGGTAGGGTTTCACCAAAGCATTCCTCACTTCCCACCGACGGGTATAGGCCCTCCAGATGGTCAGGCGGGCCCCAAACGAAACCCCCTTGGCGGCGGATGAAGGTGTTGAGCTCCGCCGCCAAAACACCCAGCGGCCGCAGAGGATAGGGAGGATGGCAACGCCACACCGCATCACCTCTTCCTCTGTGGACCCACCGCGACGCAACGATGGTGCGCCCCCATTTGGTCGCGGGAGATAGGGCGTGCGGCAACGCAACACAGACACACCTCTCCTCCCGCGACCGCACCCGACTGCGAGGGACAGACAGAACTGTCCACCGCACCTGCACCCTGGGACGCATCCTACGCTGACCCCACGCAAGCCCACGTGGAGCGTCCCCTCCCGGGATCCCGCTTAACTTCACCGTGGGTGTTGGACCACACCCACGGTTACTGAGCCCCGCCACCGCGACAAGGTAGAGATCCTACGGGGGGGTTATTCAAATGTTCTACCATTTGTGTAACACGTATTTAGGAAGACCTACATACGTGTTACACAAATGGCAGAACTTTTGAAGCAGACAATATTTTTTAACCGACTTCAAAAAAAAGGAGGAGGTTCTTAATTCGGCCGGTATATATTTTTTTCAAATTCAAATTCAAATGTCATTTATTGCGATAATAGGTATAGCAGTTGTGGTATACAATATAAATAAAAAATGTTTCTCCATTATCTGCCTCAAGGCGTGCAATTCGTAATAATAATAATAATTTAATTACAAATGTTTAATAATCATAACAATACTAATTTATGAATACTTAAAATTTCTGTGTAATATAGATGTCAGAAAAAATAATATAATGTCAGAAAGAAATATAGAATTATGGTATACTAATATAATGTCCGTCAACTCATACAACATTCATACTATTCATATATTCATCGATACTATAATACGCTTTATCTAATAGAAAATCTTTCACTTTATGTTTAAATTCTATGAGACGTGGAATTTCTAATAAATAGTTAGGCAACAGATTGAAAGCTCGTGGCGCCATACAGAAGACACTATTCGTCATCATTGCGCTTTTATGCTGCGGGCAACAAATTTGAAGCTTGTGACGATTACTTTTATAATTTTGAAACATATTCAAATTAGATTTAACAAATAATAACAATTCATAAATATACAGAGACGGTACCGTTAAAAACTTGAGATTTTTTAAAATAAGGTTTACAGCTATCTGTTGGTCGTAGTTTGCACATAGCTCTTATACACTTTTTCTGTGCTTTAAATACATGTTCTTTTTCTGTACAATTACCCCAAAACAAGATTCCGTATCTTAAAATGGATCCTACGTATCCATGGCATGCAGTTAGTAGTGAGTTTTGATTTGTTTGCTTAGAGAGCATGTAGAGCACATACGATTGATTATTCAGTTTCGAGCAAAGATTCTCTGCATGCGTTTTCCAATTTAAATTAGTGCCAATGTTTAATCCTAAGAATTTAGTAGTTTCTATGTCACGAATTTTTCGATGTATGTGCACCGATTTCTCCAAGGTTTCTGAACCGATTTACGTGATACCTTTTTATCTTTTTATTATATAAAATATGATTCAGGAAGGCCCAGTAGTTTTTATTTAATTAGCATTTTTTTGTTTACCTTCACCTATCCCGATGTCTGAAATAAAATCTCGATAGTAAATTTGATCCACTTCCCGATTACCGATTAAGCTGAAATTCTGTATATGTATGTAAAATGGATGACAATGAAAAATGATTATGACATAGAGCTGATCTGATGATGAAATCGAAAGGGGGCCATAGGAACTCAGGGGGCTTATTCACTATGACCACTGAAATACCATGCTCAAGACGTGTGTCGCCGTGACGCGCACTAGACGTAAACGTGATTCAGTAACGTGACCTACCACGTCAATCAAAATATTGTATTCACACAGAAGAATAACTGAACATGCTTCAGTTATTCTTCTGTGTGAATACAATATTTTGATTGACGTGGTAGGTCACGTTATTTTTAAGAACAAATATAATATAGCTACACTCTTCACTCATATGATAAATTAGAGTTGCCAGAAGAAGATGGCACTATGTTTGTCAGCTAGGGCTAAAGACAATTTGAACACAAATATCGTAACTTTTTAATTTAATAGTGACTGAGCAAATCCGCTATCGATATCGATTAAAGTTTCAATATAGGTTCAAAATCAAACGGACTTGTAAAGTATATTATTTATATGTTATACATTTTAAATTCCATAACTTTGTGTCCACAGCAGTCAGAACGCTAATTGATGGACAGTCTTTAAATAATTAAGCCAATAACGTGCCGACGTGGGTAACTAGTACGTTAAAACACGTTAAGACTTCAAAATGGTCATAGTGAATAAGCCCCCAGTAAATGAGTGACAAAACTATCGAGTTTGGGCTCGTTACATTCGTCTTAATGAGCACTTTGTTGCGATGGGGATCCTCTAGGGTCTGATGAAGGAGCCAGAAGGTGGCGAACTCAGTAATTACAAAAATCAATTTGGCTTGTATAATGATGATAATGGTGACTTCCAGGACGTAAATTATGCGGTAAGGCCATTTCTTGAGATGTATATTTTTTAAGGGGTGCAGCACCTTTTGTAGGTCTAACCATAACTAGTTGACAATACAACAATACACAAAAAATATTAAATAAAATAGCTACGTTAAAAAAAACTGACATCAAAAACTTAAAAGTAAACAATAACAAAGATTTAATATTAATTAAATACTACCTATTATTTATATGTGCTATTTACTAATAGGTTTGAAGTTGGTGCCTACTATATGCTTTTAATTATAATATTTGATTGTAAAAGCGTGGGGCCCTAGAACAGGAAAGACATTAAAAAATCAAGTGAACAGATGTTACGGAAAGCACGTTACACAGATTGGCGCTCTAACTGGAGTTGTAGCACGTCTAGTAGGCATTAACCTTCAAGCAGGCACGCGGTCTTTTGTAACGGGAGCGGTCGCAAAAGAGTAAGAGACTACTTGGATATCAAAAGGAGTTTAAAATACCAAATAACCATGCTATCGTTTATTATTAGGTTTGTAATTTATCGTTTATTATTCAGTTTAGTAATAGAAATAAAAAATGCAATGAATATTGTTTAATTCAAATGATTAACATTAAAATAAGACTGTCTCATTTTCTTTGGGTTTACAAAATAACATTATAAACTTAGTATTAATTGTGAAATAATCAAATACTGGTAGCGCCATCTACCTTCCTATCTACAACTAATCGCATCAACATGAATCGTTCCACGCTTGTCTAGTACGAGCTATATCATATTTCCGTCCCTCTCTTTCCCTCTCCCTGGAAGAGGCACTGCCTTGCGCCTGATTCGTCGACGCGATCGTGAACGCGAGTGACAGTCTAGAACATTCCGCTCGCTAAGAACGCCGTCTCGAGACCGCTCCGCGCCGCACCACTGTATGTGATTTACCGCTTCCACCAAGGAAAACCCGCTCGTGAGTGAAGTGAAAACAAGCAGCTGCATCACGAAACCACCAGGAGACTGCCCTACGGAAACGAAGAAGGTTGTATAAGGTAAGTGCCTTCCATCCTTGAAATATCCTATACCCACTCAATCACCTCCTCCCGTATCCATCTCCTCTTCCCTTATTCCTTTCTAGGCGACCCAGAACTCGCCCTAATACAGTCCATTCCATTAATCCTTCCCAAGTCGCCAAGAACCCTACGGTTTCGGTGTAAAGCCGAACCATTTTTTTGATCCATACGAGTCGGCTTCATTTACGTTTTATACGTTATACCGCTATACCTAGGCAGTTATAGCACCTAGCTATACTCCTAATATATTAACATAACCGTCACATGGTTATTTCCGCCCGCATTAGTAGGTAAACTTTTATGTAGCTACCTACTTATTAAATTATTATTTCTGCAACTATCATAGTTGTCTTATAAATCTCATATTTCAATCAACTTTTATTTCCTCAGCTCTAAAGTGTTGCCTACTTAGGTAAAATAATAGATACATTAGATATTCTTATTTTGTTTCGTTCTCATTAGCTTATACTTACGTAAACATGTCACAACAAAAGAAGTCACGCGTGTCGGAAGACAAAGAGATGACAATCTTAGAAGCGAAACGCAATATTTTATTTGAGCGCATCCAAAACATATATGAATGCTCAAAAACCGCATCTATGTCTGACGGTAATAGCGAAGCATTTCTCAGTTATTGTATAACAGTAGATAGTATTCGAACAGATTTTAATAAGTTGTTAGACGATTATAACGCTAGATTACTTTCTATCAATCCTGATGAAAAACCGAACTATCAGGCGTATACCTCATTCGAAGATCTTTATTGTATTATTAAGCGTATACAATCGCAATTGGAGGGTAAATGTTCAGCAGAGCCCGTTGCCCGCAAACCGAGATTACCGCCAATCGAGATTATGTCGTTTGACGGAGATATACGAAATTGGCCGTTATTCTATGCGAGTTTTAAGTCTACAGTGCACGATAATGGTTCTCTGACAGATGCTGACAGGTTGTACTATTTAATAGGTAAACTGTCACCGAAAGCCCAGTCCGTATTTGCAGGTGTCACACCCAGTGCTGAGAATTATCAGGTCATATTTCAGTCACTACTTGAAAGATATCAAGACACGCGCGTCCTAGCGTCTACGTACTTTGACCAAGCTTTAAATCTCAAACTGTCCGGCAACGCGTCTGTCTCGAATTTCCAGCTGTTTATTGATAACTTTGTTACCGCAGTTAATTCTCTTAGAAATTTAAAATTAGAAGATCTTTCCGACTTTATGTTGCTTCAACTCGCTTTAAAAAAGTTTGACACTGATACAATTCGCGCATTCGAGATGACGGAACGCAATAATAAAATACCTACACTAGATAGTTTTATTTCGTTCATCAAAGATCAGTGTCGAATATTTCATAATACGCAGTCTGGTTCACCTGGCCAGTCTAACACTAACAACAACAAACAAAGGTTGAATAAATCGCGAAATAGTAATAATAACTCAGTCCCTAATCCACAATCTTACGTAACATCTTCGGAATCTAATAGTAATAATTCACAGAAGTGTCTGTGCAGTAATATAGTGCACGACCATTACTATAAGTGTCCCACCTTTAATGATTTAAACCCAATTGCTCGTTTTAAAAGCGTAAAAGATAACAAAGCTTGCATTAATTGCTTAAGCATAAAACATAAAACGAGTAATTGTTCCAGTAGAACGAGATGTCGCACGTGTAAACAAAAACATCATACACTGTTACATTTGGATAAAAATAACCGGTTGTCAAGCCAAGCCGCTAACCTTGACACACTCGCGCCGCAGGTGCAGCAGACCACGGTAGCTGCGCCTTCCGCGCCTGAGGGCGAAGTATCGTTGTGTATGACATCCATTGCGCGGGCGACGCGCACGCGAGGACGGCACTCGCGCATCTATAATGATCCGCGCAGGGCCAAAACGCAGTGTACGGCGTCTAACACGGTACTGTTGGTTACAGCGTAAGTTATCGTATATGATTTTAATGGGTCGCCGCACATGGTACGTTGTCTGCTAGATAGCGCATCTCAGACCAATCTAATAACATCGGAATGCTTCAAACGCCTCGGATTATGGAATAACTTTAAAAATACTAACTCAACCGTCAAAGGGATAGGCGGATCAGAAAGGCATTGCAGGGGTTCCGTAGATGTTAAAATACATTCGCGTTTTGATAGGAACATTAATTTTAACATTTCTTCGCTTATCGTGGAGCGTATCACGGACGCATTGCCGAACGCTAATGTAGACGTAGCATCACTCACTCATCTCGAATCATTGCCGCTAGCCGACGCGGAGTTTGCGAATCCGGCAGGCATTGATCTTTTGATCGGAGCTTCAATATTTCCGCACTTGCTACTAACTAAAATAGTACGTAGTGAGCGATATGATTTACCGCCCGCTATTGAGACGGTACTTGGGTATGTGATTATGGGTACCGTACCTACGTTACATACTTCTCATTGTATTACGTCTTGTTGTTGTTCTGCTCTTCAAGAGATCAAGGTGGGTGCTAAAACTGTGTGTAAGATAAAGCACTAATTAGCTACGCTATGCTATGCTATGCTACGCTATGCTATGCTGTGCTATGCTACGCTATGCTATGCTATGCTATGCTAAGCTACGCTACGCTACACTATACTATACTATACTATACTACCATCCGCTTTGTATATAGATGACATTGCTTGTAATGTCATACCCGCTCCGCTAGCAATTTCGCTTTGTGAAGAGCTTATTCAGCTTTTTAAGCGAGGCCAGTTTGATCTTGTCAAATGGACAAGCAACTCTAAGGAGGTTCTCGCACGCATACCAGATTCTCATAAAGCTTCTCCAGACATTGAGTTTGAGAAGTCTGTACCGCATAAGGTTCTCGGTTTACGCTGGGACAAATCCTGTGATAGTTTTCGGTTTGACGTCTCACCACCAGATGACAAGTGCGCCAAGCGCACTATGCTGTCTACAGTGGCTCGACTATGGGACATAATGGGTTTGTGGCTCCCACAATTTTGTACGTCAAGCTCTTGATCAAGGAGCTTTGGCTATCAAAGTGTGAGTGGGATGAAACACCCCCTGAACATATTGTCGCCGCTTGGGGCCAGTTTTGTATTGAGCTTACCGCGCTCAATCATATTACTATTCCGCGTCATCTTGGGTTGGTAGATGGATATACCATCAACTTAACAGGTTTCGCTGACGCCAGCGAGCGTGCTTACGGCGGAGTCGTATATCTGCAAGTCCGCATTGGTTCTAACTACTCGGTGCAGTTAGTTTGTGCCAAATCTAAGGTCTCGCCTGTTAAAACCATTTCGGTTGCGAGACTGGAGTTGTGCGCGGCCCTTCTGCTGTCTCAGTTGCTCCACAAGGTTCAAGACACAGTTTTGCCCCACTACTCTATTAATAAATATACGCATTTTCCGACTCCAAGGTAGTGCTCGCTAGGATTTATTCTTCTCCTCACCGCTGGCAGACTTTTGTCGCCAACCGCATTAGTAAATTGATTGAACTTGTTCCCGCTACTTGTTTCAATCACGTCGCGGGTTATCATACTCGTCTTCAGGAAGAACTCTCCATAGATCATATTGACTGGAAGTTTATTCCACCAGCATCACCACATTTCGGTGGATGTTGGGCAAGCATGGTCAAAGTAATTAAAACGCATCTCTTCAAAGTTATAGGTCAGCAGACCCTCTCTTACGAAGAGCCTTTAACTGTCCTTGCACAAGTCGAGGCACTGATCAACTCGCGTCCGCTTCCAACTCAGTGAGATCTAGCCTGAGGTTGGACCTACCTCTTAGTTTAAGTATTTAGTTAGTAGTTTTCGCTATTATTGCGTTTGTAGTTTTCGCTAAAGTTAATTTAGATTAATTTATTGTCATGTCGCTGTCTTAGCCTATTGATGGGTTATGCGGTAGTTCACCCAACGTAGCTAAGTTCAATTCTATTTTCTTTAAAGGCAACCCTTTAGGGCCGGGGGGATATGGTAGCGCCATCTACCTTCCTATCTACAACTAATCGCATCAACATGAATCGTTCCACGCTTGTCTAGTGCGAGCGATATCATATTTCCGTCCCTCTCTTTCCCTCTCCCTGGAAGAGGCACTGCCTTGCGCCTGATTCGTCGACGCGATCGTGAACGCGAGTGACAGTCTAGAACATTCCGCTCGCTAAGAACGCCGTCTCGAGACCGCTCCGCGCCGCACCACTGTATGTGATTTACCGCTTCCACCAAGGAAAACCCGCTCGTGAGTGAAGTGAAAACAAGCAGCTGCATCACGAAACCACCAGAAGACTGCCCTACGGAAACGAAGAAGGTTGTATAAGGTAAGTGCCTTCCATCCTTGAAATATCCTATACCCACTCAATCACCTCCTCCCGTATCCATCTCCTCTTCCCTTATTCCTTTCTAGGCGACCCAGAACTCGCCCTAATACAGTCCATTCCATTAATCCTTCCCAAGTCGCCAAGAACCCTACGGTTTCGGTGTAAAGCCGAACCAAATACAATAATATACATAATATATAGTTTAGAACACAAAGAGAAAAAAATATAAAATAAAAGAAAATGTTAATATAACCCTCCGACCCTTCATCACTGAGCTCTGATATTCTCATTCTTTACCTATAATTTTCTTGTTATTGCGAGATTATTTGAGAGTCGCTAGTAGCCATAAGTATGGCCCATAAGCCATTTTATAAAATTTAATACAAATAAAGCACCAAATTGGTTCTAAATAATGAAAAATAATTTACACACAGGGTCGCGTGTAAACTTTTCGACGACGGGCGCACGTTGTGCTTTCGACTATTACGCCGCGACTAAAACAAAAGCTAATTGTACAAGACGTGACAGGTGGTGAGAAGGGATATATGGCTCGTTTTGTTTATGATGAACTTAGAAGAAGGTACTTAAAGCATGAAAAATTTGAAACGAAGATATAAAGAGTTGTAAATAAAAAACTTTTAAGTGCGGTCGATTCGACGCCGCGCGACCTCTTGAAGGTTATACAGTAGCTCTACATCAAACAGTCTGTTCAAAGTAGCAGTTTGTCGAACTCAGACAAAACATGCGCCAGCAGCGAGGAGAGACGACATTCATCGACATTTTAAACGCCTCTTCTCTTTCAAGAAATTAAGTACATAAGGTTAATGCGTCAACAGTGGCAAAATATAGAGTTCTTGTTCGTGGACGAGATATCTTTGGTTCCCTTTGGTAACCTTTAGGTTGCATAAACGTTATGCTCTTGTGCGACCTCATGCAGGAAGTATTAGTATGTGTTAACAAGAAACCCTTTCTTGTTCCATCGCCCCACGCTTTTACAATCAAATATTATAATTAAAAGCACATAGTTTACACTTCAGCCTAGAAATAGAGACAACTTGAAAGATCCATAATTTATTTTTCGTTATTACGTGCATTTATAAAAGCGTGTCTTTCTAGTGTTTTTTAAACTATTCATTTATTATTTAGGACTATGTTGTTGAAGTCGTGGTGAAAAGGTCAGGTTGACTTTGCGGTAGTATAGGTATATTGTGATATCTGTGATCGAAACAATAATGACTAATAACATTTACGAGCTATGTTTTAGGATTCACTTTCTAAGCCCATAATATTTTAAAGATGTTTCATCCTTATAAGAGATACAAATTTCCTGTTTTGCCTTCTTTGGGTTTCATTTCATATTAATCCTCTCCTAATTGCATTGGAAAATATAGTAAGGTTTTACTTAATCTGCGCATAAAAAACGCTGATACGTCTATTATTATAAGGCCGATAAATACTGACTCTTCTTTTAACAATGTTTTAGCCAATTACATTTAGTAAGAATATACTCAGCTCAAAAATAAAATAATAGACTTATCTGAATCTGAGCTTGTTTGATGAATAAAGAAAGAGAATTCTAAAAGATACAGAGACGACTTTTTCTGTATAACATAATTATGTTCTAGGACTTTCTACCAAATGGACTACTCAATTCTAAGCAAATATATAGCTCTCAAAAACATAATATTACATTGACCGAGTAAATCATTCTAAGCCCAAGAAATTACTTTTTACATTCCGACCTTTAGCGAGCCACAAACAGATGGCGAAGAAAATAATTCAAAATAAGTGCGTGTCCTAAAATAGAGCTTAATATCAATAACGCTTTAGACGCTACAAGGTTTATAGCGGTTTTTTTCTCAAATAAACCCTTGGACACTACATGGTTTAATATATTAGTATCCGCTGCCGATATGATTTACTTGTTGTATATCTTTCTGCTTTCGGGATGTTCGTTCCTTATCTTTGGTATTTTATTTTTATTCAGGTTACTACGGAATTCAATATTCGATCTATAGATTTAAGATTCGTTTTTAACATAAGCTCCATACAAAATATGTCAGACACGAATCTCGAATCCCAAATACATGCATGGATCGAATATTGAAAATGGCCGTTAGAAGATATAATACTTGTTAGTTTGAGGTTGACACGCGGATAAATTTTTTTATACTTGTAAGACATATTTTATTTTGGTTTATGTTTAACTTAGCACCAGATATAGTCACATATAAACATACATATACATAACTTCACGCCGTTTATCCCCGAAGGGGCAGGCAGAGGTGTATTACACACCCACTTTTTGCCAGTTATGTTTCGGTCCCAATGTAACAGGGGGCCACCCTTTTGCCATCTACAGGGCACATTATTAAGCGAGCGATAATTAACATTTTTAATACATACATAACATAGTAACATATAACAAACAAAAATAGTAAATGATCACCAAAATTAATTTTGGTTATAATTTTACATTTTAATGTAATATTATAACCAAAGTCCAACCAAAGTTAAACCAAGTCTTAACATTTCGCTATCCTATTTAAGCAAAATGACTCCAAATAAATCATTGTTAACCCAAAAGTAGGTAGGTAGTAAATGATCACCAAAATTAATTCAGCATTTTAATGTTAAATTATAACCAAATTTTAATGTTAAATTATAACCAAAGTTGTATGAAATACCAACACATACTTAAATTGGATTTGGTAACACCACCTACTTTAATAAACTAATTTGACGGAGCCCTCCTTCGCAGGGCTCCTATTTTTGAATTGGGTCACGAGAGAACCTAACATAACCTATTTATTTGGTGATCATTTACTACATTTGGTGTTCGAATACAATTTGAAGTACAGTCATAACTCAGTCAATTGTAGAATGTATATTTTAAGTGAAATTAAACCACGAAACATTTTAAACCACGCTAAATTATAATTATAATATGGTTGAGAGTTATGTGTAAGCCGTGAGTTAGTGCTTCGTTTGAGGACCTTCTTTGAACGAGAGCGTGCAAACGGGGGCCCGGTAATACCGATCGACAGTGTTGATTACAGAGTTGCGGCAGCTCTGCTCTGGACATCGGCAAGGCTTCAGTTTCTCGAATATCCAATGAAAAATTTGGAGAAACTAGTTTTGAAGACAAGGAGCTGTCCACTCCGAAGAAACATGAGCGTAAAGCTTCAATAACTGACACACATAAATTGGATTTGGTAACACCACCTACTTTAATAAACTAATTTGACGGAGCCCTCCTTCGCAGGGCTCCTATTTTTGAATTGGGTCACGAGAGAACCTAACATAACCTATTTATTTGGTGATCATTTACTACATTTGGTGTTCGAATACAATTTGAAGTACAGTCATAACTCAGTCAATTGTAGAATGTATATTTTAAGTGAAATTAAACCACGAAACATTTTAAACCACGCTAAATTATAATTATAATACGGTTGAGAGTTATGTGGGTTTCGATGTATAGTCGATAACATACAGAATATAAGACGATAAAAGAGTTAAGCACAGAAAAATAGTCTAACATACGTACATATTTTCTGTCTGTTACGTGCCAAAATAATATAAGCCTTAATTTTAATAACCTTGTAATGTTGTGAAGCATTAAAGAAATATGACAAAAACGACAACCGTGGTTCTTTTATTAATCTACTAAACTCGAATGAACAACGTAATTCAAGACATGTCATGCAATCCATGTGACGTCAATCGTCGTCGCACCTCTCGGCTGGCCTTTCGCCCGGCCCCCCGCGCACCTCAAGCTGCTATTTACGCCGCAGCATCGCAAGCTAAGTTGTCTTACCTCTGCATATCCAGGACTGCGTTTTAGTTGGACTACACGAACCCCCCTCTCTGTCAACTTGTTTTAGAGTCAAAATTGTGTAAATCAGTTTTCTTTTCCTCTTGCTAAAGGTTGTATAGATTTCTATAACTGAAAAATACATATTGTTACCGATATATATAAATTCTTTATTAAGTTATCATCATCATCATCAGCCTTTAACAGTCCACTGCTGGACTAGGCCTCTCCTTTGAAAGGAGGAATTGGCCTACTATACCACGCTGGCCAAACGGGTTGGTATAGGGTTGGTATCAAGTTTTCCTTCTCTTACAGTGCTAGTCTGTGCATAATATGCTCCTTCTGTCGGCTCTTACGACACCCATGGGATGATATGGGGTGGTGTCATTCCGTATTCTTAATCCGCCACCATTTTTTTTTCCACGTTCACACAACACCATCTATAGTATTTTCGCTGTATGATGATATGCATGAAGGTTCTCATTTTACGTATCACGCATACTACTTTCAACTTATATTTTGGCTTTACTAAATAAATTGGCAAAAGAAAACAATTATTAAAAAAAATATCTATAAATTACAAAGTAAATTGATACTAGTATGTCTCTCTCTATTTTTATATTTATTATTTACTGTAAATAAATTATTTAAATATAATAAAATATAATCCTCAAAATGTCAGATGCATGAAACGAACCCTCTGTCAGTAGAGATTGACACCATTGAATCGGCATAAAATCGATGAATAGGAGCGGCCATCTTATGATCGAATACGTCAGTACGAGCGCCTTGTATGCGGTTTGTGATTCTGCCTGTTTGACGTGTTATTTTTTTGTTGTGTTTTATTTGGTAGGTACAATGCCAAAAATAACAAAAAAGATAGTTTTAAACTCTCAAAGCCGTGAGTTAGTGCTTCGTTTGAGGACCTTCTTTGAACGAGAGCGTGCAAACGGGGGCCCGGTAATACCGATCGACAGTGTTGATTACAGAGTTGCGGCAGCTCTGCTCTGGACATCGGCAAGGCTTCAGTTTCTCGAATATCCAATGAAAAATTTGGAGAAACTAGTTTTGAAGACAAGGAGCTGTCCACTCCGAAGAAACATGAGCGTAAAGCTTCAATAACTGACATAGGTAGTTCCGATGTGGTGGCAATACGAAATCCCTACATTGATAAAATTAATCAGTCGTAGAAATAACACAATCGACAATATGGTAAAGGTTTCGAAATACGTCGCCGTTTTTAGGGGTTGTGAGTGATTAGGAGGGGAGGGGGGTAGGTCTCGCAACCCCCCTCATCATTTTCACTTTCCGGAGATACTTGGTTTCCTCTAAAAAAAATAATCTCCAAACATCGGTGTGTATGGCACTGCCAACTTCCACATTATTCACACTAGTTTAATAAACTAAGGTTGACGGAGCCCTGCTTCGCAGGGCTCCTATTATCGGATTAAGGGTCAAAAGAGAATCTACCATAACCTATTTAGTTACTTATTACAGAACCCTAAGTACTCGAAAGCAATGAGGGCAATGACGCACAAATTTGACGTTACCTGTCAATATAATTCACACAAGATGGCGGTTGCTTTTCGTATCACATTTTTTCACATAAAACCTAAATATCGCTTTTATTGATTCCACTAGTTTAATAAAGTGAGGTTGACTGTGGTTAAGGATCAAAAGAGAACCGAACACACCTATTTAGTTACTTTCACATAAAACCTAAAATTACGTTCCGTTTTGCATATTTGTATGAAGAATTTTTGGAAATTGCTTAAAAATATTTAGACGCAACTCCGGCAGCCAAAATTACTTTTAGACTAACTCCCTTAAGCACCCTACACCACCAATACCCTCAAGTTCGGGCGACTCGTTTCGAAACCCAATCCGACAATATTTACAGACTGGGATAAATATGTCCACCTCGAGCGAATTTGAGATCAGCAAATAATTATCTCTGTTGGAGAAGATTCAGATATGAGGTTTTAGTTCGAGTGACAGTGACTAATAATAAAAAAATATATTCTAAAATTACTGCGTTTTATTTGTGAATATATTTACCAAAACACTTTTAAAATGAATTTTATTTCGAAGATGTAAAATCGGTAACTACGTACGATTCCATGTCGTTTGCCAATTAATTCGATATTTATAAATAATCGATTAAATTTCCTTAGGTTACATCACTATAATTGTCAGTCATGAACTATCATGCATATCATGATACAGCAAAAATACTATAGTCCCAAACTAAGCGGAGCTTGTACTATGGGTACTAGATAATGGATAAACATACATATACTCGTATATATATATATTTGTAAATACATACATATTATGCATAGAAACACCCAGATCAAGACAAACATCCATGTTCATGCACACAAATGTTTGACTTGAGCGGGAATTGAACCGGCGACCATCCGCGGCGTAGCAGTCGCTTACACTCCCGCTGCGCCAACCGGTCGTCAAGGATTAAGCTGGCACTCCGAGCTCACTAGCAAATGTTCTGGCCTTATGATGCTTCAATACTGTAAGTATCCTTTGCGATTACGTATATGTTGGGTTCCCTTGTGACCCTTAATCCAAATATAGGCGCCCTGCGGAGCAGAGCTCCGTCAACAATTTTTTTTTTAATATAAGTATTCCGAAATTTACCAACTCATGCTGGTAAATCGTAGGATTTACTGGGAAATCTTATGATTTACCGTACTTCGGACTTTTACAGTAACATCTTAATATATAAAATCCTTGCGTTACTGACTGACTGACAGACACGCTACAGCCGAAACTATTGGGCGTAGGAAGCTGAAATTTGGCATGTATGTTCCTTGGTGACCGTAGGGGTGCACTAAGAAGGGATTTTCCGAAATTCCCACGGGATCGGCCAAAACGGGTAAATTAAAAAAAAAATGCATGCGTAGCTGCTGGCATCCTCTAGTATATTATATTACTTAAAGAATGACGCTAAATTTTAGATTCAGGCAATGTCGGTCTACAGTCAACACGAAGTTAAAATCATCTAACGAATTTTATATGATAATTTCCAAAACTAAAATGATTCTTCCCAAACAACCCAGCTCCTTAGCTGTTCAAAAACAACTTTGTTCCTCCTGCTGTCTGCGGCTGTCACTGACAAGCATCCACACATGGCTGACCAAGTTAATTTAACTTGCAACGATCGTAATCAACTTATCGTTTATTGCTTGCTTTGATCTCACTGAACACATTTATATGAGCAGATATTTACGTACCGCTGTTAGAACGAGGCCGTGGTATTGGGAATATTATTATGTGATGAAATTCGCTTCTGCGAATTTGACAAAATTCGTGTCAAAATTTACGGTGAATAAATGTGTTTTGATACAATCAATATCCACGGAAAATCAATCGTTATAGATTACTAGGGAATGAAAGTCACTATTCAAATAATAGAAGGGAGAATCAGACTTTGCACCCTCGTATCGCACCCTCTTACACAATTGTATTAAGAAAGATTAACAATACTAACTCATCATAGATCCATGAAAACAATATTATACCTCTACAAAAAACTTCACATATGGTCTGTGGCCTGTGCTTATGTCCTCTGAAACAGGTATGGTTAAATAATTTCAAAGAAAAATACACCTACACATAAAACTAACCATCCAGGAATATCCTACGCCCTCATTATTTTACTTATTGGTAAATAGTAAATCACGAAAAGTGATATAATATGGATGATTTGATTACATCACGTCACGGAGCAATAATATTATTAAAACTCTTTCAAAATCACATGTTTATTCTTGTCGTACGTGAGACGCGACCACTACGGATTCTTGATAATAAATAAAGTATGTTAGTGGTTTTCATTAAAATCATCTAACGGAAATCCTTTTCAACATGTATTTAAAATGCAGTAGCAACCGTTAAATAATATGTATATTGCTTTAGTATAAATTATAGTGTGATGTGAATAGTAATGTATCTGTATAGCGCAGTGTAAAATAGAACAGGTTTTAAAGGTTTTATTCGCAAACTTTTCAACACTTAGTCTCTTAAACCGTAATGTTTATGTATTCCTGACTATAAAAGTAATAATAATAATAATAAGGCATGTGAGGCAATACCTCACATGGAGCCCGTAGCCATTGACACCACAGATGTATATTGTGCAGTCTGTCAGTTAGCCAACTGGAAATCGGCAGGACCGGACGGACTGCACAATTTCTGGTTGAAATGGCTACGCAGTGCACATGCTCGTTTGGATTCTCAATTTCAGTCATCTCTGGATTCAGGATCGCTGCCAATTTTTATGACAACTGGCGTAACTCATCTGCTCTTTAAGGCTGGTAGTACCACGGAGCCTACGAACTATAGGCCAATTACATGCCTACCAACGCTGTATAAAGTTTTTACATCCATTTTGAGAACAAAATTGGAATCACACATATTTAGAAATAACATCTTATCTGTATCTCAAAATGGATGTAGAAGCGGGGCCCGTGGTTCTAAAGAGCTACTCCTTATCGACATGACCATAAGCCAACAGGTTCGCCGTAGTCGAAAGAATCTGGCGACATGCTGGATAGACTATAAGAAGGCCTATGATTCTGTGCGACATACGTGGCTCTTGAGGGTGCTGGAGCTGTACAAAGTTGATACAACTCTATGCGCCCTCTTGAAGGCATAAATGGGGCAGTGGAGTACGGTGCTTCGCTATCCAGGGTGTCGACAGCCTTGCGGGTATGGCGTACCTATAAGGATCAAGCGGGGTATTTTCCAAGGCGACAGTTTGCGTCCGCTATGGTTTTGCCTAGCACTGAACCCGCTGAGCACTTTGCTCCAAAATTCAGGGCTAGGCTATCGGTTGCAGACTAGAGGTCAAGTTATTTCTCACCTCCTTTTCATGGATGACCTCAAACTATTTGCCCCCACTGACCTCCAATTTACTGAGTTACTAAAGATAACTGAAAGCTTTAGTAATTCAATTAAGATGGAGTTCGGTGTGGATAAATGTGCGGTCATGCATGTAAAGCGAGGCAGGAGAGTGGAATCTGATAGTATAGAGCTCTCAGATTTCACACAACTTAGATCTCTTTCTGTAACGGAAACCTACAAATATCTGGGTATGTCGCAGGCATTAAGCATTGATGACGCTGGCATGAAACAGGCGTTGCAGACACGTTTCTTTGGCCGCCTGAAGAAAGTCTTAAAAAGCTTTTTATCGGGCGGAAATAAGGTGCGTGCCTGTAATGGTTGGGCCATGCCCGTCTTAATGTACTCCTTCGCCATACTCAGATGGACTCAAACAGAATTGGACGCCTTGGATAGGAAAGTTCGCTGTCTACTCACGACATACCGGATGCATCACCCGCGTTCGTCGGTGATGAGATTGTACATCCCGCGCAAGTGGGGGGTCGTGGCTTCTTGAGTGCCAAGACCCTCCACAATCGCGAGGTGTGCAATCTCAGAGAATACTTTCTCCACACCGACGCGGGTGTGCACCGAGATGTGGTGAGGACAGAGGGCTTACCCCGCTAGGTCTGGCTAAAAAGAACTGGCTACTTGGTGTAGAGGAGCGCAGGGAAGTATGGAAAGGTAAAGAGGTGCATGGACGTTTTTACCGGGCCTTGCATGGGCCCGACGTAGATTTTCCAGCGTCGGTGTCCTGGCTGCGTTTTGGCGATCTCTTCGCCGAAACAAAAGGTTTTGTCTTTGCGATTATAGACGAAGTTGTCATGACGAACAACTACCGGAAGTATATTCTAAGGGATGGGACGGTTGACATATGTCGGGCATGTCACCAGCCTGGTGAATCGCTTAGACATATAGTATCCGGTTGTTCTCGTCTTGCCAACGGCGCATATTTGCATAGACACAACCAAGTAGCCAGGATTGTCCACCAGCAACTTGCCTTAAAGAACCAACTTGTCGACTCTGAAATACCGTACTACAGGTATGTGCCCGACCCAGTTCTTGAAAATGGTCGTGCTACTCTGTATTGGGATCGGTCTATCATTACTGACAGAACCATTGCGGCTAACAAGCCGGACATAGTGGTGATACACCGATTAGAGCGCTTTGCAATGATCATCGACGTCACCATACCCCATGACGAGAATCTCGTGAAAGCCGAATAAGATAAACAAATTAAGTATTTGGACTTGGCTCACGAGGTTGTCGACATGTGGGATGTTGACTCGGCGATCATTGTACCGGCCGTGACAGTCAATGGATTCATTGCCAAGAGCCTCGACCACCACCTCAAGAGGCTCTCGTTAGACGGCTGGATCAAGTCCTCCATACAGAAGGCAGTATTGCTGGACACGACACGCATCGTTCGGAGGTTCCTCTCTCTGGAGCCCTAGCCACCGGTAGCTTGGTCCCTGTGCCCGATACCGGTGGGTCTCCGTGAGGAGAATATTCAATAAACGGCATAGTAATATTTTTTTTATAGACTCACGCCTGTATCCCCGAAGGGGTAGGCAGAGGTGTGATATAACACCCACATTTCGCCATGAATTTTTAAGTCCCACGTAATAGGGGGCGAGCCTATTGCCATACTGGGCACATTACCAGACTCCGAGCCGCTACTGAGAATTTCCTAACGGAAAAACCTAATAACACTTTGCCCGACACGGGAAGCGAACCCGAGACGTCCCAATCCCACGCGCACATTTATGCCGCGAGACCAACGAATAATATTCATTTATTTGTCAAACACAGGTAACATAACAATTTTCGGTCTTGTGTGTTTACAATTTCGAGTGCGCTGTGTTTTGCCTTAAAGACATACAAATATATTAAACAAGAATTGTCTACGCTTCATTCACTAATAAATTAACAATAATACAAATTAAATATAAACAAAACATAATGTCATAATATAATAATAAACAAAGGAATTAATAGAAAATAATCAATGTTAAAATCAAGTATAAATAGAAATTTAATAACTTATATAAATAAAAAAATTGCGATATAGGTAATATAGAAATAATTTATATGTCAAACAGTGTAGAATAAAATTACATTTTTCATATCAAAATAGTAACAGTTTATCATTCAGGAATTCGTCAATATTATAATAATATTTCTCTATTAATAATTTATTAAATCTCTTTTTAAACAGTTTTAGTGGCATATTCTTGATTGATTCGGGTACTTTATTATAAATTCGCGGTGCGAGACCAAAAATACTATTCTGCATTAATGTTGATTTGTATTTGATGTTACTTAACTGGTTTTGATATTGAACACGTATTGGACCCTTTCTGACATCAGACAATCTTTCGAATAAGTGTGGATTACATTTTACAAATAGTGCTGTTTCCAATATATACAGTGATGGTAATGTTAAAATTTTTAAGGATTTAAAATAAGGAACGCAGCTGTCAGTTACCTTGATACCACACATAGATCTTACACATCGTTTTTGAATCCTAAATACCAGCTCCCTATCAGTGGACTGCCCCAAAACACAATGCCGTACCGTAAAACTGATTGTGCCAAGCCATGGTATGCTGTTAGGAGAGCTTGACTGTTAACCCTTCGCGACAGTTGAAACAGGGCGTACGCGGTTTTGCTCAGTCTCTTGCATAATGCTTCAACATGAGGCTTCCAATTTAATTGGTTATCCATTATTATATCCAAGAATTTGCACATAGTTCTTGCCTCAATATTGACATCTTTATACGAAATGTTAATGTTTGGTATTTCACAGCGCTGATGGAAATGCATAACTTTGGTCTTGCTTAAATTTATCACTAAATTATTATTTTGAAGCCAGAGTGGCTTCAAAATAATAATTTAGTAATAGTATACAGGCATGCATTTATCAACATTTTATAGATTTACAACACTGTACGTAAAAGCTGCAAAATTACCAAAGCAATTATTGCTTATTAAAACATGATGTCACTGTAATCGACACATCATGTTCGTGAAAGTCATGATTGGTTTCTGTCGATGTTATTAGCTTTCTTTCAATATTAAATCCAGTGCTCTATACAAGTACATGCAAAGTTATTTTGTCTGATGCGGAAATTAAATCGCCGTCTCAAGCTTGAGACATCGGAAGGCAATCAAAATCAAAATTATCGCCAAGTAAGAGCGCTTGTACACGTTAAGAAAATTTACCGTGTCTGCGGCAGACAAGACAAATTCTTCGTGTATACGACAAGAATTTTGTCTGTTCTACACACGAAAACTTTTCGTGTCTTTGCAGACAAGACCAATTGGAACGTGTACACGACAAGATTTTTTTCGTAGTTGTTCGCGACAGACATTAAAACTATGACAGTGAATAGTGTATTCGAAACCGCGAGTGAAAATCGTTAAAATCAGTGTTATCTAATCGTGCGGTACACCGGGTTCGGTTCCCGGACGTGTCAAAACGTTATAAAATAGCTAAAAAAGTGTAAATGGTTAGATTGCTAATATATAACAACTATGTAATACATGAACATTAGTCTTAAACTTGTGCTAACCGTAGGGACCTTAGATATCGAATCATAAATAGCCTTATCAGTAGTGACAGATAAGAGTTAATGCTTCATAAAACAGCTGTTTGTTTACATATTCGTATTATAGTTTTATAAGTGTTTTTTAGCTTCATATAGACTTGAAATCATGTCTAGATACCTTTTTATTGCTAGTTATTACCTTATATAGTTAAAATAAGCATAATAACAAACATTCGTATGTTTATTATAAAATTTGTTTACTTACGATAGTATTTACTTAAGAAATTCTGTAAAATTTTTATGCTTCAAAGTTATCATGTCATATGCTCGAATTGAATAAAGATATTTTCATGGTGTTTGTTTTAATAGATGCCCCATATAGTTGCACACAACGGCCTACCTAAATTATATATATAAATTTAGTACACGATAGTTTTTCAATAGAAAATATAGTGGGCGGGCCCTTGTGTGGCAGCATTTTTTGGGAGTTTTTATGGAATAACTTAGTGACGCTAATAGTTAGGTTTAGGTATTGTATACCAATAGATAGAACTTAATGAGACCTATCTAACGATGTATAGAACATGTATGTATGCATAATAGGATCTAAACATACGTAACATTTGTACTGTTTTGTAAATAAAAATAAAGGAAAGATTCCCTGTGCACGTGTTCGGTGCGATGGTCGTCGATAAGGTAAAGTTTCGAGGTACTTAAGCGACCACCAATTCGGGCAGTTGTTGCCGTCTCAACCACCATCTTGTAACCATCAAGCACCGCACACCTGAACAGCATCGCTCTCAACGTATGAAGATGTTTCATTTCTGAAGCCCTTACACATCGAAGCCATACAGTCCACACACATAGAAGAACACGCATCGTCGTAGGCACACGTCAGCAGCACACTACCAGCGCACTGTAGCGGACTAGCAAAGGTTCGATTCCTGGCATCCGTTACATTTGTTGGTCCTTCGAGCCGGATCACCTGTTGCTGCAGCGACCATTTGTTGGTCGCTTCGAGCCGGATTGAAGAATGCCTACGACGCGTTCAAGAGGTCGTGCTCCCGAGGTCGCCGGGGGAGCGGCCGGCGCCGGGCCTAGTTCCAGTACCCCTGCCCGCGCCGCCGCTGCCCGCAACCCAGCCGCCGCGGTCGTCCGTCACGACGGGCCACCGCGATCGCCGTCGACAACAGTCGGGAGCGACGCGCCGCCGCCGGCCCCCCCCGGCCCCGCGGGGAGGGACGAACGAAACATCACTCAAGATGCAAGGGAGCGAGCAGAGGTGCAGTCGAAAAATGAAGATGGCAAGGAAAGGACGTTGCAACCATCCGATAGATCGAGCGTTTGTACAGCGCAACATAATATAATAGAAAATAGAGATAGAAAGAAGCCAACGAGGGAACGCGACCAACGCTCAGCAGCTACGGGACGCTCCAATAGAAATGTGATGTTGGCTCGAGAAGAAGTTTTGAAGATAAAACTACAGTTAGCACAGTTAGCACTACAGAAGGCTGAAGAGGAGGCGGACTCCGATGACTACGACGAGGATGGACAGTCAAAGCAAGATTACATACGTTCGTGGTTGGAAGAGGCTCCGGAACCCCAGCCCGGCCCTGAAGATATAGATATAGTGGTATCGGCGCCCACTAAGAAGAGGGACGTCGACGGGGCACAGAAGATAGATATAGAAGATGGACCGCCCTCACAGAAGATGGACGTTCATCAACAGGGAGGTGATTCGCTGAAGCCGTTCATCACGGATCTCACCTCCGCGATCGCCGCGCTCGCCGACAGGAAGCCACCGGACACATCGATAGTTGCACCACACCCGGCGGTTTCGAAAGTCATCATGACGCTACCGACGTTCGGCGGCGCGCACACCGAGTGGCTGTCGTTCAAGGCGATATACGACACCACCAAGAATTTCTTCAACGACGTGGAGAATACAGCGAGACTGAGAAGAAGTCTCAAGGGAAGAGCGTTAGAAACAGTTAGCTCTGAACTGATTGGGCATGCGCGACCAGATGAGATCATGAAGGAGTTGGAGCTGCAGTTCGGACGACCAGACTCGATCGCACAGGCAGAGACGGACAAGCTGAGGACCCTGCCACGCTGTAGCGAAGCACCTAAGGACATATGCGCGTTCGCGAGCAAGATTAGAAGCGGCGTCGTCACACTTCGTGCGTTGAAAAAGGAACACTACCTCATCAATGCGGAGCTAGTGCGCGTGTTGACCGAGAAGCTACCGAACTCGCTACGTGTGCAGTGGTACAAGACGTATACCGAGAAGTGCCAGTCGAAGCCGGACCTCAGCCGATTCAGTGACTTCGTGACAGAGTACGCGCGTTACTGTAGCGCGTTCGCGCCGGCTGAGAACATCACCGATGGGCCGCCAAGCAGACGCACCGTGCAGAGGACGTACACGGCGACGGCGACGGAGAAGCGAACGCATACGGACACGTCTAACGCGAAGTGCAGGATATGTGAACGCGAAGGACACTACTCGTCGGCCTGCAGCACGTTTCGTAACGCCAACGCAGAGAAGAGATGGAAGCTAGCTAAGCAGCATGGATTGTGTTTTCGCTGCTTACGCATACGCCGAATAGAACACTCGTGCAAGCCCAAGAAGTGCGGTGTAGAGGGATGTCGCGCTACACACAACCAGTTGCTTCACTACGATAGAGGAGCCCATAGGACCGAAGACGTGAACATAGAAAAGCAAGAAACGGTCGCCAGTTCGTGCATACGTGCAAAGGCTCAAGCATACTTAAAGATAGTGCCCGTGCAGATAGTCGGACCGGCGGGAGAGGCGTCTACGTTCGCCCTACTCGACGACGGAAGCACCGTATCGCTCATAGACGAAGACATAGCCCAGGAAGTCGGCGCGGAAGGGAGCCTGGACCCGTTTACGATCCGTGCCATAGGCGATACGTCGATCGACATGCCAACGTCGCGACGCGTAGACATACAAATACGAGGAGCCGGCGCCGACAGCAAACAAGTGCCTTTGTGTGCGCGCACCGTAGCCAGCCTACACCTGTCGCCGCAGAAGATCGCCGAAGAGGACCTGATAGACTGCAAACACCTCGAAGGCATCAAGAAGAAGCTGGTGTATGACATAGGCGTGCCAAAGGTGCTAATAGGTCAAGACAACTGGCACCTGCTCATAGCGAACGCAGTACGAAGAGGACCCAACGATCAACCGGTGGCGTCGCTTACATCGCTGGGATGGGTGCTGCACGGCGCGCGCTCACGCACCTTGGGAAACACCGTACACTACGTCAACGGTCTCGCCACTACAGGTAGAAATATAGAAAACATAGAAACGTCGTATGAAGAGTTTTTCGCCTTCGGATCGTATATAGTGAACCCACGTCGACCGAACACGGACCCCAAGAAGCGGACGGACGTGTTACGAAACAGTTCGAAACATATAGAGAATAGACATATAGAGACGGCTCTTCTGTGGAAACAAGAAGACATCGTCATGCCAGATAGTTACGAGAACGCGGCAAGGAGGCTCGCACACATAGAGAAAAAACTAGATAGTAACATAGAATTGGAGGATAGGAAAATAGAGACGGCTCTTCTGGGAAGACAAGAAGAACACGTCGGACCCGATAGTCAAGATGACGCGGCAAAGGGGCTCGCGGATATAGAAAATATAGAACAGAAGAACTCGCATATAGAAACGGGTATAGATAAAGAAAATACGGCACAGACGCACTCTCTTATAGTATCGGATAGAGGATACGTGCACTCTCCCATAGATTCGAAGGCCGTCGTAAAGCCTACCGTCGCAAAGACAATAGGGGAGCAGTGCATTACGTCCTACATGGAGAGTCGTCGACAACATAGTATTATAGAAGCCGTACCGGACCCGTATAGTTTTTCCAAGCGGAAAAGGCTCTTACGAGCACCAGCGAGAGTTCTACCGTCAATAGCTTTGTGTGAGAAAACCGCAGAGAAGGTTCTAAATAAAAGAACGCAGAAAAATAGACAGAAGGATCCAGATTGGCGTCACGTGACGAAGACGAAGCACAACATCAAGTCGGGCAGAGCGGCACCTCGTCCAGCCGCCGACTCCCGAAACTTCGTGCTTCTCCCCGCTGAACACAACCGCGACGTCGAGAACCTTCTTGTGAAGGCGGAACAAGAAAACTCCTTTCGGCGCCGACCTTCGGGAGCTGCGGCGCGGAGGAGGTGTCGCCAGAGACAGCCGCCTGTATTCGTTACCCGTGGAGATGAACAACGGAATGATCACTCTACGCAGTCGTATAATAGCTACAGAAGAAATCTCCGAACAAACAAAGAGACCGCCGATCTTAGACGGCGATCATCGTATTACACAGCTATACATAGATTGGACGCATAGAAAATTACATCACAGCGGTACAGAGTTGGTAATCAATGAAATACGCCAACACTATTGGATTCTTCGTCTGCGGCCGACTACAAAGAAAATAGTACATAGATGTCTACCATGCCGCATTAGAAAAACGCAGCCGCCTGAGCCAGCCACAGGGGACCATCCAAAGACGCGCCTTGCTCACCACCAGAGGCCCTTCACCTACACGGGTCTCGATTATTTCGGGCCGCTCTCCGTAACCGTCGGTAGACAGCGTCACAAACGTTATGTGGCACTGTTTACATGTCTCACTTCCAGGGCAGTACATCTGGAGGTCGCCGCCAGCCTGAGCGCCGACTCCGCAATCTTGGCGCTGCGCAGGTTCGCAGCGCGCCGAGGTTGCCCCGCAGAGATCTACTCGGACAACGGCACCAACATGCACGGTGCCGACCGAGAGATGAGAGACGCCGTCGCCGAGGAAGCGAGTCGCCGTGGCATCATATGGCGCTTCATCACCCCCTCAGCGCCATTCATGGGGGGCGCATGGGAGCGCCTCGTCAGGTGCGTGAAGACCGCCCTCTATACGGTCCTTCATGAGCGCCATCCGCACGAAGAAGTCCTAGCTACACTACTGTGTGAGGTCGAGTACACAGTAAACAGTCGACCCCTCACACACGTCTCCGTCAACGCAGCAGACAGCGAGGCCATCACCCCGAACCACATCCTGTTCGGTGGTTCTGCTCGCCTCCCTCCGCTGGGCGAGTTCAGCGAGGCTGACCTCAACAGCAGCAAGCACTGGCGGCGCGCCCAAATCCTCGCCGACATGTTCTGGCGCCGTTGGGTGCGCGAGTACCTACCCGAGCTGCAACACCGGCGGGAGCCCCATGGGTCTGGGCTCAACCTCGAGGTCGGCGACCCCGTCCTGATCGCCGACGGCCAACTCCCGCGCAATACCTGGCCGCGCGGTCGAGTTGTGGCTGTCTACCCGGGCGCCGACGGCGCCATACGCACTGTCGAGGTGCGCACAGCAGCAGGCGTCCTCAAACGGCCGGCTAAGAAGCTGGTCCCCCTGCCCAAGTGACGAGGTGTCGCTCACCGGGTGCTCTGCAGCACCGCCACACGACGGGTCACGCGCGTTGCTGCACGGCGGGAGAGATGTTCGCGACAGACATTAAAACTATGACAGTGAATAGTGTATTCGAAACCGCGAGTGAAAATCGTTAAAATCAGTGTTATCTAATCGTGCGGTACACCGGGTTCGGTTCCCGGACGTGTCAAAACGTTATAAAATAGCTAAAATAGTGTAAATGGTTAGATTGCTAATATATAACAACTATGTAATACATGAACATTAGTCTTAAACTTGTGCTAACCGTAGGGACCTTAGATATCGAATCATAAATAGCCTTATCAGTAGTGACAGATAAGAGTTAATGCTTCATAAAACAGCTGTTTGTTTACATATTCGTATTATAGTTTTATAAGTGTTTTTTAGCTTCATATAGACTTGAAATCATGTCTAGATACCTTTTTATTGCTAGTTATTACCTTATATAGTTAAAATAAGCATAATAACAAACATTCGTATGTTTATTATAAAATTTGTTTACTTACGATAGTATTTACTTAAGAAATTCTGTAAAATTTTTATGCTTCAAAGTTATCATGTCATATGCTCGAATTGAATAAAGATATTTTCATGGTGTTTGTTTTAATAGATGCCCCATATAGTTGCACACAACGGCCTACCTAAATTATATATATAAATTTAGTATACGATAGTTTTTCAATAGAAAATATAGTGGGCGGGCCCTTGTGTGGCAGCATTTTTTGGGAGTTTTTATGGAATAACTTAGTGACGCTAATAGTTAGGTTTAGGTATTGTATACCAATAGATAGAACTTAATGAGACCTATCTAACGATGTATAGAACATGTATGTATGCATAATAGGATCTAAACATACGTAACATTTGTACTGTTTTGTAAATAAAAATAAAGGAAAGATTCCCTGTGCACGTGTTCGGTGCGATGGTCGTCGATAAGGTAAAGTTTCGAGGTACTTAAGCGACCACCAATTCGGGCAGTTGTTGCCGTCTCAACCACCATCTTGTAACCATCAAGCACCGCACACCTGAACAGCATCGCTCTCAACGTATGAAGATGTTTCATTTCTGAAGCCCTTACACATCGAAGCCATACAGTCCACACACATAGAAGAACACGCATCGTCGTAGGCACACGTCAGCAGCACACTACCAGCGCACTGTAGCGGACTAGCAAAGGTTCGATTCCTGGCATCCGTTACAGTAGTCGTCAGTCGGGCGTAGGGCGCGCAAGTAATAACAAGTCTGATAATCATTTTCGTTTATTTATAAAAATGTTAACTACAAAGCAAAAAAGAATGATAATTGCATTTTATTATTATAACAAAATGAAAATGGTGGTTATTCCTTCGTCCTCTTGAGACTTGTCTTTCTTAGGTTGCTCAAGACCTTCTCTTACCTCGCCGTTGACATCAGGGATATCCTCCGTGTATTGGCATGGGAGTTGTGCTCTTTAGTCATCATTGCTGGGTTTCGAGAGTTTAGACACCCATGATGCGTACAGAGCGGCTTTGTAGACTCTCAATTTTAGCGAGAATTTTGAACTTGAAGGTTACATCTTCCGCAGTACAATGAAATCACATACTTGTGGTTCTGCTGTTTACTATATTTATTTATACGTGGTAGAACCGAATGAACCGGTTCCAGTTTGCAAAAAAAGAAATTAGTCATTTAATTATTTATTTATTTTACGCATAACGGTTCCATTTGCTGTATTATAATAATTGTTGGTATCAAGTATCAGTGGATCTGTTTTGTATCAAATGAAAAATGGAATTAATATGGTTTATTTGTTTGAAAAATCGAGTCCCATGGTGTTGTGGTTGGGTTTTGCAATATATATAATGTGTGTTTTTGCTGTTGGTTCCTTTCTGCTTTTTGTTTAACTTGTTTCCAAGAAAAAAATCATGTGTATGTTTTAAATAAGAAAATAAACCACATTAAATTAGTATTCTTCGAAAAAAGCAAAAATCTAAATTTGTCGAGTGGTTCCTTTTTGCATAAATACCGGCAATTCAAACGTACCCACATCATTCATTCTTAACAAAAATTTAAACATCAATATCTTCTTTTTCCAGGTTTCCCGAGTGAAAATTGAATCATTTATAGACTCTGTTATATTATAATCTGTATTTTTGAAAATTCTAATAAAAAGTAATATGTTATAGGTACTTACCATATTAATTTTTTTTACATTTGTCACGTCGTCGAAGTCTTTGTATATGATAATAAATATTTCTCTCCATGCTTCGAATGTGAGTCTTTTATCTTTATATACATATCTCTAAAGTTTTGTCCCTCAATACCGGTTGTCCCTCTAATAAAGTTATAAGTAACTCATCAGCCATTTTGAACTCTACGCTGCAATTCACGTCCACACCAAACCCATAACAAAAACTACCCACAGATCACTACTTACCTGGCTGTGTGAACCGCAACAACGTTCGCCGCGTCGCCGTCGTGCCTAACGCAGACAAAATTCGTTTTCGTGCACCACTGCGAGCAGTGTACACAGTTATTTTCCAGTTACGACACGAATTCTTGCAAAGGCCCGGCGTATTTTCTTACCGTGTACAAGCGCCGTAATCCTTGACAGTCACCGCTTGTGAAATCGAAAGCTCTTATTTATAAATACTACATATTTTTCTTTAAAATGAAATATCTGAGTATCTTGACAGTCCTTCTTTTCCCAGAAAACTGGCAGGTAATACCACTTAACTATTAGTTATATGCTTTCTCGTAGCGTATTAAACATGGTTTCTCGAGCTACGGCAGGCGTCCGCTAAAAAGTAAGCATAGACTTTGTGATTCATTCACCAGAAATGGCTGGAAAATTGAGACTAAAATGTATTTTACGCCAAGAATATTAGTATGTCCTATCATGTCAACAAAGGACAGTAACAAAAGTACGTACTAAGTGATTGAAAGCGTGGATGTAAGCTAGGTCATAACCGTCATCTAGTTCTGCGGAGACATTTATGTTCCAAAGTTACGGAGATCGTTACATATCCATTTGAGTTTTAATTTTTCCCTTGGGGTTCCTTTTAAAATACTCATACGCTGTGGGCTATGAATACTAATACAATAACATTAAAGCACGTTTGGTGAATACTAATGTACCAATGGAAACGACTCCTCATTTTTGCAAGAAACGATCTGTATTTTGGTCGATCCATGGATTGACATAGATGGATAAGACATCGAATCAACATATAGTAGCAATTTGTAAGTAGTGGGAAGGACAGAAAGAGTGAGAAATAATATTACGTTGAGGGGATTTATGGCTAAAGGAAATGAGGTGATCTAGACGTGAATTAACGATTTTATATTATAATGGTTTGCTCAAAGATTACTTGCCTATATTTTATTTATTTATTTAAAGACTCACGCCTGTATCCCCGAAGGGGTAGGCAGAGGTGTAATATTACACCCACATTTCGCCAGGAATTTTTAGGTCCCACGTAATAGGGTGCGAGCCTATTGCCGCAGCGGGCACATTGCCAGACTCCGTGCTGCTACTGAGAATTTCCTAACCGAAAAACCCAATAACACTTTGCCCGACCCGGGAATCGAACCTGAGACCTCCCAATCTCACGCGCACATTTATATCGGAAGACCAACGAGGCAGTTGCCTATAAATATATAATATAAAATATTTTTGTTAACTGAGAACAATGTATGAAGAATTGTATACTTTCGTTAGACTACAAACAATTTGAGATAAAGAAGAATAAGTTGCTTAAAAAAGAAAAGGTTTATTACCTACTAAACCTATTGGCAACTCGATCCATTGGATGATATAAAAACGCCTGCACAATGAATAACTGTTCCAAGATACAATTATTGCGTACCGTAAAAAATCTAGCTGAATAAACTACATCGTTTTTATAGTCAGTTAAAAACTTGAAGCGCAGATTATGAACGGAGATTTATTATTGTAGACAAATGTAAAAATACTCATAACTTTTATGTATCATTTATTTTTCATTTATTTTACGTACTAGGAGATTATTAATGAGAAAAGAAGACTGAGATCTTAAATCTCAACAAAAGTCTAAAAGAAATGAATCCGACTTTGTATACAGCACAATAAGTAATGGCGTATTTAATGAACAATATTTTGGACAAAGGAGATTTTTCTGTGGTCTGATAAAGACTTTTGTTCTCAATGGCCTGTTTAAATCCGTGATAGCGTCCATGGTAAAGTGGAAATTTAATGGTGGATAGGATGATTTTCTTTTTTGTAAGACGTGACCCAAATGGAATTGGATGACTTTGATGTTAATCCTGAGATTTGGATTATAATGAACATAACCATTGATATCGATGTAGTATAAGGAAAATGTTATTTGAATGAAATTATTTGTGAGTTATATGCTCCATGAACTTTTATATAATTCAAGTATCGTATATTTAGTAGCAGTATAGTATGTTTTTACATCCTTACAACTATGTTGAATGTTATTCCTAGTGGCTGCAAATGAATGCCAAGCCGATGGGCGCTGGTTCGATTTCCATTCAGAGCAAGTAATTCTGTCATAATCACGATTATGTTTTGGGTGGCATTTATCCATAAGATAAACTAAAAATACTTAAGTATGTTCATCGGCTATCAGCCATGCTATGACTAGTTGTGAATAAACTGAGCCCTGCTGTATTATCTATACTAATAATGGTAAAGTTGAAGAGTTTGTTATTTTGCTTGAACGCGCTAAAGTCAGGAACTACTGGTCTAATTTGAATAATATTTTTTTTTTGTGTTGGATAGCTCATTTATCGAGCAAGGCTTGGGATATAAAACATCATGCTATGAGCCATATACATGGATAGGTGTAATCGTGGGCTCATGTACCGCTGAATTTAACATTCGATCTATCCTTTGTTTTTGGATTTTAGTTTCGTTTTTTACATAAGGAGCTTATATATTTATATTATATATAAAATATGTCAAACATCAGTCTCATCATCCATGGATAGATCGAATATTGAAACCAGCCGTTAGTCACCAGTAATACTAGCTTTTCCTATAAACTAACGAAATGCTATGCACTACTTCTTGTACACACTACAAGAAGTAGTGCATAGCATGGGAAAGATTAGGCCATAGTCCACCACGTTGGCTACCGGATACTATCATACAACCTAGAGGATGTCTGATATTATGTAATTTAAATATATACAAATAGTATTCTAAAGTATATATAACTTATCGATAAGTCCAATGAATGAGGGCTTTTATAATCTACAAGCTTTTGCCCGCAGCTGCATTGCATATCGCTTAGACAAAATGTTTTGAACGAATTTACCTACACTCCTCAAGGAACATGTCACATATCGATATTATAATTTATTGTCTATGATAATAATCTATGATTATTATAAAGCTATTATCTGTGCTATCATTGTCGATACTATCATTGTCTGTGTACAGAATACAGTTGTCAAAATGTAAGGTACAAATATGCTCTCCATCCGCTGTGATCTGCCATCAAAAGCTATTTCCAACTGCATACTCGTGTTCCTATTTACCACTGGCGACGAGATAAAATAAAATATAACAGAGCAAAGGTACCAACAAATCAAGATGTCGGTCGGGAAGGTTAGAGACTTCGACATTAAGAACGGAAATTGGTCGGCGTACGTCGACCGGCTCGAAATGTATTTCGTGGCTAACAAGATTGAAGCTAGCTACATTGATCGCGCTTGTCGGTGAGTCAGCATACGAATTATTGTCGACTCTGGCAAGTCCGAGAAAACCATCTATATTATCATATAAGGAGGCAGTGGACCTACTGCAAGCACATCTACAACC